>OX459213.1:17347492-17989992 GCA_949775195.1 Diarsia dahlii
ATATGGAGGAAAATCTCGGAACTTATTCCTCATATTTAACACTTTCTTTTAAATCAGGAAAAAGTAAAAGTTTAGCAGTATATTGTTGAAATTGTCATCATTTTACGTAGCTAGTGTTAACGTACTCGGAGTAAGGAATCAAGGTTGCGAGAGAAAGTGACCCAGCTGTGTTCGAGGTGTGTGTCTGTGTGCATAGACTCAATAAGTTCTTTACGGTGTGCATGCTGTTCCGGATCTTGGTATTCGATACTCATTGAGTAATTGTAATCTTCGAAATTCAATATTTTTGACAATTACGAATACTTTTAATTTCGTTGTGCACGTACGCACTGAGTCTGAAAGTCGTATTTGCGGTCCCTATCCAAGTTTGAACACGTGATTGGGTCACTATTAGTATTCTAAATGGTAAATGCGAAGAGAAATTTCGAAAGAGTGTAGACTAGCCTCGTTTTGAATTTTTGATTATTCAGATTCATCAGTGCTTTGGTTTAAAAAGCACTTCCGCATTAAGGAAGAAAACAATAAAAGTACTTTAAGAAAAAAAAAAACATAACATCTCGCCTGTAATTCCCGAAGGGTTAGGCAGAGATGTACCTAAGTACCCATTAGTACACCAAAATGTCCCCAGTTATGTCTATGTCCTATATATATATTAAGGCTACCTACATTATTATGAAACAAAGTCTTCCGCCGCGCCTATCTGTCTCTCTGTTCGCGATATACCTACTCAAAAAACTACTGCACCAATTTTCATGCTGTTTTCACCAGTGCATAGAGTGGGTTCTCGAGGAAGGTTTTAGTATATAATTTGTCAAGTTTGACATCCACGCGGGCGAAGCCGCGGGCATCAGTTAGTCTGACATAATATACCTCTAGGTATTCAGTCTTGACAAAACACACTGAAACATATTTTTTATTAAGTTTTAATTCAAGGGTAAATTCATTACAAAAATAAAAGAAATCAACAAACAAAGACTTCCTTATGAAGTAGACAGACGCATGTTGGTATGAACATAATGCATTTTTACCAAATCTTTGAGGGTTTTAAACAAAAGATTAAAATTATAAATAAAACTAATTGTTATTTGCAGGCAACAAACAATGGGAAAATCTAGACTTTATTTTCATTGTTAATGTTATTAGCCAAATCTAAAAAAAACTAGATACTAAGTTTGCGTCGGTGTCCCCACTTCTCGATGAAATCAACATAAAAGACATATTAGCAAAGTTGGATGCTACAAAGCTGAACACCAAAAAAAGCCGAAACTAATTAATAAATATTCAACGTCCTCCGGCTGTCAGATAGAACGGTTCTGTGATTTTTAATCGAGGCACTATCATCCACGACAACCTTGTTCGAACCTATTAGCCCATTATTGGGCAATTAATAGATCTCCTCTTTTTTCGATGATGTCTTCAAGTTCAGTATAATCCAGGTCTTCACCTTGATCTTCAGTAAGTCATCCACTAATCGGAGTGTTGGTCTGCCAATGATCCTTTTGTCATCTCTCGGAAACCACTCCGTTAGAGGGCTCTGCTTCACTTCTACTTTTAGTCATTAGTTGGATATTTATTTACTGTCAGCCTACATAGTCTCACCATGCAGGTGCTTTTCCCCAGGACTTCTATTTATTTCGATCTACGTTTGACTTGTGTTGACCACAGGTTGTTGATTTTGTCCGTTTCATTTCGCCATCTTCTACGAGGCATGCCGTGTCGCCTTCAGGCTGTTTCAGGGCTTCACATAGCGTCTAAAAACAAAGATACTTTTTATGATATTAGTGGTGCAAAGGGATGCAATCGATATGCAAGTACGCTTCTTACACTTTACAGCAGCTAATTTAATGAAGAAGAACCGATGGATTATGTGAAACGTGACATGGCTAGGAAAGGGGTGAGTCATGAGTAAAGATAAGTCAAAAGTCAAAGATAACTATGAAAGAAGCCCACATGCTGACAGGTGACGATAGTGCATGATGATAACTCGTAGTCTAGACATCAGTCTATTAATAAAACACATTAATATTACGTCGGAGTTTTATTAATTTACGATATAATTAGTATTTGCCCGCGACTTTGTCCACGTGAAATATAGCCTATAACCTTCCTCGATAAATGGGCTATTCAACACAAAAATATTTTTTCTAATCTAACCAGTATTTCCTGAGATTAGCGCGTTCAACCAAACAACAAACTCTTCAGCTTTATAATTTTAGTGTAGCTGTCCCCTATTTCAAACTAATAAATCATAGCGATTGACAGGGGAGACTGGAGGAAACCGTATTGCGCCGACCCTAAATAACTCGGGACAAGGGCAGGAAGATGATGACTACGGTATCTTCTTATTCTTCTGAAACTACATCATTTTCATGATCACCTACAAGTCCGACTTTATCTACTGCTGTTTATAGTACAGGGCGTACAGGCCTCTCTACTTGTGCCAATCTCGATAGTCTGGATCCAGCATCAAACCTTTAGAAATTAAGCAATCGTGAATTTTATTCAAAGAGATGCACTTTATACTTAACTAGCTTTTGCCAGCGGCTTCGCCCGCGTGAAAATGACGATTTTCCATACAAACTTTCATCCCCTATTTAAATCCCTTAGGGGTTGAATTTCGAAAAATCCTTCCTTATTCCTTGTCTACATTATAAAGGGAACCTCTGTGCAAAATTTCAGCTTTCTAGGTCCAAGGGTTTGGGCTGGGCGTTGATGAGTCAGTCAGTCAGTCAGTCAGTCAGTCAGTCAGGACTTCTCTCTTTATTTATTAGATAGATAGATATAGATAACTTAGTCCAGCGGCTTCACCCGCGTAGAGTTCGAGAATTTTTCCCCGGAGTCATACTCCCGGGATAAATTGTATCCTATGTGTTAATCCAGGTAATGAACCATCTATGTGCTAAGTTTCATCCAAATTCCTTCAGTAGTTTTTGCGTGAAAGAGTAACAAACATCCATGCATCCTCTCAAACTTTCGCATTTATGATATTAGTAGGAATTAGTAGGATATTACGAGTAGTAGGATTAGAAGGATAGTGGATTATAGGATATGCTAGTAGTCTTCTTGCATTTCAGCCGCTATTACAGTCATGAGACAGCAATTTGTCTAGCGCGTGCGCAGGTTGCAAAAACCAGCAGGTACTTACAATAATTAACGTAAACAGGTTGTGTGGTAGCTTGCGGTGGCTTGCACATAGTTCTACGAACGCGGTATCTATCGCCACTTTGCAACGCTTGGTTGGTAATGCAGCAATCTTTTGTCGGTCGACGATTTGTTTATTAGGTGCTTGGTTAAAAATTGTATGAAATTGTAATCCGCCTCTTCTTTTTCCTAGCTAATATTTTGTCGTTCAAAAAGAGCGGATTTATTACCCTAATTTGAATAACTGTGAGTTCTGATTTAATAGTCCGAAGTCTAGAGCTCGTTAGTAAGGTCTTCAAGTTCAAGCACTTTAAGGCGAGGTTGCACTACTTTGTTTTTATGTACGCACGACCTCACCCCCCGCCCTGCCGCGCGAGCGATAAAATGCCTAAATTTTGACTGTTTTTTCTCTCTTGGAGAAAAATGATAAAGAAATTATACATTATGTGACCCGAGATAATACACATTTTTTACGACCTTTATTATGATATAAGTTTTTTTTTTCAAAGCCTAATATAACTCAAGTAAAACGATTATTTAGCCATCATTTGGACATGTCTTTGCGATTTAATTGGATGTAGTGAAGTGTACCTAACTAATCGTGTATCGCATGCCCGACATAATTATCCTGATCGAAGAGTCAACTATGTAATACATTTTTTTCAAAATTTAAATCCGTTCCATGTACGAGTAAAACGCTATTGTTGACGGCGTTTATCGGGGTAACCTCGTAACCTCGCCTTAAGTATACCCTTTGGTCATGCTCTGTAGAAGTTTGATACTATCAAATGACTCCTCCCACTCTGGGCACAGCCCTACCACTACCACTCTGCCCAGAGCGGGAGGAGTCATGTGATGATTTCCTACGCTCCACAAAAAAAGGGGTCTACATTACACACACAACATTGACATGTTATTTCAAGACCCATGGAAGGGCGAACCTATTGCCATAAACCGGACACGATGCAGACTCCATGGCTGTTTCTGAGAATATTCCTGATGGAAAATTCCAATAAAACTTTGCGTACATGTAAATCAAATCCAAGACTACGTGCTCAGCAAAAGCGCTTGCGACCACTGCAACCCGTTGCTAGTTGTTCTCAAGCAAACCAAGTGCCCTTTGACTAAACTGTGACAAAAAGAACCTTTTCACAAATGAGTCATATATCTATCATATGGCCAACAGGCAGTTTTATTGTTGTTGTTAATTTTAAAAGAAAGTCAATGCGTCACTAACGTATACACTTGTATCGTTTACCTAATTACTGAACGGTTAATTGCGACTCGTTTATGCGTATGTTTTTGGGTACCGTACGCCCATCGCAAATTATCCCACGTACTTCCGGGATAGAAAGTTTTCTAACCTAAACTAGTCGGTGTGCCAAATTTCATCAAAATTCGTTTAGCTGTTGTGATGTGAAAAGTTAATAGAGAGACACACTGCGTTCAGTTTGTTTGCGACTTGCAACACAACATGCAATGCAACATGTTCCTTGAGTTGGATTGCAGTTGCACGTATCGTCTGCGTAGTTGCTTTTCTTCCCGAACACTTAAAAATATATGGATAAAGTTACATTGCATGTTGCATTACAAATCATATGCACGGTGTGCACCCGACTTAATCGCACTGACCACACAACACAACACGAGTATGTCGATAAGAGCGTCAGTGGAATTCATTAGTTCCTCAAAATTACAATGGGCACTAGAGGATATTCCAGGAGTCTTAGTAATAACAGTTTTCATTTACCTCTAACTTTGTATGAATCAAAATCATACTGATCATTATTCTAATTGCCATATGGTTGCTGGTGCCATACTGCTACTGACAAGACAAGTCTGCCGAATTACAGTGATCTTAGTTATAATAAGGCAGCTATTTGTCGCTAGAAATAAAAACTGAAAGAATTATAGTGAGTCGAGATGGTCGTCATCACTTAGCAAACCTATCATAAAAATAATAGCCTCTAAGCTTGGCTAGAAGCAGCCAACATCATTGCCAGTAAATTGTCGTCTTATTAAAATGTCAGCAGTTGCGATCTCTGACCATAATTATGTCGTAACCCAGTCTACATTGTTATTGAGCACGGAAGGGCCCATGACAATGCACGTAGATTAGCATATTAAAACAGTGCAATTTGTTAACGGAGACTGCAGGCTGCAGGCACTAGAGGGCAAAGGCCTTTCTTCCCTCCTTCCTAATCACTTTTCTTCTTGACTTGGTTGTTCCCACTAAATGCTGAGAATCACGACCTCATTCGACGGGTTCCCAAGCTATACTGGCTTCTGTGCAATGAGGACAGCTTGGTGCAAGCTTCCTCTGACAGCCTTCTTCTTCAGCCTGGCCATCTTGCATGTATGACTCTGCTTATCAGAAACTCAGAGCCGTATACCACGCCTGTACTCCCCGAAGGGTAAGGCAGAGGTGTACCTTATAGTACCTAAATTTCGCCATGTTCACGTCCCAGTGGCGAGCCCATTGCCATTAACCGGGCACAAGTCCAGGGCCCCGAGTCTGCTATTCAATAGTGTCAGAATGGTCTATCATTGATCTCATAATTGTTGATTGATGACAACCCAAAAAGAACCTTAAGGGGACGGTGAACGAACATTTCTCCATACAAACGTAATACCAAAATCATTCGCGATACGAACATAATACCAACTTAAAATTATGTTATTCGGATACAGACGATATTTATCTAGGTTCCTATTAAACTTTTTTTTTAAAACATTTACTATTGACGAAATGCAATTCGCTTGCATTTCGTAAATAGTAAATGTTTTAAAAAAAAAGTTTCTCTTCTATCCGAATAACATAATTTTAAGTTGGTAATATGTTCGTATCGCGAATGATTTTGGTATTACGTTTGTATGGAGAATGTTCGTTCACCGTCCCCTTAAGTCTCGCGATTTAAGGTACTTTTGGCTTGTCGTCTACTTGTCAAAATCAACAATTATGAGATCAATGATAGACCATTCTGACACTATTGAATAGCAGACTCGGGGCCCTGGTTGCTAGAGAAATGTATCATGGAAAAACCCAATAGCACTTTGCCCGACCTAGGGATCGAATCTAAGACCTCATGATCAGCAGTCGCGCTAGGATAATCAATGAATTTTCACGACAGAATTAAACGGAAAAGTGAATTGTAGTTTCCTGTGTAGACTTGGATTCATAATGCACTTAGATAATCAATTGAGGCCGGTTTGTGATGAGTGATGCGTGTAGCATAGCATTACCAATGCCGAGTATTTGCTTTCATGAGTGGCAATGTCATACGGATATAACAACTCATTTTCTTTTTGAGGGTGGAAAATCATCAAATGACTCCTCACACTCTGGGTAGAGTGGAAGGGTGTGTCAGACTTCTACTGAAACTAAATACGTAACTCCTTTTGGGCTTCGCTGCAGTCGGGTAAAAACAACCCATGTTCCTTCTCAGCCCTTTGTGTCCGGGGCCGCGGTATCTTTCGGGAGGCTTATTCGAATAACCCGCAGCCCCCACAGGGTGCTGAAGTCTTTAGATCAAGAAGATATAACGGGTAACTCACTGCCCGGAAACCACAGTGATGATATAAAAAAGAAAGCAGACATAGCAAGAGCAGACTGGGGTCGCTGTAAAAGAGCAGAAGGCTGATGTGACCGGCTAAATAATATCTAAGATGATTGCGTAGACGGATTTGAATTTTAAATCTTCTATGATCAATACTTTATCGTTAAAAGCGTGAGGGATCAAGAATCTCTTTTTACATTATTTTACATACAAAGGGATTTGATTTTTTTTTAAACAAGGCTTCTATTTTTACCCGACTACGGCAAAGCCAAAGGAGGGTTATGATTTCGTCTGGCTATAATGTATGTATGTTTTTATGTGTTTGACATCAAAATTGTCAGGACATTAAATAAGTTATATTAAACTAGCGAGAAACTTATTATTATGGATAGTAATAGCTAATTACGATCACTTAATAACCGGTAAGAAAATAGCTCATTTTGCAACTATAATTCAACTAGAGTGATGTTTTCGTGCAAATATTACAATAAAGTGAATCGTTGGTCTAATATCCTACATTCAGTTTGTGAAATATGAAATAGCGTGATGCGGTCGTTGTTTTTGTACTAACAAGGCGTGCAGCGAACCTTGAAGTATTTGTGTTGGCCCTTCTGTTTAATAAATTCAGAGGCAAGGATTCCGTAAAGTGACGTGATCACCCTGTTTGGTAACGCTTTCAAGCACCAGTGCGTCATAATGAAAAAGTCGACCTGCTTAATTTTTATCTGACAAATCTGATCTGTAGCTACTAAGGGCGCCCACTCAACACACTTGCTTTGGTGGATGCTAGATCATCATCATCATCTCCTGGCCTTGTCCCAATCTATTTGGGGTCGGCGCAACACGTTTGCTTCTTCCATTCTTCCCTGTCAGATGTCACGGCATCATTTACTCTGTTTCATATCGTTCCTCACATAATCCATCCGGCTTTTCTGTGGCCTGCCTCTCCCTCTCCATTCATCAACATTAACATCCATCACTTTTTTAATCACATGCGTTTTATCCTTTAAATTTTTCTACAACAGGCTTGGGGAGGGGGGAGGGGGTGGTATATCCTTCAACATATTATGACCATGCCCCCAAGCCAGAAAGCTAACCCAAAGCAAAATTACTCCACACATTTGGCTTTACTCCGCTCATCACGATTAGAAAACTTTGTTCAGCATCTACCATCGCTGGCTTATTTTTGAGTCAGCTCGTACACTTGAAGTTAATCATTCTCTCTGCCGAACCATGCCAACCCGATCATGTGTGTATACAACCCATTCTTTTTGTTTTTTTAACCGACTTCAAAAAAAGGAGGAGGTTATCAAAACGACTGTTTTTTTTTTTTTTTTGAGATTGGGAAATCATCAAATTACATAACAAATACAATAACAACACGCAGCTGTATACAACCCCTAAGAGACAAACAACATTATATTGCATAACGTTGATTACAATCGTGTTAAGTAAAAAAACTTAATTTGTCGGAGCCCAACAGTTTACGAGCTACAATGATGAAATACACACTAGTAGAGTGACCAAGATTTGACCACTTAATATTTCTAAACACCTAAATGGTCCAGTCTTGTTTGCGAGCCACGTGTATGTGAGATGAGGTAATCTTTGTACAGCTTGTCAAAACATTAGCGGTTTGGTGTACAGGTTAAAGAGATTTTTGATACATTTGTGGGTACAACGGTCAGTGTTTTGAAAGGGTTGTCTTTAGAAGTCCGCATCTGATTCAAGACATGATTCGTGGGCAACGTTTCTTTCTTTTTCTTCTTTCTAGTCAGAGATATTTCTTCTTTAGTGGGTCAACTTCCGCAAAAATCTTACATACCCAGTCATTCAGAACTGGGGGTCTAAAATAGCCACTTTAGCCACTGGGGGTCTAAAATTCGTAAAATGGTCACATACGCCGTTACTATTATGAAAGGTCCATTTTTCGCTTATAACGCAATTCATATTATGATCTGCTAAAGTGGCTATGTCACTAACAGACCAATATAATTATATTTATTCCGCGCTCATTCCTAAGCCCATCGCAATTTCATTGACACATATCTTAGTTCCGTGTTTGCAGTACCAACTAAATGTTTTGCCATGTGTACACAGTAGCCATTACCCATCTTTGAATGCAAAACGCGTCTCACTATAGTTTTATGTCAATATTTACTCTTCGCTCTGTTGATCCTGGGTTTATGATGAATGCAATTATGAGTAATAAAATTGTCATAATGAAATATTTCCGATGCTTTGTTTTATTTATTGTTTATTACTTTAGTATCATACACGAGTCTCTTGGAGATCTCACCGGTCTTAACAACCTTACATAACATGACGCTTTGAATTTTCTGAACAGTCCCATGTATAGATAGTTGCAGTATTTTAGAAAATTTAATGTGATTGTATACCATCACACTATGACATTAAAAACAAACATCTGTCGTCAGTAAGGTTACAAATATATTTTTTAAGAGAAGTGGAAACATATTGTGCCCTTGAAGTATTCCTGTCCGGGATGAAAAATTACAAGTTACTGTGCTGTCTACTTTAACAGAAATAATGAAAATAACACCTGACAGAATCTGTTAGTAATATGAATATATGTGTTTTGCGTCCACAATCAAGAAAATATTCTTTATAAGGTTCCTTAATTGAGTTGAACGCCTTTGGAAAGTCGACAAAGGCTCTGTTGAACAAATCAATGACCTCTCGAGCTTTCTCATTTACTGACTATTATTAATCTTTATTTTACCTGTCGGCTGAAGTTATACAACATTAGCAAAGTATCATTTCACTGCCTCCAACGAAAATATTTCAAGTAAAGAAAAAAATGTTAAATCTAATTCGAAACTACGCACGTGCGCCCTCAAATAAAGGTGCACCGGTGCACGATTGAGAAATTCTATCAAATTCCTTGTTTTTTGTTCTTCTTTTAAAATGAACCATATCCACGCGTCCCAGTTACAAACCAGTTTGATACGGCATCTTGTTATGTAACCACATAATAACTGGCAGTACGCAAGCATACGGACTCCTTTCACTCGCCGGGACCTTTTTCATCTGCGGTGCGTATGTTATCTGTGGTCAAAACATGTTACGTCACATTTAAACGTTCGAATTTAAATGACTAGGTGCCGTTGTGAAGGGCCTTGGCGGTCGGACTCCTATGGTAGATGCAGAGCATATTAATAAATATTTTGTTTCTGTCTTCATTGGCATCTGTTGGGCGTGGGCCTGTTGCAGTTACGCCATATCTGGTTCATTGCTTTCAACATCAGCAAGCCCCACTTCATTTTCCTTATGCACAACCACAAGATGTTGTTTTAGATTTTGTTATATGTCTTCCTCACATGTCAACTTAGTTGATCTCTTAATTTATCCTTGACTAGCCTACCCGCAAAAGCTATGCCCGATGATGGATTTTTATACAAAGTTTCAACCCAAAGAATCATCATAGCTATCTGTATTCCAAATTATAACCCGCTCCAACCAGTCGTTAAAACTACGTGTTATTGATAGTTACTGACAAACGATTTTATAAGTAAAATATAGATACGTAATATTTATCACACTGGGTACTTCCTATTTTATTATGCAAAGTAATGTGACAAAACAAAATGCAGCAAATATTTACAATTGTCTTCAATCTTGGGAAATCTTATGCTCAGTGCAAGAACATTCTTGTATCTTACACACAATGGAAGCTTCATAAAAATACATGTACCCATCAGCATTGCCATAGATGCATGGGCTATAGAAACTAACTCCGTAGAGTAGAGAGTATACTTTGTACCTACAACAAGATGAAGTTACAAAATAAGATGCAAACCACTCACTGTGGATGGACTACCATAGTGGGTTTTGTTGTGAGGAAACCAACACCTCAATCTAGTAACACTTTCGGTGACAATTTGAATAATTTTAGTAATAATTCGGGCATGTGGTTTTTGGGCGATTATTCGGACATAGTCAAATGGAGGAAGTGGTTGCTTTTTATTACCTATATTTTTTTTATAAGCGTTTGGACGGTTGCTTTGTATCATACATTTATAAGTGTAGCCAGGTAAATTGTCGCGACGAATCCCTTTGATGCGCATCAATTTTCTGACAGGCATTAGTGTTCACACGAATACTTCGCGATACA
The DNA here is from genome assembly GCA_949775195.1 of Diarsia dahlii. NCBI lineage: Eukaryota > Metazoa > Arthropoda > Insecta > Lepidoptera > Noctuidae > Diarsia > Diarsia dahlii. The sequence goes on from OX459213.1 coordinate 17,358,326, forward strand.
CCGAACTTTTAGGTCAGACGTGTCATTTCATTTCATTCATTTATTCATTCACAGAACAATTGCATTTCACCTAAACGCAATCCCTTGGCCCTTTTCGGTCACCGCTGCAGTCAAAAGGTCATCGAGTGGCCTCCTGATCAGAAGGTCTAAGTAGCAAAATGTCCGACACCGCAAAATGTCTAATGAGCAGTAAGTCTACTTAGCAAAATGTCCATGTAGCAAAACGTCCAACTATCAGATGGTCTGTCTGTATAGCAGAACATCTATTTAGCAAATCGTCAGATTCTCAAAATGTATGGATACTCAGGCACAAAATTCAACACACACATTTAATTTTCATCGGGAGGGAAATGGACACGGCATAACAATATTATGTACATACAGACTAATGTTTAATACCAAATACAAAAGAGCTGCAAAAGCACAAGCTTGAAGGTCAAAAAGTTAGTCCCTTTGAATTTTTGGTAAACCTTGGCCATATCAAAAGGATATTAGGTGAATAAATACAGGGGTGTTTGTGCGCCAAATTTCCTAATAACATTGAAGAGGCTATTGAAGAGTTATTTTAACCCGGACTTTTTTTATCAAATAAATGTAATTTACAAATGACTTTTAGTTTTTATCATGAGTGTGTAACACATTTTAAAAATGACGTTTTGCTAAATAGATATTCTGCTATACAGACCATCTGATAGTTGGACGTTTTGCAGTTTGCTACATGGACATTTTGCTAAGTAAGTAGACTTACTGCTCATTATACATTTTGCGCTGTTGGACATTTGCTACGATCAGGAGGCATTGAGTGTACAAATAGCTAACGTTAGTTCGCTATTTTACGTGAAAAAAAACCCATATGCGTTGGATTTGAAACAATCACCTGCCTTGTCCATTTGAGTTACCAAAAGTTAAGTTATAAGAAATGGTTGTTTTAATCAATTACCTTATAATTTATTCTTTAAAAGTAAAGGCCTTTCAATAATTCACTCAGATATTCCACACGACAAATGATACGTCAACCAAAAATTAAAGATCGTGAATTCCAAAATGGCGACTGTTTACGCGCCATTACAAAAAGGAACGAAATTAAAGACAATAACCGTCTTTCACTTGTTCACCTCCAAAATCAGACGGTCTCTCTATGGTAACCAGTTATTAAAGTTTATCTGAACAAGGAATTTTAAGTTTTCAGCCTTGATATTTAGTCGCTTTAAGGGAATGTACGTACCTTCACAATATTACGTGATGGCTTTTAAAATACCCGAGTAAATATAATTATTGATCGAAGACCAACTATATAATTGCATAGTCGGCTGGGCAGCATTCGGGAAGTTGCGCGGTATCTTCTCGTCCAACTTACCACAGTGTCTCAAGACGAAATTCTATGACCAATGTGTTTTGCACGTAATTACACACGGGACCGAAACGTGGTCACTCACAAGCTCAAAGGGCAATGGAGAGGGCTATGCTCGGAGTTTCCTTGCGTGATCTAATCAGAAATGAGGACATCCGCATGAGAACCAAGGTTACCGACGTAGCCCGAAGAATCGCCAGACTTCAGTGGTAATGGGCAGGGCACGACGACACAAGACGTCACACGACGGAAGGCCTCCCACTAGGTGGACCGATGACCTGGTGAAGGTTGCGGGGAACCGCTGGATGCGAAACGCACGGTACCGGTCAATGTGGCGACACCTGGGGGAGGCCTATGCTGAAATGATAATGATGATGAAAATGATATAATTGTATGCATTAAGTTTTTGATTTAAGAAAATTACAATTATGCCGCATTTCTAGTCGTTTCATAAGTATACTAAAACTTTAAAATCTGCGGAAATTATTAACTTAATACTGAAGAATTTTATTATTTAATTAATAATCTCCAAACATTCTTGAATATGGTCGTTGTTTTCTTTCGTGTTCGAGAATCATAAATGTAAGCAAGAGGAATTTCTCCAGGACTCATAGTTCAACATATTGCTGTCGAGATTGTTGAGAGTGCGTTCATGTTATTGTCCCGACAGGTTTGGGGACAACTTTCCAATCGGGATTCCACCATGCTATTAGGTTACTCTATGTACTTACTGCCGCTTAGAAACGTTACCCATTATTTTCTTTGAACGGTTGTTTAGTGTGACCGATACTTTCTGGTTATCTAAGGTAACTTCTATGCTTTTTTGAACACACTCTTTGGTCAACTGGACCCGCGGGATCTTTCAACCAAATCACATTGGTCGATTGGTCGCGGGTCCAGTTGACCAAAGACTTCTAAGAAAAAATTGAATGTAATATGGAAGAAGCGTGATCGAATCAAAAATTACGACATCCGCAAGAGAACCAAGGTTACCGACATAGCCCGAAGAATTACCAAACTTAAGTGGCAGTGGGCAGGGCACATTGCTCGCAGAACGGATGATCGATGGGGCCGGAAAGTTCTAGAGGGGCGACCGCGAACCGAATACGTTGCGTTGGAAGGCCTCCCACTAGGTGGACCGATGACCTGGTGAAGGTTGCGGGGATCCGCCGGATGCGAAACGCACGGGACCGGTCTATGTGGCGACACTTAGGGGAGGCCTATATCCAGCAATGGACGTCTTTCGGCTGAAATGATGATGATGATGTAAGAAGAACACACTGCGCCGGTAAGAACAAGAAAATGGATAAAGAACTAAGTACCAAGGTCACTACCGTGACCGCGAATTGGAAAACGTAGTGTGATACCAGAATCAATCGACACCAGGACCAAGGACTTTAGAAGAGTCCTGGGAGTGGCTGGGACACTAATGCGGACGGCAGATAACCAAATGTTGAACTGCAACATTAGAGATGACTACTCTGAGTGGCAGAAACCCCAATGTGGCCACCAAAAATACAGTTAATATTTATAACAACACATAAATACGAACAACAAATGAAATCCGCTCCACGCCTAACATTTCGATGAAACACAAAATTGATACAGTTTCTATGCGATTACGAAACGCGCCAATATGGCCGGCATCCTTTAATTTGATAGAATTACACAAAGCGCATCCCCAATCACTTAAGTATTGCCCAACGGCCATTAGGCATGCACATTAAACACAATTATTTATACGCGGTAAAGTATCGTGTTGTAGAGAAAAAATTTCCAAAGCCTTGGCTAAATTGGTGCTTATTCGACTGTTGATGGCGCGAAAATTGACTGTCATGGCGGACATGTCATATTTTAATGACAGGTCATTTGGGATGAAACCTTGTCGAACTAATTAAGGAACTGAACAAAATATTTATAGGAATCATCACCTTGTACTGCTTTTTGGTATTTTTGACCATTTTGTTTACCAATTGAGACATCGATGTTCGTCTGTCAATCACTAGTAGGTTTCTTAGGATTTAGATTTACTTCATAGTAGTTGAAAGTCAGAAGAGTAAGAGTGACTTTTGAAGATTGATGATGATTCTAGTGAATATTTGTGATAGGTAGATGGTTTAGTGAGGTAAGAATCCCATACTCCCCGCTCTTATTCCAAAAGTCTGGCCTTTAAGAATTTTCTCCCCAAATTATCTCGTTCGAGCCCAATATGGCGATTCAATTATCACTCTTGTCTATAAAATAAAGAATTCAAACATTCAACCCTCAGAGCCCCACAGCGTCACAAACTCACAATCGCCATTACAGACTCAACTCACGTGCAAACAGCTCAATCTTGACATACTCAACGATGTACAAACATCGGCTGGCCATACAAATATTTGTCCTGTTGAGGAAACAACGCTTATGGTCTAAACGTGATAGCCTTGGATGGAGAAACACCTTGGGCAGTTAAGTAAAGGGATTCAGATTGGACTTTTAGTAGGAATTGGTCCTAAAAGCGTTTTCTGGCGGTCTGAATTGACTTGCCTAAAAGATCAGCTGATATATGATCATGGAGAGCACAAGAAATACCGAGCCAAGGGTGAAGGATCCCCCGTCGGGGCTGTGGATTATCGAAAGGATAACGCGGCTCCGACACAAGGGCGAAGAAAGAACATGGGTTTGGATTTTAGTCAGTAGAAGTCAGTACACTCGATAATTTTCCAACCACCCAAAAAAAAAAACGGGTGAAGGATCCCGTCGGGGCTGCGAGTTGTTCGAAAGAGATACCGCGGCCTCGATACAAAGGGCTTAAAAGGAGAAGTCAGTAGAAGTCTGACACTCCCTACCGCTCCGCCCAGAGCGGGAGTCATTTGAAGATTTCCTACTCTCCTAAAAAAAAACGGGGTTATTTACAGGCTGTAAATGAAAATTGAAGTCTCTATACGGACTAAGTTTAGGGAGAAACATGGTAAACATTAACAAATAATAAGGAAAAAAAATCCCAAATCTAATACTTTTGACGTTTTTTGCAATCCTGCTTAGAGCAATGTTAGATCTAGCTGAATTAGAGACCTGTTAAAGTAAAGACAAGTGACAGGTAGACCAGTATGTTGGAGACCTTTTATAGAACATTTTCGACTTTGTGAGGTTTAGCAATATTCGTTTTGTTAAAAGGAAACGTTGCCCCTCACTCGGAATTTCTCCTGAAACGTGGGTGCGTTTACAAACATTTAAACTCACATACACCCTGACCCTAGTTGACAAAAAAAATCTAATTAGTCCGTCACATAGATTACCAAAATATTGGACACGTATTTTTTCTTTTTGCACGTAAACCAAAAATGAAGACGACACAGTGCTTCGAAAACTCGTGTGACGTCACATCGCACTACATTTTTTACCACGTAGTGTCGTCAAAAGCCCCCCCCACTCCTGATCTTTGACGCGTTTTAACTTCGTAATTTTTTATTAATTTGATAAAACAAAAAATACGTAAGTATCCAATATTTTTCGATAATCTAACTGACGGACTAAACAAAATCATATTTTTACCCGACTACGGCGAAGCCAAAAGGAAGGGTAATGATTTTTGGCAGTCTATGTATGTATGTATGTATGTATGTTTGTATGTATGTATGTTCCACCGTAGCGCCTAAACTACTGAATGGATTTTAATAAATGAGGTGTCAGTAGATTCGTAAGAATAGCTCGGGTGACATAGGCTATATAAACTTTATTAATTTTTGTTATGACGGAATTTAAATGTCAGATTCTAGCTTCGAAAAAAATTCAATTGAGATAATCGTAACATGTTTGGTATCAAATGAAAGGTCTTGGCGAGCACATTACAAATATGTATCATCATCATCAGCCTATAATGTTCCCACTGCAGGGACTCAGGCCTTCTCTCTAGGAGAGGGATGGGCTATAATCTACCACGCGGGCCCAGTGCGGATTGGTAGATGTCACATGTCTCCGAATTTTTCTTTCTTCTAGTTCTAAGACATGCCGGTTTCCTCACGATGTTTTCCTTCACCGTTTTGAGAGCAGTGGTGATGAAATAAATTACACAAAGTAATGCGCCTGACGGGGTTTGAACCCACGACTCACTGTTCGTAAGTCGGAGTCGCCACCACTGGGCCACCACTGCTCTCACAAATACTCTTTACACAAATATTATGTATACAGCAGTATAATATATTATTATAGTTTTAGTCAACATAAACGTATAGAATGCGGTCAACGCGGTTTGTAGTCGGGTTTTAGTTTTTAAACTTGTTTTTACCCAGGACACATCCCTATTATCTGTCGGCCACACAAATATTTGTTCCGTGCGAGGATCGAACCCGCGACACGCAGCGCAGCAGTCCAATCGCTCAGCCACTTTGCCAATCGTGCCGTCAAAGATGTGAATTTGAAGATTTATATTTCTATAACTAACAAGCACGACAACTATCGTCATCTCAGTAATAATTCCCAGCTGTAATAATGGTCAACCATCTCCATATAAAAAAAGGTAGCACTCCGGGAGTGCCGGCAGAAGTGAAAACTTCAATATTAACTTTCAAACTCGCGTCAGGGTCACGTGATGCTGATCGAAAAATCTTACGCTTTTTCGATCAGCATCACGTGACCCTGACGCGAGTTTGAAAGTTTTTACCCATACAAAAAAAGTGCTCAGCGCCGCTAAAGAAGTTTTCACTTCAAAAAAACAACTTACACCGGTACCTATACCTACCTACAGATTTTTAATTGTTTACACTTCATCTGACGTAAACGGCGACACGAGTAAGTGAACCACCGATTAATAAAACCAGTTATCTACACAGACTATAATCAAGGATAGGGTATTACCCGTACCCTTTAAAGAAAGAACCAACTACATAATTAAAAACAAAAACACTTCGCTCGAAGGACCAAAGTTATTTTGATTGACGGCGAAATGCAGAACTAAACTAAAATGTACTGAATTTGACGTTGTTTCAACGTTTTTCTTAACAAGCAGCGCCACCCCAAACTGCATAAATAAACTAGACACCCTTTTGTAAAAAATATCATGTTTAAAAGTGTTTTTTTATAAATAATCCGGTATCGCTTTATTGACGTCATGGAGTTAAGGGGCAGGTCAGTCAAAATGATTTACCAATTTAGGACTACAACAATATTGTAATTTATTAATTGAAATAATATTTACAAAATATTTTATCACAAAACTATTTAAATATACCGCTCCAGATTTATAATAGTGGATGATTAAAATAACTAGAGAGCAGCATTTGATGTTTGGGTAACAACTGGACATATTGAGATTGCTTTGAGACTAATCCCAGATCTTTATCTTATATAGATAGATATTTATCTTTCTTATGATTTTAATTGTGTTTTCGTAGAGGACTTAATAGTCCAAGGTCCCAGGGCCGCCAGACGTCACGTATTTTCTGACGAAGTGAAATGTGGGCGATTGAGTAGTGTTAGTATGAACTGAGAACACACTACTACCAGCTAGCTTGCTTGGACGGCCAATTTTCAGGTATCAGGTCATCAAGGTACACAAAAAAATTACTTACTTCACTTATTTTCTACAAGCTGATTTTTACGTATATTTTAGGCAATATCCTTAAAAATAAGTTGCCAATACTGGCAGACACTTCCTAGCGGCCGTTTTGCTTAACAGACGCTTTAAAGTTCCCAAAAAGTTTAGACTTAAACGTATTGTGGCTGCTTACCTGAGATCGCATGGCATCGCTCGTGTCGCTGACATACAGACCTCCACTGGACTCATTCGGTGGGCAATATTCAACAGGATCTGTCCATTGCCTGTGTCTTCAGAATTTTGTTGAAAACGTTGCTTTCAACGCTCGGATGCATTTTAGAGCGCCTGCCCAATATGCCGAGCATGGCAATATCCCGATCAATTAGCTTTAAGTATTAAATAATACGGCGTTTAGTATTCTTTAAAGCGTCATTACCAAACCTTATTTTTAAGGATATTGCCTAAAATATACGTAAAAATCAGCTTGTAGAAAATACGTGAAGTAAGTAATTTTTTTGTGTACCTTGATGACCTGATACCTGAAAATTGGCCGTCCAAGCAAGCTAGCTGGTAGTAGTGTGTTCTTAGTTCATACTAACACTACTCGATCGTCCACATTTCCTTCGTCAGAAAATACGTGACGTCTGGCGGCCCTGGGATCTTGGACTATAAAGATATATATTTTGTGACGTAGATAAACATTGTTATGTATTACTTTACTACCTCTATTTTACGCCCATTAATGCCTTCTCTACCTTTAAACCCTTTTTACGTTATCTACCCGAAGTGACACCTTATGGAGCTGTTTGAATTTTTAATCTCGATCAATATAAATAAAATAACTGACCCTTTACGAGTCCCTTTAACGTCACGAGTGAAAGAGACAACTACACGTTATGAGATGCTGAACATTCCATCACCGACCGGTCTTGAGTCACTGACCGACGACGCTTCCCTGATTAGAGGCTTATTTACATCCAGAGATTCTGATTTCTTGGATCAGATCAGAAGGTAATAACAGGAATGTTAAAATTTTGAGAGATCATTCCAGTGATTAATACCTACCCGTGGCTGTAGCTATCCTACTAATCCTATCCTTCTTCCTACTATCCATGAGACATAATGTTATAAATGCTAAAGTTTGTGAGGATGGATGGATGTTTGTTACTCTTTCACGCAAAAACTACCGAACGGATGTGGATGCAATTAAGAACACAGATTGTTTATAACCTGGATAAACACATAAGATATTTTTTATCCCGGTGGTACAATCCTATGGGACGATAATTATTGAACACCACGCAGGCGAAGCCGCGAGCATAAGCTAGTATCTGTATATATTCGTATAATGTAGATACGTGGAATTAAAACAAAAGTTTTATGATTAAATGTCTGATAAACTGACATAAAACTACTACTACTATGAAAAACTAGAGAAATATTAGGTACTAAGTTAAAGTCCTAAGTGCAAGGAACACTCCAAAAAGGTTGAAGACAATAATGTCTAGTCAATTTATTATAGTCTAATACTACCTAAGTGGTAGACAAAGTCGCGACCTAAGTTAACCCACAAGAGGTGGGTGATATACAATCATCATGACATCACGCCTGAATTCCTCAAACAGTTAAGCAGAGGTGTATCAAATGGTACACCCATATTTCGCTGGTTATGTTTTTAGGTCTATGTAATAGGGAGACTTTTGCCATCAACTGGACGGAGATCCAAACTCTGAGGCTGAACTACTAAGAAATTATAAATCGGAACACCCAATAACACTTAGCCCGAGTGAATCCAAGCTGCAGTGCTTGCAACCACTAATCCAACAAGACACTAGACAGTCGTAACCATCTTCTATATTATCAGATCTCTAAACACATTGCCAACCGAACCGATGCAGTAGCACTCCACGGCAAGTGTTACCAGTTATATAACTCCAACAGAACAGGTTAGAAGCTCATCTTATGTAAGGAGACAAAAACGTGGAAGACCACTTCGATTGACGCTCGATTCTTTGTGACTTGTAACAGTTGTAACCTACGATCGATGTGTTTGAGGACAGAACCTTCTAGGCTTGCTATCGACAAGGACTGTAAAAGACAAATATTATGTAGGTAGATGGCAAGGGCGGATCCAGCTTTGGTGCCAGGGCCCCCCCTGGGCCCGGTCACATAGTCGTTGTCAAATCACAAAAAAATATAATTATTTTTTTTTAATCATAGATACCTACATAATTAAAAGTAGGTTTTTTTTTAATGTTTATAACTAGGTACTTAAAAATACCTATAAGTATTTAAATAACAAAATCAATTTTTGTTTTACGTCTTCTCCCGAAACGCGTTATCACTTTAACTACTTCAATGGGTACGTTTTATTGGACGTGGAGAAGTGCCCCAGTCCGGTTTGACGTTCTTAAGCCATTGAAGCTCTTCGCCACGATTCTTCGAAATGCTATGAGCCTTATCTAGGGGATATAGCGTTGAACAATTTTCCCCGGATGGACGATTTAGAAATATTGTGAAGTATGTTCTACTTAGACATACCTTCTTATTCTGTTTAGGACTAATCCTCTATAATAATATGGCAATCGTTGCCATGGTAATTATATTCTTCTCTTGAAATAAAAACTTGTGTGTCAAACATATTTATTGTACTAAGATATATTAAAAGGTAATATAGGTATATAGGTGTCTCTTTTTTAGATTCTCCTTTCGCAGGTATGCTGGAAGAGATTTCTTTAGAAATAAGCATTACCTTTGTACTATTTTCTGTTCCTTTCTTCTTTTCTGTATTTAGTGTGTACATAAATTGTTAAAATAAATAAATAAATAAATAAAAAATGCTTCAGCTTCTTATTAAGAAATACACTAAATTTCACATGGTAGCAGAGCGTTAAACAGAACTTCACATGGTAGCAGAGGTGAAACTGTAAGTACGAGTACCAAGTCAAAATGTCGAACATAAAAATCGATCCACTCACGAAGGATAATTACGACAATTGGGTAATTCAAGCCGAAGCCGTCCTAGTACGACATAAATTATTTAAATATGTTGAGAAAGCCTTGACTGCAGATGCAAATGCGGATGAAAAAGAAAAGGATCGATTAGCAAAATCAGAGCTCATCCTTATTATCGCTCCGTCCGAGCTTAAACAAATTAAAAACTGCGGCACTGCAAAAGAAGTATGGGACAAATTAAATAACACTTATGCCAGTAAGGGACCTGCGCGCAAAGCGACCCTACTTAAACAGCTGATCCTAACTAAATTAGACAACCAAGATGTACGAGCACACTTGAACAAGTTTATGGACACAGTTGACAAGCTGGCTGATATGGACGTTACTATAAATGAAGACTTGTTAACCATCATGATGTTATACAGTCTCTCCCCCGAATATGAGAACTTCAGAGTCGCAATTGAAACGCGTGACACTGCCAGATGAGCTTAAAACAAAAATACTTGAAGGTTTGAAGCCCGTCATAACCATAACATGACCAATGACGACGAACCTGGATCCTCATATCAAGAAGAAGCTTTATACGCGTCCTGTCGAATCTGCAAACGAAGAGGTAACATCTTCAAACACAAAACACACAAAATATGTACAAGCTGCTGGAAGAAAAATAATGGGAAACCGCAACAACAAAAACAAAATTCTCCATCTCATCAAAACCACATTGCTACGCAGCAGTGTCTTCTAACAAAAAATAAGAAGATTGAAGACAGCACTTGGATTGTGGACAGCGGCTGTACCTCACACATGACTTTCCAACGAGACCTGTTTAAGAACATTGAGAAAACATCCAGAGAACTCAACTTCGCAACTGAAGACTACACTGCAGAGATTGAAGGGAAAGGTACAGTTTCTTTTACTATAAAAAATGGCAGCGGTGATGCACTCACATACCTGAAAGACACACTATACGTACCTTGCCTATGCACCAATCTACTATCTGTCAGCAAAATAACGGACGCTGGATGTACAGTTCTATTCACAAAAAATAAGGCGATAATAAACAACCCAAAGGATAAGATTACTCTCACTGTCTACAAAGAAAACGGTCTCTATTATCTAAAACCTAGCAAGCATGAGTGCTACAACCTGACCACTGATGATGATGAAACACTTCCAATCACCACAAAAACGGAATCATCTAACATCGAAGATTGTCATAAGAAATTGGGGCAAATTAGCACTTCAGAATCAAAACATAATTGGCTTGCATTTTAATCCTAAAGAAACGTTACCGGAATGTGAAGCGTGCATTCAAGCGAAATTGCATCGAGTTCCAGCTCCTCGCGAGAAAACAACTCAAAGAACGACAGATCGCTTACAAATTGTTCACTATGACGTTTGTGGACCTATTCGAACGCCCACAATAAGCGGAAATAAGTACTTCGTCACATTTATCGACGATTACTCCCGTTATAGTCGAGTTTACCTGCTGAAATGCAAGAGCGAAGTCTTAGAAAAATTCAAAGAGTTCAAAGAGTTAGCAGAAACGTACACGGGGAACAAACTCAAGGTACTACAATCCGATAATGGCACCGAATATATCAACAGGGACTTCGACGCTTATCTGAAACGCTACGGGATACAAAGAAGACTTAGTGCCCCGCACACAGCGCACCACAATGGATTAGCAGAAAGGAAAAATCGTACCCTAGTTGAAAAAGCAAGAGCCCTAATAATTGACGCAAATGCGCCACTAAAGTGCTGGAGAGAAGCAATCATGACAGCGAACTACTTGTCTAACAGGAACTTAAACAGTGCAATAGAAAACAAAACACCATTTGAACTATGGGTTGGTAGAAAACCTATCATTCACCACCTGTATATATTTGGCTCTAAAACTTTTGTTCTCATCAAAGGCACTAGGTAATGGTCACAAATTTGCACCAAAAGCTATTCCTGGCATGTTTGTTGGCTACTCTGAAACATCAAAAGCATTCAAGATTCTTCTACCATCCAAAAACAAAGTGGTAATATCGAAGGATATCCGTGTGTTGAAATCCATGTTTTACGACAACACAAACAAAAACAACATCACCGATATTTTCAACAATAACAGTTTCTTCGAATCTCCAGAATATTCAAAACCGTCAAGACTACAACGTAAGCAAGTAGCAATACAGCTTGTCGACAATGAAGATGGAGACGTCACACCACTAAAGCCGCTATTTGGGCCCAGAATATAGGAATTAAGTTCCAGAATGGGACTTAAGAATTTAACCAAAAATTCTTAAAACTTTCGAGGGTGTGAAGTATGTTCTACTTAGACATACCTTCTTATTCTGTTTAGGACTAATCCTCTATAATAATATGGCAATCGTTGCCATGGTAATTATATTCTTCTCTTGAAATAAAAACTTGTGTGTCAAACATATTTATTGTACTAAGATATATTAAAAGGTAATATAAAAAATGCTTCAGCTTCTTATTAAGAAATGAACTAAATTTCACAAATATAAATGAGAATCGAAGTCGAGCGCTTCAAGCGAGACAAACGGAGAAAAAGCAAGAGAAAGGCGCGAGAGAAGCGAGCGCGAAATTTTTATAGATTTTGGGAGGTGTCATTGGGAGGGAACTTGAACGTGCCCTTTGTTTATGTCGGCTACTGAGTTTTTCGTCTCTAAAAAGTGTACCATTCTGACCTAATCTTGTAAGGGATAATAAATCTACTATCACTACGAATCTACGATACGTAAAGATTTACTTAAATAAAATACGTAAAATATGTTAGTAGGTACTTAGTTTTTCATTGCCATTCACATTACAGCCAGAGCAGGCTGTGATTTGTACATCTTTGACAGTCGTTGAGTCGTCACTCGTAGTCAGTTGTCCGAAAGTCTTACTAAGGGATATCTCATCGTATCCGGTAGGTACCTACTAACTGGGTTGTGCAGTGTGCAGGTAAAAAAAGCAAAGATCTAACGATAGTATCAAACTCGGTTCAGGCGTTTATAAGTTATGGTAGAGTAAAGAAACTGACAAATAAACATAGGTACATGAACCCTAAAAACACTCTTTTTGGGTAGTTGTGTTTAAACAGTTATCTAAAACATTGTTTAACAATTTTAACTAGTGGTCCACCTAGGTACTGCCAGGTAGGTACTGGACTCAGCCCAGGCCGGTCATGACCCCCCTGACCCCCTGGATCCGCGTTGGTAGATGATAGGTAGATTATGTGGAGCATATAAAAGATTAAGGAGTAAATGATAGCGTGACGGGTGATAGGGGGGGGGGGGGGGAGAATGGAAGAGCATAACGTGTTTTGCCGACCTCAAATGACATGGGACAGTGGACAAGACATCTTCCTGGATGACGAATGTATAGATGCTCTATCGTATATCTTTTACGCGAGGCAGAAGTAACGAGGTGCATCTTAGACAATGTGGAAAGGCAGCCTCGCTACCGCTGCTGACAACTTTGCTGACTGGTTTTTGAGGATATTTGCAAATGGCTAGATAGGTAGTCAACGAGTGCAGACTATAAATTCCCCCGTATTTCAGTTTACTGCATTCCTTGTCTATCAAAGTTTCAACATGGCAGCTTCAATTTCACAACTACAAGCCAAATACACTAGCTATTCTTAGGGCCGATCACAACACGGAAAGCAGTAAAGATAAAATAATTAAATTCGCCAATAAAACAGTTTTACGATCACGACACTCTCAGAGATGAGCCGACGACATCTTGAATGCGCCTGCGACGGTCCCTCTGCGCAATTACTGTAGTTTTCCTGCAATTACCTTTGTCACGGCCTCTGTTAAATGCAGTGTCATTTATATTGTATTTGCATAAAGTAGCCTTTAGTTTTAGTTAAGTGTCTCTGGTTGGTAAGGGAAACAAGTATTTAAAAAGTTCATGTGCATCGTCCTGGGTGGCCAAAGTTGGATCGAAAACCTGAAAAGGGCGATCTATATTAAATGAAAAGTGATTACTCAGCGTACAGTCCTTTGTGATTCAAGTCCGAAGACTTCGTATAAAACAGCATTGCTTTTTTCCAATGTTCAAGTTTGTTGTATAATGTGATGCACCTAAATATTTTCAAATGCTACAAATCAATGTTTTTGCTATGAACGACGCTTCATCGTTGTCTCCGGTTTGTAAGCAATGTTGATTAACACACAGCATCAGGAATTGTTTGTATGTTTACTAACATCGAAGAACCTATTCAGCTTCCAACGTTTCCAGTAGGAGTTACAAGGAAATCTCTAATCTAATTACAAAGCCAGGTGGCCTTCTGCTAATAGTTATAATGGGTTTAACAGTTAGGAAAAAACCTAGATATTTTCTTTCAAGACACGTGTCATCAAGAACAAAGATTACAATTAAAGCAATTATAATTTATAACATTACAGAACCTTCACCCATGCACACAGTAACTACTACTAATCCACTGTTGCCTTGCAATTACATGACAAGTTATATTTGTCTTATGTTTTAAACGTTTAAATAACATACGATTTCGTTTGAGACCTACTGAAGAAGTTATTATTACATGCATTGTGTTTAGGAGGTACGTAATGCCACGGTGGTCGTGTGGTTGCAAACGTCACTGCTTAGCAGTAGGTCCTGCGTTGAAGTTTCAGGAGACCAATCTATAGTTTATTTTGGTCTTCTTCTACTCTTAGGCTACGGTTCCGCTGAGGCGGAGCGGAGCGCGATTTACCAATCTCACATGGCTTGAAATCCACATCTCTCCAGAGAGCACAGCTCGTCTCCGCTCTGGTCCGCTCCGCCTCAGTGGACCAGCAGCCTTATAGCTCTAGATCCACATTCTGATGCGAATAAATAAGATGGACTAATAGAAAAATGTGTCTCAGCCACCTGGGGCCATTCGCATATCATCCGGGTCTTTGAGACACGTGCTTGCGCACTTGCGAAAAAATTGTTCGGTACTGAGTCATAGGCTTTTTAACCCTGCCCACTTTCACGCAGCTCGTGATAGTCAAAGAGAGTGTAAGCATTTGCGATGAACGCAGGAATCGGTCATCTAATGGTTATTTAATAATAATACACAATAATATATATCCTAAATGTGGAAGTGTCAGGGGTAGCCCGTGCCCTAAATTTTGCGGTACCTATATATCCTAGCGCTTTTATTTTTCAATCATCAGAATCTACCATAGTCCTCTTCTGGACATAGGGATCCCCAGAGCCGCCAAAACCAGCTTTCAAACATACAAATTCTTCAGCTTTACTAAATTAGTATGGATTATAACGATAACATAGTAAACTAGGTAATAACTGAATAAGTAGGAAATAGCAATACTTAGCTATTAGTAGAATAGCCTATTGTTGTCTTTTCTCATCATTAGGTCAGGTAGTTTTGTAATAGCAAAATGGCAAAGTAACTGGCCAATAAAGTTTGCAAAGAATTTTACTAATGCAAACATTTTTAATCGTCAAAGCTTGTTCCCATATCCATTCAATTTGACTCTTGGTCTGCAGACATGTTCACCGTCTCTTTATTTTTAAATGTTGGCGCTGTACGCTACCACAGCTGGCCACATAACATCTGGGGTCTAAAATGGCTACAAATAATTCTTAATATTTGCGTCAAAATTTGTAAAATGGTCTCAGGCGCGTAACTGTTATAAATGGTCCATTTTAGGAATTGAAACGCAATTCATATCATGATCCTAATATGATCTGCCAAAGTGGCAATTTTGGACCCCATGTTGTTTAATTTTTTTATTTGCGTTTTGTCCTCTTGGAGCTAAGTAGGTAAGCTAATAAAAAAAAAATAACTCTTAAAACTCAGAGGTGAACAATTTGCTTCTGTCTACGCATTCGAAAAGTATACGAAACACCTGGCTGAGACTGGCGGAGACGTGGCGTGACTGAGATTGACATAAGAAAAGATAAGCCTATAGCGGCTATAGCCACCCGTAGTCGGTGAATGTAAATACAGGCTGTGAATGATGACGATGATAACCACCAGTATCGAAGCGTACCTTAAACGGGCACTTCATCAAAATTTGTTGGGGTCCAAGTGAAGGGTAAAGACTTTTCCTTTAAAAAAGTTCGAAAAGTGCTAATGTCAGCCTACTTTGAGAGTGAGATTATTGATCACATTTTATGATTTTTTGCCTACACACGTTCGGGGCCCCTGAAGCCCGGGGGCCCTGTATCATTGATACGGCTGTCGGCTGGTATGGCGGTAGCTACGCCCCTAATAACCAGGTTATCCACTTATATTACAGAGATCATAACGGTTACTAATATCTTATTCCAATGAACACAACAAAAAACTGTTTTTTTTTTCATTTTTTTTATTGTAATTCTCTTTGTTACAGGAAGATGGCGCAACCACAAGAGTTGCGTTCGGAGAGGGTGAAGCAGATGTTCAGTTGGACTACGGCAGCGTAAGTGATGTTTTAAAAAACTAGAAACGTTACGGTTTCCTTCTTACAATAAGAGACCATAGACCTAACTTTAAGAACGACAATATTGTCTTTTCGGATTCGTATCTATCTTCTATTTAAAATTGTAGATGTGTAATTTTTTCAACTAGGTACAATTCTCGTAGTTGAATTATGACAAGAATACATAACGGCTTTCTAGGTATTATTTTGTCTAAGTTTCTATTTTTAGGTAAGTAGGTAGGTACTTATGTATTATAGGCTGCAAAGTTCCTGTTTCGGGCTCCTAATGGTCAAAGTGTCTTAAACCTCTCGTATCACGTACGTTTAATATACCAACAGGTTTGTAAAGCAACAGAGACAAAATAAACACGTACAGCCTCACATAACTTCCTCTCAATGATGCAAGCGTTATGAGATTCTGACCTGTCCAATGATGCAAGAGCCACTTTCGCGTACAGCCGAGAGGTCGATGAGCAAGCCCAATAACCTAGATATTTGTAATACTTCATTCAATAAACGACTTAACATTATTGCTTCTATAGAAATTGGATACCTTTCTCCTGCTAATGAGAATGATGATTTTAATTTTAGAACACTGCCATCTATGCATTAAAAATGGTATTACATAACGATTGAGAACAGTGCCACCTGTTGGCTGTAGTATGAACTACTAGCATTGATTGCAGATTGTGTAGT
Source organism: Diarsia dahlii (assembly GCA_949775195.1). NCBI lineage: Eukaryota > Metazoa > Arthropoda > Insecta > Lepidoptera > Noctuidae > Diarsia > Diarsia dahlii. The sequence goes on from OX459213.1 coordinate 17,375,265, forward strand.
GTTTCGTCTTTTTACTAGATGGCGCGGCTTGTAGCGGACATGCGTTATTTTAAACTTGTTTTTTTTATTTAGACCGGATTTTGTAATGGTTGCCAAACAAACATGTAGTTCTTGTGTTCTTTAGGTCAAGATGCACATTACACTGAATTTCTACGGACCATTACATTGAATTTCTACACGCCACGCAATAAAACAAGAAGTTAGGAATTTAGTATAATTTTGCTCCCGGTTTTTCCCCGGATTCTTTGATACCTTTAGGTATAATTGACTAATTACTAAATGGATACAAATTGTATCCGCGTCCGTGATCATTAAACTGGACTAATTACCATCATTTCTCGAATATTCTTATAGGGAAATTATAGAAACAATAATGGGAAAACAGGATCAACAACCTTAAACAACGGTAGGACGAAGACTGCACTGGCCTTTTCCCAACCATGTTGGGGTCGGCTGCTAGTCTTACCGGATGCAGCTGAATACCAGTATATTACCTACATGGAGCGTCTGCCTATCTAACCTCCATAACCCAATTAGTACTCGCCCTGATTACATGGGATTTAAACAGAATTGACGTAATGTGGGCTTATTATTTAGGCCCACCTCTGCCTAAACCTTCTGGGATTACAGGCGTGATGTTATGGTACAAGGACACTTAAACAACTTCCCGTAATACAAGCGTATTCGCCAGTATTGCTGTGGTATTGCGTCCAAGTTCATAAGGATACTTACTATCCTATTAATATTATAAATGAGAAAGTTTGTGAGGATGGATGGATGTTTGTTACTCTTTCATAGGTAGTTACTAAATGGGTACAAAAAAACTACTGAATGGATTTGGGTAATATTTTGCACACGAATAGTTTATAGCCCGGTTTAACACATATCGACGGGGAAGTGCTAACAACTCCTAACTTACAAAAACCAAATTTTACAGGAGGCGAAAAAAACCGTTTTTTATTTTTCTCAGAAGTTTAAGAAAAAAAAAATGTAAATGGCAATTTTATACTTAAATTAACCCGCTTGTAAGGTAATAATCAAAATTTGTTTGGAATAAGTATTTGGCGAGATAATGTAAGATTTTAATGTGAAATTTGCAACCACACCAGCTTGGTGATACCTCCTGTTACATCACCAAGCTGGTGTGGCTGAAAAAAGTAACAGAAATCATTGAAAATTATAATTATTTCTCGTAAGTTACGAGATGTTTCCATTTGTAAGTTAGCCAAAATTTATCAGGTTGTGAAGGACCTTATTAACATAGGAAATATTTCTTCGGTGCCTAGCTACGTCAATTTTGCGAATTTCAACTTAATTCATTTAACATTAGACGCGCAATTTCATTCTCTATCGAACTGCATTCATAAGTCGTTTTCGTAAAAAATGTAAGTTAGGAGTTGTTAGCTCTTCCCCGTCGATATGGTACTTTTTATCCCGGTAGTAAAACCTTGAGGGGCATTTATCGACCTCCACGCGGGTAAAGCCGCGAGCATATGCTAGTAATTCATAAAGTGTCAATAAGTGGTTTTTAACCAAACTGAGATAGTTGCCGACCTCTCCCTATGGTCGTTGAGATTTTGATCTTGTTTATAATTTATTCCGATTTACTTGATTATTATGTGAAGATTTATTATGTGTAGCGTATGGGAGGCTCGTTTTACGAGACTTGAATTAATTAGGGTTGCAAAAATATATATACCGAGTTAGATTAATAGTTCAGTAGGAATTCCTCAATGGGAGCCGTAGAAGGGCAGAGGATTACCTAGAAGTACACCTACATTTCGGCTGTTATGTTAAAGTTTCATGTAACAGGGTGCGAGCCTATTGCCTTCAATCGCGTACAAATCCAGACTGAGACATTCCTGATGGAAAACTCAATATCAATTAGTTCGACCTGGGAACCGAACCCAGAACCTCATGCTCCGCAGACGACTGCGAACAAGCACGAGCTTGTGACCACTATACCAACGAGTCAGTCAGATATACATGTATAAACATGTATAGTAAACTCTATTTTGTTGTATCATAGGTACTTCAAAACAAAGTCGCTTTCTCTGTCCCTATGCCCCTTTGTATGCTTAAATCTTTAAAACTACGCAACGGATTTTGATGAGGTTTTTTTTAATAGATAGAGTGATTCAAGAGGAAGGTTTTAGTATATTGTATGTACCCGTGCGAAGCCGGGGTGGGTCACTAGTTAATAATATAATAGCAACGACAGTGTGCCATTGTAAGGGGTTAATAGTTCAATCTTGAAGGCCACCCATCTATGTACTTTACTGTTATTTACACATTAACATTTTTATTTGTACATGATGGTGTCAGGAACTTCTGTATATTTATGTATTGTGTATTTGAGTATGTTTTTATAGTATTAGGTTAGGCAATGGAAGGAAACAGCGGCATGTAAACAAGAAATAAAAACAATTTACAAGGCAGACACATAAATATATAAAAGGTCCGGGTCCCTATGTTCGTACACGCTGATCTCCGAAATCATTCAACCGGTTTCAATGAGATCATACTTCACTTTTGTATTAGTGCATGATCCTTACCTAACCTATTCCTTCCACTTGCAGAATATTTCACACCTGGTCATGACTGGCCATGGTCGACCAGGAGGTCTATAAATAGACTCCGGAGCCATGTTGGTCGCAGCAAAGAAAACCTGCATAAGTGGAGTGTTAATGTTGTGCTGTTCCACAAACAATGGGGCACTTAAAATCGTGTCCTGTTGTTTGTTCAGTATGTTACAGAAACTGATGGACACTACCGAAAACACCTATCTAGTGAAATAAAATATTTTGATTTTGATTTAGTAGCTCAGTTCTAGGCCGACACAATTTAGTTTGCCATCGACACGCTAAGAAGAAGACTTCTGTATTTTAATAAAACTTCTCATAAAAATATCATGGCGCCTATTGACGTAAACAAATTAAGCTTTATAGCTTTCCGCAAAAAAAAGGCTCATACGTTTCAATTAATACGACTATGTTTTTGTAACGGAAACTAAACTGCGATAAGATTAACTAAGTAGTGATTTATTGACGACTAGCTGTGCCCGCGACTTCGTTCGCGTGGTTGTCGAAAACCAAAATGCGTCGCTTAGACAAAAGTACCTACATTAAATAATTGCCCTGCGTTAACTTACAGACGCTGTAGCAAATAAGAAGTGGTAGCCTGACTTGAGTCTAACAAAATTTGCACTTTATAGCTTAATATTTCACTAACGAATCCCTTAATCGAAAAAGTGTATAAGCAAACTCACAATCTTTTTCAAAGACCTATCTAATGACACCCCACACCATGGGCTACGCAAGAAATAAAAACAACGCCATCTATCGAAGACGAAAATAAACTGCTAAAATTGAATGCATGGAAAGCGATCAATCACACTATAGGGTTTAGAGTTTAGGCTACGTAGACTAAAGTAGACTTTGAAAGCAGTGTCATTTAGACTACTTACCTACAGAGTACCTTAAGCTATCATAACTTTACTAAAGTTATCTTTTGAAGGCATTATTAATAAGTGCCATATTCGTTTAATAGATGTCGCTGCATGTCTCATTCATGATCATAATGATAAAGTTCTTCTTGAAAACTATAAATTCAAATATCTTTTGATAGAGAGCACCGATTACGATGAAACAAAGACTAAGTAATACCCCAAGTTACACACAATATTTATGTATAAAAGTTACTTAAATTAGTTTCGTAAATTTTACGTGATGCTTAGTCATCGAAACAGACAAACAGATAAACAGACAAACAGACAAAAATTCCAAAAATGCTGGAAATGAGTTCTGTTGGTTATACTATAACACCCTGAAAATTCCTTTTTTAAATATTTTCAATGTACAAAAATATTTTTTCTACAGATTTATTATATGTATAGATTAAGTAAATGTATTTTACAGTTAATACATAACATAACTTTAACTTCACTCCTGTAATCCTCGTAAGGCATGCCAGAGGTGTTACATCCTCACAAACTTTTCCATTAAACATAGTAAGAAAACGTATAAAACAAAAGATTTTAAACCTACAGTGGTGAAGCTCAGGCTAATATTTTTAATGATCGCATCTTTTGTTCCTTTTTGCTTAGAGTTCGTTTTTCCGTTAGTCACGGCTGTTTTTCTTGGAAACGATGTGCCGTTGTGTGTAAGATTAATTACCTAAGTCTTATGACGTAAAGGCAATTTTACTGACAAAAATAAATAATTAAAAGGACAATGGCCCTCGAGAAGGCCTAATGGAGTGTCAGTCCTTTTAATCATTGTATTTCTAAGACGACTTCCATCAGTATACACATGTAGGCTTTTTGGTTGTTTAGTGTTATATCAGTCAGAGACGTATGGAAGAAGAAGACATGCTGTGCTGAACCTAATGAATCGGGATAATGGCAAGAGAATAATAATAATAATATTTTTAAATGTTTTTTTTATGATTGTTGTATAGGAAATATTTAAAAATGTATAAAATTTGTTAATATAATGAATAAAGGGAATAATAATACAATAGTTTATTGACACAAAGAAACATAAGTAATTAGTATACACTGATTAACAAGATGCTTACTACGCTGCAGAAGTCTGTATACAGATATTGTGAGCCCATGCCTCTCAAACTAGGATAACCTGAATCTTAAGAGAATGATGATGTCAATCCAATACATTTATGTTTTTAACACCATCAGTATCGCTGACAGAATAGGGGATCGGACTAACTCAAAAAAATATGGTTCTGTATAGTCCGTCAGCTAGATTATCGAAAAATATTGAATACGTGTTTTTTGTTCTAACAAATCAATAAAAATTGACGAAGATAAAGCACGACAATGATCATGGAGTGGGGCTTGAAACGTCACTTGAAGGTACAAAATGTACTATCATATCACACGAGTTTTCGAAGCACTGTATCGTCTTAATTTTTTGTTTACGTGAAAAAAGAAAAAAAATATGTAGTCAATATTTTTTGGAAATCTATCTGACGGACTAATTAGTTTTTTTTTGTCCGATCCCCTATTGTGCTTTGTCCAGGCTTTGCTTGGTGCATTGGCGATTACTACTTGCATTTCAACTACGTAATAGTTTGTTATAGGTTATTAGCTAACTCAATTTACTTTTAACAAATTGCTTAGACAATACAAATGCCGCGTTAATTTTTTAAAGTACTTACTAATTATTTTTGTACTAAGCCAGTTTTTTTTTTAAGATTTTTCATAAAAAATTTAACTGGGACTTAACACAGGTTTTTTATCATGGTTATTCTACAAATATATTTAAATATAAACAGTTTAAAAAGTAAAAAACTAAAACCCGACTACGACAAAAAGAACGACGCTGAAAAAGTATGAAACAAGATTTTCTGGATAGAACAAAAAGAAAAGCCGTAGTCACACGGTATTAAAGTGTTTAGGTTGGTACCTATAACGTGTGACTACGGCTTTTCTTTTTGTTCTATCCAGAAAATCTTGTTTCATACTTTTTCAGCGTCGTTCTTTTTGTCGTAGTCGGGTTTTAGTTTTTTATTTAAACAATTTTGGTGTTAATTTTTTTTTTACTTTTGACTTTTTGTCCGCTAGAGGGCGTGATTTTATATTTGAGCAATATTTTGGAAATGTACAAGTGAGGCCCTTTCAAATGATACCAAACACGGCGTATTTATCTCCATTTTTATTTTTTAAGCCTTACTTTTTGTCCGCTAGAGGGCGCCAAATCGCTTTTTGTGACACGTCACGTAGCCTATGTTCAGCGGAAAATTAAGACGGTTCTAACGATACCTCATATGTCGAGTTCCGTTATGTAGATTAGAAGCTATGAGGGAACAGATGAAGATACACACATGCATACATACAAACACACATACATACATAGCCAGTCAAAATCATAACCCTCCTTTGGCTTTGCCGTAGTCGGGTAAAAAGTAACTGTTATGTCATAAAGTCATTAATACAAAGTGAGAACGCAAAATTGGAATCAGAAAGTGGAAAATTTTATATTTTTGAAAACGAAGAAGTTATAGGATCTAGCATTTAATCAAAGTTAAGGTTTATGAAAGTGCTGGAGTGGAGACCACGGATGGGACGGACGAATGTGGGAAGACAAGCAACTAGGTGGGCAGATGCTCTCATTAAGATTCGCGGAGCAAACTGGATAGCCATGACACCAAAACTGGTAGCTTGTGTCTTGATGGAAACAGGATATATACATACATAAACTCACGCCCTTTTCCCATGGGGGTAGGCAGAAACCACAGAACGCATCCTGCTACAATCCTTACATACTCTTTTTACCTCGTCTACATTCATACATCTGGTCATACACGCACGCCGATTGCGAGTACTACGCACCTGTCCTTTCTGAAGAACATCACCAATAAGGTCAGTGAACAATGAAACATAGAAGAAAAAAACTTTTATATTGAATGGACAAAATTATTTATGTTTATAAACCATTATAATAATTACATCAAAGGGTTTATATGTTATTTAAACTTTACTTTGTTATCTGTTACGCTATGTACTATGTTTGTGTAAACATTAACATTTGTATTACATATTATAATAACGTTATTTAATATTTATCGTAACAATCAGCACGCTTTCCGCGCACGTCTGTCTTTTTGTGTGGCCTGATCTCGAAATCTGCTCGGTTGATTTTGATAGAATTCACCCAAAAACTTTCCGAAAAAAATACTGTTACATACGCACAAAGTGATTAAAATATTTAAAATTTTCTGATAAATTGGTCCATTGTTGGTCTAGTTGTCATACACGCTTCTGATGAACGTTAGGTCTCTGGTTCTATTCTCAGGTCGGGCAAGCAGGCTACGGGCTCCGCTATAGCTTTCCTTTAGGATTTACTCAAAAATAGTAGTTTTGGAATAATTCTGTCCAGGTTATTTAGAGGAAACGTTTGTTAATTTGGATTTAGTGGTAATCTTCGGAATATCTGATCGATTTCTAAAATTATTTCATTAATAGGAAGCAACAGTATCCTATAGGCTATCATCATCATAGGCTGGCAAATCATAGACTATAATTATTTGGAATTATTTAGGGAAATTTTTATACCAAAACTCGAGCGTATCCGCCGGACAAAAGCTAGTTCATTAAAACTGTCTTACAAAACAACTAATTAAGATTAAATATATTTACGTGATCTTATGGTACACAAATATCTATCAGTAAAGCAATACCTTGAATATCCACCTTTATTTTTAGCTCCTACTACAATTCACTACCGGGTCTTAATTTTTACATAATTATGTAAATTATTACGAACATCTTCAATATTTTCGCAATAAACGACTGACAAAGATATTTGGACAAAAGCAGCAAAGATTTTTTTCATATTTATGCTAATAGGATTTACACAATACTTGTAAAATAATGATTTAAGGCCGTATTCATAGACGTCGGTTAGCGTTAGTGAATTATTGTTTTCGTAAGTTTTTTTTTACGAAATATGCTTGTGAATGAATATGCGGACAAAGGTGGAGGACTTGCCTAGAAGATACGATTCCGATTATGTTGAAAGGTATCCTGATCAAGTTCAACAATGACAGATCCTTAATTTTATTGTTCCATAAGAAACGTCTATAGGTGTGTGACTTTAAAAGTGGCCTGGCCTGCATAATAGACGTTATCAAAATCATATGTCAAAAAGAATAATTGTACCTTAAATATTCAAGACATATAATATATCTACATATAATATATTATATTGGTATATTGACATAACCTTCAAATATTTATAGTTTTTTCTTTCGTATGAACTCGGTACAAGGTGTACTCGATGTGAACTCGACAAGGTTACATTAATATGGAGATTGGAGGTACTCAATTATGTAAAACCTGATAGGTTTGCAAGAATATTTGTGAAAAATCTGTCTGCAGTTTAATAAAGAAATATTTTTTTGGTGGTCTTCAATTCACCGATTCTATCTATCCACACACACACACACACAATCACGCCTGTAATCCCGGTAGGGTTAGGCAATGGTGTAACTAATAGTACACCCACGTTTGGTCAGTTATGTTTAAGTCCCAAGTAACCGCTTTAAAACGGCATTATTCAGATGGCTTATCGATAAGACATTTTATTCTGTGAATGAGTACCTTAACCTAAAAGATTTACGTTGACATTTTCCTATTCTAATTGATGCAAACTTATTGACATTTTACTATTGACATATCACTATTGACATCCTTAATTTTACAACATACCAATAGGGTATTTCACCAAAAAAATCTAATTAGTCCGTCTGATAGATTACCAAAAAATAATGGACACGTATTTTTTCTTTTTTCACGTAAACAAAAGATGAAGACGATACAGTGCTTCGAAAAGTCGTGTCAAGTCGTGTGACGTCACAAGGTTAGTACTTTTTTACCCACTAAGTGACGCGAAAAGCCCCCACTCATGATCTTTGACACGTTTTATTTTCGTCATTTTTTATTAATTTTATAAAACAAAAAACACGTATCCAATATTTTTCGATAATCTAACAGACGGACTAATTATATTTTTTTGGTGAAATACCCTATTATTACCAATTAATAAATTCACTTTTAATGTATTTTGCATGCTAGTTTTAGCGAATTGTGTGAGCTACTCTTACAAAACCTGACCATCAAGACTGTACTACAATTCTAGCGAATAAAGTTCATTTCATTTCATTTCATTTCATTTCAACAGCCTATTGCCATCAACCGGGATATATCTATTCATAGAGAGATTTAATACTTAAGATTCCGAAAGGTGACCTATTCAGAACCTCTCAGTTTTACAATTTTGAATCGGTGTAACATTTAAAGTATATGTTTACTTTAAATATAATTATGTTACACCGATTATAATTATCTAACTTTAAACGTTAATATTTTACACCGATTATAAGAACAAAAACCCTTAAAACGCAGTTATCTTGAAACTAGGTTTTTGCGCTTAGTGATTTCTTGTTCAACAACGACGATAGTCAATATACGACTGTATTTCGTTACTCCGAAGTTCGAAATACCGAAGTACGGTATACAGAAAGTTCGTGAGTCCGAATTACGTTAGTCAGAATGTACGCTATGACGAAGTACGGTATTCAGAATGTTCGTTACTCCGATGTACGTTACTCCGAAAGTTTGCTACTACGAAGTACTGTACTCAGAATTTTCGTCACTCCGATGTACGTTACTTCGAAAGTTTGCTACTACGAAGTACTGTATGCAGAATGTACATTATCGCGAAGTACGGAACTCCGAAAGTTTGCTATGACCAATTACTCAATAATAATTGAGAATTACTGACTTGTAAAACCTTCTGAGTACAGTACTTCGTAGTAGCAAACTTTCGAAGTAACGTACATCGGAGTAACGAACATTCTGAATACCGTACTTCGTCATAGCGTACATTCTGACTAACGTAATTCGGACTCACGAACTTTCTGTATACCGTACTTCGGTATTTCGAACTTCGGAGTAACGAAATACAGTCAATAATATACATACTTAATTACATGTTTTAATAGTATCAAATATAAGTGTCCGACCGAAACATGATTTTCAGCCGAAACCGAAACCGAACCTTCGGCCTTGGTCCCTGTTTCGGCCAAAATCGAAACCGAAACTTATTTGAATTTTTATATTTGTACGCATAAAAGGTGTAAAAGTACCCTTAACGCAAACGAAGGGCACTTGTTCTCCTCACCCTTGCGATATTTTTTTTGTTTTAGACCATACCTGGGAACCCCATAGTTACGGAGATATTGGGGGTCAAAGTTCCAAATTTGGAACAGCTGTTTCTGTAAATACTAGTTTTTCAGGTTATAACTTTACTTAAATTATCTCCATGACCCGTTTACTATTCAAAACATCAACTAGTACAATGTTTTAAGAGTGCTACATTGAGTTTTACCGTAAAATGTGATTTTTGACTCAAAAAAAAAAAATCGTTTCCCAGCAAAAAAAATTTGCGTAGGAGTACTTAGTTTGATGAACGGAATACTTGGTTGACGGCTGTGTGATGGGTTGATTTACACCCTGTGTATAGACAGTTAACACGTGTAAAATAATGCAACGATTCAAGTAGGTATGTATGTAACAAATATAGCTCTTTATTTGTAAAATTAATAATGTATTTTTTTTTTTAAATACAATCAACCTATTTGTCAAACTTTTTAAAAAGTAAGCACTAAATTATTAAGATTACCACATTAATTTTTGTTTGTAGGTAATTTAAAAAAATCTAAGCACCTCGCGTACTAAAGGGAAAATATGCGACATGACTAATAGTACTGAAGGTCATTCACGGTAATAGTTAAATCACCGGAGGTAGAATTGTGTATCGGAACTACGGGGCGGTACGAATACGGGTACAAAATTTAATCTATCAACAAACCGAAACCGAACCTTCGGTCGGTCCTTATCAAATATTCAAGTTTTATAATAATATAATTAATACAAAAATAATCAAAACTCATAATATTGATTCCCGTCATCCCGAAATCAATTCGTAGCCAAAGCCTACGCCGTAGCAACAGCTACGTCATGCGTAGCGTCGTAGCAAATCCTGCGTAGCAAATAAGAACTAAACGATTTCTAGATTACACTCAATACAATTAGTGCTTACATCGCATAAGCATAATCAGCCTATAATGTTCCCATTACTGGGACTCCAGGCCTCTCCATGAGAGGGTATGAGGCATGAGCTATAACCACCACGCGAACCCAGTGCGGGTTGGTAGATGTCACAATATCTTTGAATTGTTTGGTTCTACGAAATGTCGACTCACGATGTTTTTCTTCACCGTTTTTGAGAACAGTGGTGATGAAGTAATTACACAAATTAATACCTGGGTTCGAACCCACAACTGGGCTGGTGGTAAGTCAGTGCCAGCTCTCTCTCTCTCTCTAAAACTTGTACTTACATGTAATAACTTAATATTTAATTATTATATATTTGTCAATGCCTTGTAATGACCGCCAAATGGTTGGCCGTGTACGAAGATCAATGTGTTATGGTAATGACAGATTTAAGGCTAACTTGTGGCTGAATGGCCGAATAAAGTGTCGGCAAGTCTATTTATTTTGGGGACGGAGGAAGTTATGATTTTATATAGGTTCGGTGAAACTAAGAGCACGGCTGGGGATCTGATAGATAGGTAATAAACGTGCTGTAGTATCTACATTTACGTGGCCATTCACATACATAAACAAAACAATCCCCTCCCCCCCAATATACTCGTAGATAATTCGAATATAATTTAAAAAAAAATGGGCTGTCATGGAATCCGCAGCTGTAAAACATCTATGTTAAAATTAGAATTCATAATTAATTAAAATCCTATAGACCTCAAAATATGGAGTAGAATAAATATTACATTAAAGTATTTTCTTTTATCGTTAACTATCGATCAAATCTGCACGGAATAAGTAGATTAACAATCGTTACAAAACAATCTTTATTCAAATGGGAAAAAGTTAATTTTACGTGGCATAGAGGAGGAGGCAGCATACCATAACAGCGTCATGCCATCTTCTTTCTCTTCGTTTGACTGATTATTCGTGCATGTAGATGTCTCACATAAAAAATCCGGTGTTTCCTACAAAAGAACATTATCAGCACGGTTTAAAAGAATACCGATTAAAAATTTCGTACTGTAAATCATAAAACCATGTAAGGTATCAACCCTGTAAGTGTTCGTTAACCCTTTATGCCCGTCACTTCCTAACATTCACACATTTATATCCGAATTGAAACCACGTCATACTTTGTCTGCAGTAATTAACTTTCTATAGGAAATTGAAAGGTATACTTTTTTGCCAGAGGCTGTACGCACTTAATTGGCGTTCAAATAATTGTAGTACAACTTTTGTTTTGGAAATCAGTGTCAGATTTCGTCACTAAAACGTAACGTAGTAATCAGTGTTCCAAATAATTGTCATGCCAACATGAATCATTTGACTCTCTGCCGGCCATCTGTGTTCCCTCCCACATGCAACTCGACTGCTTTCAAAGCACGCACAACAGGCATATTCTGAGCACGCTCGTGCGATCTTATACCTCATCCATCGCATTCCATCAGACGTGATCGACGTCAAGAGTAGGCCTATTTTAATCACTTTGGCCAAACATCCTCCTTTTGGGTTTTACCGCAGTCGGGTAAAAAATTAACAGTTAATCCACTGGTTTCCTCAAGATATTCTCCATCACCGAAGCTAGTGATATAATTAGTGGAGCCTTCTAATACAGCCATTGTTACCTAAATGGGGGCTCCAAACACAACATGTAATGTAAACCTAAATAACACAATAAAGTATTTTGTGTTTATAATTTATGTTGTAATAAACACAACACGCACACGAATCAAAAAAAAAAACACCAATAGAATTGAGAACCTCCTCCTTTTTGGGAAGTCGGTTAAAAATCAGAGGTGCGTAACTTCTGTTCGAACTCGAGATTTGGCAGTCCGATGGTCACATCAGTTTGTTAAATCGTGCATTTTTGCAACAAAGACGTGGTTAGTAATATTTTTCATAAATAGCGTAGATCACACCATACGTTAAGCCAACACGTGGTCACAGACGCGAGGTGGTAGCGTGTTATGTACTCATTATGTAAATACAGCTAGTAGAGAGGCCAACGTTCTCTCCGCTAGTGATCACGTTTGACCATTTGACGTCAGGTTGCGCTAAAACGTGATGCCGAGTCGAGTTCTTGCAGATTTTTTTGATAGAATATAGCGAAAGACGACAATACTCCTATTATGTTGTATGATATTAGATATATATGAATGGATGAAATGAAAAATGGCTAAAATGAAGCTGGTTTTAAACAGGTTCATCCAGCACGTGTGCCCAATGCGATTGGTATAGATGTCATATATTTTCGTTTTTTTTTTTTATATTAAGACATGCCGTTTCCTAAACAGATGTTAATATAATTAAAATCAGAAGAAACCGCCACCTCCTAGAACCGAATATTCGAAGAAGTATGGCAATCACTAATTTGTAATCAAACGCGTGGTGTATTACGTCCCACCCCTTTGCTTAGGGAGGATGTTTGTGTCCCAGCTGTAGGAACTACATGCTGATTATGCTATGCATTATTTCATCTACATTAATATCTGACGGAGGTCCTGTACAGAGTGTAAAAGGGCGCTTCATGAAGCCATCATATTTAACCAAGCATTTATATTTAACTAAGTAAGCAAACTACGCAAAAATGATTGCTGAGAAATTACTTTTTTTTGGTGGAATGGGGCCTTGCTAATGGCAATTAGCAGCTGACTTCTGTATCAATGAGAACGCCATGAAGGAGCATCAGGTATCAGTGGCATGCGACTACGAAGAATATCAGACAAGAATTATTTTCTTGTTTTCTACTTTTAAGACCGCGATTTTGTTAGTAGTCGGGTTTTAGATTTTTGAAATTATTTTTTTTTGTAAACTCCATGTGCTTTTGTCGCGTTCCGTCTTCATCATCATTTTTCTGCCCTTATCCAAAATTACTAGCGGCAGGCGCAATATGTATTCTTCTTCTTCCTTCATATATACTTCTCTTAAAATACTCGCCATCTCAACACCCACCTTCTTTCTAGCAACAACCATCCTTCCCACAGACTAGCATCTCAAATCGATCTCAAATAGTGATCCTACGTAAACAAATGAACTATACCTGAGTGAGCCGCTCTCGCTGGGCCAAAGTCCAATAAACTGGTTGGCGCAAGGACGATGTCGCCGGAACACTTGATTTAAAGCCGTTTTGTTAAAACACGCATTTATGAAGTTATTGCCTTGTCACTGTCTACGTCAGTTGTAAGAGAAAACAGTTTTTTTTGGAAAATAAATTTGGGAAAATTAGTTTTTATATTTTGCGTTTATATAACTAAGTCTGGCTCGTTAGTCTAGTGGCGGAAAGTACGATTAATGAGCATGAGGTCTTGGGCCTTGGGTTCGAATCCCAGCCCCGGCAAAATAATATTTATTTGTGCACACAAAAAAAAAGCAAAAGTGTTATCGGGTTTCTCCATCAACATTTATCTGTAGCAGCCATGGAGTCTTAAGTTGTGCCCGTTTGATGGCAATACGCTCGCCCATTACGTGGAGCTTAAACATTACTGGCGAAATGTAGGTGTACTATGAGACCTTTACCTAACCCTAGTCCAGTTCTGTGCCCTGTGTTGTGTGTGCTCAATTTAGTTGGCCGTCGACACGCTAAGGGTCAAAGCCTGATTCCGCGCTGGCGTCGACCTAGGACCGCAAGCACACACTTGCGCTTGCATCTATTCATAAAATTGAAAATATCAAATGAATTATGATACTGTTGCGGTTATAAAAACTTATTTTTATCCACTTCTAATTTGAGCCACGGAAGATCCTTTTGGGCCTCAAATCATATATCAATCTATATTCATATTTATGTCCTAATAAAATACAGCTTATAATAATTCTAGCTTTAGCTACGTCACGGCAACCGGTTGGCCTAATAATTATTACATTCCTTAATTTATTTTTGGAACTAAGTTATTGAAGCACTATGTGCACTAAACTAACGAAGTTTACAAAGTAATAAGTACATTAAGTGGTTGCAATTGTGAAAGCGAAGCATATAGGTAGTCCTCGATTTAATTTTTAGGCCGGGGAAAATGTAACTTATTATTACTATGAGCTGATGTGTACCACTGCAGGGCAAAAGCCTCCCTTCCCTCTTTTCTTTTATCTCTTGGCTTTGGCCCAATATTTTTGATAAGAGTCCAGCTCGACTTGCACCCTACTTCTGAGCCTACCTTATCGCTTTGTTCTTAGTAGATTTTACCAATTTACATAAATGTTGTTGTGTGCTTATCCTTAATTTATGGCAAAAGGGGCGCCCTCAATCAACCGTCTTGATAAAACCCATCTTCATCCATGACCGACCAAGACCTACGTTTGTCGACCTAGAACTCTTCAAACTATTTCTGTTATTGTGTCACTTCTGTTGCCAAAGACAGATCACACAATAAATCAGTCAACGTATCTATGCCAACGGGATATGGCTCCAATTAAATGACACCAATTAGCGTATAACATAGAATTAATTGCCTAGTGGCAGAATTTGAGACGAAAATGGTAGAAAATATGAATATTTTGCTGTTGCATCTTGAGACAGGAATGGCTGAATGGTCAATATATGTGTTGCTTTGATGTAATTAGTGTCTCTCATACTTCATCATCATCTACCTAGCCTTTTCCTAACTATGTTAGGATCGGCTTCCAGTGTAACCGGATGCAGCTGAATACCAGTATTTTCGTGCTGTGAATGACTTCAAATTGCATAGTAATAGATAATTATGCCTAGTCTCGTAGAGTCGTGATCGGAAAGAAGGGAATCGTAATACATAGAAGTTCTTGAGGTACGAGTAGAGTGCGTTTTTCGGTCTAATTCTAGCTCGGATTACGGGATGTACGGAAAGTATTGACAAATTAAATTAACACAAATTAATAAGATTACACCACAAGAATCTGTTTTAATTTAATGTCAGTCAGCGCAATATTACTATGAAAAATATGGTCGCATAATTTAACATAAGAAACAATGTTTTTTCTGACTAATATAAATAATTGCGGTCCTAAGGTATTTCCCGTGTCTGTCGGTTCTTAGCAGTGTATGACGTCATGGAGAATATGTTGATGTGGACTATTGATGACCAAGGGCTGCTGGAAACCTAGCTCGCCGTCCGGCCGTCGCGTCGTCATGACGGCAACAGACCGTGTCGGCGACGCGTTCGTGTTCCACGTGCGCCTCAAAGAGATGTCAGCAAGGAGGGGCCCGCAAGAGCCGACGCCCGTCGGGGCCGCGGATTTTAGTACTAGATGACGTGGCCTCGGCACAAGGGCAAAGAAGGAACATGGGTTCGGTTTTTAGTCAGTAGAAGTCTGACACTCCCCTTCGCTCTGCCCAAGAGCGGGGGGGGCATTTGATGATTTTCCACCCACCAAAAAAAAAAAAAGTGCTGCTGGAAACTGATTACCATGTGGATGAGAAAGAGGATTTAGGCGCAAAATGCCAAATTCTCAAAATGGAAACAGAGTCGCAAAAGGACAAGTTCTCAAAATGGACAGTTCTCAAAATGGCAAATTCTCAAAATGCCTAGTTCTCAGAATGCCTAATTCTCAAAAAGCCTAATTCTCTTAATGCCCAATTCTCATAATGGCAAATTTTCTACAATTGGCAGTAAGTATTCTTATAAAAAATAGTTTTTTTTTTTAATTATATGATATTGTCCGAATCTGTATGTACGTGTATCGTGCGTGGAAATCTTTTGTAGTGAGTAATAGTATACGAACTGACTGTCTCGTTTGTCCAGTGGTCACAATCGCTACTGCTGACTGTAAGTTCTTGGGTTCGATGTCATAGGGCAAAGTGTTATTGGGTTTTTGTATCAGGAATTTCTCAGTAGCCGCCATAGAGCCTGGATTTGTGTCCGGTTGATGGCAATAGGCTCGCCCGCTATTACATGGGACTTCACATAATATAATTGGCAAAATGTGAGTTTACTGTTTAAAGCTCTGGAACACGCTACCCCTTGGGATTAAAAAAGCCGAAAGCAAAATGAGTTTCAAAAGAGCAGTTCGGAAGTACTTTTTAAAATCGAACTAAATTGCTCACAATCAAACTCTGGTCACAGTATTATTAAAAGGTTTCTTGTGTTTTAAACTGTTTTGTATGTATTATAATGTATATTAGTTTATTATATTCTATCTTTATCTTTAATAATATGTATTATTATGTACCTATTTATGTATATCAACTTATATAACAAAATGGTTTTCTCCTTATTTTTTTTTTTTTTTTGTTCTCTACCACAGTGCTGTCCTATTTGACCCTAAGGTTGACTGGTAGAGAATGCCTTGTGGCATTAAGTCCGCCTATGTACCACTCTTGTGCATGAAGTTTAAATAAATAAAGTACATCTCTGACTAAGGCTTCGGGTATATTCAAGGCGTAGTGTTATGTTATATTATTATCATTCGGAATATAGTTCACGGTGGAAACTGAATCAAAATCCGCTGCGTTGTTCTGAAGAGCAACTCGATTAGACAGACAGACAGATACGCGAAGGACCTTTAGTTTATTCTTTGTATAGATTTATACTTAGTAGATCAGATATTGATATATTCTTAGTATGAACTACTTTCTGTATTTGGGTTTTCCTATTGTATATTTGGATTATCCACAAGGTGTGAAGTGGGTAATTTTTTATCACTTTTAACTGTTCCATCCACGTGTATGTTAACCATTTTCCACTGAGTTTCGGACTTTTCCATAGTCTTGTTTTTCTAAACCAAAAACCTAAATAGTGTTGCACTGTTGGTAATTTCAGTTCTCCTTTTTGCAAAAAAAGGATCCACTTCCAAAAAAAGTCAAAAATAACTTAACTTTCGGAAGTCGGTGACTTTGTTTGTTTCATTGACTTTTTTGCCACCGAATTTCGAAGTTACTCCTTTTTTGATACTGGTTAATAATCCAACAGGTCAGTTTTTAGGCATTCAATTAAGTGCTACCCAGAATTAGTGAAAAATAGCACACTGGGCAAAGGTCACATTCACACACAGACAAACAATCCTTCTTACACATAAAGGAAAATCATGAAGGTTCTTATAAATAATGAGCTGGCACGAATGCTTAGCTGCAAATGATTCACGCGGTTAAGCAATCTGTGTCGCGGTCAGTAGTTAGATGGGGCGCCGTTTAGTTTTATGTATTGCGTTATAGACATGAGTGCGTTTAGAATGTGAGAAGGTTTTGTTTCATTGGCGGTTGTTGAATACTGACCTATTTGCGGTTTTGTTGATGTTTTTTAAGAATGTTCTGTAGAACTGCTTCGTTGGTCCAGTGGTCTCAAGCGCGACTGCTGAGCCTGAGGTCTTGGATTCGATTCTCGGGTCGGGCAAAGTGTTATTGGTTTTTTTTTGTAGTCATAGACTCGCCCCGTTTTGTTCTATAAGGCTTTTCGGGGATCACAGTCTATGAAGACCGTTGAATACTACTAAGATAATAATAGAATAGCATTGAAAGTAGGTACTAATAATTAATTATTGTTATCTTTACAAGTAAATCTATACTTCACCATGTTTATTAAATTACACATACGTGATTTAACTTCATAAGTATTAAATATCTTACCTATACTTTAACCTTGTAAACAATTAGTTAACTATCATCTGCCTAGCCTTTTTCCTACTATGTTGGGGTCGGCTCCCAGTCTTACCGGATGCCGCTGAATATCAGTATTTTACATGGAGCGACTGCCTGTCTGACATCCACATCCCAGTTAAAACTGGGTAACTCTAGTTAACTCTAACCATGAGATGATAAACCACTTTATCAATCAACTTACTCCGACACTGATATAACAAAGCGGCTTTTTTCTGGAGGGTGGGAAATCATCAAATACCCCCCCCCCCCTCCCGCTCTGGGCGGAGCGGTAGAGTGTCAGACTTCTACTGACTAAAAACCACCCATGTTCTTTCTTAGCCCTTTGTGCCGAGGTCGCGGTATCTCCTTGAGGACCCCTTCAGTGATGCTGACATCTCTTTGTTCGGTCGAACCCTAGACCTCCGTCAGGGCTTCTATTTATCTTCGGGGACGCCGGCAGACACCAGGCGGACGATCAGTCCTTTCGTTGTGGATTATTTCGCCCAGTTCCCCATTTTGGTGGATCCCCTTCATGGGTTACTGGTGGTCGGCATCGCGAATCTTTCTGTTGCCTTGCAGAAGCTCACCAGTTGTTCGGTAGAGATTTCTGCAAGCTTCTCTTCATTAATCTCATCTGTTCCGTCAGGGCTTAGTCAGAAGTAGAGCTTTGCGATCTCAAGATAAACGAGGTGGCATGCAATGACATTGGTGAACAAATAAAAATAATTTAAAAATCCAATTGATATTGATGTTTTTATTTGGAAAAGCCAAATATATTTAAATAACCTGATGTGATGAATGAATAATGTATTTATAGCAAAACTGGTATGCATTTAGATGTCATTGAGATAGGTACATCCTAAATAATAATAAAGTAGTCCTTTTATTCATATGTATTTTAAAGGATAATATTTTGTCTCCAACCGATAGTTATAGGAGAATACTCACTGCTGGGCTGACATTATTAACAAACAATATACTATTCAAAAGCTACCACGGAGTCTAAAGTAGTAGTTGGTTGATGGCAACCGGGTCGCCCTCGTGCAGCCTGTACTATTAGATACAATACACCTCAGCTTTACCCTTCGGGGATTTCAGGCGTGATGTTACATTAATAAAAGTTTTACAGTAGGTGGACTGTGTCAAAGATGATATGGGTACAAAGGCGGTGTCTACTGCGATAACGACTAATATAGAAGAAGCATAGAAGAAGAAGACATGTTGTGACGATCCCAAATAAAGGGGTTTGAACTTTTTTGTATGGGAGCTGGCATATCGACCCGCCGCCATTTTGATTTTTTTTTCGAAATCGCGGCCCACGATGAAACTGGTATGTATGAATAGAGGACATTTAGACGAACAAAAAATGTCATAAACTCGGTACCTTAAGTGTCACGTTATCGAGATATTTTATGGTAAAGATCGATATTTGAGTACAATGACCACATCAAAAATATACCATTTACGTGTCTATAGGGGTTGATTATTATTATTACAGTTTATTGAAAGAGAGTACACTCATTACCTACATGCTACTAGGAGCACGAGAAAACTATTCTTGGACATAACATATCGTTTATTGCGATGCGAAGCGATTTTCTCGTGCGTATAATAATAATCAACCTGGGAACTATTATTTGGATACTATTTAACGCCTATAAACGTAATAAGTCTATTTTTAATGATTGTCGTTGTACTGAATTGTCGATCTTTACCTTCAAATATCTCGGTAACGTGATACTTTAGGTACCAAGTTCTTGGACATTTTATGTTCGTCTATATTATTATGTCCTCTATCCATACATACCACTTTCATTGTGGGCCGCAATTTCGAAAACAAAAACAAAATGGCGGCCGGGTTGATATGCCACATCGGTTCTATCCCCTTTGAAAAGGGATGATGATAACATGGTTTTCGTCGGTGAATAGTCTCCATAAAAGGCGATTTTATTTTAGATAATTATGTTTTAAATTATAGCCTGATATTGTTGTTTTGATTCTAACTCGGTATTTCCAAAGGGCATTTTCCATGCTCTTTAAATTTATATAAAACTAGCTGACCCACGCAACTTCGTCTGCGTCACATAAATATAGCTATAACCTTTCTCGATATATCGACTATCCGACATAAATTAAGCTAAATCGTAACAAACAAAAAATCTTATCTTTCCTCTTTAATAAAATAGTTTAGATGGTTTAGATTAGCTTAGATTATATTAAAGTGTGAATTACTATAGGTATCTCTTACTGTTAAATATACTATAACACTCTGTACTTGTAAACATTATGATGCAGTAAATATTTTGAATTTTAATTTCCCGGAGGCCAGCCAGAATCCGGGTTCCTACAATGCGACGCGCGAATTATTTTGCCGCGCGGATATTTTTACATTGCGATATCTTCTAAGATATTTATTTAAACTGTATAGAGTAAAGGGCACAAATATTCTATATTTTTCCGTTCTGACAAACACATTTATTTAGATATAGATTAATACCATATGGGTTAATAAGCTTCGCAAAAAATAATTCTTTTTAACCTAAAAGTTTAACAGTAAAAAAAGGTTACAGTGAGTCAATCTTAAAAGATAGATATATGCTGTCGCGGACTTTTTTTTAGAACTTTTAAAGAGGAACAATTATTTCATACATGATATTTGCGTAACTTAAACCGTTTTCGCAGCGCACGCAGCGGAAGCTCTCAAAAAGGAAATACCTTTTCCCGTTTTTGTAACATTTTTCATTTATGCTCCGCTCCTATTAGCCGTAGCGTGATGTTATATAGCCTATAGCCTTCCTCGATAAATGGACTATCCAACACAAAAAGAATTTTTCAATTCCAACCAGCAGTTCCAGAGTTTACCGCGTTCAAACAAACAAACAAACAAACAAACTCTTCAGCTTTATAATATTAGTATAGATACTGGTCTATATTTTATTTAAGGAGATTTAAAGGGCATTTTGTTTACACCTGTTTGAGCAAAAGGCAAACTAAGATCAACTTGACGGTAAGGTTGGTGGCGCAGTGGCTGAGTGATTAGCTGGTGCATTGCGTGTTGCGGATTCAATCCCCCCCGGAACAAATGCATGACCCACTGATGAAGGCAGTTGTTCCGGGTCTAGTTGTTTATGTTTATCAATTTAAATGTTTGTATATGTTATCAAGGGTCTAGACAAAGTGATATTCTATCAGCGACAATCATATTATGATAATTATGGGCAAAAAAATACGGGAGTGTCAGAAAAGCTAATTCTGTTATCATCATCAGCCTATGATGTTCCCACTGCAGGAACTCAGGCCTCCACTTTATGAGAATTCTGTTAGTCATCGTCGAAATACGAATCACTTTGAAAGCCACTTACTTAGCCTTTGATGATATAATTAAGATTATTCTTCACAAACTTGATAAAAAGCCTAGAGGTAGGCACACAGATTGATGAACATAGCGAAACAACCTTGTCTTATTTAATTGAATTATTACAGACTTGTAGTTTTTAATTGAAAAAAAAAATATCTAATTGAAGGATATCACTAATTTCTATATTCATCTTGTATTAATAAATAAGTAGATAATAATGGTTTATGAATCTCTACTCGACCCGTCTTACTCCTGTTTGTTGTCTAAAATTAATCTAATCCGCAGCATCATGCCTACAATTCCCGGTGGGTTAGGCAGGGGTGCGCCCATTTGTAGACCCACTTTCGCTAGTTTTGTTTAAATCTCATTTAATAGGGGGCGTGCCTATTGCTATCACACATAAACCACCACGATGATCAATGTCGGATAAAGTCTTAAATCTCCTCTCCCAAGCCACCACATCTTCAACCAGTTCTGTGCTTGCTCGCAACCACTGGATTCTTGAAGCCTTCATCAACACCAGTTCATCGATCCACCTAGTCTGAGTAGGTCTTTCATTACTGGACCTTCCGGTACGCGGAATTTTGCGAGGCCTCCTCTTTGCGACCGATTTAGCAAACTGGTTTCTTGGATCACAGAGGTCTGTGTGTGTTCATTTAGTCTTGAGTGTAAAGTAAAGCATTTTTTTTGACATCAATTCGGGTAGATAATGTCAGTTCTCTTTATTCTTTTCTGGTTCAATTCTTCTCTAGAGTCTATTCTAGTTTCTAGGGTTATCCAGATGATACTCATACAGCTCATAGGCATAAAGCGTATGTGATTAAAAGAAGGATGAAATAAATTTTTATGAATGATGAGGTAGAGGAAACCAATGGAAACATGGATGGATTCTGTGAGAGTTCACATTAGTGAATGGATTACACCTGTGTAATCCTTTCACTAATGTGAACTCTCCTGCCCCTGGGCAGGAGGAAGATATTGATGATGACAAGGAGTCTTTGGGTCCTTCGCAGACTACAAATCTGGGCGAACCAGAACGTAATGCCAACCAGTTTCGTTTTCATTATGTTCTCAAGACTGTGAGTAGCACAATTGAACCATTCCTTTCGTTTTCAACTGCACCTGACGCTCATTGGTGTCAGTTAAGATTAATGCCTGCTGATAGGACCTGTATTTTGGCATGACCGAATATTTGTACTAGAAGTAATGGCAGTTCATAAAAGACTTTCACTACAACCTATCTCATAACATAACCGTGTCCAATATGCGTTACCTTCAACGCTGCAATGGAAGATGGGATCACTATCTATGGAGCTAATCGATTCGATTCAGCATGATGTACATCGAAACACGAAATCGCACGCAAAACGTCGCGCGATTCTTAAACTATTCACAACACGTCACGAGTCGAAGGCTTTCAATCTAATTAATATACGAAATTAGCGCTGGGAGCGAACACCGAATAAAGTTAGCCATTAAGAATGTGTGTGCCGATTGAGGCAACGAAAAAACCCAGTGTTGCCGAAACTACTTGCGTCATACCTTCTTGCTTGACACGCCGGACTGGCCACTAAGACAGTGTTATACTCTGTGGGAGCCGGTTTAAAAAAAAAGAACGCAGCGCGGCCTGTGAGCGAAAACGGAACGCACCAGTCAGCGATCGAGCGCGCCGCACATCACACGTCTTTGACCACTCGCGCCGCAAAATTCGCGCCACGAATTAGAAAGTTTCGTAAACCTTTACGCAAATTCCACGTTACGTGTGTGTGTGAGTGTTTTTACATTTAATTAATTTATTTATTATAATTGTTATTTTTGGTGTTTGTTTCTGTGTATTGTGCTGTGAATCGAGTACATGATACAAGGAAGCTGACCAAAGGCCGCCAAGATGCTTATAACGTAAGTTTTTAAATATTAAGTGATGTGATTTGCATCGTAATTATTCTGATTAGATTTGTATTTGATTAATTTTGTTATCAGCTAAGATATAAAAAGCGTGTAGAATTTATTCTGTGACCTCAATTTCTTCTGACATTTTATAATTTGACCAGAATTTGAGCAAACATAATATTTCGCATTGCGAAAACATCGGTTAACTCTGAGTCGTTCGCACACTTTCGACTTGACCCAGAAATTATTTTTCGTTGTAATTTGCATTAGATCTAGCATTAAGAGAGATTTAATGAAATCAAAGTTACGTCTACATTGATGTAATATCGGATGATTCTGAAAAATGGCTAATTTTAATTTTCCCCCTAAACTCCAAACACTATAGGCTATAATATTGATTAATTAATCAATCAATTACACGCGAGCACTAATCGTAGTTAGTTACTACTAACTATAATTTTATATCGAGAAAATGATTTGTTCTCAACCGATCGGAGTTTTTGTGATGTTCACACGTGTTCTCGGAATTTTCCAACTGTACTCGTTTCTGAGTACTAGACGTATGGTTGTACTGCCATAATCTTGCAATAATGAGGTTGGTCAAGGAGTTTTAAATGGATTCGTGTTGAAACTATGAGAAGTCGAAAAAAGGTGGGGATAAAAGAAAAGCACCTGTATTCACTCAAATTTTAACTTAAGAAAGAAAGAAAAGATAAATGGATTGTTTTTTTTTTTTTATTTAATATGGGCTTACTCTTGACCTCAATCTTGCCCTAAGGGCAGAGATGAGGTCGACGATGGAACGAGCTTACCCAGAAGAATTGTGTGAAGAATGATATGCAGAAAAAGAAAAAGGAGTATATGATAGCGTGACTGATGAGAGGAGGAGAACAGAAGAAAAAAACATACATACATACATACATACATACATACATGAACGCTAAAAACATAACACTCTTTTTTTTGGTGCAGTCGTGTAATAAGAACGTGTTGTGACCCCTAGTAACATGGGAGAAGGTAAGGAAGATGATTTAAAGATCATGACTGTAAAGGACTCTTTAACATTCTTGTACTACTGTCTAAATTGACTAATATACGCTAAAATAACAGCTGAAGAACTAGGTAGTACACACAAATTACTCAATCGATTCGCTATTACATAATCTAAAGATCGTTTTAGAACCTCTTTCATAGACCAAAATGCCAATCGGCATACCTATGTTGTATGTTGTTGACTAGAAGAGATATACTATAGCTCCTATAGACTATATAAGAGATTTAAGGCTAGTTGTTCAGTACTAGTGCCAGTCTAGTGTAAATGTGGTACTGTTCTACAAACAATGGGACACCTGATATTGCGTCCTTCGTGCCCTGAAGCCTGCATCTGTCTCAGATCCAGCCAGTCACTTTGTTGCCCTCCCCAGTGACGACATAACCCGAGGTCTGTACCTAGGGGGTGCCCTTAGTGCGTTGTCTCTTAGTCTTTAAGATTTTACGCCCTGGCTGGATGCCTTACACTCAAAGCATCCAGAAGATTATCCGGTTTAGGAGAAGGGTCACAGGTTGATAATGCCAGATGCCAGGTAGAAAAAAAAGCACGATGCCTCTCACAACTTGAAATGTCTTAGAACCAAAACTTCAAAGACACGTGACATCTACCAACCCGCACTGGGCCCGCGTTGTGGATTTTAGCCCATCCCTCTCTTAGAGAGAAGGCCGGAGTCCCTGCAGTGGGAACATTATAGGCTGATGACGATGCCTGCACGCTACAGGAATTGATGGACGCCAGTGATGGCGCTACACCCATAGCTAGGACTCAATATAAATCTCTCTTTAGCAGATCATAATAGTAATAAAATGTTTATATATATGGTCCTATTTATGATCTGCTAAAGTGGCAATTAGGAGCAGCGGTGGCCCAGTGGTGGCGGCCCCGACTTACGAACAGTAGGTCGTGGGTTCGAACCCAGGCAGGCACATTACTTTGTGTAATTTATTTCATCACCGCTGCTCTCAAAACGGTGAAGGAAAACATCGTGAGGAAACCGGCATGTCATAGAACCGAAAATTCGAAGACATGTGACATCTACCAATCCGCACTGGGCCTGCGTGGTAGACTATAGCCCATTCCCTCTCAAAAAAGAGAGGAGGCCTGTGTCCCAGCAGTGGGAACATTAATAGGCTGATGATGAAAGTGGCAATTTTAGACCCCTTGGTCGGATCTATAAATACTGAAAGTTTAGTACATCCGACCTTAACCTTCTGATGCCGAAAAATTGCCATCGACACCCTAAGAAAAAGAAGTACCCACTAGAATGATTACGTTGTGTACCAATACGCAGTTCGTTGCTCCATCCAAACGTTCTTTTAGAGTGAGTGATCTCTTGCTCAACGATGCATTAAGTCTGCGATGACGACTGACAGTGCATCCATTTATCTCAATTAAGAAGATATTTTGTTTACCTAGACAAGAGAATGGTAACTCAATGTAAACAGTCGCGAATAACGTGATGTAGGTGGTAGATTCGAACTCGGACAGTTATTCTAGTTTGTTTAAATTATATTCACCAGTATTGCTAATGAGGATTTGATAGGATAAGTAGTAAATGATAGCGTGATATTTGACAGAGGAAAATGGAAGAATGTGCCCAGTAACATGGGATAAGGGTAGGAAGATGATGCTCTGACCATTGCTCGGTGAAGGAAAATATCGTGAGCAAATCGGCAAGTTCTAGAGCCAAAACATGGAAGACTTGGGATGAATACTAAATCGGAATGAAGTCGGGTGGTAGATTAGTGCCCACAGCATCTCTTACGCCTACTGTGTCCAGCAGGGCTATTGCGTATCTTTTAATGTCTGTGGCTATCATATAGTGTTCATCAAATAACTGGCAAATGGTTAGTATTTAAAAAATAATGTACAGTCGAACAAGTTAATAAGTATACAGCCAGCTAACTTGCATTTACTTTTAAGATTATACAGATACATTTAGAGACTGGTGCCAAACGATACAGCGTTTGACATCAGTCGCTTAATGTGAAACGCATTATAAAACAAAATTGCAATCAATATTTTCAGTGTACTAGAATTATAAAAGAGCTCTACCTGTATACTTATTAGCTTGTTAGACTGTACCAAACCATAACCAATTGACAGTTAATTGATGGACACTATTTGATAGCCACTGACGTTAAAAAGATACGCAATAGCCCTGCAGATCATAAACATAATAAAGTTCCCACTGCTGGGACACCGGCCTCCTCTCAGTAAGAGGGTCCACAGCAACCTCAGTAATTACTTAGCTCACTTACACGTGTTCATTGATGAATTAAATGAATTTTTTTCAAAGGTTTCCGCATTCAGGATAACAATCATAATATTTATTTGTAATTATTGTTTTTAATTATTGTCTACCAAGTACTGCAAATTACTAGTAACTAGAAATATTCTCAGTATGGAATTAAAACTTTATCTAGCCTTTCTTGATAATCGTGTGGATAAGAAAAACTGGGTTAGTTAATAATAAAATAATAATTACCTTTTATTTTCTTTGTTCAGTATAATTATTTATCAGTTTTAAATAGTTTAGTACTGTTATTTAGTGCTATAATTACATTGTTTCCCTATGTACAGCCAAAAGCAATGATTTCAGGAAAATCATTGTTTAGTAAATTTTCTATCAATTTGTGTTTTCTTGTGAGCTTTGTTAATTTGCTGTAGAGGAATTTCAACATCTTGTATGGAACGAAAAATGCACAAAAGTTTTGGATTTCACGATGTATTTTTTGCAATTTTTTCCTCAATTTTTCGAGTTCATTGCTCCCTTGCCAAAAACCTGGGTCATAAGCACACATCCTTTCTTTAATGAGTAATTTGTAGCATCATCACCTAATAACAGACCATTTGTGTGTAACTGTACTTTTAACCGCAAACTCAAGTAGGTAAATATTTGACAAGCGATGTAACTGAATAGAAGTATACAATCGCAGACAAACTTGTTGTGTTATTTATTTTTTTGTTTTTAATTTAATTGAACGCAAATGATTTGATTTTAATAAAATTATCGGTAAAAGACTTCCTTTAGGGGAAACAATAGAAATGTTATGGTTTGTCTGCAGTCAGTCATCGATTAGTTTACGGATACCAGGTGGATTTATCTCTTAAAACAATCACTATAAATAATATATAATCACAATAGACCTCTATATCACAGAAATAAAGCATAGGTTACGTTTTCCATAATATCAACAATATGCCATACATTTTCAATCGTGGTGTGGATGAGACAACTTCCATAGATCCTAATTCACACGAACAAAATCGTAATGGTACTTGCAAGAGCCAACTGGGTGCTGTCAGTACAAGTGTAATGATGTGTCAAACTGACTTACTTGACTTAATGTCCTATGTCCCCTAGATGGGGCAGAGGGCGTCCACAGATATTCTCCATCTCGATCGGTCTTGAGCTTCTCGCTTCACCTCGCTCCACGTCAATCCGATGCTCGCCGCTTCTGCCACCACGGTGCGGCGCCAGGTTTGACGGGGACGGCCACGCTTTCTTTTCCCTTGGGGATTCCAGTCCAAAGCTTGTTTGGGTATGTGGTCGGGGGTCAAACTGGCAATTCTGTTATTTGCTCCAAACATTTGTCACATAAATATGGGTCAAGCAGTTATTTGAATGGGATAGTCGATAATTTTTGTGAATATCGAATTCACGAAAAATTATCGACTAAAAACTATCGGTTTGTGCCAAGGACAAAGATGTTCAGTTCGGTCGTCTGTACCCTGATGTATGAACAAACTTTTACAAAACAAGCTGTATATTGTACCCGAAACTGATAAATTTTCCCAATCAACTTTGAACTTAATGGTTTAGCGAATAAGTTAAACTCTATTAAAGAAAGACAAAGTTTAGTATAGTGATGGGCTGGTGTCTGTACATTATAATATCTTAAATGTCTTTGTTCATGGATACTTTTAAATATTCCTGATGAAATTATTAATTTGATTAATCAATCTATACTCTATAGTTCAATGTGATCATATTTGTGCAACTGACAGTTTCATCAGAAGTTCAAAGTTTCTTTCCCAATGTTATTTTGTCGAGTCACTGTCAGATCTATCACGAAATTATTGCAAAAAATACTAGTCAAGTGCGAGTCGGTATAATCGGTCTAAGTTTCGTATTATCAGGAAGTAAATTATTACTGTTGTTTTTTGTACAGTGTGTATAATTGCAGTTTGTAATTATACGTTTTTATACTGTGTGTGTGTTTCTAATCGGTTATTATAAGGCTAAACTATGGAACTAATGGGTACGTAAACACAGATTTGTATTATTATGTTTTTTAACTCTGAAAAAACCACAACATTTTTTTTTTCTAATTTTTGTTTTTTATTAGAAAATTCATCTAAGGTTGAAAGGTTAATTTGAGCCATTGAAAATTGTGGATGTGACCCGGACAAAACATTTTTATAGATACTGTAATGTACCTGTTCACAGACAGTCTGCAATTTTTCTGTACAAACCATGTCCAAATATTAAGGTTTTTTTTCCGATATAGAGTTTCAGACTTTCAGTCTATCTAGTTTTTTGTTACCAAGACTTCATTAAGGTAAGAAATATAAGTGATCAATCCCATCAGTTTTATATCACAAGCAATTGATGTCCAAAGGTTTTCTCACACCCAAATCTTTTACGGAACCCTAAATCCGTCTGGTCAAACCACAATACCCACACCGCAAGATTATTGACCGACAACATACAAAAGGATTTCTTAGTCGATAGCAGTACAGTATTATTTATTAATGCTATATTTATAGACTATGTGACTCACTAAAGGAGAATGACCATTAAGTATGAATTTTCCAGAATCGTGCGCTATTGAGGTCAAAAGTCTGAAGTAACTTATGTCGTGGTTTGAGACTTTGCCCTCTACTTAATTAGGTATAGGTAACGAATGTTTATCCCGGGTACAAAAGAGGTATGTTTTGGTTATTGTGATTCCAAAATAGTTTTTACCAAAAGAAATGATGAATGGTATCCAAAGCGACAGTCGTCTGATTTTCTTGACTCTAATTGTGAAAATGGAAAATCATGAACACCGAATTTCACAATGACTGAGACGTATGTTAATTCTAGACATGTTTTTACTTAGATAGGGAAGTAGTAGAGTGAAAAGATTTGATGTCTTCTTTCTTTATTTGAGACTAGCTGATGCCCGCGGCTTCACCCGCGTGGATGTCGTTCAAATTATATACTAAAACCTTCCTCTTGAATCACTCTATCTATTAAAAAAAACCGCATCAAAATCCGTTGCGTAGTTTTAAAGATTTAAGCATACAGACAAACAAACAGACAAAACTAGCGACTATGTTTTATACTACTAGCTGATGCCCGCGGCTTCACCCGCGTGGATGTCGTTCAAATTATGTACTAAAACCTTCCTCTTGAATCACTCTATCTATTAAAAAAAACCGCATCAAAATCCGTTGCGTAGTTTTAAATATTTAAGCATACAGACAAACAGACAAAAATAGCGACTTTGTTTTATACTATGTAAGGATGTAAGGATGTGGTGTTTGATTTGCAGTAAGATTTACTTTAGTTTGAGGAAGTGGGTCGTAATTTTGTTTTCGAAATACCTAGTTTTTTTATTTGAAAGCTAAGCTGTGCAATCATTTCTAAATTTTAATGATAATGATTTGTTAATTTTACAGTCATCTAAAAAAATCCAATGAGTCAGCTGATATTTAAGAGAAATCATTTTGTCAAAATAAATGATATGCAAATTGCATAATATCATTTCATAGTCGTGATATGCAATTATGACGAGCGGCAAACTTTTTTAAGACCACATTTCAAATTCAGTTCAACAAGCTAAATATAAAATATTACTCAACTATTATAATTACCAAAGTATTTAATTTAAAAGGATATTATGATTTCTCTCGAAATTATTAACAATTAGGTACAACCGGAAAGTAAACCATAATCTCTTGTAAATAGTGCTGAAATTACTGTAACAGTGAGTTTGTATTGCCATCGCGGCCTTGTAGATACACTGGCGTGCAATATAAATTACTCACTTAAGTTGAGATAGGTTTGGGCACGCGTAAATTATGGAAGCCTAGTGGAAAATTTAAGTGGCTACTTACTTTTGTAGTCAGCTGGTAGAGTATTTTGTTTGTTAGAAAAGCCTTTTAATTTAGGAACTGTTGAAATAATTTGAATAGTTCTTGACGTGCCCTATTGATGGCAATAGGCTTGCTGTTTAACACAAGAAATTGATACATAACTGGCGAAGCCTGGATGGTCTATAACTACACTTGTACCTAACCCTTGGAGAATTGCAGACTTGATACTATGTTCTTGTCTTGTATTTTATGTGCAAAAGAAGTTTAAATTCTGCATGAATAAATTTTGTCATAATGCGTGTTATTTGATGTTTATAAATAAATCATTCGTTACATTGAATACCAACCAGGGTCATTCTAGTCAATGTTTTTAATAAGGAAGCTCACAATAATTATCATTTTCCACACAGTCAGTTGTTTTTGCGTAGATTTGTGTAACAAACAACTTTTTACTTACTTATTATATGATGACAATAACTCCTGAATATTGTTACCTATACGAAAGATCTAATCTATTGAAAAACTGTGTAAATATAACGAATAAATAATTATTAAATTAATAAAAAATATTAATTTCAGCCTATCAAGTTTGATGTTTATCTCATGAACTCTAAATTATTATTTTTAGGTTAGTTTTGGCCCCGACATCGCATCGCGGTTGCATCGTATGAATCAGGGGTTAGTTTATAAATAGACTATAGTTAATTTTATTATCCTTAAGTAAATTCCACTTATTTAACGATGAGATAAAAACTGGGTTAATGATATATTAATTGTATTTTATCTGCGAGAGACAAAGTGCTCTTGAACTGTTGCATTTTTATCTGCTTTTTATAGTCAATAAATAATATAAAGATGTAAGTATTGTTATTTTGTAATAACTACTAAGAAATGCATGCTGCATGCAGTAAACAACATTCGTAGACACAAAATAACATTAATACACATAATATTACGCCTTTAATTTTTAAATTAGTTAGTTATGTATATTGTTATTGTAAAAATCCTGATAAAAAACCCCTATAACACTTTGCCCAACCTGTGAATTTAGTCCAAATCTTACATACTCATTAGTTATACTGGCGACCTCTAGACCGACGAAACAGTCAAAAATATCTCATCTATAGAAGCATGGCAAACCATACTTCTTTATTACCCACCATCTCAGCAGTCACCTCCTTTCTAGCCATACCATCCTTCACACAGTCCATCCATTGATTCTTTGGTCTTCCTCTACTATTGGAGCCATCATTCATACGCAACATTTTCCAAGTCAAAAATATCAAAACGGAATATTTCTTCACATATCTAAGCGAATAACCAAAACTGGTACAAGTTATTTACACATACAAAACAAGCTTTTTTGCGTTCATCTGCGGCAACCATTTTACATCTAAAAATAACCAAATTATTGCATTTACGTCACTACGAGTTCGCGAGCAAAAAAAATCGATCGTCAATTTTTTGTTATCGTATCGAAATCACTCGACACATTCCATCTCTGTTTTTGTTAGGTAACTTGTAAGAGAGGGTGTTATGTAACGAGCTATGTAAGACAAATAAATAATAAAACCTTCTTGCTCTGATTAGGGTGGTAGAGATAAGATAGAAATGCGGTAGAATGGTTTGGGGCGTGGCTCTGACACGCGAAATGGCTGTAATGGTTCTTGTAATGTATAATAGAGAGTGAATAGCTTATCCCACGCAAGGATGGACGATTGACGGCACGGTTGGCAGTGGCTGAGCGATTGGACTGCAGCGCTGCGTGTCGCGGGTTCGATCCCCGCACGGAACAAATATTTTTATGGCCTACAGATAGTTGTTTCGGGTCTGGGTGTTTCATTTGTGTATGTGTTTTAAGTGTTAAATGTAATGTGAAAAAAATTGACGCTAGTATGCTCTTTAAAGACTGATTTATTTGATAAATATATGTATATATATTTTTAGAACTATGCCAATCTATAAAAAAATAATTAAAATTGAAATGTCTGAATGTATTTAAAAAAAAACATTTTAATTTTTGTCTGTTTGTTTATCTGTCTGCCTGTTTGTTTCGACTATTCTTCGGAACGGAGACCGATTTTTACCAAACTTTTACTGGCAGATAGCTGATGTTGTGAAGTGTTACTCCTCGGCCACTTATATTGTACAAAAAGAATTAGGGTTCCGTGTAAAAAAATGGAATCCCATGTAATTATTTACAAAACTCAATTCAACGGAAGTAACAAATATAAATAGCGAAGGAACTAGGTCACACACATTCGTAGGCGGGAAGACATTGGACGCTTGATTACCTTATACTACTTTTTTAGTATTTTGTATACCTTATATGATAATTGAATATACTTTTTTGGTAGTTTAAAAAGCGAAATCGGAATTTTTGAAGGTAAACTTCCTTTTGATTAATATATTGTTGAGGCTACTGAATCTTTTTTCTTGATAGGTTTTTGGTAATACGCCGCATTATTCTAGTGATTGCGAGTGTTACTAATGAGCAAGAGGTCCTGGTTTTGATTCCCGATTGTAATTAAATTTTCCATCCGTAATTTCTTGTAAGCAGCCAATAATAAAACATAAGTAAACATGTGTTTAATAAGTAAACATGTGTTTACAATAAGTAAACATGTGTTTACCATAAGTAAACATGGTAAATATCACGTTTCCAGTATTCATAGTAGCAGCCAAGAGCCTGGATTCGTGCCTAATTGATGGCTTTAGGCGTGCTTCTCTGTAGCACGAGGCTTAAATAAATTCGCGATTTGTGGATCCACTTCTGCCCAACCTTTTGGGTAAAACAAGTTTGTTGTTTTGTTATTATTTTCATTCTTGCTACTTGAACGGTGAAGGGAAACATCGTGAGGAAATCGGCATGTCCTAGAACCTAAAATTCAAAGACTTGTGACGTCTACCAATCCGCACTGAGCCCGCGTGGTAGATTATAGCCCATTCCTTCTCAAAGATAGGAGGCCTGTGTCCCAGCAGTGGGAACATTAATAGGCTGATGATGATGATGATTATTGCTAATTGTATTTTTGCAAACGACCCTTACCCTATAGTAGGAAAATAACAGACAACTATAAATATTTTTCATTAAAATTTACCTTTTATTAGGCCAAACATATTATCACAACCGTAATACATGCGATTATTACTCAAAACTTGAACATAAAGTTACCTAACGCTTCTAATGTATACGTATCGAGTCGGTCGGAAGGGCAGCTGTCGAAACACTGAAGCCTGTTCTAATTCGGTCCAGTAGTTTACGAGATTAGCGCAAACATGCAGACCTGTTACTTGTTTAGTATGCGGTTTACTTTGCAGTCTATTTAGGTGGGTATTTGGTGTACAGTGGAGGAAATAAGTTAAAATTACGCCTTTTGTCCCAAGAGGGTAGGGCAGACGACTAATCAAGATTTGACAAACCAGTTTATGCGCCTCTGTCATTGTACGGAAAATCTATACAAAACGAGGCCAATATTATACTGGTAACGTATAGTTTGATGTGTCGCCGTATCTATCTATCTTTATTGCTCGAAGAAATGTCAATCTTATAATGCTAAACCGATTGCTATTTATGTTACCGACAACAGGTTTGATTTCCAAATGAATCTCTAAATATTTCAAGAATCCTGAAATCCAGAAATGAATATTTCTTCCTTCGTCATAATGCAACTACTAAACATTATTATTAAAGAATTTTCCATTGGTGTTAGAATTGTGTGGGAATATTCCACACAATTCGATGTTTATGAGAAACATTCAATAGATATCGGAATTACCCTGTCATTTTGCAAACTAAGAATTAAATCTATAATGTATTGTATTTCCCCAGAGGTTTAGATAGAGGTGTGGTGAACAAACAAACAAAGTTATTTTTAAGTCGCATCGGTCACAAATCAATACTTCGGGCTGGTAGTGAAAAAAACTAGGAACTCGAGACCTCATGCTCAGAAGTAACGCTTACTGACCACTAGACCACTGACGCATAGGCATATCGGAATTCACGTGTTTTGTTTTGTTAATTCGTTCTCGTAGACCGCGGTGGAGGTGGTTTAAGATCAGCCCCCCTATTGCGTATCTTTTTAACGTCAGTGGCTATCAGAAATGTCCATAGATTAACTGTAAATTGGTTATGGTTTGGTACATTTTTTTCTTAAAAACTCACCATTTGACAGTTATTTGATAGACATTATAAGTCATCCACTGTCATTAAAAGATACACAATAGCCCTGCTGATCTTGTTTGCAGAGAGGATTGGAAGGAGAAAAGGAGACCATTGCCTAGTAAGGCACATGGCACGTTAGCAAAAAAAACCTGTGTTCTGAATTTTAAGTACCTACAATAATTTAATACTTAGTTCATAGAGACAAACCTTAGTTTGTCATTTAGACTTTGTATCAGGAAATGACTATAAAAAGAGTCGTGAAGATATGACGTAAATAAGGTCTTAGGCTAACTGGTAGTGATCATTGATGTGTAAGGTCAAACTTTACGCAGTGTCACAAAAAAGCCATCAGTTTTGAATGATAATAATTTGTATGATAGACTTTGGTTAGAGTTACAATGTTATTGTGTTGTTAATACATAAGTAATGAATATTTATTTTCTTGCAATTATCATCATCTTCCTATCCTTGTGTCTATTGGGGGTCCCCTATTTCACCCCCTTGGGGGTTGAATTTTGAAAAGTCTTTTCTTAGTAGATGCCTACGCCATAAGAGGCATACGTGTGCGAAATTTTAAGTTTCTAGCCCTATGGATTTGGCCTGTGCGTTGATCCTCAGTCAGTCAGCTTTGCATTTTATATATACAGATGTGTAAGTACGTTTATCTCAATGTGATTGGATAATAATTATTTTGCTGAATCAAACTCTACAAGTTTTTTTATCATCATCATGAAAAAAAAGGATTTTTTAACATTTTAACAAGATTTTTGTATCCATTAAAAATATGATAATATCTCCAGTTACTCTGATAAGGGTCTGACATAACATTACAATATTAAAATTGTTATCTAACTCTCATCAAAAGTTATCTGCCATCAAATATTTAAATTTTGAACCAAATAAAAACAAAAATCAAAAAATGAGGTCCCGGAACAAGTTTTACTCATAAAAGACATCAACGCGCAACATAAAAATGCACATTTTTAGAAAAACATAATTTTGGGGAAAATCCTTTGTTGCTGTTAATAAATATGTATAGGCTTTAAATTACAAACTATTAAGAAGTATAATGACCTGTGTGACGTCATTCGCTATTAAAACAAATTGCGTACGCGCATTATTTAAAACTAGTTTCATGTAAGGATTTCACTAACACTTTATTTAAGAAAATACATGGATTTTTTAGAGATAATTCCATATAATATATTTCTTGTAATTGCCATTTTTTTAATTTCTATTAAATTAATTTTATGATAAGAGATTATCATACATTCATAATTTTTTTATTTACGAAGGAGGTAATTTAATCCTTATTTTATAGTGTAATTCATTTAAATTAGTTTTCCGGGTAGCATAATCTATTTTCAAGACACATGCAAATGGCTTAGTAGGCGACTCGACCGCTGGAACTCGCCCGGTCCGGTCGAGACAGGAATTTAATTTTTATTCATATTTTTGAGTGGTGTTTCGGACTATACTTTTTTTTAAGCAAATTTTGTACAGTCAGAATGAAAAACATGGTTGGGGTCGTGGGGCTTTCGGGACCGGGACCACAGCCGGGACCGCGGTCAATGTATGTGTTATGAAGTAGGTACTAGGGTATCATAAGTTAGTAGGAGATTAATCATTTCTATAAGGTTGTCACCAAATATAAGAGTTAACAGGAGTAATGAAATGTGTTATGTAGTACTAGGGTATCATAAGTTAGTAGGAGATTAATCATTTAATCATTTTTCATTAATCATCATTTTTTTTTTCTCTTTTATAATACAATACCTCCTTCCTACTTCTGTTCTCCTGGTAGTTTGTGGGACGAACACAGGACACTAAACCTTATCTATATTATGAGAGATACCGCGGTATCTCTTTTGTATTACAATACCTCCTTCCTACTTCTGTTCTCCTGGTAGTTTGTGGGACGAACATATGGGACGAACACAGGACACTAAACCTTATCTATATTATGTGTCTGACGGTACTTTGACTCTAAAAAAGGATTCGTCCGAAACGCCACTCGAAAATATTAATAACAGTGAAATTCCTGTCTCGACCGGATCGGGCGAGTTCCAGCGGCCGAGTCGCCTACTGAGCCATGCAAATCAAATTTTGTAAGATTTAAAAAAATGAAGCATGAAGAGGCCTCTTCGACTGCACGGCTATTTAATTTTATTTGATTTGATAGGAAGTGATGATTTTAGAAAATAAACGTTTTGATGATACGTTCATCAATAGTGCAAGTTGGACTTGAAGGAGGCAAGCGACAGAGAGATTAGACGATGGCTAATCTCCACTGGGATTGGCCGCCGTGGCCGAAAAACGGTCAGGAGGACTATTATTATTATTAATATTATAAACGCGAAAGTTTGTAAGTATGTATGTATGGATAGATGGATGGATGTTTGTTACTCTTTCACGCAAAAACTACTGAACGGATTTGGATAACATTTGGTACACAGATAGTTCATAACCTGGATTTAACACATTAGGATATTTTTATTCCGATTTTATCTTCCCGTGGGATAATTTTCGAGTTGTAGCGGGCGAAGCCGCTGGCAACAGCTAGCCTTATATAATTATTACTTCAAAGTATTTTTATGATAGCTCTTGTCACAAGTTTATGACGAAAATCAAAATTGATGCGAAAGAGAATCTTATGTCCATGAGTATAGGAGTGTATATTATCTTTGTGTAGGGGTCAGAGAGGTCGGTAAACAATGGGTTAGGTATAAAAAGTATGTGTCAAGTGTTATTATTTAGCTATTATATGATGGAGATGTATTGTACAGGTGTCGAAGATAATGTGTTCATTCGTTCTTCCGTATGAAAAGTTCATATTTCTTAAGCAGGCAGTGAAAATATTGTTTTGTTTTTGTCATTACTAATAGGGCCTGCTCTTGATCTCGATTACGTCTGATGGATGAGTTCTATCAAGGAAAGAGCGTGCCCACAAGATACTTTTGATCCTTAAATTTATTTTCATTAAAAAACTTTAGCATAACAAAGAAAATTTTGCTAACAGCACGTCTCAATTTCTTCATGTGCAAATTAACCCGTACGAAGCCTACTCAGTCGCTAGTTCATAATAAAATTTCATTTCATTCGTCAAAGATAATAATATATACTTATTCCGACTCAAGAAAGACGGAAAATTATGCCTGACTACCGCCGACTGAAACTTTTAGACCTTTCACTCACCTCTTACTATGAAATCTCGTACGCAGACAACCGTGAGAAATGAAACAAATGAAGAAACACAACAAACGTTTACGTATGTTCGCACATATTATCTTTTTATCTTGGTAAACCAACCGAATTCCTATAAAATGATGCTCAAATCGGCCTCGTACGGCTGAGGCCAATACAAGGTCTTTAATAAATACAACTTGTTCGTATTTAACTGGTTTTCAATTTAAGACCGGATGATTATTTTCGAAGCTG
Source organism: Diarsia dahlii (assembly GCA_949775195.1). Classification (NCBI taxonomy): domain Eukaryota; kingdom Metazoa; phylum Arthropoda; class Insecta; order Lepidoptera; family Noctuidae; genus Diarsia; species Diarsia dahlii. Next base: position 17,413,430 of record OX459213.1, read on the forward strand.
GAAAATTGGAAGGTTGGTCTGATGCAAAATTTTGTGGTATTTCAAGAAACATCAAGGTCACCAGCGTGCGTGTATGAGCAGATGTATGAATGTGGACGAGGCTAAAGGAGTATGTAACGATCGTAACAGGTGGCGTTCTGTGCTTTTTGCCTAACCCCATGGGAAAAGAGTATGTTTTTATGTGTGTATGTATGTATCAAGGTCATAATCGTTGTTTCTGCGGCAGTCTGGACTGTTTTAGCTCTTGTTTAAACAGTTTTTGAATAAAAGGTAGTATTCTGATGTTTCTATTGTTTTCATAGAGTGATAGTCAGCCCGTAGACATTCTTGACACACATTAGTGCATTGCCGAAGAGTGCAATTTTAATGTCATAACATAAATCATCTCTTTTATCGTCTTCAGTGTATGAATTCGTTAATTTCAATTAAGATTTATCAGAATATTATTTGTAAAGAAAAGATTTTTTTATTTTATTTTATTAGTGTCTAACATAGGACAAAACAAAATGATAAAAAAATTACTAGATAAAGTGGAGAGCACTTTAGAACTCTTTGTTTTGTTCACCGGGAGAAATTTTTGAAAGACGACCGTTCTTTAAGGGTATGATCGGGCCGTCGGGGCTGCGGCTCGACATAAAGGGCTAAGAAGGAACATGGGTGGTTTTTAGTCAGTAGAAGTCTAACACTCCCTTTCTCTCTGCCCAAGAGTGGGAGGGGTTATTTGATGATTTCCCGCACGCAAAAAAAAAGGAGATACCGTTTCTTACCTCTTAAGAGCCGGCCCCTGTTCTCATTCACTTTTAAAAATTACTGCCGGAACCAATCACCTCAACCACACCCAATCAACCAGCCATTCTCATCAACCCGGTGTCATCACAAGCAAGGTTGCCAGCTCGTAATAAGTGTTGCAACTGCAAACCTTCGTAGCATGCGTCCGCGCATATAAACATGTATCGCAACGTCGCTACAAGGTTAGTGAAAACGAACCGGTCAGTTTTGGACCGACGGCCAATCTGGACGTTGGTTCAGTCAGTGCCCAGTATTAACTGACCCCTCTTCCTACATTACTTGCCCTCTTTTTAGGGTTCCGTACCTAAAAAAGAAAAAACCCTTATAGGATCACTCGTGTGTCTGTCTGTTTGTCCGACCATTCCCCCCTTATCTATGAAACTACTAAGCCTAAAATTCTGAAAAAAAATACAGAAATTAGTTCTACACGTTTAAATTACAGGAAAACCTATAAAAAGTCTAAGTACGGAACCCTTCATGCGCAAGTCTGACTTGCACTTGGCCAGTTTTTCTTTTTACGAAGGTTCAGGTAATGTTGGGCAATGACTGTAGAAGCATGACCTTTAGGGTTTGTTCGTGAGACGCATCTATTTTTGTGTACTTGTTTGTATTGATGTGTGGTCTCATGCTCTGACGTAGTTTCTAGATTATTTTGGTACTGAAAAAGGATGTTGTTAAGAGCTTTGTTTGTAATTTAATGAGATCTGGTAATTTGTGCCGTTCGCCCTGTTATTTATCCATCTAGCTGAGCAATCTCTTAACCATTACATAGGTTGTTCTCGTATTTAAAAACCCATCCGACATAACCTACAAAATGATCAAGGATCCCAATAAAGAGAGTCCGTGGTCCGTGGTAAGTGGCAATTCCTCTTCTTCATCATTTTATTTTATTTTTTATTTTACTTTATTGGGACATAAAACAGTTACACATTACATTTAAGTATTACACATATCTCATGAACTAGGTAAACATGTAACCCACAAAAATGCCCGCGAAATAATGGTACAGGTAAAATTTAGTTTAATGCGTGCGGAGTAGGATGTACACGTACTCATAACTCTTAAACTCATAACTTATTAGTTACATAACAAAAAATAATAACTATAATGTTCACTGTAAAAATTCAATAGCCATCTTTTTGAACCTAAAGTGCGTAAGTGCGAAAATATCTAAATCTATGAATTGTGTGTTATATATATCTACAATGCGTCGGAGAGGCGCCCGTGCACCGGCGTGAGTTCTGCACCTTGCGGTGTGGAATAGCCGGGGCACGCGCGCCTCTCGACGCATCACTGTTCTAGGTACAATATAACATAGGTTATTCGTAATTTCTGGACAGTCGAACCGGTTATTACATAGACCATGAAGCATCATGACCATCAGTAGGCTGCGCCTTGACTCCAAGCTTTGAAGTTTGTACCGTATTAATAATTGAGTGTATGGCAGTTTAGACTTAGTACATCTGTAGTGCATAGCACGTAAATATTTTTTTTGAACCATTTCCATTCTTTTTATATAAATATCAAAAATAGGACTCCAAACGGGTACTGCGAATTCCAATTGAGAACGGACCAAAGCTTTATATAAAATTAAAAACGTAGACGGTTTTTTAAAGTCTTTTGAAGAACGCATGACGAAACCAAACATACGATACGCCCTATTTATAATGTTATCAATGTGAAGATTGAAGTGCAATTTAGAGTCCATTGCAACACCGAGATCTCGGATATTGTCAACTTTCTGCAGAGAAATGCCGTGTAGACTATAATAAAACTTTATAATGTTTTTGTTTTTTGTGAAAGTGATTGCATTGCATTTAGGTAAACTTAGCTGGAGTTTGTTATCTGAACAGTATTGAGAGAGTCTATCAAGGTCCTCCTGCAGCAGCAGACAATCTTGTCTGCCTTTGCACGACTTGTAAATTTTGATGTCATCGGCATACATTAGAAATCGAGAATGAATGAAGCATTTATTGATGTCGTTTATGAACAAAATAAAGAGTAAGGGCCCCAAAATTGAGCCCTGGGGTACCCCAGAGGTTACAATGATTGAACTTGATTGAAAACCATTAATGACTATCCTTTGCGATCTATTGTATATGTATGCCATGAACCATCGTAATAAATTGCCACGGATGCCGTTGTAAGCAATTTTATCTAGGAGCAGTTTATGGTCCACCTTGTCAAAAGCCTTCCGAAAGTCCGTGTACACGGCGTCAACCTGAACTTGTTCATCCATGCTTTTGAATAAAAAGTCTGTGAACAACATGAGATTGGTGTTCGTCGAACGTCGTTTAACAAACCCATGCTGCTCACAGACAATGAGGCTGTGAATGTGTGAGTATACTTCGCCGTGTACAAGACTCTCGAAAAGCTTCGACAAGGCGGACAGTATGGAGATAGGACGATAATTTTGTATGTTCTTTTTGTCGCCACTCTTGAACACCGGTGTGATATGCGCCCGCTTCCAAATATCGGGAAAGGTGCCTTCTCGTAAACATTTATTAAATATAATATGAAGTGGTATTACAATCGTGTCAGCGGTCTTCTTTATGAATATTGGTGGCAGACTATCGGGACCAGGACCTTTATTTATGTCTAATTGTGTTATCGCTTTATGCACAACATCTACTGGCAAAAGATATCAGAGATGCAGGGTGAATTATCCGCATAAGTATTAGGTGGCTGCCACATCGCGGGGTTAAGATTCGTGGGTTCATAAACAGAGGTGAAAAAAGTGGAGAACATGTTACATATATCAGTTGGATTATTTGAGCTAAGATTCTCTAGGAACATATTTGCAGGAATCTCCGCCCTGCCCTTCCTGTTTGAAATGTAAGTCCAAAAATGTTTAATGCTAAGCGGAATACTATCTTCAACCGATTTCATGTATCTATTAAAACATTTATCACATTCAGCTTTAAAACGTTTACGATAAGTAGAAAAACTTTCATAGTCAAAGGTATTTCCGTACGTTTTCCATCATCATCAAAGGACAGTCAAACAGTCCTCCAAAATGCCCTTCGACACTTCCTAGTGTTTTAGCTTGAAAGAAGAAGTGGCGGAACAAACTCCCCAGCAACAGATCTGTCTGTTAGGTTAGAAAAGAATTTATCGTTTTCATTGAAAGAATGTCCCTTAGTTTAGTCACTCTGGCTGTGGCCGTAACACGTCATCAAAATAATTAATAGTCGCTCTATTTCGTTAAAAATTGCAGTTTGTGGATGTACTATTGGGTACACTTCTGTCTAACCCTTCGGGCATTACAGGCGTAATGGTAGCTTAGGCCCTTGCAGTGAGAAAAAGGCTAGGCCAATAATGATAGAGCAATACTCTTACACAACTTTTCTAATTAAAGTTTGCACCTTCCACTGATATGGTCAACTTAGTCGGTATCCGTTCTACTTGCATCTCTGGCGCCCTTCGCGACGCATTGCTGGCTAATGACATGCATCCTGTCTGATTTGTTACAAGACTAGAAATGCTACAGAGTATCTATTTCTTGTAGCTTATAGTGGTTCAACGATCGAGAATTTGATAGGGTTTGGGAGACTGAGAGATAAGTCAATATGATAACTTTACTGGTACAGTGTCATCCTTTAGGGCAGAGATTACCAATTAGTTTCTTCTTCAGGGGTTCAGTTTATAAACAAATTGCCGTCGCGGTACGTTTCTACTTGAGTTCATTAAATGAGCAAATGTTATGTATAGAAGTGGGGTTCATATTGGCTCACCTAAAGTTCTTTATCCGAAATTGTTCTTCCTAACGATTTGTAATCCGAATGATCACTCTTCCTAAAATTTTTCATCCTAAAGTTTTCATTCATACTATTTGTAGTGCTACCGACGATGTTCATAACACTCATGTTTCCGAAAATTGGAATTCATAATATCATTAGTGTAAATGTATTTAAACTCCTACTGTTTTTTATCCTAACGCTTTTATTCCTAAACATAATTACCATAATATTTTCACTCATACAACTGTTTAGAATGATTAAAGGTCGTTTCACTGATTTTTGTCTTAAAATAAAATAAATGAATGAAATTCAGGTCAGAGTGTCGTCTTGGGGGCACTATGAAAAAAATACTTAGAAAAATTTCGCGACCAATTTCGAGGTAGCGCTCGCCGGCCGCTGCCGCGGCACCGCTCGCTTCGCTCGCTCGGCTCACGCGTAGTTGGTCACAGTTCTAACCTAACCTAACCTATGGATATCTTTGCATAGTATATAAGGTCCCATTAAAATAGGTGGTCAAATTTTAACACAGCGTTTAGTAAGCCTAACTAAAGACATATCTAAACAAAAAAAAAACACTATATAAAGTGATTTTATTTTGACTTAAAATAATAAATTGCCGGCACTCTAGAACAAACTCATCCTATAAAAGTAGGTATTTTAATGTCTTTTTCTCAAACATGCTTGGAAATTTGAGCATTATTTTGACAACCTTCTTCGAGATAAATCGAAATTGCTGTACTGGCCAGATACATGCGACCAGCGGCCGGCAAAAGTTGTATGAAAATCCATATCTGTCGTGTTTAGCGGCCAAATAAATTACATACTAAACTCATATCTGTCGTGTTATTTAAAAATGGAACGATCTTTTACTCTGAACCATAGCAACCAAGGAGGTGACTTATTAAAGGTTTTATTTAAATTTCGAATTGGCTGAACTCTTCAACGCGTGAAAAATTATTGTTGTATGTGATTTTGAAAAGTAAATTGTATTTAATTTCCTCGCATTATTTGAGAAAAGTACTATACAAGCCTTGGCCACAACTAGGCATTGATGGACTTACGTATGTGTGCCTCGGCTTCGCCTCGGCCCACATTTACACGTTCGTCCATCAATGCCTCTGTTGCTGGCCGCTGCAGTAATGTACTATTTCTTATATTTTTTTTTACTGTTGTCCTTATTTTAGCGGTCTGAATGATTTCTAAAATTTTGTCCACCTATTTTAATGGGACCTTTTCTAATACTGATTATTATGAATAAAAAGTAATATAAACAAAAAAAAGATATGACTTTGAATAATAGTGTAAAAGATGGTTATGTTTAGAAAATATAGGAAAACAAATAATAGTGTAATAGATGTTTCTTGCTACTGACATTATGAAGTTGAATGCTTCGGAATTAAAACATTAGAGACAGAGAAGTTAGGAATTGCGATTGTTAGGATGAAAAATGTTAGGAAGAACATTTTCGGATTTCCAATTATCGGAGTTGAAATTTTAGGTGAACTTTGGCGCACCCATAGAAGTGACAAGGATTTTTTTAAATTACATTTTTGCCTTGACATATAAGGTCCCATTAAAATAGGTGGACAAAATTTTAGAAATCATTCAGACCACTAAAATAAGGATAATGGTAAAAAAAGAAAATAATAAAAACGCATTAGATACTTACAAAAAAATGTAACAGCTAGCGAAAATACATTAAAAGTGTTAGTTACCCAACAAAATGTAAAAAAAAACACTTTAATAAGTGTTTTTTACTTGGATATGTTTGGTTAGACGTACTGAACGCTGTGTTAAAATTTGTCCACCTATTTAAATGGGACCTTATATTTGTCTGTTGTCGAATAGACGGCAACAAACACAAACTGCGGGATACATTTTATTAACTTATGTACTTAGTAATAAAACTTACTGTTTACAAGGTCCGCACAAAATAGGTCGGCAGTCCGGATTCAGACCGCGGTCCGCTATTTTGGCGACTCCTGCTTTAGGGTATATATGTTCAATGTTTCGTTCTAATAATCGTCCTGTATTTCAGTGTGAATGCTTGAAACATAGGCCTTCTTCACCCCGCCCTTACACTACCCTTTGCACGAGTGCTTTGAGTCTTACGTATTAACAAAAGTTTTGTATTTACTTTACATGTTTCTTTTGTAAAGTATATATGTATGGGTCATTATAGTCTTTAATAAATGGTGTTGTTCTCTAAGGAAATACTGGCGTTGAGAGACTGTAAGAAGTTCATACAGTTATAATATGGTTTGCTAATACTGTACTTAATAATATGCATTACCTTTTACAGTGTTAATAAATGCATAGTGACTATAATCTCATGGAGTGGTTGTTATTATATAATGATTTATGACTATCTAAGTATAAACTATGACAAATGGGCCACCCGTATATCTATGTGGGTATATACAGAAGTAACTTCTATTGTTGTTTCTATCATACAATGTGATCGTAAGAAAATATACGTGCTAATTACAATAGGATGTCGACTTGTCGAGTATCATTTGTGCTAACAAAAACAGACAAAAATGTCACTTAATTATAATATGCATTATAAAAGGTCCCATTAAAATAGGCGGACAAAATTTTAGAAATCATTCAGACCACCAAAATACGGACAATGGTAAAAAAAAAAGAAAACCGCATTTAAATACCTACTCATAAAGGACGAGTTTGTTCTAGAATGCCGGCAATTTATTATTTTAAGACAAAATAAAATCACTTTATTTAGTGTTCTTTTTGTTTAGATATCTTTGTTTAGGGGTACTGAACGCTGTGTTAAAATTTGTCCACCTATTTTAATTGGACCTTATATATTTCAGCATGCAACATGTTGCATGCTGAAATATATAAAGCAACATGTTGCAAGCTAATGCCTGCTGCTTCGCCCGCGTGGAGTTAAAACACATAGTATACTTATCTCGGTTTTAAACCACCTCTGTCACCAATTTCATCCAAATTAGGTCAGGAGTCAAACTTAGCATTGCAGTAAACAAAATCAATTTAACAAAGTATGCGACCATATCCGGTTTTAAACCGACTTCCCAAAAAGGAGGAGGTTCTCAACTCGATCGGTATATATTTTTTTTTATGTATGTACACCGATTACGCTGCGATTTATGATCCGATTTACGTGATTCTTTTTTAGTTTGATGCGGAATGGTTGCCATTTGGTCCCATAAAAATTTTGTATAGTTTGGCCCAGTACTTTTCATTTTATGAAGATTTTTCTAAAGTTACGAACATTTTTCGTTTAAGTGTGTTCGCGAATAACTTCGTCGTTTATTAACCAATTTTGATGATTCTTTTTTTATTGTGAAGGAGATATTTCAAGGGTGGTACCATGGTATGGATACCAGGACCTGGTGATGAAATTCCAGAGAAATCGAGGGCAACCCTCAAATTTCGTAGGCACGTATTACGTGTTTCGTGTTTTTCTGACGCTATACAAGTATTCGCATCTAGCAGTCATCACGTCATGTTGATGAGCTGATGATGGAAGGTACTACTCCTCAAAGGTTAGGAGTTGAAAGCAATAATATGGGTATCTTGAAGGATTAGGGGTAGGTTTCTTAGTCAAATGTTATATGTATAGTAAATATTTCTATAGGATATTACAACTAAAAATGAAAAAATAAAAAAACTTTTTTACAAAAAAAAAAAACAACCAACTTCAAAAACACCAAAAAGTGAAAAATAAACTTCAGAAGAAAACTCAGCTTCTGAAGTCGGTGGCAATAAAACGAAATGAAACAAACAAATGTCACCGACTTCAGAAGCTGATTTATCTAGTGAAGTTTATTTTTCACTTTTTTATCAGCATCAACTGGAAAAGTTAGAATTTCTTATTATTCGTCCTCCAAGTCTCAGTAAGTCAGTATTGTTTAAAAGAAAACATATCATTCTCCTGCCCATATCCCAATTCATTTGGGGTCGGCGCAACATGTCTTCTTCTTCCATACTTCCCTATTTCTCGTCATGTCAGCAGTCACCTCCTTTCTAGCCATATCATCCTTCACACAGTCCATCCATCGTTTCTTGTTTAAAAGAAAACATAGAAATAAAAACACTCATTTTAGTGAAAAAACCTGACGTACGGTAATAAATCTGCGATTAAGTATAGCTACGCGTAGACGTTAATCAAATATCACGTTTTTTAATCGTCACGGATCTTACAAAAGTCTTGAAAAATTTATGTGAGAAAAAATGCTATGTCACATGTACATCTTACGTCTTCATAATAGGCACTTAAGAAACAATAGCCCTACATTACTATCTCAATGAAACACGATCCATTTTTAATTACACTATTATAAATTATTACCAACCGGAAGACAAGTACAAATAACAATGTACCTTATAATTACAGGAATAAGAACGGATCTATCTGTAATAATTTGGTCTTACGACTCGGCCACGAACTACAGGTTCTAGCGACAACGCCTGCGGGAAAAAAAATGAGAAGTGGCGTACAGCATGCCTCGACTCTGCGACGACTTGATATTTGATGACTCTCTATAGTTTCGCTGGGGAGTTTGGTCGCTATACTTCTTCTTACCAGCTAAACACTAAAAAGCGGGCGTTTTGAGGGACTGTCTCTTGCAAACGTTGACGTTCAGAAAGTGCTAAATAAGCATAATTTAAAAACAAAAAAAAAACTTTTTATTGATTTTGACTACTGCATGGCTCTCCTAACACGCGGTTATAGTAAAAACTTACGTGTATGCCTTTTTTATTTTTTCCATACAATTTCTACAGACACTTTCATATTTTTTTATAATAACGGCCACACGTTTCCTGTGAATGCGCTATACTTACCTACTAAAGCAGTAGCAAAGCTCGCATGTCGCTTAATACAAATCGCGTCGCCAGTATCATCACCTGAAGTCGTGAACGTGCCATAAGAACGGATCTATCATAAATAAATAGCTCTCATTGGTGGTCAGTCAAAATGAAGCGGTCGGTGACGCAAGGGTTTCATCATCGTATCGTTATGTCACGGTAACCAGTCGATCATTTAACTCGTGGTTGCGCAACCATTCTCTCGCGACGCCTTCCGCTCGTGTCTGATGTTCTGTTGGGGATAGTCGAGATGGAGTATGTAGGTCAGGTTGGTACGGGTGTTTTGAGGATCTCAGAATCTGTCTGCTTTTGCCCCAAATCGTTTTGTGCTTGGCGTTCAATATTTTGATGACCTCTTATTAGCAATAATGTTATGAGCAAAAGCTATCACTTTAACGTATGTCTTTTTTTTATCCTTCCCTAGTCCGTTCTTGTGTGTAAAATTTGGTGCGTTTAAATCGATTAGTTATGGACGTGAATTGTTTGTCATCATCTGCCTAGCCTTTTCCCAACTATGTTGGGGTCAGCTTCCAGTCTAACCGGATGCAGCTGAATACCAGTATTTTACATGGAGCGACTGCCTATCTGACCTCCACAACCCAGTTTATACTGGGTAATACGATACCCTTTGGTAAGACTGGTTGTCAGATTTCCAGGTCACTGACTACCTGTAACGACTGCCAAAGATCTATATATGACAGCCGGGACCAACAGCTTAATGTGCTTTCCGAGGCACGGAGAAAACTCGGTATGAAATGGGCGGTCACCCATCCACAGACCAACCTAGGCAAGCGCCGCTTAACTTAAAGATTGACCCGAGTGGCAGTTATTATTACGCCACGAGCTTCTCCTCCAATTGTTTGTCAGTGAATGTAAAATTTAAGTCTATCGACAAACGGCAATTTCACGCATAGAAGAGGAAGTTTCATTTGGAACTATTTTTCGGTGGTAATAAATGGTGTTCGTGCAGTTGTACTAACAAAATAGATCGGGCAAACGCTACACCCCGAATTTTCAGTGAATTTGTTTTGCTAGTATGTAGTTGTCTTTTTGTTGACACTATTAACGGTAGCTTCGTATTCTGAATTCCGTAAAGACAACCGTATCTTTTGCTAATAATGTCCGGAACATCGTTGTGAAACATTCGCTATTTCTGTGGTGTATTTCTCAATTGCGATTTACTACTAACGGTCATTCTATTTTAAGATTTACAGACTAATTTGTTTTATAGCTTTATAGCAGTGATGAAATTTTGCTTACTTCGGATTAAGCAAAATTTCATACTCATTTTATTTTATAAAAACGCGATAGTAAGTCAAACTAACGCGATAGTAAGATATACCTGACTGACCTGACTTGACTGGCCTGTTGGTCTAGTGGTAGTGACCCTAACTGCTATGCCGGAGGTCGTGGGTTCGATTCCCACCCAGGACAAATGTTTGTGTGACGAGCACGATCATTTGTTCTGTGTCTGGGTGTAATTTATCTATAATATGTATGTATTTAGAAATATATAAGTATGTTTATCAGTTGTCTAGTACCCATAACACAAGCTCTGCTTAGCTTGGGACTAGATGGCGTTGTGTGATAGTTGTGGAATATTATTATTAAACTGCCGTACTCAGAGATATATAGCCATCACTTAGTAAAGATTTTGACACTTTTGTGAAGGTTTTGTATGTCGAATCTTTACTAAGTGATGGCTTAAGTAATTATTAAACGTCTCTGGTCGGGGCCGCGGATTTTTGTACTAGATGACGTGGCCTCGGCGCAAGGGCAAAGAAGGAACATGGGTTCGGTTTTTAGTCAGTAGAAGTCTGACACTCCCCTTCGCTCTGCCCAAGAGCGGGGGGGGGGGGGGGGTCATTTGATGATTTTCCACCCATCACAAAAAAAAAAAAGAGCGGCAGTTAGTCTTACCTTTTTACGCTTTCACGGCTGGTTGGATGTCTCTGTCGATGAAATAACTAAAGTCCTGGAAAAACAAAATCTACTTTTTATTGCTTTTCCGTGAGATTATTTCCAATCTCCAAGCGTGTATAGTGGAGAGCTATTTAAGTAAACTATAAATAACAGTTATGAAATCTTGCTGATATTTCAATTTCCTGCTAAGTATTCTCGATACCACAAGATCTATATTTGCTTTTGTTCCGGTTGTGTGGGTGATGGGGAAATTGCAAACCGGACTCTGTTTACAAGATTGAGTTGTTTATCTCTATAGTAGATAAGACAGGTAATAAACTAAGATCTATCATTTTCATTATTACACATAACATAAAACATATAACATCAGCTTGTAATCCCGGAAGGGTCAGGCAGAGGTGGACTTGGACCTAATAAAACGTCAGTCATCCGATAAGACTAGAACCAGAATATAGTTGGGAATAGGCTATGCAAATAATGGTGATCATAATTTCGCCAGTTATCTATAAGCCCCATGTTAGAAGGGGCAAGCCTATAGACATCCACCTGGCACAAATCCTAATGCCGGAAACCAACGAAATTCCTGCCTAATCTCAATAAAAACTAGATCATTATTAAGTAACACTCACACTTCGCCAATCTAAAACCGAATTGCAATATAACCAGTGACAAAACTCAGCATATTAAACACGCACTTGACCGCAATATTTTATATATAGTTATAAGAATTACGGTCATCACACCATAGTCGGTTGAAGTCGGTAAGTATGCCGGCGGACATATCCGAAATTATGTAACGCGACCTTTGCAAGCGATGTTTGGCAAGCTGTTGGGTGTTGGCCGTGTGTGACCAATATTGGCGATGGCGGCACGTGTGGAAGGTATGCGTGAGTTTGCAAACACGTGTTTAGATAACTAGGTAAATGGTAGTGGTGATTAGTGTCTGATCGAAGCTTTGGGATCGGTCACTTTTGGCCTAAAAATACCTTTTCTAGTACTTTCCAGTAAGAGCAGGGCCGGCAGTCTCGACAGAGATAACGACAAAATCGCTAACTTTCAATCCTTAATTACTAACGAATAAATTCGGTTGCAATAATGATGCTTGCAAGTAAAGCAATTCTCTACATCCAAGATGCGTTTCTCGCAAGCATCATTATTGCAACCGAATTTATTCGTTGGTAATTAGCAATCGAAAGTTAGCGATTTTGTCGTTATCTCTGTAGAGACTGCCGGCCCTGGAATTGAACGAACTGTTGCGAATGCGGATGCACTAGAGGCATGCATGGGTTTTCATAATAAGATTCATCATCACCCACAGCCCAACTTCACCCACTAAAGGTCTCTCTTTTACCACTAAGGATTTCTGGGCTCTCTTATATCTCTTTTTCAATCTTTGGCCGCCCAATGCTAAGTGTAAATTTCTTCCAACTCTATCCTTACTATATGCGACTTTATCATAACCAGCTAAAAGTACTCATTTGTCTAACCCCTTTAAAGATAGCAGGCGTAATTTTATATTTTATTGACTTAGCAACACACACATCGATTCATCAGAATGATTTTGCATATTTTGAGTGTAGTAGTTTGTAGTGTATATCTAAATGTTCAAAGTTATGGTTTACCAACCATAACTCTAAACATTTTTGCCTCATGACTGAGCGTTGTTCGTTGCCAACTTGCCATCAGACATGGCAACAACATGGCGTTGTTATGCGTCATCTGGCATGCGTCTTACAGACCTATAGCGAGTGCTACTGCAATATATACAAAACAGTAGGAATTGACGATTCAAGTCTGAGGTTAACTGTGGAATCTTTATTTAAATATCTACATATTTATGTGAGACAGTCATTAACATAACATACATGTATCTAAAGCCTGTAAAAGGTGGAGGGTTAGGCAAAGATGTAACCTACAGCAACACATGACAGGATATCGTCTGTTATGTGGATATAAGTTTTTAAACTGACATGGTCACTGACACTACTATTAATATCATGACACATCCACCCGCAATTTCTTCAGTTTATCCGTGATCATGGTGCTTGTAACAGCGCCGAAATATCGGGAACTCGAAACAAAAATCATACATGGTAAATATCCCGTTCATGATATTAATAGTAGTGTTATGTGGATGTCCAAATCATTAATTGTGTTTGTAATTGCGAATGTCGTAAAAGGTCGAAAATTAAAAGGGATCACTTTTTCTGCATGAGAAGAAGGACTCTTTTACTCTGCATTTGGACAGTTACAGGTGATATTAAATAATTATTTATGTACGCACGAGGACCAAGTAAGCTATATAAAACCAGTTAAGCGGATCTCTCATTGTACAGAAAACTTATAACAGCGAGGTCATATTATACTAGAAGTTACAGCTTCATAAGTCACCGTGTATACAACTTAAATATCGTGACTCGCAGAATAAAGTCTTTAACACCTACATTATAGTATCCATTATATACCAGTTAAATATAGTTTTAGTACCTAACTCAGTTTTACCTTTATCGTCCTGATAAGTCGTTGATCTTTGGTTCCCAATCACCGCTGCCATTATAATACAATAATAAATAATAGAATATTGCGCGGCGCCTAGTGGACACTGATAAATTGTGTTGCTTCATGGAATTTGAGCCGAAAGTCTTGGAAACACAACTATGTATAAACGAGTATTAGTGCAACTGAGTAACTGCAGTTTAGAAGAGAATTTAGTTCGGAACTAACTTATTATATCGAATCAAATGGCATTTATTTATCGTATTCATATATCAAAATTATATGAGACAATCCCCCAGTAGAAGTGGATGAGTGGAGCAACACGGTATTTATCTTTCGGAAAGAGGGTTTATTTCTCAAACTATAATTGTTATTATAATTGTTAGTATTGCAGAAATGCTTACACTTCGACCTTCGCATGTCATCCTTTTATTTATAAAATTACTAAATGGGCCTGCTCTTGACCTCGATCACGCCTTATGGAATGCGACGGATGAGGTCTCATACTACCTCATCCGTCGATGTCTATGATGGGACGAGCTCCAGACATCTTCTAATGTCTGTTCACTCTTGCTTGAAGGGTTAAATGTGGAGGGAACACAGATGCAGAGCCTTCCATACTTTGGCTTTGTACATAATAAACGTAGAGGATGAGCGTTGAGTACGACTCCTTATGTCAATCGCACTTTCTAAACTGATTAAGTTATCTTACTCTCCCTTCATAACAAAACCACGATCAATAGACAATATTATATTGTACCGTTATCCATTGACAGATTACATAAAAAGTGCCAAGTAATGAACACTCTCACTCTTTGAAATCGAGTAACAGTGGTAACGAACACTTTCTTTTTTTTGTTAAGAATATTATTTGCATCATATTCATGACAATCGGCCTGTGGCTATTATTTGCTATTTTAAACTGTGACAAGTGAAATTGATATTGTTGTGGTAATTTTTGTGGCTGACAGAAGCTAAGATGCATGTGACTTTGATTTGTACACAATGATAACTCTCCCACTCTTCTCTCTGTGTGGTTTTCTCCGTCCAATTTGACACAAACGCCTCTTAGTCGGCAGGCCAGCGTTTTCGAGCCCTCTCTCATCACCAACATCATTCGTGATCATAATTCTCTTGCCGTTATCCCAATTCATTTGGGGTCGGCGCAGCATGTCTTCCTCTATACCTCTCAGTTTCTCGTCATCTCATGAGACACCTCTTATCTTACAACGTATACTACTCTGTGTAAAAAGTATCGGGAATATGTCAATAAAAAGACCCGCGTAAAAGAGGTCGTTCTAATTTTTTTACTGCATGTTGGTAGCGCTGTACTGATTAAGCGCGCAAAATTTGAACGGGATCTGTCATTTAATTTGTTTTAAACTACACTTTTTGTTGGTGATAGTTTTGAGTCCTCGGCGATTTTTACAATGGAAAATATTGTTGAACAAAGAGTGTGCCTTAAATTTTGTGTTTCGAATGATATTTGATGTGGTGAATCACTAAAAATGTTGCGAAATACCTACGGCGAATCGTGTATATCGAAAACAAGGGCTTATGAATGGTATAAGGCTTTTAAAGAAGGCCGAGAAGTAGTAGTAGACTTGCCTCGTTCTCTACCAGAACGAGCAAGCCTTCAACCGCTACGACCAAAGAAAACATCGACAGAATCAAGAAGCTAGTGCTCGAAAATCGACGTATGAGTCTAAGAGAGTTGGCTAGTGAGGTGAACATATCTTTTAAGTCCGTCCACAACATTCTCATTGACAATTTAGGCATGAAACGCGTCGCCGCTCGACTAGTTCCAAAAGAGCTTAATTTTGTTCAAAAAGCGCAGCGAAAGCATGTCGCTGAAGACATGGTTTCCCGAGCTTCTACGGATCCGACCTTTATGAAACGTATAATAACTGGCGACGAGACATGGGTTTATGAGTACGACATGCAAACAAGCCAACAGTCTTCAGAATGGCGTCTCGAAAACGAGCCGAAACCAAAAAAACCGCGGCAAAGTCGCTCCAAAATCAAGGTGATGCTGACAGTTTTTTTTGACTACCGTGGTGTGGTTCACTCCGAATTCCTTCCAGAGGGAGAAACAGTGAATAAAGAATATTATTTAGGCGTCATGAAGCGTTTGCGTGAGAGTATCCGTCGAAAACGGCCAGATTTGTGGCAACACAACTCATGGATGCTGCACCATGATAATGCACCATCACACACAGCCATTATAGTGAAAGAGTTTTTAGCGAAAAATTCAACAAAAGTTCTCGACCAAGCACCGTATTCACCTGATATGGCTCCGTCTGACTTTTTTTTATTTCCCAAGTTAAAATTACCACTTCGAGGAAAACGTTTTGTGTATATTGTAATTTCTGACATCATTGCAGGTGATTCTGCGGGAATAAGCTAGTAAGCTAATAAGTTATCAAAATTGAAATATGAGTTTATGTGCCAAAGGTAAGCGATTTTTCGGAACCTTTTGTATTTAAAAATCCTTTTAAAAACTAAATATTTTCAAAGTAGCTATTTCTTACTACTTATTTACGTAAGTTCTGACAGGCGTGAAGTCTAGGAACAGTGTCATGCGAACATCCATTGTACCAGGAAAAAGTTGTCTATTGATCTGGTGTGGCCATACCAACAACGATCGTAACGTCGATTTTATTATAAAATGCTATATAGGCTACTCTTAGATAATGTGCTGTCTTCCTCCTGCACACTTGATGTCAATATGACTGCATCAGTATTGCGAAGTTCGCAAAATTTTGGGCCAAACATTGATACACTAAGATGAAAAATCTTTCAACCTGCATCAGATTTTGATCTTTCATTTTCACCTTGTGACTGAGGACGTTCGCTTTCCGAACACCTTTTGTACAGTATTCATCCGCTTTGTTACCTATTGGTTTTCTTACGAAAGTTTAGGGTGCCAAAATAGACCAGTAGCGTCCGCTTTCTATAGCCAGGGTCAACATGGCGAAAATAGCTTGTCTGGATTGCAATATCAAGATAACAGTCAAGGAGAAATTGTGCGAATTTCAGACATTTCATGTTTCGTTGAAGACGCTTACTGAAACGACTATGGAGAATGTAAGAAGGAAACGCGTTGAAGACGTTAGAATTGAACTTTTATCGAAATATCCGCTTTATCACTGTTTGTTATGCCACATTATGTCTCTCTCCGCCCGCTATTTCACCCGCTGATTCTAAAGCCCCACGCTTGTGTTATATTATGTGACTTGACAATAATCTGTGAACATCGATTGTTGCGCCATCCTAAACGCACGGGAGAACATCCGTATGTACTGCTGTAACTTACTATGTACTCGGACTTCCATATTACTATTTTTGCTGGTAGAGTCTGTGGTGATTTGTAGATAAACAAAGATACGTTCTGTTCTGTGTCTGTACCAATAAATGTTATTTCTTTCTTTCTTTCTTTCATGATATTTAGGCTACTTGTAGCTGAAAAGTTGTGTGGTCAACGGTTGTCGTGATATGGGCATGTCGTTAGAAAAGTTTTAAGTATATATTATGTAGAACAAACAAGCTATAACAAGAGAAATGAAAAAGAGTAAGGGAAGTCTAAAGAAACGATGGCAATTGATATGGCGATTCCCAGGTTCGACAAGATGCTATGGAATATCTCCGTGAAGTCCCAAGTCTGGATCTGCCTGCTTGATGGCAATTAGCCTAGCTACCCTCTATAATTTTGGACTTACAACAATACTGGCAAAATGTGTGTGTACTCTCGGTACACTTGTGCCTTCGGGGAATGCAAACTAGTGTAATATTATGTTATGATTTACAGAAAACGTTTCTGTATCATAACATCACGCGTGTATTACACATACATCCCTACCATATTTACAAATATTTAAATCGTAGCGTACAACAAAGCGTCTAGCAGTCCCACGTAAAAGTTATTCCAGTATTTTTCTCAAATCTAATTGTTTGAATGATCATGAATATAAATATAGTTTATTATCATCTTCAACCTGCCTTTTCCCAATTATGTTGCGGGCAGCTTTCAGTCTTATCATACAGCTGAATAGGCAAACACTGTTTTAATAATTTCTACCTAGATCCATCGTGGACTGTACAGTCTAATGAAAAAATAATACTTTCGCGCAGAACGTTGACGACAATTCGCGATTATTTCAATAAAAAGGGTCAAGGCTCTCCAACAATTTCTACAGCACCTAAAACAGAAAACAATTGAACAAAGCAAAAGAAGAATAAACAAGGTAATAATAAAAATACGTGGAAATGCCACCCACCCACACAAGTCGGCTACAACGATGGACGTGCTATAGCTACTCGGGAAGGAATTCTGCACACAATGCAATTTGTCATCACTACCATTTGAAAGGCACGTCCCATGATGTTTGTATCAGCGATATTTTACTAGTTGCACTTATAAACAATGCGTTTATTGTTGACTAGCTTTTGCCCGCGACTTCGTCCGCGTTTCCGTCGTTTTTCGTAAAAAAAGTATAATAGTAGGTATGTCCTTCCTCACGGATCATTGGCGTTTTTTAGGTGGCATTGTGTATTTTATTTTTAATCGACGGTAACGGAAAGGCTGTCAGTTACCTAACAAAATAACCTACGATAGAGGTCCTAACTATAGCTACCTTACACTGAAAATCTAAGTGCCTATTTAAACTAAAATATTCTAATAGAATTATACCCAGAAATTTGTACAATTTACAACAAAAAAAGAAATGAAAATAAAGCTGAAACGCCTGTGCAATACCATCTACCTATACCTACTTCACTTACAAATAAATACCTATAACTACTGTAATTAATAAAAGTATTACGCTTTTACCTACTTACCTAATACAAAAATAAAATTGAACATAAATTAGCCAAAACTTACCTATCGGTATCTAAAAGTCTATGCGTAGGTACTACTTCTACTTCTACTACAGACTACTTCACCTAAAAGGAATTAAAATGCAAACTATTAATAATTTGTAATTTGAACGAATATTTAAACACTACCAAAACAACTAATACCTATTTTATAAAATAACAACAAAAGAAATTCAAATAAACTATTTAAAGACTAAAAGTCGCGCTGATAAGCATTGTTTGTTAAAATCAATTATTGTCTGTCAATAAGGTCGAACGCTCTGAACGCATCAACAGCCACGACCCGCGTCGAGCGCGGCAACCGTTACACAAAAATAATCCTTATGGCATGATTCAGTATTCACGCGAGACGGTGACGGCGCAAAATAGCGTATTTCATGTTTATGTTTGGTGTTTCTATACCGATTACTATGATTATTTTTTTATTGAATAGGTAATAATATTAACTTCTTTTAATTAGGGATAAGTGAGAGTATTATAAACGTAATAGTAAACAAATATAATCAGAAAGCTCCGAACTGCTAAGCTATCGGGAGTTACACGTGTTATTGTGAGTCAACCATAAAAGATAGACATATGCTGTAGTGGGATATTTTTTAGATAATTTTATGTAGAACATTTCCGTCATAAATGATTTCTATGTAGCTTTAACCATTAAGGCTGCACACGCGACGGAAGCTTAAAAAATTGAGAAACTTCTCCCGTTTTCCCAACATTTCCCTTCACTGCTCTGCTCCTTTTGATTGTAGCGTGATGAAAAGTATACTATAACCTCCCCAGGAGTATGAAGAATAATCGTACTAAGTTTCGTTAAAATCCGTCGAGTAGTTTTTGTTTCTATAAGGAACATACAGACAGACAGACAGACAGACAGACAGACAGACAAAAATTTTACTGATTGCATTTTTGGCATCAGTATCGATCACTAATTACCCCCTGATAGTTATTTTGAAAATATATATCATGTACAGAATTGACCTCTCTACAGATTTATTATAAGTATAGAAGAAGATAGATTGTACACGTTGATTAGAATGTTTTAGTAAAAGATGCGTGAAAAATGGTCGTGTTTGATAAAATAGGCAGGAGTATCTACGAACTGGTTGCCTCTTTCCTTCAAGGAGCAGTTGCTCGTGTAGTACCTGCTACTCGGGTCTCTATCTCTAAGCTTAAGCTGCGCTTGCCAAGGTCGTTCTGTAGACGGGTGACCATCATTACTTACCGAGTGTCCTCCGTGTCACGGAAAGCACGATAAGCGATTGGAGTGTTAGTAGACCTTATGACCTTTTTGCCATCAGAAAGAAGCGAGAAAATCAGTCAAATCATTTAATGATCACATTCTAATTCATTCTATCCACCAACGGTTAGGCAGAGATGACCTACAGGTACAGTCAGTACCCAGAATAATCTGACCTCTCTTGTCGTACCACTTGCCCTCTTCATGTTTAAACGAGGGGTCAGATAATGCTGGCCACTGACAGTACACCCAGATATCAACAATGATTATTATCTTTATTATTTAATCGTTTTTTTTTAGGGTTCTGTACCTCAAAAGGAAAAAACGGAACCCATATAGGATCACTCGTGTGTCTGTCTGCCTGTCCGACCATTCTCCGCCTTATCACTGAAGCGACTGAGCCTAAAATTTTGAAAAAAATACAGAAGTTAGTTCAACACTTTATAGATTACAGGAAACCCTATAAGAAGTCTATGGTGTTAAAATAACATGGAAAATCTCTCAATATCTACTACAATGGTACGGAACCCTTCATATGCGTCTTGCAGTTTTCCAGTTTTTTTTTGTTTCTGTGCAAGCCATAACCTTTGTATGTGCGGTGACCTTCATACCTTATTATAAAGATAACATAAAGGTAAGATGTGAAAGTCACTGGTTTTGTTAATTCCTTTAATCCAATGTTAATTGCTCATAAATTCATGAATTAATGAGGACGATAGGGTTGATTATAATTAGCGATAATTTTGATAATTATCGGATCTCAGCACATAAGCCCAGTTAGTAGGTTAGATAGTGCGCGACCAATTGTGAAAAAAGTACTAAAACTTAATTTTGTATTGTATTGTTAGCCATAAATGTCAAAAACAAAGTAAGTGCTAAGATTGTGTTAACCAAATCATGGTATAAGTTACTTCTATAACTGTACCTATAGGTTAAAAAAATATTCTACCTAGATTGCTATGTATCTATCTTTGAATGGAGATTTACCACAATTTAAGTGGCTCCTGTCTCACACGGATTAATCTACTGCATTAATGGCATTTACTTAAGACGGATCTTCTAGACGATTCAATTTTCATGCAATTTAGAATTAAGATTACGGGGTAATAGTAATTTTATCTAAAAATCACGTCTTTAATCCCTGAATCCTTATGCGGAGGTAAATTTTAAGTCCCATGTAACTAGGTCAATTTATACAACAACACGCAACATTAAGCCTGTTTTTCCCGAAACGTTAGACAGAGGACCGCCACATTTTGACAGTTATGTTAAGGCCTATCATGTATTAAAGGCGAGCCATTTGTCATCAACCGGCACAAATCCAGGCACTGGCCTATTACTGAAAAGAATCGGATAGACAACCGGTTTATTTACCACTGGATAAACAAGGCAGAAATTATAATTATTTAAGTGATTAAACTTATATGGTTTCCTCTTATAATTTAATCAGCGAGCTACCGAAGCATGCCCTTCTCGTTATCTGCGATCTTTACTTTCTCTGCCGCCAACGTATTATTTGGAGTAGAAAATACAATTAGAATTGTTTAAATTCCACCTACTGCTATACTTATTTAGTTATAAGCTGCGTCAGGTTAGAGAAACAAACAAGAGAGAGACTCTCTCTCATTTGATTCTCTGTTGTTAGCGTTCTTCAATTTATTATGAGCATTCTTTAAGACTGTCTTGTTGGTCTAGTGGTAGCGCGACTGCTGAGCATGAGGTGCTGGGTTCGATTCCCGGATTTTTTATCAGTTGCAGCCACGGAGTCTAAATATGTGCCCGGATGATGGTAATGGGGCTCAATGGGCTCGCAATAACGGTGTACTGTTAGGAAAACCTCTGAAATGTTCTGATTATGTATCATTGTGAGCAAAGTTGAATTGGAAAATGTTATGTTACATTTTTTGGGTTCCGTAGCCGAATGGCAAAAAAAACGGAACCCATATAGATTCGTCATGTCTGTCTTTTCATCTGTCCGTCCGTATGTCACAGCCACACCATTACTAGGGTGTTATAAAAACTTATCCATTTCAAATGCAACTTACAACTTTTACTGCAACAACCCTTATTTTCATAGTTACCATAATAGTTTTAATATGTATGTCAAATATAAAACCATTGTCTTCTTATACAAGAAGATATCATCAAATACTAAAACAATACAGTAAGCGTGTGAACCCGAAACAATAGGTTTTTGAACTTGAGCCACTTATTATCGCTATCAGCATTCATTGGAAGTAAAAACATTAAACAATCAATGTTGATAAGTAGTACCTAAATCATTATTAATTGTAATTAATTAATGTTATGTACAACAACTAGTTACTAACTGTTCCGTGTGGTGTCGGACGTAAAGAATAGCACCATCCCATATCTTCCCGTGGGTGTCGTAAGAGGCGACTAAGGGACTTACCAGAGAATGGGCAGCAGCGTTCTCTGTGTCTTTGTAACAACCATACTGCGATCGCCAACCCGCCTGCCAAGCGTGGCGATTATGGCAAACCCCCCCAAAAATGCCTGGGGGAGGCCTATGTCCAGCAGTGGACGTCTTTTGGCTGAAATGATGATGATGATGACAACAACTAGCAATTAGGTGCTATAGTTTTAGTATTTTACCTGCGGCTTCGAGGTCGATAATATTCCAAACGGGATCATACTACCGGATTAAAAAGTACCCTTTTTTTTTTTTTTTTTTGGTGGGTGGAAAATCATCGAATGACCCCCCCCGCTCTTGGGCAGAGCGAAGGGGAGTGTCAGACTTCTACTGACTAAAAACCGAACCCATGTTCCTTCTTTGCCCTTGTGCCGAGGCCACGTCATCTAGTACTATGTGTTAATCCAGGTTACTAACTATCTGTGCGCTAAATCCGTTCTGTAGCTTTTGCGTGAAAGAGTAACAAACATCGATCCATTCTCACAAACTTTCGCATTTATAATATTCTAAGATAGTAGTAAGTAGGCTTTGTGGAATGACAAGCACTTTTGTACACACGGCTACACATCAAGCTATACAAAACTAGTTAATCTTGGCCCCACTTTACTAGATCTTTTAGAAAGAAAGAAAGAAAAAGAAAGAAAAATATTTATTTGGGACAAGCACAGAACTACAAAAAATAGTAATAACAAAAAGAATATAAAGCTAAATAAAAAAGAGAAGTCCTGTGCGAGGCCAAAAAGGCTCCTATCTCAGCATGATGCTGCGATAAATGAAAACAAATACCGCAGCGCTGGTATTCTGATAGAGGCCCACTGTGATGTCACGGTTACACCTACGGACACAAAATACATTCACACACAAAAATAAAAAAAAATAGATAAATATAATACTCACAAATAAAATAAACACTAAACACTTTTCGCACAATGAACGATCAGATTATACTGGTTTTGTATAACTTGATGTGTAGCCGTGTGTACCTTTTGTTGGACAAATAGTATATCAATCTGAAATTCAATTTTATTTGTAATTTCTGGAAGACAAGTGTTAATTACGGACAGTGTCAACTATGAATACATACACACAAACATAGAAACTCCTCCTTTTTTAAAGTCGGTTAAAAACTAGATATTCGTTAAACACATGTTTATTATCGCTTCTTGTCTACACAAATGTATTATTAATTTCTTAATTCCCTTCAAGTTATCTCATATATTTAAATAGATAAAAAGCTAATTTTAGTTGCATAACTCTATGCAACTAAAATTACCAGTTCTAGATGATTTTGCTAGCGCATTTGCCTCATAGATGTAGTTTTTCTTTTGATTTTGCTTTTATTGCATTAAAAATAATTTTAAAACTACATAGTTTAATGTGAAGAATAATTTACTTCGTTTTGTTTAGTTACGTTACTAAAAGAGGAATTTAGTTGCGATGACCAAAACAAAAGATGAATTTGTATAATTAGGAATTTTCACAATTAGTTTTATACCAAGGACGTCATAGTATAGTCATCTTTAATGCATTATTCATAACAGTATTATAACATTAGCACTATACCTTTTAGTGTGACTGCTTTTACTTCGGACTATCCAAAGAATTTCTGACATTTAAATTACCCATTTAATAACCACGACTGTAATCTACGAAAGAATCGGCAGAAGTATAGGTACTTCGTGTTCCGCCTTATTTCGCCAGCGCTAATAACCAGGTTCAAATCCAGACTTCGGACTAACTGATGAGAAAAACCTGATCGAAAAACCTAATAACACTTTACTCGACCCGGGAAATGAAGCCAAGTCCTCGTGCTAACAATAAATTGTATGCCGTACCTATCATTTCCGAGCATAAAAACTAGTTTGTCTGTTGTCATTATAATACACATGTTTGTCTTCTGTCATAATGATAGACCATTGCGCCGTGCCTTGCAAAGGTCAGCAGGGTTCAAAGTCAAGTGTTTACAGGCATTATTAATTGCCACTAATAGTTGGAACAAGGAAAAATATGCTAAAAGTAAATGTTATATGGTGTGAATGTTAGTAATTTGTATACTAAACAATTTGTAAGGTAATATGCGGTGAACTAAAATAAATGTATGATGCATGTCAAAATAACCAAAATAGGTAATTCTAAATATTTGTACGGCAGAAATGCCGAATGTAGTGAAACCCATATATAAATAATTATATCAAGAACTTGTAAAACCTATATTCTGCAAATAAATAATTCATTCATTCATTCATTCAACTGCTAAGAATTAGAACAGGTTAGTCAGGTAAACGACGTTTCGTTAGTAATGCTTAGGTAGTCATATTTATTGGGGGCGAGAACCTGTACAATATTAATCGGGCTCAAATCATATCCCTCGGGGGCGTTACTTACAAATTGTTTAAATAAAAACTTTTTTGCAAAAAAAACAACCGACTTCAAAAACACCAAAAAGAGAAAAATAAACTTACTTATGAAGAAAAATCTGCTTCTGAAGTCGGTGACTTTTGTTTGTTTGACTTCATGTTTTTGCCACCGACTTCAGAAGCTGATATATCCTATACAAATATTTACTATGTATTTAACATTTCAACCAAGAAACCTAACCCTTAACCTTCAAGATTCAACTATTTTTGCTTTCAACTCTTAACCGTTGAGGAGTGGTACTACTCCTCAACGGTTAAGAGCATGAAGACAAGTGATGACTGCTAGATGCGAGTACTTGAATAGCGTCATAAAAAGCACGAAACACGTCATACGTGTCTATGTAATTCATATATAACAACTAAAAAAATGTGTATTGTACACATCTGCATACCCCCTCAGAGCATACAGGCGTGATGTTACGTCATGATAATGTATATTCAATAAACATCCAAGCGATTCCAGCAATTACAACAGATTTGCCGTCTATTTTTGAAGAGTTCCATTGTATATCTCCGAAGATCAGCACCAGATCTTCACCAAATTAAAATGAGACCACCTCAGGAGTATACTCTTTTAAATAAAAAAAGAATTTTGAGAATCGGTGCACAAATGGGGGAGAAATCAGGTAACATACATTAAAAAAAAAAAAAACATACACACGAACATATAACCTCCTCCTTTTTCGAAGTCGGTTAAAAACCCTGAAAACTTTACCCAAAAAGCGACCACTTGTGGACACAAGCAAGAAATTGTTAATTTTGCTATTTGGGGTAATTTTTTGATATTACTAAAATAATGTTTGATTTTTTTTAAATGATTAAAAAATATTTTCTAGTTTTCCAAAATTAAAAAGAAATTAGGTACCCAAAAAAACAGAATTCATCTAACATTTTTCCAAGAAAACTCCTCGTAAGGTACCAGGCTAGCATAACATAGCAAGTGGCCATCGGAGCGTGCAGGTGTAACGTTTCACGTGCGACCTCCAATAGATTCCTACCAGCCTAGTATATCTTCTAACACACACTTTATTTATACCTGCTAATTGGCTAAATAATTAGTGGTATGTATTCATTAATATTAATAGTAGAAAATTATATGTAATGATTCTGCTGGATTTCTTTTGTTCGCGTTGGTGTATTTATCTTTGTCTAGAAGAAGAAAAGTATATAAAAATTTCAAAGAAAAAACTTGTTTACTAAATAGCAGAAAAGACGGATGGCAAACCAGTTGACAAACTAGTAGATCATCAAGTCCCAGTATAAGTTTTTATGCTTGATAAGCTGGTTTAGAGAAAATAGGTTGCATAACTCTATGATGAAAAGACTTTATGAGATCATGGATAGATAGATAAAGCCGAAATCAAAATTGTAAGTTACTCTTCGTTTTAACAACATTGTTAAATCCATGGATGGGCACAATGGAATTTTATCGCTGGATAGACTGAACTGTGCCAAAGAAAACATTATTGATAAAATTACACCTTTTTCCTACAGTGGTAGACAAAAACCACAGAATACCAACTGCTACGATCCTTACATACTCCTTTTGCCTCGTCCACTTTCATACATCTGGTCATACACGCACGCCCCGATTGCAAGTACTACGCCCCTGACCTTTTTGAAGAACCCCACCAATAAGGTCGGTGTCATGTCCTTCTAGAGCGTCCCCTCCTTGCACTGCCACTCACATCTGCTTCGCCTTTGACCCTCTAGTTTTGGCCAAAATCTGAAGTAACACCAATCCTTTATTTTTCAATACAACTTCACGAATCTGTCAGAGCCATCTAAAAGTTCAAATATCTTGGTACCACTGAAAATTCCAATAAAATGAAAAACCTAGCCTAGATTATCTAGCATTAGTACCCAACTACACACCTAAACACTAATTACACACATTCAAAGATATATTGTTACCCTTTGTCCTAACAAATTAATTCTAGTCAGACCTCCTCCATTTTCATTCAGCTCGCGTCTAGCGTTTTGACATGCCCATGGTCGCGTGGCGAAATTCCGATTACGATACGTAGCTGATTAGTATGTTGCTGCCTCTTTCTTTCCTATTGTCCTTGACGTAGTGCGTGAGAGACAAGACTATTGGAATTTAATGTTAGTGTTAAGTGTTAATCGACATTGCTTTGTTAACTTCTTTTCTTTTATGGTCTCCTGGTACTACTAAGTGAAGTTGTCTTTGTTTTAGAGTAATTTATTAGTTGTTAGACTGGTAAGACTATGTTCTGAAGATTTATTGGCTTAGTGTGAAGACGTGATACTAATAACTAAGATAGCGGAATATTTTGAAATAAATAATATTGTAAAAAAAAATCTCTTTGGAAAAGGCGCTATTAATGCTCCTGATTTCTGAGAGAAATATGGTCAAAACGTTAAAATTATAAATCTAGTAACTATCTAAGTGCTATTCCAGACTATAATCTATCTCTGTACCGAATTCCATCAAGACCCGCTCAGCCGTTCTGGCGTGATTGAGTCACAAACATCCATCCACCAACATAAGATTCACAAGCAAATACTCCAGTTCTCTTGTGAATCAATGTTGATGTGCTATTTAATTAACAAAAAAGTGTGCGTGTTCCTAGAATACTAAGATAAAATCTTTACTACAAACGGTTTGAATCCTTGACACAAAACCTTCTTTCTACCTAGTACCCACTTGAGCAGTGATGCAACGAACTACTCTTTACCTTCGAAACCAGTAACCAGCTTGGAATTCCACTCTCATTTTCAATTTCCCTCACATTTCACACCGCACGTGATTTGTACGGACTTGCACTACTGACTCATACCGACCTTGATACGTCGTTACTACGTGTCGTCAAGTTTACGAGTGGTAGTCGCATGTGACGTGCAAGCGGTCCTGTGTGCATCGGTAATCGAGTGAGTTTGTGTATCGAATTGATTATGGTGGAATATTGATTGATGTTCTTACGGTGTTTCGTAGTTTTGGCTATCTTACTCTTGGTATATAAGTGTGTAATTACTGCTTAGCCGAAATTATATAATGAATAGTTTTTGAGTTGATTCAACTCGAAATAATGGCTAACTTTACATACACGGTTTGGTAGCCCGCGTGGTAGATGTCGCCTGTGTCCCAGCAGTGGGAACATTAATAGGCTGATGATGATGCCTCGTGCCGATCGCCAAACTCCATTTGGCTTAAGCCATCACTGAATCATGTTTGAGTCTTCTCGGTACAATTTTAACCAAGCAGTGGTTTAACCTGAACGTTTATCTATGTACAGACGAGGACACATCTAGCTACACATTTCCAGTATAACATGGCCTCACACACAGAGATGACGTGGCCTCGGCACAGGGGCGAAGAAGGAACATGGGTTGGTTTTTAGTCAGTAGAAGTCTAACACTTAGGGGGAGGGGGGGTTATTTGATGATTTCCCACCCACCAAAAAAAAAAAGGTATATGATATCACAGAAACTGTAATAGCCAGTTATTTGCTTATTGACGCATTATTTATTCTGAATAGGAGCCATGACTCATCACGACCACTCTACATAAAACTGACGCAGCTAAAATGTTGTAACATTCATAACTTTCTAAGTAAGCGCTTTACGGTCGACAGTAACATTTATTTATTTACATTTTCCTGTTGTATTCTTAAAAAATAACAAGAAATACAGAGACAGCAGAAATATGTATCTTCTCAAATATGTAACATCATTTTGGGTTAAAATGCAACTCTGATTGCAACGAATGTGTTACTTGAATTTACCCTAGGACTAATTGTCGGGCATACGTTGTCCCCCATACCAACCCGAAAAAAAAGGCAGGCCAAGTTCTAATTTCCTCTAAAGCTATCTACAACATCAAAATAGCGACAATAGCCCTCGATGTTGTAACACCATGTAATGTAACATGTGCAAGGAAGCCAAGTTGGCGGAAGACACAACAGCTGTTAACAAGACGTTACATCTTAGTTTTATAGCGCGGTTGAGACGCGGCGCAGTTTGATGTGATGTGATGTGTTAAGAGATCTGTTCACGTAATTGTGTTGTGGGTGGCTATTGCAGTTATTGCTTGGAATCAGGCCAGGTTGGGTATTGTTTGGAATATTAATGCTGATGTAGTAAAATTTAGACAAGTTCTTCGAGTCGCTAGAACGACAATTTTTATACCTTGATAGCCCAGAAATTCGCTACTTCCGCGGCGCTCTCACTGGCAGCGTAGATGTCACTTCTTTCAGTTTTGGGGAAGTTACTAGGCATCCGTAGAATGAACTCACTGTCCATTCCGAAGATGCCTCCATAAGATCACATAATTCGATAAGTTCGCTGTTGTTTGTTACTTTAATAACAAAGCATGCACCAAAAAATACATGTTCCATACAGTACTCATATTATTTTTACATTTAATAATGTAGTTCTACTTTTTATATTGTAGGTTTAATATTGGTTAGCCCCGCACGGGTATTTTACAACCTTGGTACGTGCTTACTCGATTTTCTCCCCATTCACTCTTTTGAATGTAGGTCCTTCATGTAATTATTCACAGCCAAGCCCTCAATTTAAATCATTTCCTCAATTTTAAGACTTGTCAATACATTATTGCAAATATTCCGGTTTTACCATAAACCTGCAATAAAGGTCGATCCAGTGGACAGTCAAGCGCACGTACTTAGCAACAAATTGACTTCTGAAAACACCTTTACCGGAAGCATTAAGGGTGGTTTTTGCAGTTCAAGTGTTACTTATGACGTGGGTTGATTGTACTGGTCCCAGTTCTCATACGACGGTTATTTATAAATAAAAGCCAGTCCTTTTAGTTCCTTGACCCTTGTTGCGTTTGGGTTTTTCCGCTTTGTACTTGCGGACTTCTGTTTGATAAGTTGTTTAATGAATTAATGATCAAAACTAATCAGAAACGCGATCAGCGCTATCTATAAACTGTGTTCGAGAGCCAAAAATCTATAGCAATGATGGCACTGGCAAGATTCGTCTTGAACGCAGATTAAAGTTTTATCAGATGTGATGTTCTATTTAGTTTTATTGATGCGATTTGCTCTTTGAGTTTGAACATGAAAAAATAGTTCTGTAGTAAGGGCCTAGCATTATTTTGTCTTTATACCCAATTCATCTGCGTGTTTCTCCCATACTTCTCTATCACTTCTAGTCCAGTAATAAACGGCATATCGACAGTCAGTTCTTTGACACAGGCCATCTTCCATTTCTTTAGACTTGACTTACACTTTTTAATATCTCACGTTAATTTGGTAGATCCTGTCATGTTTCTGTTATTAGAAATACTGTAATCACAGATGGACGTCTATTCTTACAATCTTTTGTTTTCTAATGAAGTGGAATATAAAACAAAATAATGACAATCAAAATATGACGAAATCGTTTGTGTGATCATAGTGTTTCTTTTATGATAACTATTGAAAATATTACACACACCTATTGTTTGTGAATTTAATTGATTTTAATGACTATAGGTACCTAGTATATCCGACAACATCATAAAAACTAGCACATTAAAATCCTCAAAGACTGTTGTATAAGTAAATTATGGGACTATAAAAGTCGAAATACATCCGCTTTTAGTAGCACCAAATTAATAAGTATGTTTGCATATATTATATGTACATATGTGTCTGTCATACATCTACCTATAATTATAAAAGTATACATAACTTTGTCTCAAGATATTATGTCATTTATAAGCATACGTACCTATGTGTGGATATAGTAAGTTATTTTTACATCCTCCAATATTGGCACACAGTACATTAATTAAAACATCGCTTCGGGTGTCTGGTTTCCAGTTATTTTTTAACGAAAATAATATTTGAGTATTCTTGCGGTATATCTCTGAACGGACACGGATTTGGAACAAGTTGCACCCCTTAAAAGAGTAATAGGATACCCGCATTATGTTTAAATAATAGGGGGACCTATTACTGTACTATTTGGTTAATTTCAGGCTTAGCCTTCGGAGGTTACAAACTTTATTTTATGTTTGTGTTCAAAAAGAGGTATCTTAGGATTACTATACGTTACTATTAGGGATGGGTATCAAAATTGGCATCATCTTTTGAATCATACACGATTGCCGTATGGCCAAAGGACTGAAAGTGACCTTATGGGCCTACCACACGCTCAAGCTTCACCACACTCTTGGTTCACACTTCATAGTACATCGCGCGTATGGTTGGTAAAACTGTATTACCATTACCAACCACACGCGCGATGTACTGTGTGCACCGTGTAATCGCGCAGGCAAGACTGTGGTGAAGTGTGAGCGTGTGGTAGGCTCATTAGTATCTTGAAATAAGCAGGAAGATGCACTAGCGTTAATTTACCACTTTAATATTTACTAGCTTTTGCCCGCGACTTCGTCCGCGTTATACTAAAAATGTTATCTTTGGTAAGTAGATCTATCATTGATTTTAATTTTAAATGAAAAACTCTTGCGATAATATCATGGCGGTCATGCGGTGCTTGACCCTCAAGAAGCTCCCGAGTGATTTCATCCCACTTGGGCTTGGTAGATAAAGTAATAAATAAGTCGGGACGTCCATATTTTCTTACGTAACAAAAAGCGTCTTGAGTACGTAAATTTTACTCAAAGGAAACATTCCTTTATTTTTGAATAGAAAGCAAACTGCATTCAAAAAATTTCGAAAATTCTCTTCTCCCACACCCGGGAATCGAACCGGCTAAAATCTGGAAAAAATATACCCCGTACTTAAATTGCATCATCGTTAGGGTCAATTATAAGGATGAAATCTCTCTAACAAACATGATAAATTAAATGAAAAGAAAACCAGGAAATCTTAAATTAATTTAATTAATTACAAAAAATGGTAAACTAACCAATTAGTTGCTCGAAATGAGCTCCATTCTCTTGGATACACAAATTCTAGTAACCTTTAATAAAGTGTTGTGGTGAATATTATAAATCGTATTCTGAACTTCAACTCTCAACTCGTTGTCATTCGCATAAGATTTCATGTAAATTTGATTTTTTACATATCCCCACAAAAAAAAATCTAATGGGGTGAGATCTGGCGATCTCGCAGGCAGGTTTTCCTTTCATTTAATTTATCATGTTTGTTAGAGAGATTTCATCCTTATAATTGACCCTAACGATCGATGCAATAAAAGTACAGGGTATAATTTTTTCAGATTTTAGCCGGTTCGATTCCCGGGTGTGCGAGAAGAGAATTTTCGAAAATCTTTGAATGCAGTTTGCTTTCTATTAAAAAATAAAGGAATGTTTCCTTTGAGTAAAATTTTCTATCTGCAGTATTAAGAGTACTTTCCCTCCAGGTGGCATTACAAAATTCCACCCGTATAATCAGAAAGCTCCGAACTGCTAAGCTATCGGGAGTTACACGTGTTATTGTGAGTCAACCATAAAAGATAGACATATGCTGTTGTGGGATATTTTTTAGATAATTTTATGTAGAACATTTCCGTCTTAAATGATTTTTATGTAGCTTTAACCATTATGGCTGCACACGCGACGGAAGCTTAAAAAATGGAGCAACTTCTCCCGTTTTCCCAACATTTTCCTTCACTGCTCTGCTCCTATTGATTGTAGCGTGATGAAAAGTATACTATAACCTCCCTAGGAGTATGAAGAATAATTGTACCAAGTTTCGTTAAAATCCGTCGAGTAGTTTTTGTTTCTATAAGGAACATACAGACAGACAGACAGACAGACAGACAGACAGACAGACAAAAATTTTACTGATTGCATTTTTGGCATCAGTATCGATCACTAATTACCCCCTGATAGTTATTTTGAAAATATATATCATGTACAGAATTGACCTCTCTACAGATTTATTATAAGTATAGATTATCGCACAAGTATAACATAACATAAACTGACTTTTCCTGTGGAGGCACCAGAAACTACAGAACCAAACCACCGTTTAACGAAAAAGTTTTTATAATCATCCGTCGAATAAATGCAGTTAAATTAAACCTCGCCAAAATAAAAACTTACTTATTACGACAACAGTTTCTTCTTATAATAAGAGTTAACCGTCAAGTTGCACCATGATTTAAACGTCTGGTTACGAAGGCGATAGTCTGACTCATCAGGTCAAGGCAGTCTGTTTGATTGGTGCCTTAAACAGACAACATCCTGACATTTTCCTGGAGCTATTGGGTCACTGATGGTGATGGACTGGTTTTGAGAAAGGTGCTTTTTAAAAGTTGTATGGGGGCTTGCAAGTCGAGTCTATATATAAGTGCTGAAGACTGTATGTAACCATTTTGTTGGTGGCTTTGCTTGCGTTATTTTCAGGAATTATATCATGTAAACGACCAGTTTTTTTTATATACCGAAGGACACTTGGAGATAATAATATAGGGAAAGATTATTTGGAATTGTATCAGTAGTTCCGTAGATTATGTTCTACATCAAAACTTACAACTTTACCTCATTATAGTATTGTTGTGTAGTTTTTAATTGTTGTCGTGTAGTTAACACATTAAAAATGGTTAATTTGAACATAATCATTTATGTTAACACAATGTTAGCAGGACAATCGAACATAACTGTTAATTGCTTTTAAGTAAAGGCTCAAATTGCTCAAATATTCTTCAAAGGTGTCGATTACTGTAAAACATTGACAGGTCATCTATATAAATGAATGAAAAACAATAACATTCATGAACGATGATTGCTGAGTGAAGAATGAAAGGATGAACTTATTCAACATCCTGTCACTACTGTTACCGACCGACGGCGGCGTTTCCTTTACGTCAAAGTGTCATTTGGCCTTCTTTTGCATGAATATACAACTGTGCCGTTAAAGCGGGTGCCCAATGTGGAATACTCCATATAATTAAGTAAACTAAGTTTTGAGAGCAGCTGTGGTCCAGTGGTGGCGGCCCCAACTTAAGTAGTAATAAATAACCCAGGCAGGCGCTTTTCGCATTAGTTTGTGTAATTTATTTCATCACCGCTGCTCTTAAAACGGTGAAGGAAAACATCGTGAGGAAACCGGCAAAAAAATCGAAGACATGTGACATACTTATAGTCTACCAATCCGCACTGGGCCCGCGTGGTGGATTATAGCCCATCCCTCTCCTAGAGAGGAGGCTCCTGTTTCCCTGCAGGGGGAACATTATAGGCTGATGATAATTAAACTATAAGTACACTAGCTTTTACTCACGGTTTCAACGGATGGACGATGAAAATTATCCCACGGAAACATCCTTTGCCTAAATCGTCACGGTCTTCCTGAATTTTTTTAAACATCGCGATTTGATAGTTGGCTGAGTAGTGAACGAGTGACAAACATACTTACTATCTCATTATTTAAGATTAGAATACTAATTCAAAGATAAGATTTGATAACAGCTGTTCTATGCTGAATATTCTTGTACAGTCGTAAACACAGTTCGCCCAATTGCGTTGGGAAATTCCGTTAATTGTCATTGCTATAATATCTATAAAAATGAGTCGAAGTGATTGGATCATAATCTACGCGAAAGTCCCACAAACGTAAGGCCTTAACTCCATCTCCATCTTACCTTGTAATTTAAATCTAATGTTCATCGAACTAACGTTTTGTTTCCTTTGTTCACAGAGAGACCTCGCCTCCGTCGCCGATGGGCGACGCGAAGGAGTCAAAGATGAACCAGATACAGTTCTCAACGCCTTTCGAAAAACAAGACAGCTCGGTCAGTATATTCTTCATTGACTCTCCATTCTATCCATCCACCATGCACCATCCAACCATCTATCCATCCACCCATGCAGCCATGCAGCCATCCACCCATCCACCCTTCCACCCATCCACCCATCCACCCATCCAACCATATATCCCTTCTTCTTCTTTCTTCCTTTTTTTTCTACTTTTTTTTCCATTTCCTTACTCTTTCTATTTTTTCTCTCTCTCTCTTCCTTTGCTTTCTTCTTCATTCTCCTGCCCTTATCCCACGTTATTTGGGATATTAGCTTCTACTTCTTTCATACTCGGATACTCTTCTTTTTTTCGTCATCATATATTATCAGCCCGGAATCACGGCTATGGACACGTGGTCCGACCGCATAGTCCGATCAATCGGACTACATGAACTTTTTTTCCAGTTGGTTCGATTAATCGTACCACGTGTTTTTTAAATTCCTGATAGTTCGATCAATCGGACTATCAGGAATCTTTTTTGGTTGTTCCCATTGAGTTACACACAGACTTACTTATCGGAAAATAAAAAAATTAAGTTCAAAAATCTAAAACCCGACTACTAACAAAATCGCGGTCTTAAAAGTAGAAAACAAGAAAATAATTCTTGTCTGATATTCTTCGTACTCGCATGCCACTGATACCTGATGCTCCTTCATGGCGTTCTCATTGATACAGAAGTCAGCTGCTAATTGCCATTAGCAAGGTGGCATGCGACTACGAAGAATATCAGACAAGAATTATTTTCTTGTTTTAAGACCGCGATTTCGTAAGTAGTCGGGTGTTAGATTTTTGAACTTATTTTTTTTATTTAAATTTTATTTTTGTGTGTACTTAAACTATAATATAATACATATTTTTAATGTGCTCGCCAAGACCTTTCATTTGATACCAAATTTGCTATGATTATCTCAATTTAATATTTTTTTTGATAAGTTTTTGACATTTAAATTCCGTCATAAAAAGAATTTATAAAATTTATATAGCCTATGTCACCCGGGCTATTTTTATGAATCTATTGACACCTAATTTATTAAAATCCGTTCAGTAGTTTAGGCGCTACGGTGGAACATACACGCATACATACATACATACATAGACTGCCAAAATCATTACCCTTCCTTTCGGCTTCGCCGTAGTCGGGTAAAAAGGTTCCAGAGTTACAGAACCTGATTTATCATTTAAAGTTCTTCAGAGGCCAGAAATATGAAGGTGTTGTATCTTGTTAATAGGAATTAATCTCATAATCAAATCTATATAAGTACATTTCTAATAACATGCAGCGTGCAATGAAGATACAACTACTTCACGATTCTGGCCTCCTAGTACTTTGTGAGACTTTACTGATATAGAAGTTACATACATAACGAAGAACTTGGGATTCCTTTCTATTTCGATGAATCGATCCAGGTGAACTGGTAATCGTTCACCTAGTCCGACCTCGATGGTTCGACTACATAGTCGGACCACGCGGTCCTAAGATTTAGTAGTTCGACTGACAAGATTCTAACATCGAACCAACTGGAAAAAAAAGTTCACGTAGTCCGATTGTTCGGAGTTTCGGACTATACGGTCGGACCACGTGTCCTTAACCGGAATCACCCACTTTTGGGAAAGGCTTCCCTTTTTTTCCGCCACTCTTACCTTATCCAGGTGTTTCCCACGACTTTGACGATATCGTCAGCCCAACGAGCTTTAGGACGGCCATGGTTTCTTTGGCCTAACCTTGGCCACCATTCGGTCAAAGCCCTTTTTACCCGACTACGGCGAAGCCAAAAGGAAGGGTAATGATTTTGGCAGTCTATGTATGTATGTGTGTATGTTCCACCGTAGCGCCTAAACTACTGAACGGATTTTAATAAATTAGGTGTCAATAGATTTGTAAAAATAGCCCGGGTGACATAGGCTATACACATTTTATAAATTCTTTTTATGACGGAATTTAAATGTCAAAAACTTACCTCAAAAAATATTAAATTGAGATAATCACAGCAAGTTTGGTATCAAATGAAAGGTCTTGACGAGCACATTACAAATATGTCTTATATTATAGTTTAAGTACACACAAAAATAAAATTTAAATAAAAAAAATAAGTTCAAAAATCTAACACCCGACTACTAACGAAATCGCGGTCTTAAAACAAGAAAATAATTCTTGTCTGATATTCTTCGTAGTCGCATGCCACCTTGCTAATGGCAATTAGCAGCTGACTTCTGTATCAATGAGAACGCCATGAAGGAGCATCAGGTATCAGTGGCATGCGAGTACGAAGAATATCAGACAAGAATTATTTTCTTGTTTTCTACTTTTAAGACCGCGATTTCGTTTGTAGTCGGGTGTTAGATTTTTGAACTTAATTTTTTTAACCAACAGTAGATGTAGAAGATGTGGGTTACTTCTTCTTTATCTTAGTTATATACTTCGTATGACATAACTAGCTTTTACCCGCGAAATATCGATTATCCGTACAAAATATACCCCCTTTTTCACCCTCTTGGGGGCTGAATTTTGAAAAATCCTTCCTAAGTGGATGTCTATACGTCTTAAGGTTGATGTTCCAGGGTAGCCCCCAAGAATGACCTTTTGATGAAATACTCATTCTTGACAGTTACATGAACTTGGAGGGTTGTAATGATGATTTTGATGATTATAATTCTGTAACTGCATACGTCTTACAGCCGCGAATCATATTTTCACTAACATACAACCTAGCACTGGCCTGCAAATCGCTAAAAACGTAAGAAAATTTGAATTTTGCGGGCTACCGTGAACATCCACCTTAAGGTTGAACAAGCCAGTCATTCTTCCATACAAACTTATGAAGGTGATTACTCCTCTGTTTGACGGTGTAGGTTCAAAATTAAAAATTGTATCTACTGGTCTTATCATTATCTAGGTCTGTATGGAAGCAGAATTGGAAAAAAAATATTGATTTGGAAGTTATGAACGTCAAAACTTTCATATTTTAGCAATCATTTTAACTCATCTTTGGGCGTAAATAAGTAACGTATATAGTATGAAAAAGAAAAAGTGAAACCATACGGACATAGATTAGTTATTAAAAAATTTAAATAATTTGATTTTGAACAGATACATTCCATAGATTTTTCATGAAACCAAATATACCAAAGGTCTGCATAGAAAATTTCGCGCACCCGTTTTAGTTGTGTCTCTTTCGCTCTATGCATTTCGCTAGTGATGTCGGATGAAATAGCATGCATTTTAGCCCCGCCCACCAACTAGTTCGTGCCGTTGGCTTGTTTACCCTTAAGAGGAATACGTGTGCGAAGTTTTAAATTTCTAGCTCTAAGGGTTTGACCTGCGCGTTGATCCTCAGTCAGTCAGCTTAACTTTTTTTTATATACAGGTTGAAAATTAATAGACTTGGTTATCAGAGTCGCGTGCTCATTAGCAAATATGACAAACAATTAGTTTGAAATGACCTGATATAATTAAATAACGATACAGATGATTATGAACTACTCTTCTCTAATTGAAGGCAGTGAAACATGAATTGTGTCACGTACACTAATGAATAGTTTACTATTTTCGAAGGTAACTGGGTGATTAAGAGCCGATAAATTGATGAGTAAGATTAGAGAGAAGTGGAATGAAGAGGAAATTCAGAAGAATGCGTAACTAAAAGGATACCGGTCCATATTTCCCCAGTAATGTTTAAGTACCTACTATGTTATACGTGGCGAGGCGATCACCATCAAGCATAGAGTTAGTCTTTGCTATCAAGCGACCACAAATCCATATTTCGTGGCTGTTACTGGTAAATTTCTCATGGAATAAGCCAATTACATACTTTAGCCCATATCATCCTTCACACATTCCATCCATCGTTTCTTTGTTCTTCCTCTAATGTTAACTTTCCTCACGACCCTACCCTACCATAATATAAATATATAATTTACCCTAGATCATAATATAATATAATATTCCACAACTATCACACAACGCCATCTAGTCCCAAGCTAAGCAGAGCTTGTGTTATGGGTACTAGACAACTGATAAACATACTTATATATTTCTAAATACATACATATTATAGATAAATTACACCCAGACACAGAACAAATGATCGTGCTCATCACACAAACATTTGTCCTGGGTGGGAATCGAACCCACGACCTCCGGCATAGCAGTTAGGGTCACTAACCACTAGACCAACAGGCCAGGCGGGTCATCTGCCTAGCCTTTTCCCAACCATGTTGGGGTCGGCTTCCAGTCTAACCTGATGCAACTGAATACCAGTATGTTACATGGAGCGACTGCCTATCTGACCTCCACAACCCAGTTTATACTCGGTAATACGATACCCTTTGGTAAGACTGGTTGTCAGACTTTCAGGTCACTGACTACCTGTAACGACTGCCAAAGATATAGGGCAGCCGGGACCAACAGCTTAACATGCTTTCCGAGGCACGGAGGAAACTTGATATGACTAATGGGCGGTCACACATCCGCAGACCAACCTAAGCAAGCGCGGCTTAACCTAAAGATCGGCCCGATTGGCAGTTATTATTAAGCCACGCTAGAATCAACCTCTAATGTCTAGAACTCTTTCGCCATCAACACTTCTCTCGCTTAGCAGATTTCTCTCTTCAAAGCGTGCATAACTCTAAACTATGTCAATCGTTACAGAACGTATTACGTCATTAGCCATTGTCCAAGCACAGGTACTTACGACTACCTATTATATTGTACTCGTAATTAAACCGGTACTCAAGCAGTGAAATCTAATGATAGTTTCCTTTCCTTATGCCATTTTAGGGCCTTTAAGTGTTGCAGAAATGAATGGAGGTATATATAATAGTGGGCGATTTGAAGTTGAGATAATGATTGTTATGTGGGTTGAAATGAAATGAAAGAAAACAATGGTAACAGATAGTTGAACGGTTTTTTATTTGCATTAAAGTTTTAGAAAATTATGTGGTCCGGAAGTTTGATAAACATTCTTGCCGAATAATTGTACCTAGGTTGCTAGTTGATGTATCTCAAATTAAGGCATACCCTACTCCCAAAAACATTATTACTATTCTATTCCTGGCATTTTGTAAAAAAAAAAGGCTAAAGGTCGTCATAACTAGATGACTGAAACAATGTATTTATTTCAGGTCAGGTAATCCATATTTTGTTAGTAACAAATTAATTATCTTAGGATGATGAATGATGATGACCTTGTCATATAAATTGCAAGAAACGTAATCGTTCAATGAGTCAAATATAATATCAGACATTTAATCCTTTTATCAACATTTTGCACTATTATAATGATTTTGGTACCTACTGACTAAAAACATCTTTAATGAATTTAAATTTAGAATCCTAATATTAAAAATAGTAAACTGTTTGACATCTAGTGTAGTACTTTAGCAAGTCGTGCAATTCTATCCCTCCTCTAGTCGTGCAATTCTAGCTCCTGAGCTCTATTCCCAGGTTGGGTAAAGGGTTATTGGGTTTAACCATCAAGAATTTCTCAGTTCAGTAGCAGCCACGGACTCTGGAAACGTGCCTAGGGCAATAGACGGACCCTTTATTACATTGGACTGAAACATTACTGACAAAATGTGGGATACACATAAAAGCTAATAGTACACCCACATAGCACGAACTCCAATAGCAAACACCTTCCCAAACTGAATTATTTATATTTTTTGTCGAGTTATTTCGGTCTGATCCCGCAAACCGATCCACTGCCAATTATTATTATTTTTTAATTCCTTTCTGATCCCCTGTAATTTATCATTCCGTTCTGATCCCCTTTCTTTTTTTAATGGACACAAGTACAACGAAATTATTTCATATATCTAAGTATCTACTCAGACACATACACACTTTTAAACAAGGGACTAAAACTGTTTTACGTTCGTTACATCACCATCTCAGGGCCAGTTGAAAACCAGCGTCGGGCACTAGCTGCTCGGCAGTTTGCTGAACTGGTCCTATTTGGCGCAGCCGTGAGATGCACACTCTTTTTTTTTCTGTTTGTTCATTTTATTTTTTATTGTTTGTTGTGTGCGCTTGTGGTATATTGTGCTAAATAAATATGTTTTCTTTCTTTCTTTACAAGTGAAGTATAGCCAAACGAAAAACAGTTGTTACCTAATGTGAAAAGAATCAGTTTTTTGTATCACATATTTCGTAGCTAACAGTTCTTCAGGTTCCCATACACGAAACATAAACAGTTTTAACAAACTAGGTATCATGACAAATAGTTTTCCCTCCATGCAAATTCCAGTCTTTTATTGTTCCAAAATACTACAAAGGCCTATTAAGATATACACAGAAGGAGTGAACATACTAAACATAACTCATCATGTGTAATCACTGCGTTTCGGCAGTACTTGAGGTCCAGGGTTTTCTTTTAACAGTTTTTCCTTCTTCATGACTCAAGTCTTAGTTTTCCTGGTGGTTGAGAATGGTCAGACATCCGGGCCACCCTGTATTCAATAGCTTAAATCAGATGATATATTGTTTCTTTTCTGTTATCACGAAAATACATAGTTTCATTCCTTATTTTGACTCGGTCTTCAAAGGCTTGGACTTCACTACATATTATAAAACAAAGTCCTCCACCGCGTCTGTCTATCTGGTCTATCTGTTCGCGATAAACTTAAACTACTGCGCCGATTTCGGAGGAAGGTTTTAGTATAATATATAATCCACGGGTGAAGCCGCGGGCATCAGCTAGTTTCTTCTAAAAGAGATACTGAAAGTTTTTATAACTATTCGATCGCTTTAATGTACACTTCAATTTGTTCTGAAACTGATTATAGATACTCACTGCTGATGACTAAATTGGATAACCCTTTATCATCATTTTTTACACAGTCCATCTATCGTTTCTTTGGTCAACGTTTATTTGGATACACCATTATTCTATACAAATTGATCTTAACTCATACCAGCCCACTTAATCTTTTGGCAAAACGAGGTTCATTACTGATAATCTAGTGTGTTAAACTGGCGAAATGTGGGTGTACCATGCCTACACCTCTGCCTTATCCTTTAGGGAAAACAGGCATGTTAATCTTAGCTAGGAATCTAGGTAGTCCTGCACTGAAATCTAGAGGCCAACAGCCGATTATTTTGCCGTAATGAATCAGAACTCCGAAGGTACAAGTCGCCAGTACAATAGCCACTTACTTGCCATAAATGTGCTCATTGAGGAAGATAATCAATGTGGTATTGTTTGAAGAAACCTTGATGATTTGATATAGGACGAGGAATATATGTTTTTTTGATCGGTCATTTGTCATCGTGACATGGTCAAGGTTCGAAGAAACATAGGCTGGTCATTTTATGCAGTTTTTTTTCCTTGTGGACGTTTGTAGGCTGAGGGGAAGTCAGAAAGGATATACCCGACTCATACTGACTAAAATGGTACAGTACCGTAGTCGCCTCCAGCGTATTCGGAATGGTCAGTTAATCGCGTTTATGTTGTAAAATAATAATACTTTCAGAAATTATGATAAACCAATAAAGAGGACTCTTTACAGTTTAATTCTGCACAAGAAACTACTTTCATCATCATCTTCATCAGCCTATAATGTTCCCGCTGCAGGGACTCAGGCCTCTTCTCTAGAAGAGGGATAGGCTATAAATATAATACACAACGCGGGCCCAGTGCGGGTTGGTAGATGTCACATGTCTTCGAATTTTTTGGTTCTAAGACATGCATGTTTCCTCACGATGTTTTCCTTCAACGGTTTGAGAGCAGTGGTGATAAAATAAATTACACAAAGGAATGCGCCTGGGTTCGAACCGATGACTTACTGTTCGTAAGTCGGGGCCGCAACCATAGGGCCACCACTGCTCTCTCCTAGAAATTACTTTAGTATAAGGACTTACTCTTACGAGCACTTTCTAGCCTGTGCAGAAGATACTCGAGTGAAAACAGGACCCCTCTACATGTGCCCTCTACTCCACTTATTACAGACGATTCAGTAATCTATCGACTGTCTGGTTTTGACATAATTTGTTTGACGAATGTGCCAAAATGACCCAATGTAAAAAAACATTGTACTGTTTGTAAACGAGTACAATTTGATAGCTTACCGTTTCTAAACTAGTAATACGCTTTATGCAAGAGTGGTTACCGTACAATCAATGGCGAGTAGTAGGCAATGAACGATAAGGTCCCATTTGTTTCAATTGTTTTGCCAAATCGATAACGGTAAGGTTAGCCAGGTCAGTACCATCATTGTTAGCCACGTGCATTACCGTTTTACCAGTACTATTAATATCATAA
This sequence comes from Diarsia dahlii, assembly GCA_949775195.1. Taxonomy (NCBI): domain Eukaryota; kingdom Metazoa; phylum Arthropoda; class Insecta; order Lepidoptera; family Noctuidae; genus Diarsia; species Diarsia dahlii. The sequence goes on from OX459213.1 coordinate 17,456,136, forward strand.
ACGGGATATTTACCATGTTTGATTATCGTTTTACCAGTACTTATAAATCTCCGCGCGAATTGAATCTAAAACCTCATAAGCTGGTGGCGTTGATTTATTTAATTGTTCTCTGCGTGAGTTCTTAAAAAATGCATTTTGTATGATTAGTTAAATTTGATATTGTTATTGTGTGCTCTATCGCATTAGAGAACCTTGTGACTGTCGTGAGATGGAGAAAATTAAATTAAATCAATTTTGAGGACCAACCAATTATGCCTCACAATTATTTTTCGAATTTCAATGGTGGTTCTTTCTTTGCTACACGAAGCGAAGGCACAGTTTGCACTAAAGTGGTGACGAGTGGAGCAGAAGCGAGACATACTCGTACAAGATGTGACCAGTCTCCGGAAAGACGAGAGACATTATGTGAATTTCAGTGTTTTGTCGATGCCCGCTCGTCTCTGATTCGGTTTAATCCGGACCTTACTGGCTGATATGTATACTGTACATTACTATGTAGGTATCCCTTCCAATCCTCAAACTCTTACCTGTTTTAATTTACGCCTATATTCTCAACAGGTGTGGCAGAAACGTCAACAGGCAGTGTGTGTGCGGCATGCGTTCAAGCACTACGGCTCCAACAAGCGACCTAACCATGTCCTCAGCAACCTCAACATGACAGTCGCTAAGGGCACGATGTAAGTACCTATGCTTATGTATTTTAATAGTCTAGAAGGACAAGAGAACCGTAGACCATAAACTTACAAATAAGGGTGAATTATGTATGAGAGCCAAATCTTTCCAAGGGTCCTTGTATAACCCAGGGGTATTAAGGCTGTAAACGAATCCCCTACGCAAAAATTATTGCTGGGATTTTTTTTATTTTTTGGTGTGAAAAATCACATTTTACGGTAAAAATCAATGTAGCACTTTTAAAGCATTGTGCTAGTAGATGCTTTGAATATTAAACGGGTCATGGAGGTAATTTAAGTAAAGTTATAACCAGAAAAACAAGTAACTAGGGGGTCCCCAGGTATGGCCTAGAAAAAAAAAATTGCAGTGATGGAGAGAACAAATGCCCTTCGGCTTTGTTAAGGGTACTTCTACACCCTTCATAACTGTTTTGTGGAATTAAGATGAAATTTTACCCATGTAAAATACTGATACTCAGTTGCATTCGGTTAGATTGAAAACCGACTTTAACATAATTGGCAAAAGGCACATTGCACTTAGTAAACGTTTTGTATGTCAAATCTTTACTAAGTGGCTGGTTAAGTAATCATTAAACATCTCTAAGTGCGGCAGTTAGACAGATGATGATTATGAAAGGTTACTCAAGTCTGGAGGCTTTATATCATAAATGTGGATACGTCTTGATGAGCCTGTTCTGACTGCATAGAATAGCCCACTCTCACTATGAATAGGACTTACTATCTATACAAACTAGATTTTAGGAATGTTTAGAAACTAAAATGCTGCAATTTATTTAAACTTTAAAAATACCGTTACCGAGAGATCAAGATCAAAATTGGCAAAACCCAAACATATTTCTCTAAACTAAGCAGTTAATTTAACATCACATTCACGATTTAACTGCATCTAAACACAACTATTTTACTTCCTTGGCACTGAAACCCTTTCATTTCCCGTTAGTAGTTGTAAACATTACAAAAGTACAGTATTCCTGGACGAATGCCATATCAGATTAAATTTGATAGCAATCTCATTAATAATATAGATGGTAGAATGCCTATAGATTATACTAACAGATAACCATATTATACAAGGAAGTCTTTGGCATAGAAGGACATACACTGACCCTAATGGTGATGTTCTTCAGAAAGGTTAAGTGGATAGTACTCGCAACCACCTTTAGGTCTTAAAGCAGGTTTATTTTAATCATATTTCCAGTATGGAAAAGAGATAGCGCTAGAAGTATAGTAAAGTCGTTTACGATTAAAACGATCCTGCTTTAAGACACCTTGCTAACTCCACAAATGTGTAAACGTGGACGAGGGGAAGGGACTATTATTAATACTGGAAACGGGATATTTACCGTGTTTACTTTTTGTTTCGAGTTCCGATATTTCGGCGAATAATAGTGTAAGGCCCGTAATCGTAATCCACCAAAGCGGAGAGGAGCGGAGACGAGAGGAGATGTGCGGAAATCGGCCAATCACATTAGTTAAAACTTACATCTGGTCTTTCGCCTTTCCTGTGATTGGTCGAATTTGGCACATCTCCTCTCCGCTCTGCTTGTCTCCGCTTTGGTGGATTACGGGCCTTAGTGACCATGTCATTTTAAAAACTTATATGAAGCGAAAGGAGTTTTTAAGCAGGCAGTCTTTTGTAGCTTCTGTCTACCGCATGGGAAAAAAATCGAGATTTTATGCACGAAGATGCCTATAGACTTACTAACAGATAACTATTTGCCACAAGGAAGTGTTTGGCAAGATGCCAAGACAGCAATTGCGAGGAACAAAAGATTATTAACCTCTGAGTCCTCTGACAAAGGTATATAATTATACTAGCAGTTGCCCGCGACTTCGTTCGCGTAGAAATTTTGACTCTCTTGTCTGGACTGCCTGTGGATGGTACTATGTCAAATCGAATGCCAAATGCCAATCGAAGCGATTATATTCCCTTAAACCAGCCCTGTCGTAAAATCTATTCCTACCTGAAATGTCTTAACTATATTCTATCTCTCTGCCAATTTTCAGGTACAAAAAGCCAAGGATTTCATATGGACTTACGGGAGCCCTTAGTCCAGGTCTTCCTTACAAACTTAGCTTAGATCTCCTACTCCTAAACTCTAAACTTGTTAAATTTCAGGTTGTTAGTACAAAAAAAAAAACAGTACATTTTTACAAACATGTAAAAGCCCTCAGACCTCCTTATTCTGGCCATGTTGCTAAACTCGCTAAATCCGTTCTTAGTCAACGTCTACTAACTTTAAAGTACCTTCCTGCCAAAATTGTAGCACAAAAAAGGAAGGACTGTCATACAAACTCGCGTGAGCCCTTAGACCTCCCTAGTCCGGCCCTGTCGCAAAATCGGTTCTTAGCAAACTTCTACTCACCTACTACGTCCCTGCCAAAATTCAAGTTAGTAGCACACAAAATGATGGACTTATAAACAAACTTGCGAGCGCCCTTAAACCTCTCTAATCCGGCCCTGCCACAAAACCTGTACTTAGCAGAGTTCTTCTAACTATAAACTACGTGCCTGCCAAAAATCAAGTTTGTAGCACAAAAAATTAAGGATTTTCTTACGAACTTGCAAGAACCCTTAGACCTCCCTAATCCGGCCCTGTCACAAAGTCTGTTCTTACCAGACGTCTACTAACTATAAACTACGTCCGTCTCAAAAATCAACTTTGTAGCTCAAAAAATGAAGGACTTTCATACAAACGTGCGAGAGCCCTTAGACCTCCCTTATCCGGCCCTGTCTCAAAATCTGTTCTAAGCAGACGTCTACTAACTTTAAACTACGTCCCTGCCAAAAATGAAGATTGTGGCACAAAAAATTAAAGACTTTCATACAAACTGGCGAGAGCCCTTAGACCTCCCTAATCCGGCCCTGTCACAAAATCGGTTCTAAGCAGACGTCTACTGCCTATTAACTACGTCTCTGCCAAAAATCAAGATTGTAGCACAAAAAATGAAGGACTTTCAAACAAACTTGCGAGGGCCCTTAGACCACCCTAATCCGGCCCTGTCGCAAAACTAATTTATAGCGGATGCCTACTGACTTTAAACTACGTCTCTGCCAAAAATCAAGATTATAGCACGAAAACTTAAGGACTTTCATACAAACTTGTGAGGGCCCTTAGACCACCCTAATCCGGCCCTGTCGCAAAATTAATTCATAGCAGACGCCCACTGACTATAAACTACGTATCTGCCAAAAATCTAGATTGTAGCACAAAAAATGAAGGAGTTTCATACAAACTTGCGAGGGCCCTTAGACCACCCTAATCCGGCCCTGTCGCAAAATCCGTTCTTAGCGGACGTCTACTAACTATAAACTACCTCCCTGCCAAAAATCATCTTTGTACGTCCAGCGGTTTTCGAGATTTCGTGATGAATCAGTGAGTGAGTGACCTTTCGCTTTTATAGATATAGATTGTGTTAGAACAATCGATGGACATACGACTATAGTTATGAGTAGTTATCAGGAAGAAGGCAGCGTATGTTGAATGTGTGTGTCTCAAATAAATATATGAATAGCACCAAATCAAAATATTATTTGGTGCTCTAAGCATAGGTGCTCAAAAAATCGGAGCTCAAACGGGAATACCTCTCTTTATTGCCTCATTTGTCGGATAGGACTGCTTCGCTAGTCTAGAGGTTGCAAGCGCGACTGCGTGAGGTCCTGGGTTCGATTCCCAGGTAAGGCAAAAAGTGTTAATTGTATTTTTCCACCAGGAATTTCTACGTAGCAGCTACGGGGTCTGGATTTGTGCCTGGATGATAGCAATAACCACGTCCTTTACTGGCGAAATGTGGGTGTACTAATGGCTACGCCTCTACCTACCCCGTCGGGGATTACAGACGTGACTATATTTCATGTTATGTAAATCCCTATTGGGTCTTCTTGTTAGCGTGTCATTGGCCCGTCGGGGCTTCGGGTTGGTCACAAGATACCGCGGCCTCGACATAAAGGGCTAAGAAGGAACATGGGTGGTTTTTAGTCAGTAGAAATCTGATACTCCCTTTCGCTCTGCCTAAGAGCGGGAGCGGTTATTTGATGATTTTCCACATACCCCAAAAAAAAAGCGTGTCAATTGTCAAATGGCAAGAAAGTTTAAATATATCTGACCCAAAATCCGACTGGGAAGCAGACTTGTCTCAGGAGTAGATAACTTAAAAGACTATCTTATCTCGTTATTTTATACAAAACACATTTAGAACTAGTTTTTATGAATATTTCGCGATTTTGGACTATAACCTGTTTAACCTGTTAATAGCTTGGTCTATAATTATGATTATGCCTGAGTATGACGCAAAAGATATCTTCTTTAAAAAAATCAGTGGCCAATTCAAATTTTCAATGCTATATCAATCGATGTTTGCATTTCATACGTAATGATGATGTTTGTCACAGTTTTAAAATATAAGTAATCAATTGCATTTATTGCATAATTATCTATATTTAAGAAACAGGCACTCAAAATCAACTAAAAAGTAGGTGATTATTGCAAAAGTAAGAATTGAAACCAGTCTAGTATTTATTTAGGTTTTTTACTCTTTTTGTGAAGTCGGTAAAAACTATCGTAAATGTTATGCATAAAATTATGTGGTTGTTTTTAGAGGAAATAAAACCAGAAACCTATTATGTAACCAGTAACGAGTTGTTCCGGTCTGATCCCCCAAACCGATCCACTGCCAATATTTTTCTTTTGTTTATTCCTTTCTGATCCCCTGTAATTTATCATTCCGTTCTGATCCCCTTTTTGACACAAGTACAAGTGAAGTACAGTCAACCGAAAAACAGTTGTTAATGAAAAAATAATCAGTTTTTATTTCTATAACTTACAATTGTACGATCATCCCACAAACTACCAGGAGAACAGAAGTAGGAAGGAGGTATTGGAATCTTTAAATCAAATCTATATTATTTCTTTCTAAAACCATGCACTTTTTTTTGTTGGAGATAGGAAACCAGGACAGTAAAGTCCCACAAACTACCAGGAGAACAAAAGTAGGAAGTAGGTATAGGAATCTTTAAATCAAATCAACAGTAAAGTTCCACAAACTTAAAAAAAAGAAAAAAAAGTGAAAAAAACAAGTTAACAAACAGACTTTACTATAAAGGCGTAATATAGATTTGACTTGAAGATTCCAATTTCCAATACCTCCTTCCTACTTCTGTTCTCCTGGTAGTTTGTGGGACTTTCCTACCTATTCTTTTTTTTTAATCTAATAGAACCTGTACAAATATTTTGTTGCTGACTGTCCTAAAAATGTGTCAGGGTATCCGATTCTTTTACGGGGGATCAGACCGGAATAGAAAATAATTTATAATAAAACGGATCCCCTAGGGTATCAGTTTTAGGGGATCAGACCGGAATAACTCCCAGTAACAGTGGTAAAAATTCGAGTAGATTTCACATAAACATAACATCACGCCTATAATCCCCAAAGGTTTAGGCAGAGGTGTACCCATTAGTACACCTACATTTCGCCAGTTACGTTTGAGTCCCATGTAATAGGGGGCGAGCCTATTGCCATCAACCGGGCACAAATCCAGACTCCGTGGCTGCTACTGACAAATTTCTGATGGAAAACACTTTGCCCGACCCGGGAATCGAACCGAGGACTTCATGTTCAGCAGTCGCGCTTGCGACCACTAAACCAACGAAGCAGTCACATAAATTACAAGTAAAATATTTGTCAATCCATCATGAATTCCTTATGTCCATCTCAAAAGTTTGAATCCATATGACTTCCACTCGGTGGCGAGATGGGCAGACTTCATTGTTACCATCGCGGGAATATACTGAATGAGGCTAGCACAAGAGCGTGGAGTTGACACCACCAAAGGGAGGTCTATACCAAGTAGTGTAAAGTCGGGCTGTGGATGATGATAATGACTTCCACTCTTCCACCCTAGACCCGCGTGATAGGATGACGATCTATTCCCTTTCATGGATAGGCCTCTGTCCCCTCATTAGGAACGTAATACAAAACAGGCCAGTACTTTCCACATGGCTCTACGATCATTCAGCACAGAGTACAATGACTTTAGTACACACAATCAATTAGAGCAATTACTTCAAGTGCTCAATAGCTCATAGACAGACGACTAGCACTCCTTATGACGCCTATTGACGTCAAACAGCGACAGTTTTAAAAGGAGTGTTAATGCTGACGTAGAGTTTATTGTATTTTTTATTGAAGATCACTAGGCCTGGTATAATGTATTGATGATTCGATGTTGATGGAAAATGTCGTGAGGAAGGTTTTAAATATGAACCAATGTAACGATGGATGGACTGTGTTAAGAATGATATGGTAAGAAAGGAGGTGTCTCATGAGATGACGAGAAACAGAGAGATATGGAAGAGGAAGACATGCTGCGGTGACCCCAAATGAATTGGGATAAGGACAAGAGAATGGTGATGCGTCGATATTGATATAATGTATAAATGTATATAGAGTACTCGAGGAGTACTCACTCATTATCTTTCACTATTTTTTCGTGACTTTCTTCATTAATAAATGCACTTTGTTTATTCATATTTAAAACACTTTGTACACAAATTATACGAGTAAGAATATTTTAGAAGGAGAAAGCAGAGAGGCAAAACAGAAAAACTTTACACCTTTACACGTGAGGTTATAAATTATTTAATTTGACAACCTCAGTTGACAACCTTGTTATTTTCCGTAACCATAGCAACCTGGTTGAATACTGAATCATGAATATTTTCGTTACGGAGTTTCTGGATTCGCTCTCCACGCTCAAGGCCCGCTATAGAAGCTATGCAATAGCTTAAAATACCGAAGTCATGGGACATCTACCAACCCGCACTGGGCCCGCGTGGTGGATTATAGCCCATCCTTCTCCTAGAGAGGAGGCCTGAGTCCCTGCAGTGGGAACATTATAGGCTGATGATGAACCAACCTGGGTCCGGTGGCTATTTAAAGACTTCTAGGTCGGCCATGGCAACTCATTTATTGGTTGACATGTTTTGATAGTTAAAGAAAAGTTATTTCCATTCCATTTCCAAACACTCGACTATGACTAGTCAAGTCGGTATTCAAAACAAAAAGCAATGGCTAGCAGCTATTTATTCATCGATATTAAAATTAATCACGTCAGGATTGGGAATAAAAGCAAATCTTTAACGGTTACCTGTATTTCTAGATAAACGAATGTTCTCTTTGTTTGAGGTTTTCATAATTATAAAAAAATAGAACCTACGAGGAAGTTTAAAAGTGACACCTGTTACAGAAAAAAATTAAAAGAAATCGTCTATTTTGGTACGGACATGTAACGGATGAACCGCCTGTGATTTAAAAAAAAATGGTTATTAATGTTAATGGATGGAGACGAAGAGGCAGGTCAAATAAAAGATGGATTTATTGTGTGAGGAATGATATGAATGAGAAAGGACCAAGAAGAGGAAAATAAGGAGGAAGGTCCTATTACATTGGACTTAAACATAACTGGCGAAATGTGGGTACTATTAGGTACACCTCTTCCTAACCGTTTGATGCAGGTTTGATGATATGTTATGTTAGCCCTAAACCGACGTAACAATAACAACAATACGTCGTAGCTCCAACACCGTCAGGAAGTCTCATGACGTCAAGCCTGGCTATTAGAACACTGCGCCATATATGAAGGTAGCCATTACGATATGTGTTGTACATAACTGATGGCTATGTACTACTGATAGCTATGTACTCGCAAGATGGTGGCCCTTGTATGGGAGGTATGTGTATGACATACAAATTGAGACCTAAATACTGGTTGAATATTATTAGTATGGGACGTTTTGAGGTCGTGAGCTCCGCTGAAGACTGGTTTTGAAGCAATAGTAATATGACTTGACCAATGTCTGAACTTTAAAAGAGACAGTGAACTCTTTTTTTTTTTTGGTGGGTGGAAAATCATTGAATAACCCCCCCCCCCCCCCGCTCTTGGGCAGAGCGAAGGGGAGTGTCAGACTTCTACTGACTAAAAACCAAACCCATGTTTCTTCTTCGCCCATGTGTCGGAGCCGCGTTAACCTTTCGACAAACCACAGCCCCGACGGGCGTCGGCCCTTGCGGGCCCCTCCTTGCTGACATCTCTTTGAGGCGCGCGTGGAACACGTACCCGCCGCCGACATGGTCTGTTGCCGTCATGACGACGGCCGGACGGCGAGCTAGCCCGTTACTCACCGTCCACAGGCCCGCGTCTACGGTGGCCGGAGGTCATCGTGTGACCCCCGACGCCCGGAGCGCCTTCCGCGGCGGCTGGGACGTTGAGAGGTTCTCTCCCTCTCGTTCCGCCACCTCTTTCGCTAGCATCACTGCTTCGCAGAAGGAGGCGACGGCGTCCCATTCCTCTTCGCCCCGGACCATGGCTTGCACCAGGGCCGGGCGCGAAGACAGTGACCTCTGCGTTTGTTTCGGCGTAGAGTAGTGAAGTATGAAAAACCGGCCACATGTAGTTCTAAAACATAACATGATGTAAAAGTGTTCTGTAAAATCAATTAACAGGAAAATATGATTTATGATGATGATTCATGAAATATAACGACACGGTTGGCGCAGTGGCTCAAGCAATGGACTGCTGCGCTGCGTGTCGCGGGTTCGATCCCCGCACGGAACAAATATTTGTATGATCTACAGATAGTTGTTTCGGGTCTGGGTATTTGTGTATGTGAGTTTAAATGTTTGTGAACGCACCCACGATACAGGAGAAATTCCTAGTGTGGGGCAACGTTTTTTTAAAAAAAAAAAAAAAAAAAAATTGTTAGTTCAACGACCAACACAATCCTTCGATATTCTTCAAATTTACAATTTGTATTTGTTTCTTGATTGATTTGCCATAATATACTGTCAAAACAACCGTTTAAGCGTCGCTTTTACTTAAGGATTCACAAGTTGTTCACATTACAGTGTTTTTGATTGTTTGCGAAGGCTTATTTTAAGATGAATACGTTCATATAGGTATCTCTAGTTAGAGAAGTTTCCTATTCATCGAATAATTTATGTCATACTTCACCAATGAAATAACACGACATATTCAACTTTGCTTTTATGATCGACGCATCGGCAAATTCCTCTGTACAGTTCGGCAGCGGAAAAATCCTTCCTATTAGTCGAAATTCGTCATAATTCCTAGTGTTGAAACGAAACAGTTAATGACTGTCTATATTTAGATCTTGGAGCAAAAAATCAACATAAGTACCTACCTAAATATACCGCAAAAAATACCCACGGCAGATATTTTTACAATTTGTATGAATGGATTCGTGATATTAGTTGATGGGAATTAACGCATAGGCGTTAACGCCATGGCCTTATAGGAATTCCATTATCATTTTTAGTTATGTAAATATGGGTATTTAGATTTACTATACATTTTTGTGCCAGTTATCCATTATGGTTTGGAAATAGGGTTCTCAAAAAATTTGTTGGAAAGTCACGGTTATTGGTAGAATTAGGGCACTGATTTTCTTTTCATTTCCATCATATACTAGAGCTAGAAGGCTGGTGGTAGCTCTGGGCAGCAGATGAGTTGATGCTTCCAATGGGATACCACTCCGCATGACAGCATCACAGAACAAATTTGCTCATAGTCTTAGGGCTCATTGAAAATACATACAGAATAAAAAAAAAACGTTAAATGCAGTGAGAAAACGTTAAAGTCCTCCATATAATTGCTTTGCATGCGCTTAAACTGGAAATCGACGCCTACATAATCGAAAAGGCTAGGCAGATGAGCCATCTTCAAATATAATTACCTCAGAGCAAGGTAACATTATGCAAACCTTTATCCTTCCGCCACCCTTGGCTGCACAACCACACACTATGACAGCCACCAAACCAAACAACGACATCCTGGACCATTGAGAAATAAGTCACACCCACTGCCTGCACGACACATACTGTAATACCACCTTTTCCTCAAACCTATGAAGAAACTATACAGTCCATCCTATCAGAACTGCCAAGCAATAATCAACCTTATTGCAATCGCAGAAGATTCTTTAACACTAGATTTTTTTTAAATGAAGAAATGACGGTCCATCCTATTTAAATTCACAAGCAAATTCCAATCTTATTGCTAGAAAATAAGGGTGTTGGTAAATGCATGTGTAAGTTGGTGTGGTTAAGGTTTAGAATGTAAATGGCGTTGTTTCGCAATGCTTCGTCCTCGTGTGTTGTTGAATGTGCAAGCGCAGTGCGTCCGACCGTTACGTTGTATCTCGGGCGGGTTTAGGAAATGCTCATGTGGTGTGGTTGGCAAAAGATTTTGAGATTGTGGATGAAATTAAATGCGCTAGATTGTCTAGACCTAGACAAGTCTGTTTGGCACTTCTTTACCTCTTATGGTCTCTTTCTTACGTCAAATCATTAAAACCTTAAAAACAATTAACTAGCATAATCAGTCTGACAGATAGGCAGGATCCTGTCAGATGGGGTCGAATTTTTTTGTTGTGGTAACCACGAACCGGAAGAAGTTGCGTTAGAAGGCCTCCCACTAGGTGGACTGATGCCCTGGTGAAGGTTGCGGGGATCCGTGGGATGCGAGATGCACGAGACCGGGCAATCTTCTTAGGAGAAACCTATGTCCAGCTGTGGTCATTCGGGTCGAAGATGATGATAATCAGCCTATAACGTTCCCACCGCTTAAGCACAGATACCGTTCATCAACATAATATAATATGCCGAGCCTTTTCCCATTTATCTTAGGGTATGTCTCTAGGCGAACCGGTTGCAGCTGAATACCAGTATTTTATATGGAACGAATTTCTATCTTACCTCCTCAACCCATTTCCTCCCAACCTAGACCACCTATGTCGACCTATCCATTAAATTGTCTTGTTGTTCACAGATATGGTCTTCTTGGAGCCTCAGGGTGCGGTAAGACGACGCTGTTGTCCTGCATCGTGGGCAGGCGGAAACTCAACAGCGGAGAGATATGGGTGCTCGGGGGAAAACCTGGAACTAAAGGTAAGATCTGCACCAATTACTGACGGGATACGTAGGTCTGGTGAGAAGCAGCTGATCTTTATAGCTGGGTGCAGCTGTGAAAGGTTTATGTGTTACTTAACCCTAGCAAAAGTATCTTTCTTTAATATAAGCAGTCAAAACATTCTTGAAAAAGTTGGACCTTCTTGTTCTTTTTCGTGTGGTTAGTGCCTTTTTTTTTTTTTTGGTGGGTGGAATATCATCGAATAACCCCCCCGCTCTTGGGCAGAGCGAAGGGGAGTGTCGGACTTCTACTGACTAAAAACCAAACCCATGTTCCTTCTTCGCCCTTGTGTCGGAGCCGCGTTAACCTTTCGACAAACCACAGCACCGACGGGATAAACCACAGCCCCGACGGGATAAACCACAGCCCCGATGGGGGTGGTTAGTGCCTAACCTGGTGTCAGAGTTTCTATGCCGCTCAAGCATCTCTAACTTGGCTTTACATGCCGCCGAGAAATATCTCTCTGGCATGCTAGTTTCCTCACGATGTTTTCGTTCACTGGAGCAAATGGCACTTAAACAGTATGCACATGAATCCGAAAAACAAAGGTTTGTGTCAGGGGTTCGAATTCCAAACCTATGACCTGACAATCCCACGGCCACACGCTAGACTATCACTGCTAAGTCGGATCTGCAACTGAAGAACATGTCCAAGATTGAATAGAACTGGAATAAGTAAAATTATCAACGCATACAATACAATAGTCTAACAGATAAAGGCTTCACCACTTGCCATAACCGTTACTATTCTTATGCAATTCGCCATTTATATTATGTTATCGCATTACCTCACACCTAACGCTCTATAGTTTAAGGTATTGTTTTAAAACTACGTCATAATAAAATCTAACATCATTGTTATCAATATAGAGAAAAGATGGATGAATTGTGTGAGGAATGATATATGAAAGAGAAAGGAGTCAATGATGCCATGACGTCTGACAGGGAAGAATGGAAGAAGTAAACGTGTTGGCCGACCCCAAATAGAATGGGATGAGGGCAGGAAGATTATGATAATGTTGATCATTGTTATCAATAACATTATAGACTTTCTTTTTATTCTAGCCTCTAACATCTGTACTGTATGTTAGTCATAGGCTTCAACTTGTTCGCATTTGATTCGGTAGTATTTCATGAACAAGAAAGCCACTTATATACCTCCTTTGCAAAAAAAACGGGCACCTTAGGAAATTTACGTTCTAAGGTCGATTTGAGTTAATTCAATGAAATTTAATTGTTTGACGTAGTCTGTATACTTATAATCGTGTAAATTAATACGCGTGAAGTGAACTGTGGCAATTTAAAAAAAAAATCTATGAATTCTTTAAAACCGATGTACACGGCCAAACAATAAGAAGTGGTCGGCAATAAAGACAAGAAGATTTTTTTACTTTGTTTAATTAAATAAAGTTACAAATGTAATAACCTAATAACGAGTGTGACCTCCTCTTGCCAAAATCACAGCTTGAATCCTTCTGGGCATGCTTTCCACGATGTTTTTAATGACGTTTTGAGGAATACGTTCCCACTCTTCTGCAATGACTCTTTTTAGCTCCCTGATGTTTTGTGGAGCATGTTGCACTGATCTTACCCGTCTCTTTAGAACATCCCAGACATGCTCAATTGGATTGAGGTCAGGACTTCGAGCTGGCCAATCTAAACGACGGATCCCAACTTCTTGCATGTACGCTTCCACGTCGCCAGAACGGTGCGGGCGAGCATTGTCGTCCATAAAAATGGAATCTTCCCCAAGTGCAGTCAATGCGGGTTGTGCATATGGAATTAGGACTTCCATTATGTACCGGTGTGCATTTAATGTTCCATTTTCTATGAGAACTAACTCCGTACGCCCCGTCGAATTAATTGCTGCCCAAAACATAACGAAGCCTCCGCCATAAGGAGTGATTTCTTCGAAACACACTTCCGCATAGCGTTCCCGTGGTCTTCGTAGCACTCGCCGGCGTCGGTCCTCTCCACACAAAGAGATTCTAGCTTCATCAGAAAACAATACTTTATTCCAGTCCTCCAGAGTCCATGAAGCACAGTTTCCAGCAAACTGAAGTCGAGCAACACGGTGCTCACGGAGTAATTTAGGTCCCCGAGCCGGGCGGTAACTCCTGATATTGGCAGCCAAAAGCCTCCTCCTGACGGTCCACAAGCTAACTTCTACTCCTCTTACTTCTTCAAGGCTCTTCTTCAGGTCCACACTTGACGCCTTACGATTCCGCAAGGCCTGACTCACCAAAAAGCGGTCATCTCTTGGTTCTGTGCGTCGTTTTCTTCCCGAACCGGGTCTTCTTTTGACCGAACCGGTCTCTTGATACCGTTGCCAAGTCCTCTGGACAGTTGAACGACTCACATTTAGCCGCTGAGACACGCAAGTTTGCGAACAACCTTCTTCAAGTAGGGCTATAATTTTACCGGCCCTTATCGCTTTATCACTCATGTCAAAAAGTGGTATTTAATGTAAAAAGAAAGACAAAATTGTTTAATTTGCAGAAAATATCCAAAAAGTTTTAAAATTTTAGTAATCAGTAATAAAATCGTTTCAGCAATTCGCGCCATTATTATAGCAATTTTACAATAATCTACAATAATCATTATTTTCCTTTTGTTAATTTCAAAATTTAAATTTGGAACGTACAGAATCATGCCAGGATTCTTCAAATAACATGCCAATACATCGTCAAATTAATAAAACCTCTTACTTGTCCTTCTTCATTGAAGTAGAGAAAAAAATATGAAGTGCCCGTTTTTTTTTGCAAAAGAGTTTAGTTATGTGGCTTGCTATTCCGATTGCTGCCGTATTCGTCTACAAACTTCTATAGTGATCCAAATAACACGAACGAGTGTAGATTTTTTAGGCCAATCTACCCTAGATTCTTACAGCAAAATTACCGCAATGGCAACAATGCGTAGCACACCTGTCCTATATTCTTGGACAGGTCCTAACATTCAGATATGTATGAGTGGGAAACCTAGAGGAGACGCAATCTTTGTACGTGTGTGTTTAAACAGACAGTATGGACATGGTGGAGTCTGTAAAGATGGTAGCACGTTGCGTTCTGTTCTGTTGTTTCTGCTTACCCCTATGTTAAATAGACGTGACTTTATGTATGTAAGTTGCCTCTAAACTCCTTCATTTATCCACCAGGTTCCGGAGTTCCCGGCAAGCGTGTAGGCTACATGCCCCAGGAGATCGCCCTGTACGGCGAGTTCACCATCAAGGAGACCATGATGTACTTCGGCTGGATCTTCGGCATGGAGACCAGGGAGATCGTGGAGCGGCTGCGGTTCCTTCTCGACTTCCTTGACCTGCCCAGCGAGAATAGGATGGTGAAGAATCTTAGGTAAGTTTAAATGATGATGGATGAAGATTTTGAATAGAAACTGCGTCGTTGGTTTAAGGTTAGGAGTGTTATTAGGGTTTTCCATCAGGTATTTCTCAGTAACAACTAACAGCTATGGAGTCTGGTATTAGTCATTGTTGATTGCAATAGGCCCCGTTATAACTGGGACTCGTGGGACTTAGTCATAACTGGCGAAGTGTGAGTGTACTATTTAGGTACTTACACCTCTGCCTCTCTAACTCTTAGGGGTCAATAGGCGTGATGTTTTTTCTTCCTAGAATGTCCCCATTAGAAACCAATCAATTCATAATGTATGAGGCCCTTGTCATTAAGGCCAGGGTAGTTATATTGGGCCTGGTGTACAAACAAGCCAAACATTTGATCATACTCGTACAAACACGTCAATTTTATCAATCAATCAACTTATTTGAATTCACAAACACACACACACAAAACATCACGCCTGTTTCGCCGACGGTTTGGTCAGGGGTGTGCCCATATTGTACCCACATTTTACTAATCGTCGTCCATATTGCAATTTGTTCAATTCAAAATGCTTGTTCAATAGAACACAATAGTTAGGATTAGAACTATTGTGTTCTATTAAACGGGCATTTCGTTTATTTTTAAATTAAAGCGTACATTAGGAATAAAAAAACTTTTTTGCAAAAAAAAAAACAACCGACTTCAAAAACACCAAAAAATTAAGTTCAAAAATCTAAAACCCGACCACTAACAAAATTGCGGTCTTAAAAGTAGAAAACAAGAAAATAATTCTTGTCTGCTATTCTTCGTAGTCGCATGCCACTGATACCTGATGCTCCTTCATGGCGTTCTCTTTGATACAGAAGTCAGCTGCTAATTGCTACATTAGCAAGGTGGCATGCGACTACGAAGAATATCAGACAAGAAATTATTTTCTTGTTTTCTACTTTTAAAACCGCAATTTTGTTAGTGGTCGGGTTTTAGATTTTTGAACTTAATTTTTTTATTTGAATTTTATTTTTGTGTGTACATAAACTATAATATAATACATATTTGTAATGTGCTCGCCAAGACCTATCATTTGATACCAAACTTGCGATGATTATCTCAATTTAATATTTTTTGAGGTAAGTTTTAGACATTTATATTCCGTCATAAAAAGAATTTATAAAATTTATATAGCCTATGTCACCCGGGCTATTTTTACGAATCTATTAACACCTAATTTATTAAAATCCGTTCAGTAGTTTAGGCGCTACGGTGGAACATACATACATACATACATAGACTGCCAAAATCATTACCCTTCCTTTTGGCTTCGCCGTAGTCGGGTAAAAAGTGAAAAATAAACTTCAGAAGAAAAATTCTGCTTCTGAAGCCGGTGACATTTGTTTGTTTCATTTCGTTTTTTTGCCACCGACTTCAGAAGCACAATTTTTGTTCTGAAGTTTATTTTTCACTTTTTGGTGTTTTTGAAGTCGGTTGTTTATTTTTGCAAAAATGTTTTTTATTTTTTTTCATTTTTAGTTTTAATATCTTACTGAAATATTTATTATACATTCAAAATTCGACTAAGAAACCTAACATTCGACAAAAAACACGAAACACGTAATACGTGCCTATGAAATTTGAGGGTTGCCCTCGAGTTCTCTGGGATTCCATCACCAGGTCCTGGTTTCCATATCATAGTACCACCCTTAAAATATCTCCTTCACAATACAAAAAGAATCATCAAAATTGGTTCATAAACGACGAAGTTATTCGCGAGCACACATAAACGTAAAATGTTCATAAATTAAGAAAAATGTCCATATAATGAAAAGTACTGGGCCAAACTATACTAAATTTTTATGGGACCAAATTGCAACTAAAAACTAAAAAAATAATCACGTAAATCGGATCATAAATCGCAGCGTAATCGGTGTACATACATAGAAAAAAAAAAAAAAACTTACCAATCGAATTGAGAACCTCCTCCTTTTGGGAAGTCGGATAAAAACAGAATATGTTTTTTTGTCATTTTTGACATTGAACAAATTGCAATATAAACGACGTTATGTTCCATGTAAACGGGGGCGACTGTGATACCGTCAACAGATATTTAAGAATCCGAGCTGCTATTGAATAAAATCCAGACAAATAAAAACTGTTACCACTTTACATATAACTGCACCTTGCATGTTTTACTTTTTACTTTGTATTATATAACTCGCGTAACAAGTGACATTATGTAGTTACAAACGACATATCAATTTTGTAAACCGGAATCTAGAATCCGGCACAACATGCTCAGAGTTACCCCACATACATATATAATCAGCAGGATTTCCTCTCAAATTCAGTAATGATATAATTATATTCGCGCGCAAAAGGTTATGTGCCGTATGAGAAAACTTTAAAACAGCAAAAAAGGTCGATCTTTGAGGTTTTTTGTAGAAACCTCTTCCATAAACAAATTTAGTGTAAATAGGAATGATGGATTACAACTGATTGTCTATGACGGCCTAAAATATGCAGCCCTGTGATAAACAGACAGACAAAAGGCTTTTTGCAGTACAGGCTCGTTGCTTCCCAGCCCAGCTTATCGGCGTAATGTCACCTGCCTGTCAGTCTTCTACAAGACTGTACTCCGGAGAATGTGCATAGGAGCTCCACGACCACTTTTAAGCTATTGCATAGCTTCTATCGCGGGCCTTGAGCGTGGAGAGCGAATCCAGAAATTCCCTAACGAAAATATTCAGGATTCAGTACTTTTTGCTACGGTTACGGAAAATAACAAGGTTGTCAACTGAGGTTGTCAATTTAAATAATTGATTATTTGCTGTTGATAAAAATTGCTATGCAATAGCTTTACCGCGGCAGTCTCCAAGTGCCACATTTAGTTTTTTTTACCACCGGACTAGGAGACATCCTACTGCAGCGTACCATCCACACTTGGTTGATATCGAGAAGAGTCCTACTCAGCGCTTCTCCTCCACGTTTATTATGCTCACAGCCCAAGTGTGGAACTGTCTGCCTGTCTGTCCCTCCCGCAATAAACCCGTATGCCATCAAAGCAAGAGTGAACAGGCATCTTCGTTCCATCATAGACCTCATCCATCGCTTTCCATCAGGCGTGATCGAGGTCAAGAGACAGCCCATTCAGCAAAAAAAAAGTGTCTTTTTCTGGGAACGGATCCTTAAAGAATCATGTTTGAATATTTCTTGTTCATTATTTGCACTGGGACAGGAAACCTTTACGTGTGAATTTATGTGAACTGTTAGTGTTGATGTATATGGCGGTATAGTGACGTCACAGAGTGTTTACTATCAATATTAGCGAGCTTCGTAGTATTCTTTATGACTAGTACATAAATAATACACGTGCTTTGTAGACTCTTAGTATTTTACATCTTTTTTCATTACCCAGTTTTTGACTGACTCTACTTTAGCTTAGCGATTCCCGAAAAGTCTTGCAACGTATATTTCGCTAGTTGTTGTATTTTGTAAATAAGAAATAATGAATTTCAAATTACCACCTTAAGTAGGTAACGCTAAAGTACAGTTTCAAAAATGATTAAATTCACTTTATTCATAAAATATTATTAAAATATCTCTTACTTTAACTTAAAACTTACTTCGAGTGTTCAGAACAGTGTAACTCACGCGGAAACGGAAGTGGTTAAGCAATTAAGCATACCTACAAGATCTGTATGTTTTCCTATATTAGCGTAATTGGATACAGAGTTAGTCATTCATTAATTAATAGTAAAATAAAATGGTAGTTTCCAGTAATTATAACTGAGAAATAACGTCACGCTTTTAGTTGTCTGAAGGATTAGGCAGAGGTGTATCTAATAGTACACCCACATTTAGCCAGTTATGTAAAAGGGGCGAGCCTATATACCATCAACCGATCACAAATCCAGACTCCGTGGCTACTACTAAGAAAATCCTGATAACAATTCGCCCGTCCTGGGAATCTATCCCCGGACCTCATACTCAGGAGTCGCGATTGCGGCCACTAGACTAACGAGGCCGAATAGGCATAATTTACAACATTAGTCATACCAAATAATCATCATGGCAAATGATTATGTGTGCAAAAATCTTTACTAATCGCAAATACTGGAATCTCCATTGAAACTTGACTCATAGGTATTTAACATCACATTTTGTATCATTTATGCAAATATTTCCACTAGGCCATGTATTTTCCGCACATTTTGCTTGTCATTGGAGTTATTTTTAAAACAGAATCATCATCATAATCATCATCTTTCTGCCCTTGTTCCATTATATTTGGGGTCGACGCAATACGTTTTCATCTTCCATTTTCCCCTGTCAGACGTCATGGTATCATTTACTCTCTTCCACTGTTTTAAGCTTTCACGGTTCATAACTATATTTAAAATGTCACTTACGGGATATCTTCCGTGATTTTTATTTGTTATGAGTTCCCGATATTTCGACGCTGTTGCAAGCGCCATGATCGCGGGTTAACTGGAGAACCCGCGATCATGGCGCTTGCAACAGCGTCGAAATATCGGGAACTCATAACAAATAAAAATCACGGAAGATATCCCGTAAGTGACATTTTAAATATATTTACTCTCTTTCTCCTTCATATCATTCCTCACACAATACATCCATCTCGTTTTTGGCCTTCCTCTCCCTCGCTATCCATCAACTTTAGTATCCATAACTTTTTTAGTGAAATACGTTTCATCCCTCCTCATTATATATTATTTTAAGAACAAAATGACAGCTTAGAATCTTAGGATGACTCGCTACTTATAAAATATAGTAATAAGCTTTGTAATTTATGTTTATATTTGTTATTTTATGTGTGCAATAAAGAATAAGAATAATTACTAATTGCGTAATTTGTAAGTAGATTTAGCTAATAGGTTCTCGCTCATTTATTATGCAACCGCGAATTAAAATTCTGCAAAATGACTTCGTAAAAATGCTAAGTATGTTTTAAGAGAGAAAAAATGTTATAGTCCAGTGGTCAAAAGCGAGACTGCTAAGCAATAAGCATGAGCATCTGGGTTCGATTCGAATCCCCGGTCGGGGAAAGTGTTATTGGGATTTTCCATTGGGAATTTCTTAGTAGCAGCCACGGAAACGGCGTTTTGGGGGGTCTCTTGTAATTTTTGATTTTTCTAAACGTGCTGCTTTTCAGTCGCGCTTTAGTTTTTTTTTTTCACTTATTAAGTAAAAAGTTTCCGGCTTCGCCTCTAGGTACTCGGGAAAAGCTAGTAAAAATTATAACCGCTTGCAACTGGACCCACAATAAAACTATGAAAAAAAAAAACAATTTAGAATGTGATTTGTTCGACTTGCCTCGTGGGTTCAGTTTGAGTGGATCCAAAGACTCGTTATCGGTCCCCGCAGATTTACCTTGTAAAAAAATTACTACTTATTTCTCAGTTTGCAGTTACCTAATAATAACGTTGTATTTACGATAACTACGATAGTTTTACGATAATACAGCGTTTGTGTGAACAGGCTTAATTATTTGTTGTGTAGTCGTAAAATAGGTATAAGACGCTCATGTGTTTAAATGATTTATGTATTTTAATGGTCCTTTGTCTGTACATAAATTATGAAGTAAATAAATATATAAGATTTTAGTTAAACGTTAATACATAAAGATTATTTAAATGTTGAGTAATTGGTAGTAATTGTGAGATAAATTACTTAGGTACTAATAAAGTACTTAGTTACAGACGTCAATGGAAAAATATGTACTTACATGGACAACCAACATTTAACCTGTTAGATCCTACATTATGATAAATTACTTCAGTTTAAATGACAAGTAATAGTTGTAATATCTTTTCATCATCATCATCATCCAGATACCGACTTCAGTCACTGGTGATAAGACTCTTTCTGCTTGTGCCAATCACCTTAATACGGTGTCTCGATGTAATATCAAGTTGGGCTTACAACAATGTTAGGTAGATATTCCATTTTTTTGCACACATGACCTAAAGTCCATGACCTCTTGAAAAAATTTGTACTTATAACTTGAAGGATAACCTTTAACAGTTCTTTCTATCATAAGTTAGTTCCCACAGTAGCGTCTCATTTTCCCACACTAATTAACAAAACACCAAACAAGCATAAAACAATTGTATTTCTCTAAACAAACACTTCCGATTCGTAAACGGTCCAAAGCTTGACAAATCTGTGTAACGAACGTTTTGTCACGCCAATTGTGACAAATCTCTGTGTGTACAGTCGAACAAGCTAATAAATATACAGGTAGATCTTTATAATTCTAGAACGCTGAAAATATTGATAGCAATTTTGTTTTATAAAGTGTTTCGCATTAAGCGGCTGATGGCAAACGCTGTATCGTTTAAAATAAGTCTCTAAATGTATCTGTTTAATCTTAAAACTAAATACAAGTTAGCTGGCTGTATACTTATTAGCTTGTTCGACTGTACTTGTGTAGCGAACATTTTGTCACGGCAATTGTGCCTAAACGCGCGTGACACGCGTGGTAGCCGTGACAAAGAACGTATGCCGTGTTGGTTATTGAAAACTGACACAATTTTGTGGGCAATTGGTGACTGGTGGTTTTTGTAACAAGTTTTTATGGTTATCAGGGCAATTTTGTGGGTATTTGTTTAATTGTTAAGTTTTGGATGTAGCTGAATCATCATCATCTACATCTATCTAGCCTTTTCCTAACTATGTTGGAGTCTTCTTCCATTCTAACCGGTTGCAGCTGAATACCAGTATTTTACATGGAAAGCTGAATACCAGTATTTTACATGGAACGACTGCCTATCTGACCTCCACAACCCAATGAGTATTGGGTAAAATGATATCCTTTGATAAGACTGGTTATGTCAGACTTTCGGGCAATACTTTTCATGTAGCTGAATATTAATATTCAGCTACATGAAAACACCCACACACACAGCCACACACTCACGCAAATACACTCCTCACACCTACACATACCCCACACACACATATACACTCCTCACACACGCACACATACACTCCTCACACATACACACACTCACAGACATACACTTCTTTACCTCAAAACTATTTTGAATTATTTTATTTCCATTTTCATGTTTCTTTAACTCGAACATAATTGTCAAACTCAATACTCTGAAATCGTTGCAGTAACATCAGTAGCATTAAGTGAACCTTTTGTCATAACTAATGATTCCTTAGGGGACCCGACACCGGACTGCTTCTCCTTATCACAGGTTTTCATAACCTAGCTAGGAGAGCAGTGCTTACCCAAATGATTGTAGAAATACTTACCTATATGTAAAACTGTATTTTTAAAGTGTACTACAATGCCTTGTTTGAGTAAATAAATATATTATTATTATAATATTAAATATTGATGAGCGTATTTTTCAATTGAGAGTTAATAATCCCGTTTTCCTCAATAGCTATCACAGCAACTCCAATCTGAATCACAGCAGCAGCATTTTTCATAACATATCTACTACGGAATTACGGATACGTTATAAATAACTTTCAATAATATAATATAATCAAACTTAACCGGTATCTAAGTTCCTAAAAAGGCCAGAGATTGGTCTGTGTAACTTTTTCAACACGTTTAATTATAGGATATCCTGTATGTCAAGCTAAATCTAGACGGGTCGTTGCACCATAACCTGAATATCTCAGACAGGTGAATTAATAACGATTTCTTGCAACAAAATTATATCATAATAATATATTATCGCATTAAAATAAGGAAAAATTAAAGAGCGGAACGTCACGTTTGGCAACACGGGTTGGCAATTTTAGACTTAAAAATAAGTCCAGGATTTCATCACGATGTTTTCTTTACCAACGTCTTTGATGATGACCAAAATCAACTAAGAAAGTACATATTAATTTAAAACGTCACATTAATACTTTGTCCGGATTTGAACCCACAAACAAACTCGTATATGAGAAACGATGATGATAACCTCTGAGCCATCACGATAACTTTAAGGAGAACTCGACAGATTTCTAGCGGTATTCACTTAGAAATGCTAAGTGCGAGTTAAGTTCACGCTAGATCCGTATTGAACTTAATTTCGTCATCTCAACTTTCGAACGTTAGCGCTTATTACGTGGGAAGTGTTGAGTAATCTGAGTTGGCTTTACCTTTATAGCTTCAAGTTGAGGTCTAAGTTATTTTGTGTTATTTATCCTTTAATTTTCCGGGATAAAAAGCACTTAGTTTTATTTAGGGTTCCCGGCAGTGTATCAGCAGACTGGAGTGTTCATTATGCCTATAAATTGTTAGCAATAGGCTCGCCTCCCTGTATCATAAGACTTCAACGTATGTCACTCACGAAATGTGGGTCAGGGTGTTTTATAGAAACCTCTAACTAACCCTTTAGTGAAAAATGGCGTGTTGAATACGTATGATATGTTATCTATGTAGTTATAAGCCTCTGCAATATTTATTGTTTTTATTTTCCAAATTGGAGATGGGTTTCATTTCACTATCTTATACCTCTTCCTAATGCTATCCACTCAGCTATCCATATCTACCGAAAATAGTCCTCCTCATGCTGAAAATAGATCAGTCTTGCGCTGCACACTAAGATTTAATGCTTACTCTCTTTGAAATCCGTACCAGTCTACTGTCATGTAATACGGATTTAAAAACATATGTTATCAGAACGTTTTCAGGACATTAACGGCAGTTAGTTTTTTTGTTCCAATATACCGTTTTTCGGTCTATCATCATGAGTAGGTAACTGTTTTTGACCATCGCATCTACTTATGTGCGAATTTGTTACTATCAATAGACAATGTGGGAAAAAGCTTATTGTGCTGTAACAGTAAAAAATGTGTTGAAGGTTCAACTAGGTCTTCATAGGTCGATGTATTAGATTTAATGCTTTGATTAATTTTAACTGAGGTTCTAGATGGTAAAACCCAATGAAGATAACCTGGAACGTTTAGTTAAGGCGAATTTATATATTTATATAATATCTGTGGTTAAGGTGTAGGTACTATTAGAGCAGCGGTGGCCCTGTGGTGTCGGCCTCGACTTACGAACAGTAGGTCGTGGGTTCGAACCCAGGCAGGCGCATTACTTTGTGTAATTTATTTCATCACCGCTGCTCTCAAAACGGTGAAGGAAAACATCGTGAGGAAACCGGCATGTCTTAGAACCAAAAATTCGAAGACATGTGACATCTGCCAATCCGCACTGGGCCCGCGTGGTGGATTATAGCCCATCCCTCTCCTAGAGAGGAGGCCTGAGTCCCTGCAGTGGGAACATTATAGGCTGGTGATGATGACTATTACTGATACTGTCATCCCATTGCTAGCCATTCATGGCTTCTAGGGCCACTGGTCGCCAACTTCTAGGTGTACTATTATGTAGAAATATTAGCGACACGCAACTACTTCGTACAGTGCCATCTCATCATCATCATTCTCCTACCCTTAACTCAATGAGGGCTACCGTTTTTGTGCTCACCAGTTGGCGCCACTGGCGAGTGAGGTCCCGACCTAAAGAACTCTAAACTGTAAAAAACGAAAACCATTGTTGTAAACTCGGTAAAGAAGCTTAATTTCGACAAAATATTTTGTTTGTAAATAGTAAACAAACCTCTGAATTAGCTGTTCTTTCAGTCCGCTTAACTTTGCACCTCTTTTTCTTAGTTCCACTTTTAAAGCACTGACATTCATTGACCCGTAACTCGTATTTGCCATAATAAGGATGTTTTAATTTTAAATTAAATATTTTGTAATACCTCAAAATTAAACTTAAATGAAATAAATAAGTAAAACCGCGCAGCCCACTCATTAAAGTGAAAAGTGACATTTTGGAGACCTCACGCTACACTAGCGCCTCTAGCGGCGAATTCACACGCTTTAGCCCTCATTTAATAGGGCTCGGTGCAACATATCTGCTTCTTCCATACCTCTCTTCTACTTGTCATATCAGCAGTCACCTCCTTTCTAGTCATATACATAGCGTCATCTATAGACACCAAAAACTGTCAACACAACATGTCATTGAAATCAGTTGAGTGGTTTTAGAGATTAGTCCGGGTGCCACGGTACATTTTTTAATTTGATTACTACCTAACAAGCTAGTTTTTCGTGAGTGCGTAATCATTTTTGATGACCTCGTTATCAACACATGTTGGAAGTGGAGGAGGTTATCAAAAATGATTACTACTACTAACTATGGTAATCTGTGAACAGCGCTGTGGGCTACATTATTATTTAAGTTATTTGTTTTCATGTTGTTATTTTCCTAAATGTAGCTGTTTGTTGTTCCTACTTGATAAAATTAAAAAATAACCAGCAGATTTTTTTATTACTTTGTTTGTGTTTATATAATTTAACAGTCATATTTGTTAAATATATGCAGATATCCTATTATTTTTGGCTCGTAATGCAAAACAAACTTATAACTTTACTTAAGTATAATTATAAAAATACAGATAATCAACATTATTTAACTTTTTAAATAATTAAGTATCAGAATTAAGAGAAAGTAAGCACAGCATAAACGTCGCTTGCTGAAAAAGGGTGCGTGGTTCCCGCCATTTTCAGTAGCTTCACTCGGTGTTGCCAACATATTGTCCTACAAATTGTGTGGTACGTTATCCCGGTCCTATGTATAGAAATATTTTATCCTTGCTACCCCTGCTAGCTACCACAATCGAGAGTTTTTGTTCAGGAAATGTTGGGCGTGTCATCAAAATGAAGCTACTCACGAAAAACTAGCTTGATAGTAATCAAATTAAAAAATGTACTGTGGCACCCGGACTATTAGCGTGTACTTCTCAGAAACGCTCAATGCAAGCAAAATGTTAAAAAACGCGACTTACACAAGACTGACATTGACTGAATTTATTTTCCTCTTACTCAACAAAAGCTACTGCATAAAGATTTGTAACGAAACAGTAATTACCACATCATGGTCTAAAACTCTTGCTATTTATTTCTTTATGACTTACTCGCCCAGATTCTTTTGATATTACGCAATTGATCTGTCTTCTTGGGTGTTACGGTCGCAAGTACCTACTGTAGAGCAGGGTTGTGGCTTCACACCCCGTACTATATAGTAGTAGCAGCCCAGATGTTAGATTTTTAACTAGCATAATTATGCTCGCTCGCCCGAAAAGCATGGTCCCCCATGGAAAAGGTTGATCAGTTTTATGATCAGCGGGTCGCTTTAGCAGAATCATAATAGAATAATTATAGTTATCTGGTACAATTGTTAAAATGGTCTCAGACGCAGTTAATATTAAATATGAATTGTCAATTTGTGACCAATCTACGAATTGTAACGTAATTCATATAATGATCCAATAATGATTCTGCTGAAGTAGCCATTTTAGGTCCCCCAGATCGTCTGAATCCCCTTGATGGAATGAATGACCTTTCTGTTACACGCTGTATTTTGCCGGTAGCTGTGGCAAATCAGGACGGCTATATGGAACTAAACAAAGTTATCTCAATCTCACAAATCACCTTGTTGTTCATAACTATAGTCATGATAATATGACGCAACCAATCGACTTTCGCCATTCGAACGTTTACAATAGCTTGTAACGGTTGTAAGGCAATTTTTGGATAGGAGAAATTTCATGTGACTTGACGGGTTTGAATCATGATAACTGTGTTTGTTGTGTACTGGGACAAGTTAATATTGTTATTGATCTTGCTTTAGAAGGCATCCATGAGTTGTTAACTTAGAGAGTTTCGTTTTTGATTCGGGTGATGTTAAGACTTCAGAAGAGAAATCATCATCATCATCAACAGCCTATTAATGTTCCCACTGCTGGGACACAGGCCTTTCTCTGGGATCTCTTTGAGAGGGAATGGGCTATAATCTACCACGCGGGCTCAGTGCGGATTGGTAGATGTCACATGTCTTCGATTTTTTTTGGTTCTAAGACATGCCGGTTTCCTCACGATGTTTTCCTTCACCGTTTTGAGAGCAGCGGTGATGAAATAAATTACACAAATTAATGTGCCTGCCTGGGTTCGAACCCACGACCTACTGTTCGTAAGTCAGGGCCGCCACCACTGGGCCACCGCTGCTCTTGAAGAGAAATATCTAGGTACATGTAATTGTAGTTTTGCAGTTATGTCTACTTACATCGGGAAAAGGCTCTAGTAGTGCGTGATTCTAGAACCGTTCCGTGTGGTGTCGGTGTTCCGTGTGGTGTCGGACGTAAAGAATAGCACCGTCCCATATCTTCCCGTGGGTGTCGTAAGAGGCGACTAAGGGACTTACCAGAGAATGGGCAGCAGCGTTCTCTGTGTCTTTGTAACAACCATACTGCGATCGCCAACCCGCCTGCCAAGCGTGGCGATTATGGCAAACCCCCCCAAAAATGCCTGGGGGAGGCCTATGTCCAGCAGTGGACGTCTTTTGGCTGAAATGATGATGATGATGATGAGTGCGTGATTTTGGTTATAATTATTATTTGCCATTTGTGCCTCAATACAGGACAAAGGCTTCCCTTTCCCCATTGCATTTATCACAATCCAGAGCTGTTATTCGCCAATCCTGGTAAAAAGAGTCGAGTTCGTCCCGCCGTATCCTTTTGGACATGCAGCGTTGTCATTTGCTGATGTTAGGGACCCATTGTGTGGTTAATAAAGCCCATAGCTTCTTAGGCAGATGTGACCAGCCATAGTTCTAGTTCCATTTGAGCTTGGTAGCCGTGTGACCTACATCAGCAATTGGATTATGAAACGCAGTATTGAGCTCTTTATACGATCAGTAAGGTTAACTCCAAAGAACATTAGGCTCGATTAAACCTGAGTGAGGACTTTTGAAACTTGGTTAGTGACCACTTGATTAGTTACAAAGGTAAATTAAATCGATTATTAAAAGAGATAACGCTGGTCACACTGAGATTCGTCGATGCTGTAAGACATTACGTTAGAAAGACTGATTGTGTAATAATCTTGCTTGTTTATTTAGCCACATAATTCAAAGTTATCCTGCCTTACCTTAGGTAAAATAAGAAAAGAAGCTACTAGCGAAAATATTTTTCTATATAGTTAACTATTCGCATCGATTCGCTAAACGAATTATACCTGCACTTAACTTTTATCGTTGGTAAAGTTACAAACAAATAATAAGTTAAAATGCAAATACAATTAACCTTTATCCATAAAATAGGGGTCATTGAACTGTAGGTAAACTTCAAAAATATTTTAACAACCTGGCTTAGACAAACACTTAAGTTAGAAAAAAATAAAGAGCCAAAACCAACTTACGGCAGAGCGAATTCTTAAAGCTCTTCAAATATTTGAAGATTATCCGTTTGCCAAAATGTTAATCGGTCCCAAATGTCCTAAATTAATCTATGTTTGCTTAATTTGTATTTTTATCTAGCCCAACGAACTCTAGCTCAAAATATTGCACACAGACCCCGTTTATAGCATTAATCATCATCATCTGTCTACTGGATTCCCAACTATGCTGGATTCTGCTTCCAGTGTCGTCGAATGTTTTTGAATGCTAATATTTTACAAGGAATGAAAATAATAGTACACCCTCATTTTGCCAGTTATGTAAAGTATTATGTTTATGAATTATCTACTTCTATTGTAAGAAGTGTAATTGTTAAGGGGCCTTGTACAGACAAGACTTGCGGAACTTTAGGCAATTTCGGTGCGATGCTATGTTTGTGTGCAGCGATAACACCGACGAACGCACACACGGGCATTTCGAGCGTTGTACTACGGTTGAAAAATTTGATCATTTATACGATTATTATTTTAAGTGACATAATTTTATAGTAAGTAAGTACACGCGTACGGCTTTGAAAAAAGTCTGGAATTTGTGTTATGTATAGGTACAGTATATCAATCAACATAAAAATGGTTCAATTTGGTGTTAGATGAATTAAAATAAAAAATTATGATATCTATTTTAATCACAGATTTTAATATTTGTTGTAAATTGGTTGTGAAAGCACTTTAACACGTCAAAAATAAATAATGTTTCCGTCTCTTTTTAACCGACTTCTAAAAAGGAAGTAGGTTCTCTATTCGTATGTTTTTTTTATGTGTGTCCGCGCATATCTCCGACAATTCTGGACCGATTTTCAAAATTATTTTTTTGTTTGAAAAAGTATACTCCCAAGGTGGTCCCAATGTCACCAAGTCAGTTTCTGATGATGGGAACTCTGAGAAATTGAGGGCAACCCTCGAATATCATAGGCGCACATAACGTTTTCCATACATTTTCAGAAGCTGTTCAAGTACTTGCGTCTGATAATCATAATTTCATGTGGCTGCGTTGATGACGGAAGGTGCAACTCCTCAACGGTCAGGACTTGAAAGAAAATTCCTTCAAAATTATAGGTTCTCAATTCGTCGGCTAGGAAAATTTTAGGTTTTTCCGTCATGGGTGTCGTTTTCATGGTTTTTTGAGGTCGCTGATTACGAAAATGAAGTCAAAATGAAAATCAAGATGGCGCCGACGAAAATTTTTGGTTTTTCCGTCATGGGTGTCGTTTTCATGGCTATAGGGGTCGCTGATTACGAAAATGAGGTCAAAATGAAAATCCAAGATGGCGGTCAGTAATTTTTTTGGTTTTTCCGTCATGGGTGTCGTTTTCATGGCTATAGGGGTCGCTGCTTACGAAAATGAAGTCAAAATGAAAATCCAAGATGGCGCCGACAAAATTTTTGGTTTTTCCATCATGGGTGTCGTTTTCGTGGTTTTCGGGGTCGCTGATTACGAAAATGAAGCCAAAATGAAAATCCAAGATGGCGTACAGGAAAATTTTTGGTTTTTCCGTCATGGGTGTCGTTTTCATGGTTTTTGGGGTCGCTGATTACGAAAATGAAGTTTAAATGAAAATCCAAGATGGCAGCCAGGATTTTTTTTGGTTTTTACGTCTTGGGTGTCGTTTTGATGGTTTTTGGGGTCACTGATTACGAAAATGAGGTCAAAATGAAAAACAAGATGGCGCCGACGAAAATTTTTGGTTTTTCCGTCATGGGTATCGTTTTAAAGGCATAGGAGTCGCTGATTACGAAAATGAAATCAAAATGAAAATTCAAGATGGCGGCCAGGAAAATTTTAGGTTTTTCCGTCATGGGTGTGGTTTTCATGGTTTTTGGGGTCGCTGATTACGAAAATGAGACCAAAATTAAAATCCAAGATGGCGGGTTTTCCGTCATGGGTGTCGTTTTCATGGTTTTCGGGGCCCCTGATTACGAAAATGAAGCCAAAATGAAAATCCAAGATGGCGGCCAGGAAAATATTTGGTTTTTCCGTCATGGGTGTCGTTTTCATGGTTTTTGGGGTCGCTGATTACGAAAAAGAGGTCAAAATTAAAATCCAAGATGGCGGCCAGGCAAATTTTTGGTTTTCCGTCATGGGTGTCGTTTTCATGGTTTTCGGGGCCGCTGATTACGAAAATGAAGCCAAAATGAAAATCCAAGATGGCGGCCAGGAAAATATTTGGTTTTTCCGTCATGGGTGTCGTTTTCATGGTTTTTGTGGTCGCTGATTACGAAAAAGAGGTCAAAATTAAAATCCAAGATGGCGGCCAGGAAAATATTTGGTTTTTCTGTCATGGGTGTCGTTTTCATGGTTTTTGGGGTCGCTGATTACGAAAAAGAGGTCAAAATTAAAACTCAAGATGGCGGCCAGGCAAATTTTTGGTTTTTCCGTCATGGGTGTCGTTTTCATGGTTTTAGGGGTCGCTGATTACGAAAATGAAGCCAAAATGAAAATCCAAGATGGCGGCCAGGAAAATTTTGGTTTTTCCGTCATGGGTGTCGTTTTCATGGTTTTCTGGGTCGCTGATTACGAAAATGTGCTCAAAATTTAGTAATAATATATAAAACGGGTTTGTTAAACATGAAATCGAAATAAATATTAATAATTAAGTTATACTAGACAAAATGTAAAATAACATGAAGAGTAAAAAAATGGAATTGTAGGCATTGTCATTCAAATAGTCCGTTAGCCGTTATCACGTTTCCACCGGGCACCACGTGGAGGTGGACTGACACCCAGCGTTTTTTTTTTGGTTGTTTTCAAATCAGATTTTAAGTATGATACGTGATGAAGGGAAAAAATATTTGATTTTTTGATAGGTTTTGTGTTTTTTTGGTTGTTTTTATTTTTCATTGATTTCTATACACAAAATCAGATTTTAAGTATTATACGTGATGAAGGAAAAAAAACATTTGATTTTTTGTTAGGTTTTGTGCTTTCGAGGTCAAGAATCTCGAGCACGCCTGAAGGAATGCTGGCTTATTTTGTAAAAAAAACGGTAATTGGCCGTATGCAGTATGTAGACTTTGACCCCAGATAGATATGATTATTTATTTTAAATTTTTATGCTTTTTAGTTTTTTACGTTTAATCATTTTGTTTGTTTCGTTTTTTTTTATGTATTTATTTAATCATATTTGTTGGAATTCAAAATTATGAGCAATGGCCTGTAAGTAATCTGGGAGTGGTCTCTCCCCAAATGATTCAACTAAATCTTTTAATCTTGCCGATGTTTGCCTATATTTTGGCCGACTAGTTGTGTGTGATCCACGAGACAAAATTTGCTCCAATTTCAGCTCTGTCAGGCTTTGCTGCCGACGAAGTTCATCCAAAAACTTCCATATAGATGGGTGATGAGCCGATAGAAGTGACGAGAATTCCCTGTGAAAGCCTTCAACAGAGTTGTTCGTTCGGGGAATTTCCTGAAGAACTGCATCAAAAGTATTCCGCAGATCAATAGGAAATCTAGGAGCTCGCCTGCCCCGTCTTTCCAACCTTCCGATCCAAAACATTATCTAGCACTCAAAAGTACTATTAAAAATATTGCCGTCAAAAAATTATTGTTCATTTTAAATGTATATCAATAATTATCTTTATTTCATCGTATCCTTGATTTTTAAAGCTGTAAAGTCATTTGATCCTGTACGGGAACTTTTTTTAACATGATATTGTAAAATACAATTGCTATATAGTATTGCCGTTCAAAAGAAACTGTTCTAAAAAAAGTTATAGAGAAATACAAAAACTGAAATTTTGCAAATTATTGCAAAAGTTTAAATATCATAGATTAATGAAATATAGCAGTTTTCTAAATTTTATCCCTTGTTTTAAATAGTATTAACATAAATAAATTAGGAAAAAATGATGCCGTACATTTTAATGCAGACCATATATTTTAGGCTGATGAAAATGACGCTACCATTTTAAGGGTACTGATACAGGCCTAGGGTACTGATATAGGCCATCTGATACAGTACGGCATTAACATATTTTTGTAGAGAACAATTATTGATAATATGATAAAATCACTATGACGTCTAACTGAACTGAAACGGTGTTTATATTATATCCAAGAATTGAAACTGTCAATCCCAGTATCAACAGTTTTGTATACTTTTTGGTTTAATATATACTATAAACATTATTGATACATATATATAATTGATTTGTTTCATTCTAATGATGTGAATAAATAAAACAATCACTTTTTAGAAAAAAAAAATGTTTTTCTTTGGACCAACGAAAACGGCATATGAAAAAATATTATCTATGCATAAAATACTTTTAAAATTATGTTGTAATTATTAATTTTATGTTGTGTCAAATCACCCCCCCTTTTTTTTTTTTTTGTTTTGGTGGGTGGAAAATCATCGAAAAAATATATCAAATCACCCCCTTGACCACGGAAAGAGAGGGGGTTGCAACCCTCGATTATTTCCCCTTGTCGCATGATTTTTGTACGGCGTTGCGGAATAATGGGTTAGAAGCAGTATTGAAAATATTGAAATAGTATGAAACTGATGCCGTACAAAATCAAATGACCAACTCTACTCTCTCTACTCTGGAAATTGTCGGAAAATAAAAAATAAATTCCGACTTTGTGGCGCACCATTTTTTTACGGCACTACACGTTTTCTTATTATTTTTCATGGATCTATCGATGGTAAGAATGCCGTACAAAAATATATGACCAAAATATCCTACGAGTGTTTGAATTCTCACCTGCACTCGGTTGGATAGCTTACAAGTGACGGCATAGTGCTGAATCTCATTATTTTATGCTCTTATATCGTTCTAGATAGGTCACCTGGTGGTTCACATAACCCATAATTTTTTCAACACGGGCCAGTAGTCTATAGTATAACTTATTAATATTTATTTCGATTTCATGTTTAACAAACCCGTTTTATCGGATTTTCATTTTGACCTTATTTTCGTAGTCAGCGACCCCAAAAACCATGAAAACGACACCCATGACGGAAAAACCAAAAATTGCGTCGGCGCCATCTTGAATTTTAATTTTGACCTCTTTTTCGTAATCAGCGACCCCAAAAACCATGAAAACGACACCCATGCCGGAAAAACCAAAAATTTTGTCGGCGCCATCTTGGATTTTCATTTTGACCTCATTTTCGTAGTCGGCGACCCCAAAAACCATGAAAACGACACCCATGACGGAAAAACCAAAAATTTCGTCGGCGCCATCTTGAATTTTAATTTTGACCTCTTTTTCGTAATCAGCGACCCCAAAAACCATGAAAACGACACCCATGCCGGAAAAACCAAAAGTTTTGTCGGCGCCATCTTGGATTTTCATTTTGACCTCATTTTCGTAGTCGGCGACCCCAAAAACCATGAAAACGACACCCATGACAGAAAAACCAAAAATTTTGTCGGCGCCATCTTGGATTTTCATTTTGACCTCATTTTCGTAGTCGGCGACCCCAAAAACCATGAAAACGACACCCATGACGGAAAAACCAAAAATTTTGTCGGCGCCATCTTGGATTTTCATTTTGACCTCATTTTCGTAGTCGGCGACCCCAAAAACCATGAAAACGACACCCATGACGGAAAAACCAAAAATTTTCCTGGCCGCCATATTGAACTTTAATTTTGACCTCATTTTCGTAATCAGCGACCCCAAAAACCATGAAAACGACACCCATGACGGAAAAACCAAAAAATTTCCTGGCTGCCATCTTGGATTTTCATTTTGACCTCATTTTCGTAATCAGCGACCCCAAAAACTATGAAAACGACACCCATGACGGAAAAACCAAAAATTTTCCTGGCCGCCATATTGAACTTTAATTTTGACCTCATTTTCGTAATCAGCGACCCCAAAAACCATCAAAACGATACCCATGACGGAAAAACCAAAAAAATTCTTGACCGCCATCTTGGATTTTCATTTTAACCTCATTTTCGTAATCAGCGACCCCTATAGCCATGAAAACGACACCCATGACGGAAAAACCAAAAAATTTCGTCGGCGCCATCTTGATTTTCATTTTGACCTCATTTTCGTAATCAGCGACCCCAAAAACCATCAAAACGACACCCATGACGGAAAAACCTAAAAATTTTCTAGCCGACGAATTGAGAACCTCCTTTTTTTTAAGTCGGTTAATGAGATTTACCGTCTATCATCAGTTCAACCTAATAGCCTGAAAGAATAGAACTATCGATCCATAAGTACGTATAATTTTGAAGGAATTTTCTTTCAAGTCCTGACCGTTGAGGAGTTGCACCTTCCGTCATCAGCGCAGCCACATGAAATTATGATTATCAGACGCAAATACTTGAACAGCTTCTGAAAATGTATGGAAAACGTTATGTGCGCCTATGATATTCGAGGGTTGCCCTCAATTTCTCAGAGTTCCCATCATCAGAAATTGACTTGGTGACAATGGGATCACCTCGGGAGTATACCCTTTCCAAGACAAAAAGAATTTTGAAAATCAGTCCACAATTGACGGAGATATTCGCGGACATACAAACACGAATAGAGAACCTCCTCTTTTTTGGAGGTCGGTTAAAAATATATATCGAAGTACAATCGACAACAACAATCGATCGTGAAATT
The DNA here is from genome assembly GCA_949775195.1 of Diarsia dahlii. Classification (NCBI taxonomy): domain Eukaryota; kingdom Metazoa; phylum Arthropoda; class Insecta; order Lepidoptera; family Noctuidae; genus Diarsia; species Diarsia dahlii. The sequence continues at coordinate 17,490,998 of OX459213.1, forward strand.
CGACTTCGATCTGAAGATGAAAAAAATTTTAGCAATCTTTAATAACTAGCAAAAAAAACATGTTTGATCAAAATTAATAAGTGTATCAAATTGTGGTAATCGGCTTACAATCTCGAAAATATGTTTACGAAAAACACGGGAGCGTTTGTGACACAAAGCGATACGTCCGTCCTTTGGCAGTGGCCGATTCGTACTGGCGAGATAGAGTTTGCGCGGTCGATAATATAGTTAACTTTGGATTTAATTTACGAAATGAAATTATAGTTTATTGATAAAATAAAAATACGATTCTATTAGAAGGTTACCTTAAAATTAATACGTAGTTTTTAAATTTTCTTTAACGTGATTCTAAGGTATAGAAAAAAAATCTTATTTGTCGAGACATTTTGTAAAAATTGCGATGTTTTAACATTTTTTTTCTGCTATATTTTGTATTGAAGTTGAAAATGTGACAAATAGGTCCGCCAGTAGACCATACGGTGATGTTATTTATATTTTTTTTAATGTTTAAAATCGTTTGTAGTGTTATGTTCGGCTAAGCCAAACGTAACTCGATCGGTATTTGTGAGGAAAAGGGCTTTTGAATACGGGTGATTGTCATTAATATAAACATTATTTTGAAAATTCTTGAAACCTTTCCACCAGAAAAAGAACTCGTCTCTTATAATAGCCAAAAGGAAGCTTCAAATTCTTCATAGATTTCCCACACCAAGCGATCAAAATTGATCAAACTGAGATGATTTTGTGGAAGGAGCCTTAAAGCAAATAATCAATATATTCATAAATATTTTACAAGGAGCGACTGCTATTCTTATCCCCTACGAGGCAATAACTAGGTAAAACACCTACCTTCCGAAATGACCTTCGTACCCACGAAGATGACAAACGATAAGATATAGAAGAAACAGACGGCAATAGCATTGCCCTTTTACAACCAAACTCTTCTGTTACCGTATTACTCAACCTAAAATAACCCTTCCTCTCTTCCACAGTGGTGGTCAACAGCGCCGAGTTTCCTTCGCCGTGGCGCTCATGCACGACCCAGAGCTCCTGATCCTGGATGAGCCTACCGTGGGCGTGGACCCACTGCTGCGTCAGTCCATCTGGACCCATCTGGTGCGCATCACCAGCTCGGGAGACAAGACTGTCATCATCACCACGCATTATATCGAAGAGGCCCGGCAGGCGCATTGTGTAAGTACTTTGTAGAACTTGTTTTTTTTTTTAAGAACAGCCCGATTTACTTTTGGAAGTCGGTGGAAAACAAGTCAATGAACCTCATAAAGTCATCAACATCACATCTGATCTACAATGTTGAGATATAATTAAAAAGGAAAATAATAAGTTTAGGTTTTAGGATGTTACTAAGTTATTGTAGCTAATATTTTTTTAAAGTGATTTACCTTGTCTCCTCGACGAAAAGTTCGGACGAGTGAATATATATGCGTCGTCGGGTAAGGGATTTCCGGTTTTTTATAAACGGAAAAATCAATTTGTTTTATATACCATTTTAAGATATTTGCATAGTGGGTAAATTAATAAAACAAGGAAATTTTAATCAGCACTTCAATTTACAAACAAATATATTACAATTTCCATAGTTGTATAAAAATAAACGCTTCGAATATTTAAAACTTGTTTTCGCACCAAGTTATGAAACAGCATTCCTTATTTACTTTGCCGAACAAGTACAATAATAAATTATATTGTATTTACACAAAAACTTAACACCCAATGCTAAGTTAAAGGTGATGTCAAAGTCAACAAAAAATTGCCAAATTTTGAAAAAAAAAGTCACGTGTCTATGTCTAAATCTCTGTTGAAGGTCTCTTGTCGATAATGGCTGGCTTTTTCGAATGTCAGTATACACATTAAGATGTAATAAAATAACCATTTATAAAGTATTTACACTGCCATATTGATTTTGACCATTTTTCGGGCCAGCAGTTGTAAAGCTCTTCATATTGTATAACCACCAGAGCCGTGTTGGTATCCACTACCATTCCTGTGTCTATTAAAACCCAGTAATGCTGCCAGAAATCCCGGGTTATCTTTCTTTAGGGAAATTCAGTAGACCTCTTTTTATTTCTTATAATTAGCCTATTCAGTCCCACTGCTGAGCAAAGGCCTCCCGGTGTTTTGCGGTTTCTGGTCAATGAGTCAGGAACAAGTCCAAAGCATCTTTTCATAAGAACTAAAAAAATTACATAATTATGGCCCTAACAGACCGCAAACCCCTTAAAAGTGTGAAACAAGGCTAATTTAATGTATCATATTTCACAACCGCACAACCAATTACCTCCACTAATGTTTCCGGAATGCCATTTCCTTGAAGATACGTGTTTTTGTATCAAAAAACTGACTAATCGAGGTCCAGCAGCTTCCTCGTTAGACGAAGTGCCATTAGCATATCGTACGCATAATTTGATAACGTTTGTTTTATAAACAGCGTAAAAACGCATAAAATTGAACTGATAGAAATCAGCGATTATTTCGAAACTTCTTTAACATATTATGATTCAGATTTTCTATCAACTTATCAAAGCATTTATTTCAAATAGGCCAGTTACAGGCACTTTTGAATCGTCGAAACAAATACATATTAAAAAAAGAACCTACAGTCCCAGTCACATAGGTAATAACTGTGACTGTACTGTAGTTACCCATTCCAAAGCTTAAATCTTTTTGCAGAAGAACGAGCAAAAAACTCCGTGAAGAGTCTTTCAAACTCTTTTTTCTTTTGTGTTCTCCCACTACTGGGCAAAAGACTTCATATAGCTAATCACTCTTCCCAGTGTGCTGCCATCTCAATGCTGCGATTGTTAGGCAAAAAATCGATCAGTCATAGTCACACACATCTAGGTTCTATACGTTAATGTATATAAAGCACCCGATATGAAGTGGTTATAATGTTGCCGTGCTAGATACTTAAATGTCACATAATTATGCCAGTTTAATTGAGTTTCGACAATGTTAGGAAGAATATATTTTTTTAAATTTTGTGTTCTTTTGGTTTTGAACATGTGCAGTTTAAATGCTTAATTAAGCCATTATTTCATGATTTTACATCTCTAAATAAAACAAAAATAAACAAATTGAATCTAGACTAAGTATTCTAAAATTAACCTACATAAAAATATCAACTAGAATCTAGTTCCTGCTGCATATGTTTTATTAATTAGTGTTGTTTTTCACAGTCATTTTTTGCATAGAAACAAAACTAGATCAATTTGAGTTTTTACTACTATCACTGTTTTATTCTGTCTGTAAACAATCATTACTAAATAGGAACCTCAAATACCAATATTTATTTGAAACTAACCTTTTTGTAAGTGCCACCTAAAAAGTAAAAGCTCTTATAAAGTTTTGAATGTTACTTTTGTGAAACTCCATAAGTTACTCAGCCGAAACCACGCGGCAAGTTCATAGTGCCAACTAATTGACCACAAGTCACTAATGAACGCTAAAAAACTATAGGTACATAATCTTGTTTCCCATTTTCGGCGTTATTAGCAAAAACTATGAGAAATATTTGACATCATTATCTGATTTGCTACAGACAGACTGGGCAAGTCATTATAATTATATTATGCCAATGACTTGAATACATGACTAACTTACATAATTATTATTCTGATGAAACAGTATGAGAATTTTCCAATTGTATCTACGTATGAATAACCTACTCAGGTGCAGGTTTTAGACAACTCAGCCTGAAGTGTCCGTGTGCAAATATCATGTTGTTCCACAAACAATCCCCATTGTTACTGCCAGATTAAATATATTGTGTCCAGCGTACTCTGATGCAACCACTACATGAAGTAAGGGATGTCAGTGTTTTGCGCCAAACTCGTAGCTATAACTCCTGGAATGACTCATTATAAATTGCCAGAGACTCGCTAAGAAGAAGACCGTAGCAGACTAAACTGCCAAACTCCCATAGCAAAGTCGACCGGAAAAACAATTTATCTACTCCAGGGCCAAAACTATCCTGTAGATAAAGCCTAGCATATTCTAATGATGTGCATTCTCTTTCAGATCGGTCTGATGAGAAGCGGTCGCCTCTTAGCTGAGGAGTCACCTCAAGCCCTACTGCAGATGTACTCCTGCATATCACTTGAAGATGTCTTCCTCAAACTGTCCAGGAAACAAGGTAAGACTTCAAACTACTGCCACTGCAAAACTGTTTTTATTAATTAAATGTAACGGCTGAATTTTCAAACGCATGGCTTTAAGTCTTATGATAGCTCTGTCACTTTAAGGTGTATTGTAGAGACAAAACTACTTTTAAGACCGTAAGGAGCTCTTCAATCACTTGAACCTTTTTATCTTTTTTTTACTTGTTACCATCCTGCATGTCTTTTCTTGTAGTATGACATATTCTCAATTATGTATTCTGTGATATTGTTTAAGTAAATACGTATTATTTTATCTAAATCTTACCTTACACGTAATTTTTTATTTTATTTTTAAACTACTTATTGCCACGTGCAATTCCTAACTGACTGATTCCTAAGAAGAAATGCTGATATAATATTTTCGTTGAAGAAGTTTTCGGATTTTCTTCCACTTTCTCCATTCATCTTGAAATCCAAACATTTCTCCATCACATAAACACATGCTAGGTTTCAAGTCACACGCGTGAATTACAAATGAATGAATTTCCGTTACACATAAACGATTGAATGAAACAATCATAGTAATGACATAAAAATGTTCACACGACTGCTACAAATATACCTACATAAATATTTACATCGTAAAGTGGGTAAAATACTTTTCAGAATGTATAACTTCTTGTAGCATTCGAGTTGTTCCGGTCTGATCCCCCAAACCGATCCACTGCCAATATTTTTCTTTTGTTTATTCCTTTCTGATCCCCTGTAATTTATCATTCCGTTCTGATCCCCTTTTTGACACAAGTACAAGTGAAGTACAGTCAACCGAAAAACAGTTGTTAATGAAAAAATAAACAGTTTTTATTTCTATAACTTACAATTGTACGATCATCCCACAAACTACCAGGAGAACAGAAGTAGGAAGGAGGTATCAAATCAAATCTATATTATTTCTTTCTAAAACTGTGCACTTCTTTTTTCTTTTTTTTTCACTTTTTTAGATTCCAATTTCCAATACCTCCTTCCTACTTCTGTTCTCCTGGTAGTTTGTGGGACTTTATTACACTGTTTTACGACTTTACTTTCATTTTCTGTAATCTCGGTTAGTTTTACCTAGCCTTGCCAAACCAAACTCTTTGAAAACAAACGTTGATTGAACCTCCAATCTAATCATTATGGTCCAGCACTAGACTGAGATAGGTCGATACCTATCTCGGTCCAGTGCTGGACATAGAGCTCTCCCAAGCTGCGTCAAAACTTTCCTTTGCTTCGCCTTCCGCACCCAGAGAGCCCCAGCCATAATTTTGAAGTACTATTCCACCAAACTATTGGCGTCCCACACTACGTTTGCCAACGGCTCTACGGGCTCAAATGTTTAGACTGGTTTATGTTTATTGTTTGACCAATCACAACTGTCTGATTTGTCACCCTGGTTGCTTGCATTCATAAACACAGTTGTTGCCTTCCTACACTCGTACACTGGTTGAATGGTTGATTCCTTGATGAAACACACATCCCTCGCTCACTCTCTTCATCTCTTCTTCACCCTTTGGCCACCCAATGCTGAGTGTAGGTGTGTTTCACCTCTCTCCTTTGGCGGTTTTGTGTTGGCTATCCAGTTTCTTCATCATCATCTGTCTACCTAGTTGGTTGTCTTCACATCTCTTTAACGTTTTCCAAATCTTAGAATTTCATTTTTCTATTCAGTTTTTCTTCTACTGCAGTCCCTTACATACATACTTTTTACGTTAGCTTGACGAATTTCATAATCAGTCAACCTGTGGATATAGGTCGTACGTAGGCATTCGATTGCGTATTCGACCATTAAAATTATCGGGTACTTAAATAGTTATAGTACAGTAAATTACATGTGTAGGATTATGTCGCACGTGTTGCCTATAATCGTATTTCATATTTATTTATAGCGTTGCTTAGTGAAAAATATTTGGGATGTAGGTAGCTCGTTTCTCTAGTATCGTGTATCAAGTCGAATTGTATAGAATTACATTATAGCCAGTGACCAAATTGGCAGTGCGACTGTCTGTCCAGTTTGTGCCCAAGAAACACTTTTTTAAGCATTGCACTCATTAGGAAATTCTTCTCGTGGGTGGTTTACAAACAATGAAACTCACAAACACACCCAGACCCGAAATAACTATCTGTAGGCCATACTAATATTAAAATGTTCCGTGCGGGGATCGAGCCCGCGACACGCAACTACAACCCAGGATCTTTCCGTAATTGCAACAATTTCGTCAATGGGCATGATGGGTTGGGTATATTGGGGAATGGGTGGGTACACATAAATCAGTGTTAACACATCAGCTACACTTTCAACCAGCTGTTGTAAAGTAATATAATAGCTTGCTCGTAAAATATTAATGCGTGTTCAAATCACCTGCTTATGTTTTAGGCATTATTTGGAGTTCAATGATCGAAATATTACCCAATATTCGACCTAGAGTGGCCAGGCCAGCTGGGCACGCACCTAAGATATTTAATGAATTAATTAGAGTTGTCACTTGTTATGTAATAGTAGATTGTACACCAAGTGCATAAAACGCACCATTTTGCGCGAGACGTTTATCCATCCGATGCGAGCTTGCGAGCGAGGATGGATATAAAGTAGAGAGTAAAATGGGTTTTATGGACGAGTTTTACACTCACTTTTCACTTCGATTGCGAGGAAATGAAACAGCAACTTGTAAGTATTGTAAAAATAATTATTGTTCCCGTCAATTAACTTTTTTTTTTGTCAGTAGGAAACGTGACATAACACCTGACTTGGGTCGTTACTCGTTACTCATACTGCTCAGTTATAAAAACATTTTGAGCAAGCATATTGCCATCATCCAATCTAATTAAGAGCAAGCCTATTGCCATCAAGCGATTTAGGTAATTGGGGGCAAGCCTATTCCCATCAACTTTCCGTGTATTCGTAATGAAAAGCACAGTGTTTACCTCGGGCTGAAGACTTATTTAGTCCTTCGAACTATAATTAACGTCATCATAATATCGTAGCGTAATCCCTTGTTCTTTGAATACTAACGAAACGAATTAAATAAAAGAGGTTATTTTATGAAGTTGAAGTTGTTCCTGTGGCTGTTGGGCCGATTACCTGTGCCGATTACCTTGGTCTTCGACGAAGATTTTACTTTATGCTCTAGAGTCTAGAGCATAAAACGCGACTTTATGTCGCCTACGCACGACATAAAGACGAATTTTAGAGCGAGAGAAGTGAAAATAATACTTAATCATCATCTATAGCCCGATTCCACCCACTGCACACTGCTGGGTATAATAGGCCTCTCTTTGCTTGTGCCAAGCTTCATGGTCTTGTGCCAGCCTCATCTAGAATATTCCCGTAATGGAAAAAATGTATTCTGCCAATCTCGCCGCCGGACGACCAACACTTTCCTTTCCATTGCTATTGGACAAGATTTTTACTCCAACTGCCATCACCGCCATGCTAGGAGCCCTGGGGCCCAATTCTGTAACTTAGAGATAAGCAACATGCCATTGACACTCTATATCGACACACTACAGACATTATTATGCAATAGGGAAAAGAGGTGTCGTTGTTCGATGGCTTCACAATGGCAGTTCGATAGCCAAACACGATATACACAACTATCAGATTTCACTTGAAATATATTTACAGACTAAGTGGCAAGTCAATGACCATAAATAAATTTTTAGAATACCAAATGTCAATGACTATTCTATTGAGACACTGCTTACACACTATCGACACCAATGATATTCCTCTTTTTATTTATAATATCATTGATCGACACACTATTCACAAATTGATTATTTTATAGAATTGAGCTGGTTATACTCGTGCTATACCAAATACAGATCAAATGGCAGCACTGTCTATGTGGCGGCTACTTATACTTTTGGGATAAAATGTGAGACATCGATATGTAAAGAAGCCTAGATCTACTGGTATCTGTATTCTTCTAGTTTGTTCACTTCTTTTTTGACGATTTAATTTCATTCAGTATTGTGTGTATTTTCACTCGTCCTTTTCGCGAGTGCTAACAAAAAACTTGAGGCACGTACAGTCTTATATATAAGTATTAAAAGTAAATGCATGTAACTAATTAATAAGAAGTCGAATAAGCAGAACTCATGTTTCATCCAAAAAATATTTATTAGTCAACATTTATCTGACGATAAATCAAAAGTTTATGAAAGTTGCACAACAGAACGTTTTATATTGTAATTTATGTAAATTCTAGTAATATTGCGATTGTTGCAAAATTACTTCTTTGGAATACAAGTTAATGTTACTGAGCTAGAGATGGGCCGAATATTCGGCACTTTGGATTTAGCCGAATCAAAATCCATACTAATCCATACTATAATATTATAAATGCGAAAGTAACTCTGTCTGTCTGTTACTCAATCACGCCTAAACTACTGAACCAATTTGCATGAAATTTGGTATGGAGATATTTTGATACCCGAGAAAGGACATAGGCTACTTTTTAATAAAAAAAAAATTAAAAAAAAAACTTTATTCAAGGGGTTGAAAGGGGGTACGAAAATATTACTTTTGGTCGCGATAACCTGCATCGGTAGCGATAACCGACATCCGCGCGGTTGAAACCGCGGGCATCAGCTAGTGGAGTTATATAAGTTAAAGCATCGTTACAGTTTAGCTAGTCTTTAGCGACCATTCTATTTCCTTACTTTAATTTATTGATAGTCGTGTTTAGTTCATTAGTTTTACCTTAATTCAAATTCACAGCATCTCACCTGTATTTCCCGGAGAGGGACAGCTATGTTTAACACCCCAGCCCCAGCGACATAAAAATGAACGCGCTGTGGTAATATTGAAGTCCTCAAACTCTATTTATTAACTTTAAAGAAAACGAATAGCTTCAATCTGATTATCATCGATACATAATGTGATGACGCATTGCAGCATGTGAATATCTCAAACTGCCAAACTTAAGTAACAACCAATTTTATTAAAATACCAGAGCTGATTGCAGATAATTATGAGAAAAAAAATTTTCGTCACACCGAAAACTCAAACCGAATATTCAGCCTACAGCTACCGCCCATCCCTAGTCACAGTATTGCGTGCCACCACGACCTTACGAAACAGATGCACAATGCAAGGTCCAGTCGTAAACAGCGCACTATTGTTCCGATGATGATTTTCGTCATAAACTGTAGTTTTGTTTAGTTACTCATCTCGCGTCTTGAGACAGTGGGTCAAAGGTCCAGTGTTCAAGGTTGCAGGAGTTTTTCACTAGGGTGATGAAATCATAACTGCAATTATGATTTCATCACCAAAATAATAATAATAGTAATAGGATAGGGGATAGTAATTAGTGGTGGCAAACTAACTTCAGTGATCACTACATATTATTAAACAAAGTCATCCGCCGCGTGTGTCTGTCTGTTCTAACTCAAAAACTACTTCACCGATTTTCATGTAGTTTCCACCAATGGAGAGATGGTTCTGGAGGAAGGTTTTGGTATATAATTTGACCGACATCCACACAGGCGAAACCGCGGGAATCAGCTAGTTCAGTATATATATCAGTTAGACATGAACTCAGCGCACGCGTTTTTACGAAACCCCTAAAAAACAAACAACCTCAAGTGAACAAACTAAACCACAGAACGTTGATCGAAGTTTTCTTCAATATCCATTAATAATGTCACATTTTTAACAAAAAAACCGACAAGCATTGAATATTTTCAACGCAAAAGTTAGTCACTTTACTATTCATCAGTGAATATAGAGTTGTCTGTTCGTCACTGACAGGTGTAATGGTCATTAGTTTTACCTTATTAAGTAGATAGGTACGTACATAATAGCGTTATTTATTGCGTATTTAAATATGATTATATTACAATCTATATCTATAAAAGCGAAAGGTCACTCACTCACTCACTCACTGATTCATCACGAAATCTCGAAAACCGCTGGACGTACAAAGATGATTTTTGGCAGGGAGGTAGTTTATGGTTAGTAGACGTCCGCTAAGAACGGATTTTGCGACAGGGCCGGATTAGGGTGGTCTAAGGGCCCTCGCAAGTTTGTATGAAACTCCTTCATTTTTTGTGCTACAATCTAGATTTTTAGCAGATACGTAGTTTATAGTCAGTGGGCGTCTGCTATGAATTAATTTTGCGACAGGGCCGGATTAGGGTGGTCTAAGGGCCCTCACAAGTTTGTATGAAAGTCCTTAATTTTTCGTGCTATAATCTTGATTTTTGGCAGAGACGTAGTTTATAGTCAGTAGGCATCCGCTATAAATTAGTTTTGCGACAGGGCCGGATTAGGGTGGTCTAAGGGCCCTCGCAAGTTTGTTTGAAAGTCCTTCATTTTTTGTGCTACAATCTTGATTTTTGGCAGAGACGTAGTTAATAGGCAGTAGACGTCTGCTTAGAACCGATTTTGTGACAGGGCCGGATTAGGGAGTTCTAAGGGCTCTCGCCAGTTTGTATAAAAAGTCTTTCATTTTTTGTGCCACAATCTTCATTTTTGGCAGGGACGTAGTTTAAAGTTAGTAGACGTCTGCTTAGAACAGATTTTGAGACAGGGCCGGATTAGGGAGGTCTAAGGGCTCTCGCCAGTTTGTATGAAAGTCCTTCATTTTTTGAGCTACAAAGTTGATTTTTGAGACGGACGTAGTTTATAGTTAGTAGACGTCTGGTAAGAACAGATTTTGTGACAGGGCTGGATTAGGGAGGTCTAAGGGTTCTTGCAAGTTCGTAAGAAAATCCTTAATTTTTTGTGCTACAAACTTGATTTTTGGCAGGCACGTAGTTTATAGTTAGAAGAACTCTGCTAAGTACAGGTTTTGTGGCAGGGCTGGATTAGAGAGGTTTAAGGGCGCTCGCAAGTTTGTTTAAAAGTCCATCATTTTGTGTGCTACTAACTTGAATTTTGGCAGGGACGTAGTAGGTGAGTAGAAGTTTGCTAAGAACCGATTTAGCGACAGGGCCGGACTAGGGAGGTCTAAGGGCTCACGCGAGTTTGTATGACAGTCCTTCCTTTTTTGTGCTACAATTTTGGCAGGAAGGTACTTTATAGTTAGTAGACGTTGACTAAGAACGGATTTAGCGAGTTTAGCAACATGGCCAGAATAAGGAGGTCTGAGGGCTTTCACATGATTGTGAAAATGTACTGTTTTTTTTTTGTACTAACAACCTGAAATTTAACAAGTCTAGCGTTTAGGAGTAGGAGATCTAAGCTAAGTTTGTAAGGAAGACCTGGACTAAGGGCTCCCGTAAGTCCATATGAAATCCTTGGCTTTTTGTACCTGAAAATTGGCAGAGAGATAGAATATAGTTAAGACATTTCAGGTAGGAATAGATTTTACGACAGGGCTGGTTTAAGGGAATGTAATCGCTTCGATTGGCATTTGGCATTCGATTTGACATAGTACCATCCACAGGCAGTCCAGACAAGAGAGTCAAAATTTCTACGCGAACGAAGTCGCGGGCAACTGCTAGTGTAAAATAAACGTTTTGTATGCATACCGTGAAGTTGTGAAGTATTTGTGTAGGAAGATGCTTGATAGGTTAATCATCTAATATGTTCTTAGCTTCACCATACAGCCCTCCTTTTGTAAAAAATGGGGTATCTGAAAGTGTGAGACTTGTTAAGGAACTATGTGACGGTTCAGGCGCTTCAGGTTGAATTAGGCCGCATGCAGCCGACGCTCTTGTTTGTGATAAAAAAAAATTGAGAGGTCGTTTTCCAGTCTAACCGGATGCAGCTGAATACCAGTATTTTACATAGAGCGACAGCCTATCTTACCTCCATAACCCAGTTCGTGTACTACTAAACTCCTAGTCAAGACTGGTTTTCAGTTTCGGGCCATTGACGACCTCTAAGGACTGTCAAAGATCTATAATTGACAGCCGGGACCAACAGCTTAACGTGCTTTCCGAAGTTCGAAGGAAACTCGTTTTTCGCCCGATCTTTTCCATAGAGATCTACACTTTTTACACAGACCCATGCGGCGGGCATAGTGTCATTCACATTCACAAATCAGCAGCAATTTGTTTACTTTTTAACCGACTTCAAAAAAAGGAGGAGGTTATCAATTCGATTTTTTTTTTATGTTTGTTAGCTCATAACTTGCGACTGGGTGAACCGATTTTCATGATTCTTTTTTATTTGAAAGCTGGTGCTTTCCGTGTGGTCCCATTGTCACCATTTCGATATCTGATGATGGGATCTTGTAGAAATCGGGGGAACTCTTCAATAAATAACAGCAGATTAACCGCGATTGTTGCTATAGCATATCTAAGCATTGTTTACGCCACCACACAACATAATATCACGCCTGTACTCACTACGAAGGTTATAAAAACTATTTGGTGAAGAACTGATGAAGAACTTCGGAGATAGGCAACGGAACTCCTCAATAAATGATAGCAAATGGACTGGGATTGTTGAAATCTCATGTCTGTCTATTGTTTACACCAGTTCATAACATAACATCACGCTGGTACGTTGTGAAGGGGTAAGCACATGTGAACCACTAAAAAGTGAAAAATAAAAACTTTTTTACAAAAAATAAAACCGACTTCGACAAAAATAAAACACAAAAAAAGTGAAAAATAAACTTAAGAAGAAAAATCAGCTTCTGAAGTCGGTGACTTTTGTTTGTTTGATTTCATGTTTTTGCCACCGACTTCAAAAGCTGATTTTTCTTCATAAGTTTATTTTTCACTTTTTTTGTGTTTTATTTTTGTCGAAGTCGGTTTTATTTTTTGTAAACAAGTTTTTTTAAGCCTGGATATGTGCCACCCCTATTTGTGAAAGATAGGTTTTTCGTCTACATACAGAACCTCCGTCTTTGCAGCTGATAAAACTACCCCAGTCTGGGATTGTCTCACACCTCTACAGTAATAATTAACTCATAATAACATAGTTGTGTAGTACTTAAATATACATACCTATTGAGTGTCGCTTGTTTGTATAAAATTGTCCAGTCAAGGCTGTCTCACCATTGTTTGATGGACTCCAATCAACGGAGTTTTTCTTGTTGCATTCACGATTACCTACCTATTAAAATATTGCAGGAAATATTGATTTTATTCTTATAAGATATTAATTCTCCCTGTAAAGAATGTGTCGAGTCTCGTTTTCGGTTGGTTTTTGTAGTCTCAAGTCAGTAATATGTTTACTGGGTGTATTTAGATATTCACATATAAATGATTGAATAAGGTAAAACATCGGTTTAATTAATACCCTTGTTTTTCTTGGAATACCTACCTTCCTTACTGTAGCCAGATGGAGCAGCACGAAACTTTTACCTCAAATTAGCTTTCCATAACTATTCAGTTAAAACATGTTGTTTTTAATCTTGGATTTTTCATAATATATGAGAAAGCCTCGTTGGTCTGCTGTGCATAAGGTCCCTGGGTTCATTCCCAGGTCGGACAAAGTAATATTAGGTTTTTCTATCAGGAATTTATCAGTAGCCGCCACGGACTCTGGATTTGTGCCCGGTTGATGGCAATAGTCTCGCCCCCTATTACATGGGACTTAAATATATCTGGCGAAACGTGGGTACACCTTTGCCTAACCCTTCGGGAATTACAGGTGCTGTTATGTTATGCGTAAGAGAGATACGACAAGACGGGAGATACGACATGATTTCAGGAAAACTATTTTAATATACAGCTGACCAAGCCAAAAGATACCATATTTACCTAAAAAAGCAATTAACCATGTTGTCCATTCTAGTGTAGCACTCTCTCCCTCGGAGTCACAAAGAAAGCATTCCGTTTGTTTTCTACCTCATTGCACGTGACTACCACACATTTCTTTACCACATGGCTATAAAAACACCGGTCGTAAGATGCTATGTAAAGATTAACACGATTTCAATGTGTGACGGAATATCAGAACTAAATGGCCAGTTAAGCAGATCATAATATGAATTGCGTTAAAAAACGTAAAGGGAAAGGGACCTTTGATAATAGTAACTGCGTCTGTGATCGTTTTATGAGTTTTACTGTTAGTTCGCCTGTGTCATCCCACTGCAGGGCAAAGGCCTGCCCCCATGATTTCCAAATTTTGCGATCCAGGGCCAATGTGGACCACTGATCGTTGGTTCTGTGAGTTCTGTCCAGCTCGTCCCGCCATCGCCTACTAGGTCTACCGCATCGCCTTCTGGCTGTCAGGGTTAAACAACTTAATTACAGATTGTAATTATATTATTTTCCAATTATGATCTATTTTTTTAAATGGTCACAGACGCAGTTACTATTATGGAAGGTCCATTTTACGCTTTTTAACGCAGTTCATATTATGATCTGCTAAAGTGGTTATTATAGATATCCATATGTATTTGAACAATCATTTCCTGAACGATTACTAGTAACTTTGTAAAGATAACTGTCTAGTTTTTATTAATTTTGGTGACTGGACGAAATATTGGTCTTATTATTATGTACAATCATTTTGAAGTTATATCTCAAATCTTAGAAGACAGAAGTACTGGCTTTATGTCTCTACAATACACTTATAGAGGACAACGATTGTAACAGGCAGGTATGACAAACAACTTCAAGTTGTTAGTTTGAAAATTTGGCCGTATTTCAATTAACTTACTATTCATTCCAATTTTACATCTGAAATACCTTTAAACATATTTATAAATTACCTACATTTCATTTCTAAGTCTACTTTACCTATTATATATGCCCGTTTACAAAAACACTAGTGACACGCATAAAACCTAAAAGCACGCTGTTGAATTCCCAACCTACCGCTCTCAGGTGAGCGTAGAAATTCCAACAGAGTGCTTTTAATTGTGTCGTTTAGGTACAGTCAGTGCCTAGCATTACCTGACCGCTCTTCTCACTCAACTTGCCCTCTTTTTCTTAATACGAAGGGTCAGGTAACGCTGGGCACTGTCTGTACTAGAATGTTCGCGAAAACGGGTATCTACCTACTATTCTATCTAAAACTAAGTTTCTCCTTCTAAACTCCTTCACATTTTCCTTTCAGTGGAGCAACCTTCCCAACAAAACGTGCCTTCTCTTCCAGGCCAAGCGAACCAGGTCGTTGAGCTGAACGTAACGGGCGGAGGCCTAGGGCTCAACAAGATGTCGAAGCGCGAGGAGGCGCCCTACGCGGCTGAGGATGCACAGGTCGTGGGACTGGTGTTCCATCAGAGCAAGGAGGTGCTGATTGTGGATAATGGGGCCGGTTCTAATGGTGATGTGAGTATGGATTTGTTTCAAGGGTTCGGTTTATTTAATCGTCATCTTCCTGCCCTTGTTCCATGTTATTTGGAGTCAACGTGACAGTTTTTTTTTCTTTCATTATCCCCTGCCAAATATCATTTATTCCTTCACATTATTTCTCACACAATCCATCCATCTTTTCTTTAGTTTTCCTCTCCCTCTCCTTCCATCAACATTTATATTCACTCTTTTAGCCACTTGCGATTCGTTCCTCCTCATCACATGCCCATACCGATTCCCTTTCACCTTTTCTGTACCCACCCTTAACTTGTAACAAGAAACACAGTGATGTGTTTTCGGGAATATTATCAGTAGACCCATTACATAGGATCACTAATGGGTTCGTTAAAGTTGTACGAACATATTGCTGACCCTCAGTGGGTATCGAACACTGGCAGATAAATAATAATAATTTTCTGGAGGTCCATGTCGAAGCTGCATCCAAAATTTGTCCGCACCGGTGTCATCGAACCATTGACTGCATCAAGTTATAACACTGAATCAAACTATCTAATCATTACTCTGTCACGTTTCAGATTCCTGGCAAGGTGACTGACGTGACACCTGACTGTGAGGACTGCGGAGACTGTCTTAACGTAAGTATTTATAAGCTAATAAAGCTACTTGGACAACAGCAATAGCATCGACCTGAAATAAAATGGCGTAAGAGTGACGAACTTCTGCCTACCACTTCCATGGGAAACAGGCTTGAATTGATGTATGTTTGTAGTTGCTGCATTTCATCAAAACGATTCTTGTTTACTACAGGGTATTCAAATGGGCTCAATGCTGCATGTTATGTTTCAACAATAAATATCAGTCGAATAAATGAACAGACCTATATTAGAATTCTCTACTTTATTTCTCACCATAAGCAAAAGTGGCGAATAAAATCATTTTTCAAAACTATGTCTTACGACCATTGACCCTGGATCGATTGATTTGGGAGTCATGGGAGGCCTTTGCCCAGCAGGCTAACAGTAGCACTAAGTGCGCATTCCATAAATTCTACATCGATCTCCTCCTATTCCAGTTCACATCTCGCGGTAAGATAAAGGCGCTGATCCAGAAGAACTTCCTCCGGATGTGGCGTAACATCGGCGTGATGCTGTTCATCTTTGTGCTGCCTGTGATGCAGGTCATCCTGTTCTGTCTGGCTATAGGCAGGGATCCTAGCGGGTTAAGGCTGGTGAGTACACGCGTGATGAGGAAAAGTTGAGTAAAGTCTAAGTTAACGTTAAAGTTAATTGCACGGTGCTCGTAGCACGGTTGCATGGTGATTTTATCTCTTTTCTACTAAAGACGATGTTTTTTCTATACAATTCGACATTAAATCTTTCTACCATCTGTCATTTTGTCGAATTCTTCCGTCGACAAAACCCGTTTCCACGGTGGTCATGCTCTACACATGCTGAAAATTAGAGGGGTATATGAGAAAAACAAATGAACTCACTACAATCACGAGGCTTTATATAGCAAGCAAATGCAAAAATGAGACGGAGCTATTCATACTGTATAACTCGATCTTTCTCTTCTTCTTTACGAGTCAATGAAGTCAAATATATAGTGTTAGACCAGCATGTAGCCACCACCACAGCTATAGCATTTGTTTCAAGTAAATATTGAAAACTGCAAGTATGTAGTTGTGCAGGATAGGAGGTGGCGTATATCCTGCAGAGGGGCTCTACACTTGCAATTTGTTTGGGATGATGAATCGAGGATATCTCAATTGGCCAGATTATATCTACATCGGTCAACCTGATATTTCTGTGATAGTGAAGTATGATTTAAACAGTGCTGTTTTCTAAGATATTATTTGCTCCTGAATTTGCAATGCTTAAAAAAGTTAACATTGAAACACGAATTCCTGTTGTAAATCCCAGATTATGCCCTCAGTTCTGGTAACATTTAAACTCAAAACTGCTTCAAAAATGACGAAAAAGCACAAGGGCCCTATTAATAACTACAGATTTCAGAGCTAAATTAGGAAACTAAATGCCACACAAACACAAATTCTTAACCACAAGTCTCCTTCTCTCTCCAGGCTATAGTAAACGACGACGTCCGCATCATCGACGGCTTATGTCCCTACAACGCGTCCTGTTCCATGAAGAACCTCTCCTGTCGATACCTGGACAACCTCAACAACCACACGATCAAGGAGTACTACGCCAACCTGACGGACGCTCTGAAGGCGGTGGAAGATGGAGAGGCTTGGGGCGCGCTGTACTTCAACGAGAACTATACTGACTCGCTTGTGGCGAGGTTGGCTTTGGGTGAGTAAAGCGATGTTCATTTTGGAGTTTGTGGGTTGTTGCGGGATCCAAGATAGTTATATTGTTTCTCTGGGAGTCTGGGACTTTGTGGTGTCTCGGTGCTGCACTGGTGGTCTTCACTGATGTTTGGGAATAGTGTGGCAGACTTGTCCCCAATAAAGGTTGTGGTTATGTTCATCGTGGAATATCGTGGTAACAACCCTGACTTACGAACTCACCGAAGAACATTACTTTAAGATCTATTCCCATACCGCTCGTAGAACGGTTAAGGAAAACCTCATCAGGTAACCGGCATCTCCCGTAACCACAATATCCGGTCAAACTGGAAGTCAAAACAAATATTTGCGTAAAGGCATGGCAGATTCAAAACCACACTAATATTATCAACCTTAATGGCTGAACAGGTTTCGATGAAACTTGACATACAAGTAGACTATCACCTAGGTTTAGTACCTACAGAGGATTTTTTAAGCCGGGTACCTCATGTAGCGTTCAGGTGGGATAATTTTCGACCTCTACACGGGCAAACCTAGTAACACGATAAACAGCTTCTAAAACTATAAACTCCAATTCCCCCACAGCGGACACTGCTGACAACGAGACCATCGAATCGTCGGAGGTGCAAGTGTGGCTCGACATGTCTAACCAACAGATCGGTCTCATGCTCAACAGGGATATACAGTTCTCATACAGGGACTTTGCTAAGGTAACTATAATCTAGCTAACTATACCTACCTAGGTAACTAGGTCTTTTGACAGTTTTCAGTTTTGGATGTCCAACGCTTAGCGCAGCACTGAAGCGCTTTTGTAATATAATAACCCTATTGGAGTTAGCTATGAAGGGTATTTTACTTTTAACATCTTTCCTGAAGACTTTTGGGTTGAAAGTAAAATGCCAGCCTTTAAACGAATTCGGTAAGTCCCTTCTGGAGTCTCTCTCAATAACACTAGGGTCAGTTGCAAAACACAGTTTCGTTTCCGGGTGTTTTTTCTCGCAAATCGAACTCATGGTTCCTAGAGTACCTATTTATTAGTACGGCCATCTAGTCCCATTTAAGTTAAAATTCAAATGATTGAATTTATAGGATGATTTTTACGACCTAAACTCCAATCCAAAGAAATAGACCCGTACAGAAGACAGGAGGTCTACTTTTATGCGACTTGCGTTTTCGTATTAAATTAAGTTTCCATTATTGAACACTTTACCGTTTGCTTCCAGGACTTGCTACAGACGTGTGAATACAACCCCAAGCTGGGCGACATCCCCATCGACTTCATGGACCCCATCTACGGCAACAAGAACCCCTCGTTCACTGACTTCGTCGCGCCTGGAGTTATCTTGACGTAAGTTGTGTTGTTATCACTAACCCCAGATATTCAATTTTATTCATTTTTCAATTTGTTTTGTCGAAAATAACGGCAATGCGGAAATTGACAAATATAAGTAATTACTTTTTTGTCCCCTAAATTACTTGAATCAACTTTTACCCAAAAGAATTGCCCATTTTGTTAGGAGTTTTTTAGGCCCCTAAAAACGTTGCGTTTCGAGGTGGTTTTAACGAGCTAGAATTACCTTTCCATATCCTGAAATCGTTTTTAATTTTTCCCTCCCCTAGTTAAAAATCTAATTTTTCGTATGATGTAGTAATTTTCCGGGCATTGACCTATTTTTCTTCACATTCAAAAGTTCCGGTTAACTCTGATGTATTGTATAAATTGTGCTACTCTATACCTTAGATTCAAGATTCTTTATTTGCTTGAAATATGGTACAATATGGTCTTAAAAATAAAAAAAGTTTCACATATTTCGCTTACTACATTCAGCATGCAAACTTAAAATTAAATTACATTAAAACACCTCCCATCAATCCTCAATTTACAAGAAACCGTGGAACTAATCATCACCTTTACCCTTCCAGAATCGTGTTCTTCTTAGCCGTCGCCCTCACATCATCAGCGCTGATCGTGGAACGTATGGAAGGTCTCCTCGACCGGTCCTGGGTGGCTGGAGTGTCTCCCGGAGAGATCCTGTTCTCTCACGTGGTGACCCAGTTCGTGGTGATGTGCGGGCAGACTGCCCTCGTGCTGATATTCATGATAGTGGTGTTTGGGGTGAAGAATAATGGCAATATTGTTTTTGTTATTATGCTTACTTTGTTGCAAGGTGAGTAGACGTTTTTTGTGATTTTTTTGAGCGAAAAGTTGTGTTGTTGTTGAAATTTGAAGTTATGTGTGAATTAAGGTTGATATTCGGATACGTCTATGTTTGTGCAAGTGTTTTACACGCTTACAAGCTGACCCGCACCTGCTTCGTCCGGCAGTATAAACCTTCCTCTTGAATAACTCTATCTAATGCTGAAAACTGCATTCAAATCCGCTTTGGAGTTTAATTTAAAGATCTAAGCGTACAAACAGCGGGTGCGACTATGTAAAAATAAAGATGACCCATGATAATCGAATGTATATTATGTTCATACTCATAACATAAATTATTATGCGATATGAACATTCATGTCTTTTGGATACATATGTCTCTGAGAAGCTGCATGCCTCGTCTTTCTAATATTCGCAAGCGCTATTATACAGACTGCTAAGCATGAGGTCCTGGATTCGATTTCCAGGTCGGGTAAAGTGTTATTGGGTTTGACAGTCAGGAATTTCTTAGTAGCAGCCCAGAAAATGGATTTATTATTATAAAATTGGCAATGCAAGTTCGACCCGCATTTTTTTTTTAATACTATTATACACAATTCGAGTCCTAATTCTAGCATTATTGCACGTCATAATTCTCATAACGACCGGTGTGACCAACTATAATGTCTCAACTTTTTGTGGTCATTAAACAAGATAATAATTGTCATATTTGATGACGAACAATTTGTCATAGAATAACTTTAATATCTTAGAAAAATGTTTAAGTTTTTTGCAGTCATTACACTTAGTCATCTAAAGGAACTGAAAAAAAAAACATTTTGTAGTTTTGTCGGACATTCGTTGATGTGCCTACGTAGGTCAGATAGACATCGAGAATCAAAAAGGTGTGGTTTTAATATTGTGTTTATAGACCATCAAATACATTAAAATAGTATCCATTGAACATGGTTCATTTGGGTTGTGGGTCTATTGAAATTTTGTATGGGACGCTGATTGTTTTTCACGATTACCGTGATGGTCCCATGAAAAATTTGTTGAATTTGATGATCCGTACTACCTAATAATTTATATCTTTCCAGGTCTATGCGGCATGTGTTTCGGCTTCGTAATCTCCGCAGCTTGCGAGCTAGAACGAAACGCGATCCAACTGGCGCTCGGTTCGTTCTACCCCACGCTACTGCTCAGTGGCGTCATCTGGCCCATTGAAGGCATGCCCTGGGTCCTCAGATACGTCTCTCTCTGCCTACCGCTGACCCTCGCCACCAACTCGCTACGGTCCATCCTCACAAGAGGATGGCCCATCACAGACCCCGAGGTCTACATGGGCTTCGTATCAACCCTAGCCTGGATCGCCCTATTTTTAATCGTCACATTAACCATTTTAAAGTTCAAAAGAAATTAGGATGCCATTGCAGTTGCTTCAGGCATTGGTCCGTTTAAAAAAAAGTCGTTTTCGACTGAAATCCGTCCTTTAGATTGCTCTAAATGTATCTTTTACTTAAGAATAGCATTTAAAATGAGGTATTTTTACCGTCGTGAGTTAACAGTGAATTTGATCGTTATTAATTGAATTGTATAAATCATATCATTAATTTTATTTTTTGCATCACATTATTGACAGTCATATCGATTCTAGCAAACAAAAAAATCTGATGTAAGTATATTTGTAAATTATTTGTGTACGTCAATAGCTTACGATGGAAAATAATTAAATATTCATGGACCAAGCCTCTTATTTAGTCAGTATCTATTTCTTCATTATAAAGGTGAAGGTAGACGAGTCAAAGTTGGCTGTACACTGTCGTAACAAAACTTAAAGAAAAAATATTAAAAAAAAAATACAAAAAAAAAATGGCGGAGATGTCAAGGACAAAGTCTGGGTGTTTTCTAAAATGCCTAAATCACGCTTTATGCCTGTTACCACCAAATATCGAAAGTGTATGGCTTACTTTTCCTGTGTACAAGAAAAAGATTTCTGTGACGTGTTTTCTAAATCCAATTTAGTAAGGCAGACATGGGCACTTTTTTGCGTATTTGAAGATGTTAGTGCAAAAGTGGCTTAACCCACATTATCATAGGATCATTTGAGTTTAAAAAAAATGGAAATCATTTCATTCATTTACCAAAAGAAGTATTGGCCTTTTTAATTTTTTTTTTTTAGACAAATTCTTAAAAGAAAAATTTGTGTTAAACCCTTTTTGCTCTAACATCCTCATAAAAAATATATTTTGCTCAAAAAATACGAACAAAACTGTTTTTAATGACCTAGTTTTTATAGCTAATTGACTGTTAGTCGAATGTAAATAGTAGCTTATATTTATGCGTTAGTGTCAAGATATTCTAGGGTTAACGGGAATGTTAGCAATAATGATTGGTCCAACGCTTTTTAGGGTTAACATTGTGTTTTCTTGTGTTTATTTCGGGAGTTCATTTCCTTTTCTTTTTTACATTAAATGCAATTTAAAACGTGTATTGGAATATCAATAACTAGCTGATGCTACATCGACATCCACGCGGCTTCACCCGCGTGGATGTCGTTCAAATTATATACTAAAACCTTCCTCTTGAATCACTCTATCTATTAAAAAAAAACCGCATCAAAATCCGTTGCGTAGTTTTAAAGATTTAAGCATACAGACAAACAGACAGACAAAAATAGCGACTTTGTTTTATACTATGTAAGGATTTAAAAAATTTAAACAGTTCTGTTTAAAAAATAAATACCAACTTTGGTGTTGCCACCTTACTAAATGATGCTGGAACTTTCACTTTCCCATTAGTTTGGACTTATCTCAAAGTAAACACAGGATTATCTAGATATCATTGGTAAGGGACACTATAATAATGTAAGATTTTGACATGCAATGTTGAAAATACCTGATAAATGAGTTACCATAGAATAAGATGGTGCCATAAACAATAATGGTGTTTATGGAACTTTTTTCGAAAAACCTTTTTTGGATCAAATTATTAAAAAAAAAACTGGTTTGAACTTTTAAATACTTCATGATTATTATTTTTGTGATGAAAAATGACTCGAGTTATTCAAAAAATAATAATTATTGAGTAAAAGGCAGCGCCATCTTGTTTTTTAAACGGCAACACACAAACTTTATGGTATTCAAAATCTATAATAATTCAATGGTCACATCATTTAATAGATTTTAGTGATGTACAGTTAAGTTAGGTTGTTACGGAGTCTAGAAATGGTAGATAGAAGTCTAGATTTTAAGTTATATGTGGCGTTTTGTATAAAATATTCCCTTTTTTATAATTTTCGGTCTAGAGATGTCGCTTAGCAAATGGAACATCGAATAGTTGTGTAAATCCGTCGATAGATGGCGGGACGAGTGTATCGATTGCTGTAGAATTAATTATTGTATCTTAGAAGTGTCAGACTGTGATTATTTTTGCTAACATTGACATTTTTGTAATGACAACTATACAATAAATACTGTACCAAATATTCTATGTATTTTTATTTACTACACGTCTTAAGATGGCTTGGCCTGTCTTATGCCAACTATGAAGTACCCCTCGCCAAAAGTAGAGTTGGATATGCTAGCCACTTATGAGAACCTCAAAGCAGAAATCCATCGAATGCAGTCGCTGTGGCTGACATCGGCTAGATGGCATCATCATCATTACACACTATACGCTTTGCAGGCTAAAACTACGCAAATCTCGTAATTCTAACGGAAATAAGGTCTAAGGTCCACTTGCACCATAAATTACGAAACACTATTGTCACGCGTGTTCGAAATTACTATTGTCTATTAAGGTTAATAATCCTACACCAGTCCCCTACTCGACATAGGCTTCAATTGCACGTGATAGAATAGCCTTATGTATATAAGAATATAGCATCAAATTAATAATCATCGTAAATAAATATCTTGAGAACAGTAAGGTTCTTATTCCGAATAAATCTACATTGTCCTAATAATATTTTATAGCCCGAAGTATTTTATAGAAGTAGTTATTATTGTGGCTTAAAAGACTTGGTTTCCGAACCGAAGATAGCTTTGTGGTATTTAAATAGTTAAATCAAATTAAATATTTATTTACGATGATTATTAATTTGATGCTATATTCTTATATACATAAGGCTATTCTATCACACGCCACTGCCCTCGATTCTCTGCAATAGTTATCCAGTAGCTACCAGCCACCCTGTGTCGCTCAACCTCCCAGAGGCTTGAGGGCGTTCCACCACGACGCTTACCAACTCGCGGTCTCAACTCTAGAACACGTCTACCCTAACAGTCATCGGTTCTACGGCTAATATGACCGCCTCATTGACAGCTTACTTATTTTGTGAGATATACGACGATTTTGACAATAAAAACTTTAAATTAAATTAAAAAAAAATGCAAAAAAACAAAATCAAAATAATACAAATCTCGAAATTAGTTTCAAACTAATTTCGAGATTTGTGGTGTGAACTAGGGATGCAACGATACGGCTATTACGATACCAATACGAATGACGAATACATCGTAATGGAAAAATACGATAACGAATTACGATACGAATGCATTACGATATTTGTTTAAGGGGACGGTGAACGAACATTTCTCCATACAAACGTAATACCAAAATCATTCGCGAATTGCATTTCGTCAATAGTAAATAGCAATTCGCTTGCATTTCGTAAATAGTAAATGTTTTAAAAAAAAGTTTAATAGGAACCTAGATAAATATCGTCTGTATCCGAATAACATAATTTTAAGTTGGTAATATGTTCGTATCGCGAATGATTTTGGTATTACGTTTGTATGGAGAATGTTCGTTCACCGTCCCCTTAATACCATTTTGATGAATTTATTGGAAGCTTTGTAGTATGTTATTATTGTAAGACTAAGTAAATTAAAAGTATAAAAAAGTTATGCATTTTTAATCAATATAATATTTATTAATTTTATCAAGTTTCATCATTAACTTATATTTTAAATTGTTTGTTACTATTTGTTACATTTACTTACTATTATTTAATTTTAATTGTAGTTGTAATTTATTACTGGCAAATTCTTATTCAGAAAACAACATTTTTATGTTTTTTCCCTTAAGGCTCCTTCCACAAAATCATCTCATTTTGATCAATTTTGATCGCTTGGTGTGGGAAATCTATGAAGAATTTGAAGCTTTCTTTTGGCTATTATAAGAGACGAGTTCTTTTTCTGGTGGATAGGTTTCAAGAATTTTCAAAATAATGTTTATATTAATGACAATCACCCGTATTCAAAAGCCCTTTTCCGCACAAATACCGATCGAGTTACGTTTGGCTTAGCCGAACATAACACTACAAACGATTTTAAATATTAAAAAAAATATAAATAACATCACCGTATGGTCTACTAGCGGACCTATTTGTCACATTTTCGACTTCAATACAAAATATAGCAGAAAAAAAATGTAAAAACATCGCAATTTTTACAAAATGTCTCGACAAATAAGATTTTTTTTCCATACCTTAGAATCACGTTAAAGAAAATTTAAAAACTACGTATTAATTTTAAGGTAACCTTCTAATAGAATCGTATTTTTATTTTATCAATAAACTATAATTTCATTTCGTAAATTGAATCCAAAGTTAACTATATTATCGACCGCGCAAACTCTATCTCGCCAGTACGAATCGGCCACTGCCAAAGGACGGACGTATCGCTTTGTGTCACAAACCCTCCCGTGTTTTTCGTAAACATATTTTCGAGATTGTAAGCCGATTACCACAATCTTCTTCTCCTCTTTTTCTTTTCTTCTTGATCTTCTTCTTCGCTAAGAAGACCACAATTTGATACACTTATTAATTTTGATCAAACATGTTTTTTTTGCTAGTTTTTAAAGATTGCTAAAATTTTCAGAACGAAGTTGAATTTCACGATCGATTGTTGTTGTCGATTGTACTTCGATATATATTTTTAACCGACCTCCAAAAAAGAGGAGGTTCTCTATTCGTGTTTGTATGTCCGCGAATATCTCCGTCAATTATGGACTGATTTTCAAAATTCTTTTTGTCTTGGAAAGGGTATACTCCCGAGGTAATCCCATTGTCACCAAGTCAGTTTCTGATGATGGGAACTCTGAGAAATTGAGGGCAACCCTCGAATATCATAGGCGCACATAACGTTTTCCATACATTTTCAGAAGCTGTTCAAGTATTTGCGTCTGATAATCATAATTTCATGTGGCTGCGCTGATGACGGAAGGTGCAACTCCTCAACGGTCAGGACTTGAAAGAAAATTCCTTCAAAATTATACGTACTTGGATCGATAGTTCTATTCTTTCAGGCTATTAGGTTGAACTGATGATAGACGGTAAATCTCATTAACCGACTTAAAAAAAAGCAGGTTCTCAATTCGTCGGCTAGAAAATTTTTAGGATTTTCTGTCATGGGTGTCGTTTTGATGGTTTTTGGGGTCGCTGATTACGAAAATGAGGTCAAAATTAATATCAAGATGGCGCCGACGAAAATTTTTGGTTTTTCCGTCATGGGTGTCGTTTTCATGGCTATAGGGGTCGCTGATTACGAAAATGAGGTTAAAATGAAAATCCAAGATGGCGGTCAAGAAATTTTTTGGTTTTTCCGTCATGGGTGTCGTTTTCATAGTTTTTGGGGTCGCTGATTACGAAAATGAAGCCAAAATGAAAATCCAAGATGGCGGCCAGGAAAATTTTTGGTTTTTCCGTCATGGGTGTCGTTTTGATGGTTTTTGGGGTCGCTGATTACGAAAATGAGGTCAAAATGAAAATGAAGATGGCGCCGACGAAAATTTTTGGTTTTTCCGTCATGGGTGTCGTTTTGATGGTTTTTGGGGTCGCTGATTACGAAAATGAGGTCAAAATGAAAATGAAGATGGCGCCGACGAAAATTTTTGGTTTTTCCGTCATGGGTGTCGTTTTCATGGCTATAGGGGTTGCTGATTACGAAAATGAGGTTAAAATGAAAATCCAAGATGGCGGTCAAAAAATTTTTTGGTTTTTCCGTCATGGGTGTCGTTTTGATGGTTTTTGGGGTCGCTGATTACGAAAATGAGGTCAAAATGAAAATCAAGATGGCGCCGACGAAAATTTTTGGTTTTTCCGTCATGGGTCGTTTTCATAGTTTTTGGGGTCGCTGATTACGAAAATGAGGTCAAAAAGAAAATCCAAGATGGCAGCCAGGAATTTTTTTGGTTTTTACGTCATGGGTGTCGTTTTCATGGTTTTTGGGGTCGCTGATTACGAAAATGAGGTCAAAATTAAAATTCAAGATGGCGGCCAGGAAAATTTTTGGTTTTTCCGTCATGGGTGTCGATTTCATGGTTTTTGGGGTCGCCGACTACGAAAATAAGGTCAAAATGAAAATCCAAGATGGCGCCGACAAAATATTTGGTTTTTCCGGCATGGGTGTCGTTTTCATGGTTTTTTGGGTCGCTGATTACGAAAAAGAGGTCAAAATTAAAATTCAAGATGGCGGCCAGGAAAATTTTTGGTTTTTCCGTCATGGGTGTCGTTTTCATGGTTTTTGGGGTCGCCGACTACGAAAATATAGTCAAAATGAAAATCCAAGATGGCGCCGACAAAATATTTGGTTTTTCCGGCATGGGTGTCGTTTTCATGGTTTTTTGGGTCGCTGATTACGAAAAAGAGGTCAAAATTAAAATTCAAGATGGCGGCCAGGAAAATTTTTGGTTTTTCCGTCATGGGTGTCGTTTTCATGGTTTTTGGGGTCGCCGACTACGAAAATATGGTCAAAATGAAAATCAAAGATGGCTCCGACAAAATTTTTGGTTTTTCCGGCATGGGTGTCGTTTTCATGGTTTTTGGGGTCGCTGATTACGAAAAAGAGGTCAAAATTAAAAAATTCAAGATGGCGCCGACGAAATTTTTGGTTTTTCCGCCATGGGTGTCGTTTTCATGGTTTTTGGGGTCGCCGACTACGAAAATAAGGTCAAAATGAAAATCCGATAAATCGGGTTTGTTAAACATGAAATCTAAATAAATATTAAAAAGTTATACTATAGACTACTGGCCCGTGTTGAAAAAATTATGGGTCATGTGAACCACCAGGTGACCTATCTATAACGATATAAGAGCATAAAATAATAAGATTCAGCACTATGCCGTCACTTGTAAGCTGTCCAACCGAGTGCAGGTGAGAATTCAAAAGTATAGGTAGAGTGGGTACATTTTGGTCATATATTTTTGTACGGCATTCTTACCATCGATAGATCCATGAAAAATAATAAGAAAACGCGTAGTGCCGTAAAAAAATGGTGCGCCACAAAGTCGGAATTTATTTTTTATTTTCCGACAATTTCCAGGGTAAATTTGGTCATTTGATTTTGTACGGCATCAGTTTCATACTATTTCAATACTGCTTCTAATCCATTATTCCGCAACGCCGTACAAAAATCATGCGACAAGGGGAAATCGAGGGTTGCAACCCCCTCTCTTTCCGTGGTCCAGGGGGTGATTTGACACAACATAAAATTAATTTATTTTGAAAGTATTTTATGCATAGATAATATTTTTTCATATGCCGTACATTTTCGTTGGTCCAAAGAAAAACAATTTATTTTTTCTAAAAAGTGATTGTTTTCTTTATTCACATCATTAGAATGAAACAAATCAATTATATATATGTATCAATAATGTTTGAAGTATATATTAAACCAAAAAGTATACAAAACTGTTGATACTGGGATTGACAGTTTCAATTCTTGGATATAATATAAACATCGTTTCAGTTCAGTTAGACGTCATAGTGATTTTATCATATTATCAATAATTGTTCAGTACCCTAGGCCTGTATCAGTAGTAATCAGTACCCTTAAAATGGTAGCGTCATTTTCATCAGCCTAAAAGATATGGTCTGCATTAAAATGTACGGCATCATGTTTTCCTAATTTATTTATGTTAATACTATTTAAAACAAGGGATAAAATTTAGAAAACTGCTATATTTCATTAATCTATGATATTTAAACTTTTGCAATAATTTGCAAAATTTCAGTTTTTTGTATTTCTCTATAACTTTTTTTAGAACAGTTTCTTTTGAACGGCAATACTATATAGCAATTGAATTTTACAATATCATGTTAAAAAAAAAGTTCCCGTACAGGATCAAATGACTTTACAGCTTTAAAAATCAAGGATACGATGAAATTAAGATAATTATTGATATACATTTAAAATGAACAATAATTTTTTGACGGCATTATTTTTAATAGTAGATAATGTTTTGGATCGGAAGGTTGGAAAGACGGGGCAGGCGAGCTCCTAGATTTCCTATTGATCTGCGGAATACTTTTGATGCAGTTCTTCAGGAAATTCCCCGAACGAACAGCTCCGTTGAAGGCTTTCACAGGGGATTCTCGTCACTTCTATCGGCTCATCACCCATCTATATGGAAATTTTTTGGATGAACTTCGTCGGCAGCAAAGCCTGACAGAGCTGAAATTGGAGCAAATTTTGTCTCGTGGATCACACACAACTAGTCGGTCAAGATATAGGCAGCATAATAGTCAGCTCGGTCTTACCTAGAGGACGGACGTGCCTCTCGCGATCGCGTGCTCTAGTTAGCAAAGTGCATACGCATCACAACAGTGTGGCCGATCCGTGCGTCATCAGTTCGCTCGGAGTGGTCGCGATGACCCAGATACTGTTTGTGCGAAACATGTTTAATCATCACAATATTTGTTAAGGCGAAGACATCTTTGACCGACATGGCTTCGAAAACGCAAACAATAAAATTAACTACCAATTTGGAACATGAGCTGTTTAAGTATTACAGCGAAGAAAAGGCAAAGCGAGAAGAATTACAATGTCAAGTAATAGAGCTTAAAACCGAAATGGAAAAGCTACGGGAAATTTTGAAACACCAATCTGATCAAGAGGAAAATAAGGCCACTGAAAAGGCCAACAAAGAAAGTTCACCCAAACCAATCGAATATGAGACGGATGAGGAGGAACTAGCTAGAGAAACGGAGTGGATTAGGATAGAAAATAAAAGAAAAAAACGTAAGTTGAACCGTACGCTGACTCCCCCCTCCCAAAATAATGCTAATATTGAACAAGGGAGCATAAATCCCAAAAAAACGCCAAAGCCACCTCCAATAAATGTGCAGGGTGTTAAAGATTACCAGTCATTCTATGACTCAATAGCCAGTACTCAGGGCGACACGTTCACCATAAAAATGATGAATGGGGATAGCGTCAAAATAAATGCAACAAATGAAGATGCCTATAGAGAGATTACGAAGCTTCTAACTTCAAACAATTTACTCTGGCACACGTATGAAAACAAACAAACCAGACCGATAAGAGTGATGGCCAAAAAGCTTCATCATACATGCCAGCCAGAAAGAATTGTAGAGTACCTGAAAAACAAGGGCTACAAAATTGAAAATGCCGTAAGCAAATTGAGTTGGAGGAAAAAAGAACCACTCAACATGTTTATGTTGACATTTGAAAAAGATGAAGATATAAACAAAGTTTATGAAATCACTAATATTCTAGGGTGCAAAGTTGAAATCCACCCACTTAGAGCATCTAAGCTAGTTCCTCAGTGCAAAAGATGCCAAGCCTATGGACACACCCAAAAGTACTGTTCGAAAGAACCAAGGTGCGTCAAGTGCACGGGCAAACACCTCACAAGAGACTGCGTGAAACCGGCTCAAGATAAACCAAAATGTGTCCATTGTGGTGAGCCACATCCAGCTAACTATAGAGGGTGTATAGTAGCAAAGGAGATGCAAGTATTAAAAAGTAAATACACTAAGAAGCAAACTGTATCCCAACCAAAGAAGCATACCGAACAATCAGCAACCAAAGAAGCTAATGTAAAGATGGGAATGACCCACCAACCACCCAAGCCGTCCTCGTACTCTCAAGTAGTCAAAAATAATATGGAGACAAGTTCGGAGTCAAAACTCGACCAAATCTTAAGTCTAATGTCAACATTTGATGAACGGCTTAAAAAACTAGAAATGAGTGCCAAAAAAGCTCCAATTCATCTGCGAAAATGATTAATAACCTCAAGATCATGGCTTGGAATGCTAATGGACTGCTGCAACACCAACATGAGTTACAAGTAGTCCTAGATACAGAAAACATAGATATATGCTTAATTTCCGAAACACACTTTACACGACAATCATTTGTTAAATTTCAAGGCTATAAGATATATCATGCCCTGCATCCTGATAACTCCGCGAGAGGAGGCAGCGCCGTCATAATAAGAGAAAACATACATCATTATGAACAGACCAAATGTGAAGATCAGGAAATGCAAGTGATCGGTGTAACTATTAAAATGAAAAGATACGACTCCGTTACTATAGCAGCTATATACATCCCCCCAAAACACGCACTAAAAAAAGAGCAATACAAGACACTCTTAGCGCTACTTGGAAACAGATTTATATTAGGTGGAGACTTCAATGCCAAGAATACCTATTGGGGCTCCAGACTAACTACTACAAAAGGCAGAGAGCTACTAAGTGCCATACAAGAAACCAAATCAGAGGTTCTATCAACTGGAAAACCGACATATTGGCCAACAGACTCAAGAAAAATTCCAGACTTAATTGACTTTTTTATTTATAAAGGAATATCCTCTGACTTTATAAGTGCCGAAGAAGGATTTGATATGAACTCTGATCACTCACCAATAATTTTATACACTAGTGAATATGTCAAACAGAGAGAAAGCAATCCGTTTCTCGTCAACAAGTTCACAGACTGGGAATCCTTTAAAATAGACTTAGAAAATAAAATAGACTTAAATATATTCATAAATGATAAGCACCGACTTGATTTAGAATTAAGCAAATTTATTGTAGATGTCCAACAAACTGCATGGGCTAATACACCCGAGAAAAGAAGAACTGTGAAGGTTAATACTTATCCAAAAGAAATAACAGATCTGATCAGAGAAAAAAGAACATTGAGAAAAAAGTGGCAGCGAAACAGGTTTCCCCAAGATAAGACACTGTTAAATAGAATAAGTAAACAAATTAGGAAGGCAATCAAGAACTTTCGGGACGACAATTTAAATAGGCATCTTCTTCAACTGACTAATGATCGATCGACTGATTATTCACTTTGGAAAGCCACAAGGAACCAAAAACGACCTATTGCTCACATACCGCCAATAAAAGAGCTAAATGGACAATGGGCAATAAGTAATGAGCAAAAAGCATCAAGGTTCGCCCAACACTTGGAGGACACTTTTACACAAACCGAGAGCGCTAACCAAGATCTCCACTGGGAACAACTACTACAAGTAGACCAAGAGATAAAACTTGTAACACCAAAAGAAGTATTTAAAGAAATCAGAGATCATATCAGCCCAAAAAAATCCCCCGGTTATGACCTTATCACAGGGGAAATCCTAAAGAATCTACCAAGAAAAGCCTTGGTGAAACTTACTAAGATACTCAATGCTTCTTTTAGACTAAAGCATGTTCCAGACCTATGGAAGGTTGCAGAAGTGATCATGATCCCCAAATCAGGGAAACCACCTCAAGATGCATCATCATACAGGCCTATCTCCTTGCTGCCAGTGATGTCAAAGCTTTTCGAAAAACTACTTCTAAAACGACTAAAACCAATTATAGAAAATAGCAGCATAATACCAGAATATCAATTTGGATTCAGAGAAAAACATTCAACGATAGATCAGGTGCATAGAATTACAACAGTAATTGAAAAAGCCCTTGAAGATAGGAAAGTATGTACCACTGTATTTTTAGATGTAGCCCAGGCTTTTGACAAAGTTTGGCACAAAGGATTGATTTATAAACTAAGAACTATGTTGCCAAAACAGTTCGCAGATATATTAGAATCATATATAACTGGTAGAGTCTTTAGAGTAAGGCAAGAAAACGCCTATTCTGAACTAAAAGAAATAAAAGCTGGTGTACCACAAGGAAGTGTTCTAGGCCCGGTCCTGTACCTATTGTACACATGTGATATACCAGAACTAGAAAATGCAACTATCGCTACTTTTGCTGATGATACCGCAATAATGTCCACAGGATCTAGTCACAAGGAAGCTGTGGTAAAAGTACAAACAGCAATAAATCAATTCTATGATTGGACCAAAAAGTGGAAGATAAAGTTGAATGAAACAAAATCCATTCACATTGACTTCACTAACAAGAAATCGGAACACAACCCAGTATACATAAACAACAAAAGTGTACCGTACGAAAACACTGCCAAATATCTTGGTATGACCTTAGACGCAAAGCTTCGCTGGAAAGCCCATGTCAAAAAGAAACGAGAAGAATTAGAAATTCGTTACAGAAGCATGAACTGGTTACTAGGAAAGCATTCCGCGTTGTCAGTTTCTAACAAAATCCTGATCTACAGATCAGTCCTTATGCCAGTATGGACCTATGGTATACAACTATGGGGTTGTGCCAAAGAAAGCAATGTAGAAATTATACAAAAATTCCAGAATAAAGTACTCAAGAACATCGTGAACGCGCCTTGGTATATACGAATTGACGACATCCATCGGGACCTGAATATAGAGTTCGTAAACAGCATTATCCAAAAATATGCAGAAGCTCATGAACATCGACTTCATCATCATGTTAATGTTGAGGCCATCCAGCTCCTCGATAACACGGACATAGTAAGAAGGCTCAAAAGGACTAAACCTTTTGAGTTAGTGTAGTGTGTAATATAGTGTAACGTAATAATATCTGTGACTTTACCGCGAGTGTAATATAGTACCTAGCTATTTATATGGACACAAGAACAAAGTGACTTCACCTTAATAGACGCTAAGTAAACGCAATGGACGTGCTCTTAGATATACTTTTACTTTTAGCAAATTAAGTTAGATTAAAATTGCTTATTAGCCTTATTGGGCTAGATTGTAATATAATAAACAACGAAAAAAAAAAAAAAAAAAAAAAGATATAGGCAAACATCGGCAAGATTGAAAGATTTAGTTGAATCATTTGAGGAGAGACCACTCCCAGATTACTTACAGGCCATTGCTCATAATTTTGAATTCCAACAAATATGATTAAATAAATACATTTAAAAAAAACGAAACAAACAAAATGATTAAACGTAAAAAACTAAAAAGCATAAAAATTTAAAATAAATAATCATATCTATCTGGGGTCAAAGTCTACATACTGCATACGGCCAATGACCGTTTTTTTTTACAAAATAAGCCAGCATTCCTTCAGGCGTGATCGAGATTCTTGACCTCGAAAGCACAAAACCTAACAAAAATCAAATGTTTTTTTTTCCTTCATCACGTATAATACTTAAAATCTGATTTTGTGTATAAAAATCAATGAAAAATAAAAAAGTCCAAAAAAAACACAACCTATCAAAAAATCAAATATTTTTTCCCTTCATCACGTATCATACTTAAAATCTATTTTGAACATTGTGTTAAGTATAAAAAACAATGAAAAAAAAACAACCAAAAAAAAACGCTGGGTGTCAGTCCACCTCCACGTGGTGCCCGGTGGAAACGTGATAACGGCTAACGGACTATTTGAATGACAATGCCTATAATTCCATTTTTTTTCTGTTCATGTTATTTTACATTTTGTCTAGTATAACTTATTAATATTTATTTCGATTTCATGTTTAACAAACCCGTTTTACATATTATTACTAAATTTTGAGCTCATTTTCGTAATCAGCGACCCAGAAAACCATGAAAACGACACCCATGACGGAAAAACCAAAAATTTGCCTGGCCGCCATCTTGAATTTTAATTTTGACCTCTTTTTCGTAATCAGCGACCCCAAAAACCATGAAAACGACACCCATGACGGAAAAACCAAAAATTTTCGTCGGCGCAATCTTGTTTTTCATTTTGACCTCATTTTCGTAATCAGCGACCCCAAAAACCATCAAAACGACACCCAAGACGGAAAAACCAAAAATTTCCTGGCCGCCATCTTGGATTTTCATTTTGGCTTCATTTTCGTAATCAGCGACCCCAAAAACCATGAAAACGACACCCATGACGGAAAAACCAAAAATTTTGTCGGCGCCATCTTGGGTTTTCATTTTGGTCTCATTTTCGTAATCAGCGACCCCGAAAACCATGAAAACGACACCCATGACGGAAAAACCAAAAATTTGCCTGGCCGCCATCTTGAATTTTAATTTTGACCTCTTTTTCGTAATCAGCGACCCCAAAAACCATGAAAACGACACCCATGACGGAAAAACCAAAAATTTGCCTGGCCGCCATCTTGAATTTTAATTTTGACCTCTTTTTCGTAATCAGCGACCCCAAAAACCATGAAAACGACACCCATGACGGAAAAACCAAAAATTTGCCTGGCCGCCATCTTGGATTTTCATTTTGGCTTCATTTTCGTAATCAGCGACCCCAAAAACTATGAAAACGACACCCATGACGGAAAAACCAAAAATTTCCTGGCCGCCATCTTGGATGTTTATTTTGACCTCATTTTCGTAATCAGCGACCCCAAAAACCATCAAAACGACACCCAAGACGGAAAAACCAAAAAATTTCCTGGCTGCCATCTTGGATTTTCATTTAAACCTCATTTTCGTAGGTAATCAGTGACCCCAAAAACCATGAAAACGACACCCGTGACGGAAAAACCAAAAATTTTCCTGTCCGCCATCTTGGATTTTCATTTTGGCTTCATTTTCGTAATCAGTGACCCCAAAAACCATGAAAACGACACCCATGACGAAAAAACCAAAAATTTTGTCGGCGCCATCTTGGATTTTCATTTTGGTCTCATTTTCGTAATCAGCGACCTCAAAAACAATGAAAACGACACCCATGACGGAAAAACCAAAAAATTTCCTGACCGCCATCTTGAATTTTCATTTTGACCTCTTTTTCGTAATCAGCGACCCCTATAGCCATGAAAACGATACCCATGACGGCAAAACCAAAAATTTTCGTCGGTGCCATCTTGATTTTCATTTTGACCTCATTTTCGTAATCAGCGACCCCAAAAAACATGAAAACGACACCCATGACGGAAAAACCAAAAAATTTCTTGACCGCCATCTTGGATTTTCATTTTGACCTCATTTTCGTAATCAGCGACCCCTATAGCCATGAAAACGACACCCATGACGGAAAAACCAAAAATTTTCGTCGGCGCCATCTTGATTTTAATTTTGACCTCATTTTCGTAATCAGCGACCCCAAAAACCATCAAAACGACACCCATGACAGAAAAACCTAAAATTTTTCTAGCCGACGAATTGAGAACCTGCTTTTTTTTAAGTCGGTTAATGAGATTTACCGTCTATCATCAGTTCAACCTAATAGCCTGAAAGAATAGAACTATCGATCCAAGTACGTATAATTTTGAAGGAATTTTCTTTCAAGTCCTGACCGTTGAGGAGTTGCACCTTCCGTCATCAGCGCAGCCACATGAAATTATGATTATCAGACGCAAATACTTGAACAGCTTCTGAAAATGTATGGAAAACGTTATGTGCGCCTATGATATTCGAGGGTTGCCCTCAATTTCCCAGAGTTCCCATCATCAGAAACTGACTTGGTGACATTGGGACCACCTTGGGAGTAAACCTTTTCAAACATAAAAATAATTTTGAAAATCGGTCCAAAATTGTCGGAGATATGCGCGGACACACATAAAAAAAACATACGAATAGAGAACCTACTTCCTTTTTAGAAGTCGGTTAAAAAGAGACGGAAACATTATTTATTTTTGACGTGTTAAAGTGCTTTCACAACCAATTTACAACAAATATTAAAATCTGTGATTAAAATAGATATCATAATTTTTTATTTTAATTCATCTAACACCAAATTGAACCATTTTTATGTTGATTGATATACTGTACCTATACACAACACACATTCCAGACTTTTTTCAAAGCCGTACGCGTGCACTTACTTACTATAAAATTATGTCACTTAAAATAATAATAGTATAAAGGATCAAATTTTTCAACCGTAGTTCAACGCTCGAAATGCCCGTGTGTGCGTTCGTCGGTGTTATCGCTGCACACAAACATAGCATCGCACCGAAATTGCCTAAAGTCCCGCAAGTCTTGTCTGTACAAGGCCCCTTAAGTCGGTTTGTCTCATCACTGTATATATATAAGTCCTGCTGTGGAGAATAGTCTTTCAGATGGCACCGTTGCAGGTGGGATAAATATTTCAATGCTATCCTTTTCGTTTGCGTTTCGTTTCACCCGAAACAGTAAAAATTTAAAATATTTGAAATAAATGTATCGTAAAAATAACGTATCGTAATATTTACGATAACGAATGATCGTAAAGGTTTACGATAATCGCCGATATACGATTATCGTATCGGTATCGTTGCATCCCTAGTGTGAACATTTAATTTAGCAAGTTAAGGGCAGAAAATCAAATACCGAAAAATCATAAAATATTCGCCATTTTAATGAACTTAATTTAAATTGGAAGAATTATCACTATAATCAAATTATTTCGTCAGAATCTCACTCAGGGCCTTCTTCTTTTTCTGTCCTTTGTCGAAAGTGCGTTTCTGAAATAGAAATGATTGTCAGGATTAATTTTGGTAAATATTGCTAAAAATAACACAGTTTCTTGGTAAAAGTCTTGAATGGAGGAGGACCCAGAATAATACCCTGTGGAACACCTACATTTATTAAGCTTACTTTTTTTTCCTAACGGCATTTCTCAAGTCAGCCTATGAGGCTGGCTTCTGCTTAACCTGACTATAAAAATGTACATCGTGTTTATAGTCTTTACTGACTTTCTTTTTAGACAAAATAAATATATAATTTGTGCTCGACACTTTCAAATGCTTTCAAAAGATCATAACGAAGTATGTAAATACTGCTTCTTGATATAATCTCAAATCAACTGAGCCTATCGCGGTTCACAGCTGGACATAAGCCTCTCCCAACCTACACCACAACAACCCTAACCTCCGCATTTTAACCAAGCCACCGTTTTAAGGTTGCTAGTTTGTCTGCATAAACATCTATCCTCTATGTATCTGTTATTTGAAAGAAACGTAATTTAGGAAGGGATACTAACCTTTTTCTTTTCAGCAGTCATACCAACAAATTCCTTTCTGCTTTTCTTTTCTTTAGGTTCGTTTATATCTTTCTGCCTATTGTTTGGAGGTGCATCACCGCCTGCGGCTTCCTGAAAGCAGAAGATAAGAAAATCAGAATCTGAATCAAGGCACCTATCCGTCGGGGTGCGGGTTGTTCGAAAGAGATACCGCGGCCTTTTTTTTTTTTTTTTTTTTTTTTGGTGGGTGGAAAATCATCGAATAACCCCCCCCGCTCTTGGGCAGAGCGAAGGGGAGTGTCAGACTTCTACTGACTAAAAACCAAACCCATGTTCCTTCTTCTTCGCCCTTGTGTCGGAGCCGCGGTAACCTTTCGATATCCACAGCCCCGACGGGCGTCGGCCCTTGCGAGCCCCTCCTTGCTGACATCTCTTTGAGGCGCGCGTAGATACCGCGGCCTCGGTACAAGGGCTAACAAGGAACATTTGTGTGGTTTTTAGTCAGTAGAAGTCTGACACTCCTTTCCGCTCTGCCCAGAGCGTGAGTTATTTGATGATTTTCCACGACCAAAAAAAAAAGGCTTGCACCTATTTTATTTACTTAGCAGAAAATTGGATGCAATGACGTCTGATTGAGGAGAATGGTCAAAAAAACGTATTGCGCCAACCACAAGTAGAATGGAACAAGCATGCAGGAAGATAATGAATATAGCAATTCTTCGACTCGACGAAGCTTGTATCAAACTAGCACTTATAAGAGGCAAATAGCTACATATTTTTACCATTATTTATTTTTTAGGTTTTTATGTGAAACTTGGTTGTATTATTAGGTACACATCCCTTTGTCGGTTTGTGGTGTTTTGGAGGTTACAGGTTGATATTATTTTATGTTTCGACTATGCCTGTGACTTTTCTGTTGGAAGAGATTAAGATAATATGTTAAGCTAAAACGTTTCTTACATCATTCTTCCTCTTATTCATAACTCTACTATGAGCGCCTTCTCTTCCCTGTTCATCTTTCTGTGGTTGATTCCTCTGGCCACCAAACTTATTATTAAACCCTCCTCTTTGCTGGTCATTACCGGGTCCAAATGCTCTCTGCCTATTACCCTGGGTTTTACGGCTAGGCGGTCCATTTCTTTGCTGGAACCCTTGGTCATTTCCACCTCTTTGCTGGTTGTTGTCATTACCAGATCTGAAACCTCCTTGGTTTCCTTGGTTACCTCTAAAACCGCCTTGATTTCCTTGGTTACCTCTAAAACCTCCTTGGTTTCCTCTAAAACCTCCTTGCCGATTTTCTTGGTTACCCCTAAAGCCCCCTCCTTGTTGGTTAGCCTGATTATTGAAGCCCCCTCCTTGTTGCTTAGGTTGGTGGTTGCCACCTTTGTATCCACTGTGTTTCTGGCCAGTATTGTTCTTGACTGGCTTCTTCTTGGACGTGGTGGTTATGGCTCGCTTCACGCGGAGTATTCTGTTTTTGATTGTTAGATCTTCTTCTGTTAAGGCTAGAGCTAGTTCTACCGCGTCTTTTGATTCGAAGTTTACGTAGCCGAATCCTGAAATAACAAATACATTGAAGTTTAGGTTAAAAAAACACATGCCTGCACTGATAGGATGGGTCCAAAGGAATCGGAACGGAATTAGGTTTTCTGCACACATATTAACTCCGGAAAACTGATATGCAGTAAGAAAGAAAGAAATAGGGTGAGGGTGCTGTTTGATGATTTGCAAGGTTTGGTTCAGCATGTGACTAAATGAGTGATGAATATAAATGTTGATGGATTGTAGGGAGAGGTAAACCAAAGAAATAAATGAATAGGTTTTGACATGAGGAATCATAATTAAAAAAAAAAAAACATTTAACGCCACTGTGACAGCTTGCAGTGTTGCACCAACCCCAATTATCATGGGACAAGGCCAGGAAGATGATGCTTCAGCACCAAAACAGACTCTTGATTTTTCAAATTTCTACCATAATATATATTAAATTAACAAATGGACACAATCCCAATTTCTTCTTCTTAGCGTGTCGATGGCAATCTAAATTGTGTCAGCCCAGAATTGGGCTACTAGTTTGGCAATACAATCCTAACAAAAACCGTTTTAAAACAAGACTGAACTCACCTTTTCCTGCATTAGTCTTCATATCCCTGACAATCCGGACAGACTTTATTTCCCCGCATTTCTCAAACTTTCCCCTTAGTGTTTCATCCTCTATAGCAAATGGCATGTTTCCAACGAACACCGCACACTTGGGGTCGTGCTCAGCCCCTGTGCTGCTACTGCGGGTCACACGGAGGTGGTGCTCATTGAGTTTTGTGTTGTTCTCCACTAGGGCCTGGAGACAGAAGAAAGGTATTATTCATTGTGATTAGATGAGTAACGGCGACGGCACGGTTGGCGCAGTGGCTCAAGCATTGAACTGCTGCGTTGCGTGTCGCGGGTTGATCCCAGCACGGAACAAATATTTGTATGGCCTACAGATAGATAGATGATAGATAGATGATAGATAGATGATAGATAGATGATAGATAGATGATAGATAGATGATAGATAGATGATAGATAGATGATAGATAGATGATAGATAGATGATAGATAGATGATAGATAGATGATAGATAGATGATAGATAGATGATAGATAGATGATAGATAGATGATAGATAGATGATAGATAGATGATAGATAGATGATAGATAGATGATAGATAGATGATAGATAGATGATAGATAGATGATAGATAGATGATAGATAGATGATAGATAGATGATAGATAGATGATAGATAGATGATAGATAGATGATAGATAGATGATAGATAGATGATAGATAGATGATAGATAGATGATAGATAGATGATAGATAGATGATAGATAGATGATAGATAGATGATAGATAGATGATAGATAGATGATAGATAGATGATAGATAGATGATAGATAGATGATAGATAGATGATAGATAGATGATAGATGATAGATAGATGATAGATAGATGATAGATAGATGATAGATAGATGATAGATAGATGATAGATAGATGATAGATAGATGATAGATAGATGATAGATAGATGATAGATAGATGATAGATAGATGATAGATAGATGATAGATAAATAGATAGATGATGGAGAAATTCCTAGTGTGGGGCAACGATTTAGAAAAAAAAAAAAAAAAGTAACGATTTTTGTGGATAGAGGGGAGACGAGGACCAAGAAAAAGGACTAAATTATAGCATTATCAGCATTATGGTTGACAGAGATGAATGGAAGAATCAAATAATAATGTATCTTTCTATCAGTGAAAACATTTTCATAATTGAATCATTAGTTCCAGAGACAGTTAGTTCCCCTATACAAACTAACAAACAAACATTACGTCTTTATAATATTAGTTTAGCTTAGTAGGACAAATTCAATTGAAGTCTTCTGTGTAAAAGAGACCTTGCTGGAAGCTTTTACTACGACAACAATATAATAGACCATTTAAAAAAACAGTAACTGACCTTTTCCACAGAATCTTCAGCAACATACTTAATGTACACGTTGACAGTAGTCCTCTCCGGGTGCAGTTCATTCTTGATCACGGCTAGCTTGGGAGTGGAACGCGCATCCTTTATGGGTACCGTACGGATCCTGAAAATATACCAATAGTAGAAAATTAAATTTGATTTTGAAAATTGTGTATTGCAACTCAATGTCAAAACATGTAAAAAATATTTACATATTATAAAACAAAATCCTATTTTATTTAACATACAACCTGACACTGATTGGTAAATAGCAAAAACCGTAGAATAAAAAATCGCAGCCTACATTGAAGCATTTACCTTAATGTTTTAGGTTACATTAGCACAGTTATTCGACTCTTCTGTTAATTTGTTATGAATTTGCTTGATAATTCATCAAAAAGGTGAGTTCCAAAAATTTTTATTAATCAAAAATATTTATTACCTGATGGTTTCTATCTGCCCATGTTTATTGAAGATCTTCTTCAATTCCTTCTTAACCTTAAGATTATAAGGCACATTGCCTACAAACAGTGTCCTCTTAATCTCTTCTTCAGTAATCTTCTCTTCATTACCTTCTTTCTTCTCCCCCTCTTTTATTTCTTTCTTTTCTCGCTTCGCCTTAGGTTCTTCATCTTCTTCATCTGAAGATTCATCAGCTTTCTCTGCTTCTAGAACCTTTTTGTTAATTTCTTCATTCTCCGATTCTATTTCATCATCTGATTCATGTTCTGAATCTGATTCTTTATCTGTTATAGCATTTGGGTTGACTGGACTTTTAGTGACAGTACCTTCTTCTTCATCATCATCACTATCATTATCAACATCTCCTTCATCATCCGATTCTACAGGTTTCTGTTCAACAGTGACTACCTTTTCAGGTTTGGTCTGTGGTCCCTTGGACTTCTTACGTTTCCTATTTTTCTTCTTGGGAGTTACTTGATTCTCTTTATTAGTTTCAGCACTAGTGTTTACTATGCTTTCAGATTTAGTTGTTTCTTCTTCATTGTCAGATTCTACTGGTTTTGATTTATCAGAGTTGATTTTTTCTGGGTTATTCTGTGGTCTTTTTGACTTCTTACGTTTTCTATTCTTCTTCTTAGTAGCTACTTGATTCTCTTTTTGTGTGTTCTCTTTGTCTGTCTCTTCTGATATCTTATCTTTATTTTCAGTACTTTCTTGTGCCGCCTTTTGTGCTTTTAATTTCCTTCCCCTCTGTCTTTTTTTCTTTTTAGGAGTGAGCGCATTATTTGTGTTAGACACATCATTGGTTTTTTCACTTGATTCTGAATTATTTAACTTGTTATTTTGTTTCTGAGGACTCTTGTTACGTTTAGGCAGATTTACCTTTACACTGGTATCATTCTCTGTAGCACCGTCTGTGTTAGGTACTGGTTTATTTTTCTGCTTCTTCTTTTTAGGACTTTTAGCTACACCTGCAGTATCAGTACTTACATTATCTGTAGGTTTAGTATTTACATTTTCTGTAATATCTGAGTCTGCATTCTGCTTCTTTTTCTTATTTTTAGGAGTACTTGCTTCATCATTTTGTTCAGTAACACTTACATTGTTTTCCTGTGTGGATATCGACTCTCTTTTGTTATTACCTTTCTTTTTAGGTGATTTCTGACTAGATATACTGCTGTCAGCGTCTAATTCATCTTTTAAGTGTTTTTTAACTTTGTCAGCCTTCGGACTAGTGAGACTTATATTACCTTCGCCATTTTCAGTATTCTCAAGATCTGGGTTCTGAAATATCCTCTTCGGCGACTTCTTGACTATAGCCTTCTTCTTCTGCATACTTGGTGAGAGAAATATTGATCTATCTTCAACAAATTCACTCTTTGGAGTAACGTTGGGTGAAGGCTGATGTTTTGTCGGAGTTAGGGCTCTTTTTAAGAATTTAGGCCTATTTGGTGTCACGTTGCCCGTTACTAAAGCTGCTACGCTGCCTAGGACGTAATCCATGGCACGATGTGCACTTGAAATAACTATTTATAGATCAAAATGATCAAATCCCATGTGTCGCCGCAACGCACATGGTATTTTTGGTTATTTTATTTATTTAGTTCAGACTGACACTGCTATTGACTGTCAGTGACACTTGACAACGGGGCTACCACGTAACTACTGAATTTACCCGAATTTTAATTTTAACGACTTTCTTTTTTGACCGTCAGTTTTTTAAATTACGTTTACTGATTGACATGAATACATTTACAACAACCTGAAAATATATGTAACTATAAACTCCGTGTCTGACTGCACAGCTCTTCAGCGTGATATCGATGCCTTGAGTGAATGAGCCGCCAGCCAACCAAAAACAAAATAAAATTATCCTCTTAGTGCCAAATAATAAGTTTTGGCCGCATGTGGAGTTCTATAACTATACAGTACTACTACAGTGTGAACAACGAGGCTATAGCCAGAGTGTCGACAGTAAAAGACCTCGGTGTACTGTTTGATACTAAACTGACCGTTCATAATTAATTATGTACATTATACGCTTGACTGAATAATCTTTCAGAAGCATAACTTTTATTGTACGTAACTCTCAAAGTTTCAATTACCAGGCACTCAGGTATTAGGCTGTTGTTCAATGCTGTAGCTCGGTCCACCTCTTCTAGTCTATCTATACATAACGCGTACCTATGCTTACCAACGATGCTCAACGAACGCACTCGTGGAGACCAACCCTGGTTTGCTGATGAATGAAAGATGATAAAATTTTTATGGTTCTGTGAGAAAACTGAGTAAATTGATAACTTAATTTAGTATGTAAGGCTCATGCTGTAAGTAGTAAATGTTCTAAACAAGAATAAATAAATATAAAAATCGTGCCAACCTGGAGATGCTGCAATTAAAAATAATGTAAAAAAAATATTAATGAAAATTATTATTATTTTCTATAAGGAGAACTTACTTTTTACCATTATTATTATTTGAAATAAGTTTGAGTAGTAGACAAGGCCACTGATGGCACAATCAACTTTTTCCATTCATATCAAGGCGTGTGTTCTGTAGT
Source organism: Diarsia dahlii (assembly GCA_949775195.1). Taxonomy (NCBI): domain Eukaryota; kingdom Metazoa; phylum Arthropoda; class Insecta; order Lepidoptera; family Noctuidae; genus Diarsia; species Diarsia dahlii. Next base: position 17,535,329 of record OX459213.1, read on the forward strand.
GAATGCATACTGACGTCACGGCCACATTTTAATCTTCCCACTAAAACGGGAATTCAGCGAACCTTGGTGCACTTTTTGCCTTGCCAAAGCAAAAAAACAAATTAATGCTTTTCTGATTTCCGTCTTTTATTTTTACCTTTATCATTGCCTTTTTTCTGGATTATTATTTTGTCTTGGTGTGTTTATATTATTTTTTATGAAAATATATTCTAAAACTTATTCGATGCTAGTGCGTGTTTTGTGTTTTCAGCTCGAAATGTCTGATTATGGTTTGTTTGGCTTTGGCTGACTGGTGGCAACACCAATCATTCCGATCCGAATCCGGAAAAACGATGTCTGTTGTAAGTTGGAACGACGCTTCTTCGTTATTATTTCGTTTTGTTTGATCGTTACACACCAAACTCGGTGATATTTGGTTTGTTCAGTGTTTTTTTCAGTGAGTGTGGAATATTGTTATCAAACGTGAGTATTTTCCTTGTTGTTTTCTTGTGTTTTTTTACCAAACTGAGCGCGCCATTGAGCCGCCCGCCATCATTTCAATTATTGTTTTTTTTTTCCAACTTGAAATGCTCGGAATTGTCTAAAATTGCCGGAAAGTAGTTTTTAAATACTTATTATAGCATTTTTTATTGTTTTACAATGCTTTTGTTTAGTACTTAGGTTATAGATTGCGCACGCCCAAAGGATCTTTGCGTCGTCGGTGTCTTTCTAATTACGTTCCTATGTCCGTGTAATTTACAACGATATTGCAGCGTTCATCTCGTATTACATTATTTCAGCACCGTATTTCTGTCTACATAGAGCAAGAAATGAATGAAATTCGACCTCTTTGGTTCGTATTACTTGTGTGTGTTTTTTAGGCCTCCTTTGACCTTACATTATAATACGTAGCCTAGCTGTATCGCTAAGAAATAGTGTCGCCGTGTTTTTGGCGCGATAGATGTGATAAAACAACGTGGTGTCTATATTTTTAGCTCATCAGAAATATTCTCAAACAAATGCATTATGCTATTCAACCTTGACATTATGGTTATTAATTAGGACTCTCAGATAAAAATAATATTGTACAAAAATAAGCTACCAAATGTTGTTGCTTTATCATAGATATTGAGAATGCTTTGAAAAAGTTTATCAATACAATGCACATGTTTATTTACAAAGTTTGTTTCAATATAATTTATGTTGTTATCTGTGCTTCCAAGTACTCTATACTTTTTTCCCTATGTTTTGTCCCCAATGATTTTAATAAACTTATTCCGCCTTATTACAAAACATAGTTAAACCTGGTTTAACTTAGACTTGGTTTATCTCGCATGACGTCTCACTTCAATAATATTCAAAAGAAAGTGACAGCATGCGAGATAAATCAGGTCTAAGTTAAACCAGGCTTAACTACCTTTTGTAATAAGGCGGATTGAGTATTGACCACAATTACCATCAAAATATTTTAAGTAATAAATTGTAATTGTCAATCACAATTTTCTGAACAGGAAATTCAAAATAATATTAATTTTCAAATAGTGTCCCTTCTTGAACATGGTTATCATCAGTAATAAACTACTCGATAATGCAGGGAAACCGAAAACTCACCAAATTGTAAAAAGAATTAATGTCAAGCAATTCTTCACCTCTTAATTTACAAAATTATAAAATTTTCATTCATGGCTTTTTACATTCAGCCATCAAGTAAACGAGAGATGTGACCGTGACAAATCAGATAACTCCACTTATCTGGGCCGCACCTGTCCTTAACCTCTTTATCTATCAGAAACCTGTGTTTATACTCCGTGAAGATAATACTTCGTTTACGATTAGTTTGCAGTAATGAAGGATTTATTCAATGGATTTTAAGTGAGGTTTTATTACTGGCACATAGTAAAAGAGTTTGTATTTTGCTGTTCATAATTAATGTGTTGCTATTATATTTTTAAACTTCGCTATTTTTATACTATCTATATAGGCTGGGATAGTGGCAGCTAACCAATTTTCTAGCTAACTTAGCCCATGCTGTGTAAAAGAAGAAAGGGGATAGAACCAATGTGGCATATCAACCTGTCCGCCATTTTGATTTTTTTTCGAAATCGCGGCCCACGGTGAAAGTGGTATGTATGGATAGAGGACATATAGACGAACAAAAAATGTCCAGTAACATGGTACCCAAAGTGTCACGTTACCGAGATATTTGAAGTTAAAGATCGACAAACGAGTACAACAACATTCATTAAATATTTTTTTAAATAGCCTTTTTACGTGTTTGGGCGTTAAATTATATCCAAATAATAGTTCCCAGGTTGATTATTGTTATACGCACATTGAAATCGCTTTGCATCTCATTGAAACGCTATGTAATGTCAAAAAATAGTTTTCTCGTGCTCCTAGTAATATGTAATGTACCTACTCTCTTTCAATAACCAGTAATAATAAAATCAACGCCTATAGACACGTAAAAGGTCTAATTTTTATGTGGTCATTGTACTGATTTGTCCATCTTTACCTTCAAATATCTCGGTAACGTGACACTTTGGGTACAGTGTTGCTTGACATTTTTTGTTCGTCTATATGTCCTCTATCCATACATACCACTTTCATCGTGGGCCGCGATCTCGAAAAAAAAACAAAATGGCGGTGGGTCGATATGCCAGCTCCCATACAAAAAAGTTCAAACCCCTTTAAAATGTATAAAAAAAAACAATACAGGTATAATTTTATATTATGTTTATATGTATAAAACTAAATCGCTTCTTTCATAAATCAAGCACTATGTATCTTAGAATATCTCTGATGCAAAACAACCTTAGTACAGCATTAATGATTTACGAAGCAATTATGAGTTTTTTTTTTTAAAACTTTGCCCCACACTTGGAATTTCTCCTGTATCGTGGGTGCGTTCACAAACATCTCATCATACACAAATACCCAGACCCGGAACAACTATCTGTAGGTCTTACAAATCTTTCTTCCGTGCGGGGATCGAACCCGCGACACGCAGCGCGGCAGTCCATTGCTTGAGCCACTGCGCCAACCGTGCCGTCAAAGAGTGATAAAAGTATCCTTCAAGTTGTTTGAATTTATTTTTGTGGAGTGAATGAACTTTCTTATCTGTAAAGATAAAGAATTTAGTGTAACTATCAAGATGAGTTGTGGAGGTCAGATACATAGTGGCACGATGTACAATGTAGCCGAGAAAAGGCCAAACAGATTTTTTAGGAATTTTCATTGTAATTGGACTTGAGACTGAAAGGGGTTTGAACTTTTTTGTATGGGAGCTGGCATATCGACCCACCGCCATTTTGATTTTTTTTCGAAATCGCGGCCCACGATGAAAGTGGTATGTATGGATAGAGGACATATAGACGAACAAAAAATGTCAAGCAACACGGTACCCAAAGTGTCACGTTACCGAGATATTTGAAGGTAAAGATGGACAAATCAGTACAATGACCACATAAAAATTAGACCTTTTACGTGTCTATAGGAGACTATAGGCGTTGATTATTATTATTACTGGTTATTGAAAGAGAGTAGGTACATTACATACTACTAGGAGCACGAGAATACTATTTTTTGACATTACATAGCGTTTCAATGAGATGCAAAGCGATTTCAATGTGCGTATAACAATAATCAACCTGGGAACTATTATTTGGATATAATTTGACGCCCAAACACGTAAAAAGGCTATTTAAAAAAAAAAATAATGAATGTCGTTGTACTCGTTTGTCGATCTTTAACTTCAAATATCTCGGTAACGTGACACTTTGGGTACCATGTTACTGGACATTTTTTGTTTGTCTATATGTCCTCTATCCATACATACCACTTTCACCGTGGGCCGCGATTTCGAAAAAAAATCAAAATGGCGGACCGGTTGATATGCCACATTGGTTCTATCCCCTATGTTCAGCAATACAAGCATTCTATGGTTTGTTTGATCATAGCAACATAGTTTATACTTGCAAATTAAAGGTATTATAAAGTCAAGGTTAGAAAAATCACTTCCTATGGCAGTCAATTTACTACAACAATTCTTAATACCTACAAAAAATATTATGTATGAGTGCTATAAATATTACGCTATTATACCTATAGCTAGACAAGTACTTATGTATGAAAGGAAAAGACACAATGTGGCAGCTGTAAATAAATGGGATAAGTGTATGAGAATGATCATTAGCAGGTACATTTCCGGTTCCCTTACTAAGTAAAGAACGGAATTAAAAACTTGAGTGTGTGGAAAATCATCAAATGACCGCCGCTCTTGGGCAGAGCGAAGGGGAGTGTCAGACTTCTACTGACTAAAAACCGAACCCATGTTCCTTCTTTGCCCTTGTGCCGAGGCCACGTCATCTAGTACTAAAATCCGCGGCCATTATTAGCCCCTTGCCGTCGATTTTTAGCAACCATACCACACACAAATACTGCATGTTGAGCTAAAAGAAAAAGTACTAAATCATACAAAAAAGCAAAAGGGTATTCTGCGCTCATTGGCCGTCCCGTTGAGACAGCTTGCTCGACAAGTGGGCAAAAAAAACGCATGTGCGGTCCCCCAAGCATGTCAGGATACTTCAAGATTACTGCACCATGTCTGTCGACGACTTATCGATGATTTTACTTGTTTTATAATCAAACAGATAAATACGAAAGCCTTGTGTGTATGTAAAAACACAGTTTTAATTACATACATAATACACGTCAAACACAAAACACCAAGAGTTTTTCGGGGATCATTCTTGGCCCTAAATAAATCGAGTAGGTAGGGTATGTACCGACAACCGAGTATAAAACGGTTCTAGTTCAGAGATGGCATTGAGCTTTTGACCACAACGTCAAAATTTGTAAAGAAACACAATATTAAAAGTGAAACATCACACTTTTCATTCACAAAAATTACTATATAAGTACCTCTCGAAACAAAAAATACAACTTGCCGCATCGCCTTCAAAAACTCGCACTATTACAAAAAAATCCAGTAGTATTTGAAGACATTATGACCACGGCTTTCAAATTCATTAATGCAGGGCAAATCCTAGCAACCCTTGATCGACTGGAACTGCAGCCGGTCGGAAAGAGCTTAATGTCAAAGCAAGAGCGAAAAAGCCGTAATTTGTCTCGTTTCGATTTGGACTATTTGACACCGCGTCGTACTATTCCCTTTTATTGGACAGCTAAAAGACCCTAGTCGACACGATCTTCCGATTCTCCGTCATGCAGTACAGAAGCCAGCGCATCAAGCTAAAGCATTTAATTAAGTTCAAGGTTGATTGGGACATTTGTACAGTTTGTGCTGTCGTCTCTACAAGTAATGTGGTCATTCCCTTGAATAATCTGCGCCAGAAATTGCCGCGAAGTATTTACTACGTTTATCCTAAAGGTACCTACAAGGTACGCTCCGTACTACATTGTTAGATATTGCTTGCTTGACTAAATCGAATACTATCTAGGCAAGAGACGGTAATTTAGTCACCCACGTGGTCGAGATACTTGCTTGTGAATTGTATTTCAGATAACTAAACGGTCCTTGTTTGCGGCAGCTGCGATAACTTCGTTCATACACTTTTCGGCACGGCGACTACCTAAATATCTAGGCACAGGCGTTAGGATCTGAACGGCGACACTACTTAAACTCTGGCCGTCGTTTCAATTAAACCTGCGTAATTATATAATAGGGCTTAACCACAGAATACACACAGGTCCTGTCGCGGTATCGTGGTTGCTGCAACTATTCAACAATTGTCTGGAATCAGCTTCTATACCTCGTCTCTGGAGAAAATCCAAGGTCATAGCAATACCCAAACCAGGTAAACCAGCAGACGACCCCAAAAACTTCCGTCCAATCTCTCTACTGTGCCATACATACAAGCTTTTTGAGAGACTGCTGCTGAACCGCCTCACGGTCGTAATTGACCCAAAATTAATTCCAGAGCAAGCTGGTTTCAGACCCGTGAAGTCTTGCAGTAACCAGACCCTCAAGCTCGTCCAACACCTTGAAGATGGTTTCGAGGCGGGAAAGGTCACAGGAGCTGTATTTGTGGACCTTTCAGCGGCTTACGATACAGTCAACCTCAAACGGCTGCTGTGGAAGGTGGAGACCTTAATAAGCGATCAGAGGTTTGTTCGAATACTCCGGGAACTTCTCCACAACCGCCGTTTCCAAGTCCACCTTCTTTCAGATAAGAGTCGCTGGAGGGCATAAAAGAACGGCCTGCCCCAAGGTAGTGTCTTGGCACCGCTCCTGTTTAATATATACACCAACGACCAACCATCAAGCCCGAACACGTCCCGCTTCCTCTACGCAGACGACCTTGCCCTGATATCCCAAACATCCACCTTTGAGGAGTTAGAGGTCCACCTATCTCGTGCTCTTGATGAATTAGGTGCATACTACCTCGCTAATTCACTCAAACCGAATCCGAGCAAAACTCAGTCTTGCATTTTTTACCTCCGAAACAGAGAAGCTGGGCGCAGACTTAACATCGTCTGGGATGGAGTGCCTATCGAGCACAGTGACTTTCCAAAGTATCTTGGGGTTTCTCTGGACAGATCATTGACCTTCAGCAAAAACTGCAGTAACATCAAGCAGAAGGTGCACACCCGCAACAGTATTTTACGGAGACTAATTTCTTCAAAGTGGGGTGCTTCGCCTCATGTTTTGCGGACTACTGCGCTGGCGCTATCATTTTCAGCTGGTGAATTTGCGTGCCCCGTGTGGAGCCGCTCAGCCCATGCAAAGTCAGTGGATACAGCTCTCAACGAAACGTGCGATCATCACTGGTTGCCTTAAACCGACCCCAGTACAGATGTTGTACCCACTGGCAGGGATAGCGCCGCCTGAAGTTCGCAGAACAGTGGCAAGCTCTAGAGAAAGAGCCAAAATGGCTTCAGACACACGACACCCATTACACCTAAACAGCCTTGTATTGCAAAGGCTGAAAAGCCGAAACAGCTTTCTGAAGTGTGTCACCCCACTCACTGGCGAGATGTCTACGGAAAGATTAAAGCTGTGGCAAGGTAGTGCATCTTTACCTAACCCATTTGTTCCACCTGCTAAACATCTCCCACCCGGACAAGAGTTGCCGTGGCTGACCTGGAAGTCTTTAAACAGACTCCGGACCCAGGTTGGTCGCAGCAAAGAAAACCTGCTGAGGTGGAGGTACATAGATGACTCTGCACTGGAGTGTAAATGTGGTGCTGTTCCTCAAACAATGGGGCATTTAATATCGTGCCCTGCGTGTCCTGCTGACTGTTCACTACAGGAACTGATGAACGCTACCGAAAGCGCCAAACTAGTAGCCCAATTCTGGGCCGACATAATTTAGATTGCCATCGACACGCTAAGAAGAAGACCACAGAATACGGCTAAACTTGCAGCCTCGCACAAGACGCCTTAGTTAAGGTTGATGTTCCTGGGTAGCCCGCGAAATTCAAATTTTCTTACGTTTTTAGCGATTTGCAGGCCAGTGCTAGGTTGTGTGTTAGTGAAAATATGATTCGCGGGTGTAAGACGTACCTATGCAGTTACAGAATTATAATCATCAAAATCATTATTGCAACCCTCCAAGTTCATGTAACTTTCAAGAATGACTTTTTGATGAAATACTCATTCTTGAGACTTACATGAACTTGGAGGGTTGTAATCAAGTAATGATGATTTTGATGATTTCGCGGGCTACCGTGAACATCCACCTTACACGATAATAGGAAGCAGTAAGCAAAACGTGTTTTTGTTTTCCAAATCCCGTTGTTCTTTTAATTATTTTCGGTCAGTTCCATTACGAGGTCGAAGTCCTATCCTACACGCTATGGTTGATGATATCTAGAATAACGGCACTACTCATGTTTCCCACATGAACAATGTAAAAGTAAAACACATTCATAAACGCGCCTATCTACAAAATTTTCACGGGCCTCTGTATTTGCCAATACACAAACCAAATCGTATCAACGTCCAGACATTTTTTGCGCGACCTTGAGAGCGAGAACACAGCTCCTATAAACTAATATAAATGATTTCGTCGACACCGTCCATCATCATATGAAACTGTGTCTAGTCCATTACGGAAGTGGACGCCATTGAAAAACGCCTGGTCGTGGGCGAGTGTTACCATAATATGTGTGCTTAGCAACCGGATTGGTGATCGGTGTTTGTGTGTGATAATTAAACAGGTGTTGGTTTGAGATTAGCTGACACCGGTTTTGCATTGTTTTTTTCACAGTTCCAAGTTCCAATATCATCTAGGTCCTGTAAGTAAGTCCAGTGGCGTGCGTAGGGTCTTCTAATACCGCAAGTCCACAAGGCAAGCCGGTCGGCTTACTGGACGTTACTGGACGGTCGTCCAGTAACCCTAACTTTATGAAGAATGGTACTTGTATTAAAATACCGCTATTAACTGTATTCTGTAAAGAAGATGAAATAAGGCTTAAGGAAATAGATTGCAAACAGATAGTCCTAACAAGACGATGCGTTTCCAGCTTTAAATCTGTGAGTCACCTGCTCATTGATTGCTCAAGAATACAAATGCGACAAATGACAATAGTAGGTACAAAAGCTGGGTGCTCTGTTCAGTCAGTAGTAGCTAGTGTAGCTACCTATAATTAGAGCAATAGTAGCGACACTTGAAAGGCCTAATAGATGTAGGTTTAGCCATAAATAGCTTTGTAGGAGGCCTAATGATTCTGATGCTGTTTGTCCTTCAAACTCGTAAGTCGAGCATATTGAAATAAAGTCCATTTTGCATTAACTACGCTAGATTTGTCGCATCGATTGTTTACAAGTAGCTCGGACTATTTCACAACATAACCCATTGTTTAGGCGACATGTTTATTATGATAGGACAATATCACATCATACATAACCAGTATTTTATCCACAAAGGTATGGCACTGTAATAGCTCAATTAGGTTTAAACGGCAAGACGTCGCGCGTCGGCCCTTCGCCCGTCCCTTCGAATAAAAACTAACGGACCGAAACTGAGAAAATCTTTGTTCTATATGTTTATAATCATTGTAGCATCGTGGCGAGTCTTTGGACTCATTTCCTAAACCAACCAGACTTGATTAAATAGATTACTGCAGTTTTTTTCTGAGAAGCAATTTTAGAAAAAGCTTTACCGGTTTCTGAACTCGGAATGCCATAATTTTATGCTCAACTTTATTACCGGCCATTGCTAATGGATCCTATTATGTGCCACGATTGCAGTTTCGGAATCCATCAATTTTCGTCTTATATACGCCTCAACCACTTCCTAAAAATATCCGGAAGATCCTCCATGGTTTTAAAAACAGTTTTGTATATACAACACAGTAAGGTACGGTACCTTTATCGTGCAATTAGTTCGGGCAGAACTAGACATTAATGGCGTAGCCCGAGCCCGACCCTTTGGTATCGAAACCGGTGAAGTGTGACGAGCGCCCGCGCATCCAGCCGTGCTCAACAAGTGAACTACCGCTTGTGGTTTTTTGTAACTTTATATGATGGTGTTTTTGTTACGTCTGTTCACGAAAGGGTGAAGCTCTTGGCTTTAGTCTGGCGGTTTTGATTTAAGCGAACCTTAAAAGGTTTTGGGCGTATCATCGTCCACGATTCAAAAGAACCCTGAACGGCTAAGAAAAGTAGCGTCGAGGCCGATAGCTGTTCGATTGTCATCCTGCGTGTTGATTGTCAAATCTGTATAAATCACAAATTCACAAGAATACATGACGCCAAGTTTTAAAACTCTTCACACCTACTATCTTCAAAAAATTCTAATCTATACGAGTGCTTTCGGTGTTACCGTTTTTCAATTTTATGTTGCTTGGAGTTGTAAAAAGAACAAGAATAAATCCAAGAACTATTTCTATTTGCACCGAAGCGAGGTGTATTCCAATCGCCTGCGCGCCGACGAGACGTTTGATAGCATATCAAATTGGAACCCAATCAATGTGTAAACATCAGCAATTTGTTCGCTCACCGATCCAATGCTCCAATTACTGAATGGGTTCAGCGCCAGCCTAATGGTATGTAGAAGCGTGATAAAGTGTGTAGATATTATGGGCTCACGCGAGTCTATGGGCACAGTGTAATGTACGATAAAATGAAGGTAAGAATGTCTTTACTTCTGCTCGATTATTTTGTTGTAGCGTCCTTATAAAATTAAATAATCGTCTTGTTTAGTAGGTGTTGAAGTCCTTATCGTTCACTTAGCTGCTTTTGGTTGCATAATACATTCATTACCTGTTCAACTTTATCAGCATCAATATTGAGGCCATCTTTCACATGACAGATTCATTTTTTTTGGGTTCAAAAAAGATCGAATGCCTTTTGCATTTTGTCAACGTTGACTCCTTGATGAGTTGGTTATGGAAAAGTTGCGTTTTCTCTAAGATTATTTCGCATTGTAAGTCTCATCTTTCTCTTTTCATGTCGACAGTACAATTTCAATAATGGTTTAGGCCCAGTTAGTAACCACATTCCATACGGTGTAAAATCAAACATGCAGCTACAACCTACCATACAGCTCCATCAAACATGCTCTCATCATCTTTGCGTGCCGACTCAAATTATATCCGAGCAGAGTTTAACCACGCCTCTATCGTTTTCAAATACCTCCGTTACTAAAACCTCCAGTTTCCTCAAAGGAGTTCACCAGAGGTCATTGTAACTTGTCAGTATATTTGTCCATATGCATTAACTTGCAAATCTTTAGAGAGCCGACGAGCTAGGTATGCAGTTGTATGCAGACGGTTCGTTGTCAATAGCTGCTACAGGATGCACTTGTAAGGCATACTTGGAGGATAATAGAGTAAAGTGGTTCAGAGATGCTGAGTAATTTGTGGAGATGTGGATGGAAGGGCTTGCTCATTGTGATTTTTGTCTGAATTGGTGAATAGATGCGGAAGTTTTTAATGTTGCAAAAAAAACTCAAATTCTTCCGGGTACGGTTCCTTCATCAGTAATCTGAGGACTTAACCCATCGATTTCAAAGCGATTGATATTTTTTTAAAGGAAAGACTTTCCAGAATTTAACTTGATGTCTTTATTCAATACATTTTTGATTCTTCCATATTTTTTATTGCTGATAGAATCGTTTTGTCTAGTAGGCCCTCTGCAGTCCGCTCTCGAAGTTTATTATATAGGATTTTTTTAAGTTGGTTGTTGTCTGCCAGCTTTTACATTTGTCACGACTTTCTAAATTCTAACATGCTATTAATATTTTACTTTACAAATACTCATGCAATTGTTTGCGCACATGTCTGAGTTTGTACAAAAATAAGTACTTTCACAATCTGACGGTAACACGTGACTCGGTATAGGGAAAACTTGGCGATTTCCATAAATAACCACCAACCATATTTTTATTACCTATTAGGGACAACAACAAAGCTGCGTTGGAGTACAAATAAAATAAAGCAATTTGAACAACCACCTACACTTTAAGGTGGTTAATCATTTTGTCACTAAATCATCATGAAACAATAGGGGATCGGACTGGGTCAAAATAATATTATTCTGTTTAGTCCGTAAGTTAGATTATCGAAAAATATTGAATACGTGTTTTTTGTTTTATCAAATCAATAAAAAATGACGAAGATAAAACGCGTCAAAGATCTTGGAGTGGGGCTTGAAACGTCACTTGTGTCGTCAAAATGTACTATCATATGACGTCACACGAGTTTTCGAAGCACTGTATCGTCTTCATTTTAAGTTTACGTGAAAAAAGAAAAAATACGTGTCCAATAATTTTTGGAAATCTATCTGACGGACTAATTAGTTTTTTTTTGTCCGATCCCCTATTCTTTGGATGCAGTAGGCCTTTTTATAATCGCTGTATCTACTGGTTCTATTTACCGGTATCTGGCTGATTTCGTGTTTTAGCAAGCCAAAATGCTGTTGTGCTAAAATCACAAAAACCTCATCAAAGCTCCTAAGCTTCATCACCGTCTAAACATGCTGCCGATATCTCCCAAAAAGAGCTATTCAGTCACCCATACAAGCCATCAATCGTCCTTTTCATTCAATAACACCAAAACCATACTCAGAGGACACACACTCACTCCCGGCACGTTTCGCATTGTGATGCATATCATGCGCGCATCGTTGCGCACACGCATGCCTCAATAGACCTGCTTCCTGTTGGTACACGGCTTTATGCAGGCTCTACACGCCACCGAATATGGGGATATTTAATTGATGGAGATTATGGTCACTGGTTGAGGAATTTTGGGGTGTGGTGTGGCAGAAATGTGGCGTTTGAGAGAATATGTCTTAACACCAGACACATATGGTCGGATGTACAAATACAGATAGTTTTGTACATCCTACCTTATGCTTCTGATGTCAAGATTTTAGGATTAGTAAGAAAAGTAGTTTAACTCTTCAGAATGCTTGGCAAACCATAAATGAAAAGCTTTGCAGACATTTGAAGCAATGCTATCGCTATTAACACTGAAAACGGGATATTTTCCATGTTTACTATTTGTTTTGAGTTTACGTTTCGGTGCTGTTGTAAGCACTATGATCACTGACATTCACGGATAAACTGTTAAACGACGTGTTTACGCGTAAACTGTTTTTAATGTTAGTGATCATGTCAGTTTAAAAACTTATTTGAAGCAATGCGAATTTCTTTTAAATCTTTTAATAGAAACGTAAGGAGAAAAAAGATATTGCAAAATGTTGCAAATGCTACAATTGGGGTGTAGAAAATACTCCCAATAGCAGCCGCATACGGTAGCTAATTAAAAGAAAACGTTTTGCGCCGTCCGCCGACCCCAAATAGAATGGGTTAAGGTCAGGAAGATGATGATGAGGGGCGTACTGAATACATATCTGCATATCGTCGTTGCGACTTTAAGACCTCTTATGTGTAAAAATCAATTTTATGAGAAAATCGATAAAAACAGTCTACTGAAAAAAATATAATGAAACCAACTAGAACAAAAAATATAGGTATCAGCCACAAAAATTTCGTGCTTTTTACTTTGCCACTGTTAGTTGAAATGAAAAGCAGTATCATAGCAAAAAAATAAAAACAATTTCAGTTGACGCATAAGAGGTTTCGGTTGCGCTTTATGTATCACATCAGAGCTTTTGAACTAAAATGCCTATAATAATTAAGTCGCCCGATGTTGAGTGGGTCCGTGAATACCCCCCGGTCGTCAGGGATCAGTATGCCGCAACGTACGCGGCACTTGATGTCTGCCTGCCTCTTGATCACAAGCGACGTGCCAGCAAAGGGAGGCATCTCGGCTATGAGCTTCTTCAGCCAGCTTAAGGTGACTTCGCTGTCGCACCGCAGCTTGAGCACCCCATCCACGAACGCCGGCCTCGCGTTGAAGACCGGTACTGGCAAGTCCAGCGCGTCAGGGGCGCAGGCCTCGGCGAGCATCTTCCTCTGAAGAGCCTCGAGGATCTCGCCCGCCACCTCCTTACTGATCTGCCCCGTCTGGTCGCACGTGACTGCGACGTCGAGGTCCGATCCTGCAGCTTGGGCGTAGCTACGGTTAGCAACCCGCTTGGACTTATCAAGCCGCGGCCGCTTACGCTCCCCTCGAGGTGACGAGGTCTCGTTGAGAGCCCGCTTGGCCACGGCCTGATCATTCCGAGCAGGTCGCTGCGTAGCCGCCGTGGTTGGTCCTTCTGCCGAGCCTTGTTCTTCTACCGTGCCAGCTGGTGGTCGACTGGGGCCTGGTCGGCTGTTGTCGACTCCGGCCTGCGACCGTTTGCCTGCGGAAAAGAAGTTGACATTGCCACTGGTCGGTTGCCCCTGACCTGCAGCATTAGCCAGCATTACTTGCCGGGAGTTACCCTTACCTTGTGCCGCTAGCCGCTGCTTCTTGTTCGGCCGGTTCCTTCTTATGGCACCACTTGTCCCGGGGACCGGAGCAGCTTGCACTGCGGGGTCCGCACGTTGACGTCGTGATGCCAGAGCGTTACCCCCCTTCCTACCGTTTTTCCTGCCCTTCTGCACCTGCCAGTTTTGCACAAGCACGTCGTTGGAGATGCAGAGCTCCGCCGACTGACCAGTGACAGACAGCGGGGGAGGGGCTACTTGAGGAGTTAAGGGTGGAGGAAGATGTGGTAGCAAAGCCCGCCCACCGGCATTAACCGTCGCGGGGGACTGTGCAGAAGGATCGGAACTGGTCCCAGGCAGCGCCGATGTCCTTCCCTTGTTGTGGGACTTGTTGGTCTTGGCAGCGGTATTCGCCACTGCCGGACCGGTGCCCGCACTGGAGCTCGCTGTGTTGGCAGCCGAGCCCCCGGGGGCCGAAGAGGTGCTTGGAGCACCCCTCTTCGGAGTTTTGGCTTTCGCCTTCGCTCCGGTGTGTGTTTGTGCAGTGTGAGTTTTTGTGTTAGTGGTTATTGTATGTGTGTGAGTGGATGATGTTTCTGTGTGTGGTTTTGTTGCGTGTGTGTTGAGTGTGTGTGTGTTAGTGGTGTCAAGTTTTTTATTTTCCATAGTGTTACCTTAATTACAGTTCATCTCTTTGGCTTCCCACCCTCCTTGGAGCCCGCACCTGGGAACGTCTCGCTACAAACTAGCTCGAACATTAGGATTACCATCGAGATATAGGAGTGTGAGGTTGGTTCACAGTGTGACATCGGGTGCTTGATCGGGTTGGCATAGGGGACTGACTAATCCCTTCTGAACTGATCAACGATATAACCTACGATTGGAGAATAATCACACGATGTATCTGTGTCACTCGATCCCGTGATATTATTGGTCTAAAGTCACATCAATAATTTTAAAAAATACCCGCCTTTTTCATCCTGTTACACATAAGATATTTTGTGCTAATAATTGTCTAAAGACGACGAGTATGAAATACAACTAAAAACTCGTATGTGTACATTGACACATAAGATATTTTAAGCACCAACTTTTGATTAGCAAGCACATTGGAGATCTTGAAGTTGGTAAATAAATTACGATTTAAACGTCGTATACACATGAGAGTTTCTGCATTGGATAGAGCTTCAAAATGTAGAATCGGCTGGCGTAAAAAAGTGATTTTGCCAAAAGTGACACATAAGAGGTCTTAAAGTCGCAACGACGATATGGCCTTTACTATACAGTATATTTGGCTTAACTGACCTACCCCGACTTGCAGAGTGATCGACGAATGTTCCATTGCAACTGCTCTAGCGAAGGAACTATTGAATGACCAATTTGACCAAGTTTACATAATTCTGCATACCTATTTAGGTAAACGAGAACTCTATTGACTAGTTACTATAGAACTTTAGTCCTTATTTACCCTCGTTTAGCATGCAAAATAATATTGACTTGACTGGTTTACACCAAGAGGTCTTGAGTATCGCCGATGGTCCTTGTTGGGTACTTCGAAGTATTTTATAGGTCTTTAGCACCATGCCTTTGGCCCTTAGGTTCAAGGATCGCACATTTACCACACCTACTTAAAATATCGACTCGGCATTTATGCTCGAGTGAAGAAGCTTTTTGAGTATTGTCCTAGGACCGATTCTCATTTTTACCCGACTACGGCAAAGCCAAAGGAGGGTTATGATTTTGACTGGCTATGTATGTATGTATGTTTGTATGTATGTATGTATGTGTGTATCTTCATCTGTTCCCTCATAGCTTCTAATCTACATAACGGAACTCAACATATGAGGTATCGTTAGAACCGTCTTAATTTTCCGCTGAACATAGGCTACGTGACGTGTCACAAAAAGTGACTTGTCGCCCTCTAGCGGACAAAAAGTAAGGCTTAAAAAATAAAAAAGGGAGATAAATAAGTATGCCGTGTTTGGTATCATTTGAAAGGGCCTCACTTGTACATTTCCAAAATATTGCTCAAATTTAAAATCACGCCCTCTAGCGGACAAAAAGTCAAGAGTAAAAAAAATATTTAACACCAATATTGTTTAAATAAAAAAAGTAAAAAACTAAAACCCGACTACGACAAAAAAAACGACGCTGAAAAAGTATGAAACAAGATTTTCAGGATAGAACAAAAAGAAAAGCCGTAGTCACACGTTATAGGTACCAACCTAAACACTTTAATACCGTGTGACTACGGCTTTTCTTTTTGTTCTATCCTGAAAATCTTGTTTCATACTTTTTCAGCGTCGTTTTTTTTGTCGTAGTCGGGTTTTGCTAGGTAAAGGATAAGGCAACTGAGGAGACTATTGATGTACTCGAATTAAGAGCAAATAAAGCGTCAATTTTCAATAGAGCGCATCAATATAAATAAATAAATAAAAACTTTATTTCCATTAAACTTAGCCTATGTTTACAATTCATAACAACATCATGCTCAAATCGCGCAGAAAGACATAATTTAACAATTTATAATGGTAGGTATTCGTAACTTATTGGCTAGTTTTGTGACAAACAAATTAGTTAACTACCCTCCGTACTAGTTATAAACTGTACAACGGCAGAGTAGTGTCGCCAGTTTGTTGTCTACGATGTAGTATATGCAAACTTAACAGATTAACTGCATGTTATGTTTACAACAATATTACTTAATTTAGGTGGTGCAATAAGTTTACTAGACTTACAAAGAGTACATTCATAATTTCTAATGAATAAATAAGAACAAAAAAAAAAAGAATCTATGTATAATGTTATTCAGAAAAAATAAAACTAAAAGAATCTGACTTGATATTTTAACTTTAACGCAAAATGAGTCCAAAATTTAAATGTGACATTAATTTACACATGTTATTAATGTTGTAAAAAAGAAAGAAAAGAAAAACAAAACAATAACAAAATATTAAATAACATTCAGAATTCAGATACATTCCCTAGAGTTACGTCAAACAACACGTATTAATAATTTCTCTGTTGATTCATAGTCCATATTTTTGAGATATTTATCTACAATTTTTGCACACATCAATTTGCTGCATTTTGATACTGCTACAGACTGATTAATTCTATTGTAGACAAAAGGCCCCAGGTAACGAAAGAACTTCTGCGCAAAACTTGTTCTACAGAAGGGAACAGTGTAAACCATATATTGTTGTCTTTTATTTTTTATTTGTATTGGTTTCGTGTGCTGTTTTAGTATTATTGACTTAATAAATAGTTGCCTTATGGTAAGTACTGAGTATTCTTTGTATAAATTTATAGTAGGGTACCGGAATTTTTTGAAATTTATTATCTTTATAATTGCACGCTGCGCTCTTTCTACTTTAATTAAATAAGTTTTTGCCGCTCCTCCCCATGCCATTATACCATATGAAGCGATAGATTGACACAATGCAAAATATACCGCTTTTACTATTTTACAATCATTTAAATGTCTAATTTTTTTAAAAAGTGTTATTAGTTTTCGCAGTCGAGAGGTAAGATTATTAATATGCACTTTCCAGTTTAGATTTTGATCAATAAGGATACCTAAATATTTAATTGATGAGACAGAATTTACTACATGGCAGTTACAGTTTAAAAAATTTGATTCACATACATGGGCTCTTAAGGTAAGACTATTTTGGAGAGGTTGGTCGTTATTTTTTATAGTGAAGGTCATATACTTTGTTTTAGCCAGGTTTAATGTTAAAATATTCTTATGAAGCCATTTCATAATAGATGTTAGTCCTTCTTCAGCAACATTCTTAACACCATCCCATGTAGCATCGTGAAATACTACCACAGTATCGTCTGCAAAAGTTATGATTTCTGCATTTCTTAATTTCATTCTGCATAAACCATTGATGTAAATGATAAAGAGCGTCGGACCAAGCACGGAGCCTTGCGGCACGCCAAAGTAAATAGGAGCACTATCACTAACTACATCATCGATTCTTACAGCCTGACTTCTATTGGATAGGTAATCAGTCAAAAGGTCAAGTGGCACCCCTCGGATTCCCATGTGCTCGAGTTTATTTAATAGATTAGGGACAGAGACAGTATCGAAAGCCTTTGCCATGTCTAAAAACACCCCCATGCATTTTTTCTTTTTATCTAAATTGGCACTTATATGACTGACAAGACGTTCAATTGCATCAGATGTGGATTTTTTTGCTCTAAATCCATATTGATTACAAGACAGTAGATTGCTAGATTCCAGAAAGTTTAGAAGGCGAATATTAATTAATTTTTCAACCACTTTTGACAAACTAGGTAATAGAGCAATTGGTCTGTAATTTGAGACACTGTCTCTGTCTCCTGACTTATATACAGGAACAATTATTGCTTTTTTTAGTACAGTCGGGAATATTCCATTTTCAAGACAAATATTGCTTATATAAGTAATTGGTTTGATCAGACTATCTATAGCCTGCTTCATGAATACAGAGGAGATGCCATCCCACCCGGTCGACACTGAGTTTTTAAGTGAGAGTATAATTTTACGTATTTCTTGTTCACATGTTGGCAAGAGCATTAGAGATGATTGAGGAGCATAATCCGAGTCAGCCACAATACCCCTTTCCGTACCAACCAAGCATTTCCCTAGTATATCGCTTGCCAAATTCTGTCCTATATTAACGAAGTAGTTATTTACACAATTAAGGACGCTAAAACATTTTTTTACAAATAACAGTGGTTTTCAGGTACCATTTTAACGCATAAGCAATCATAAAAGTGAAGATATCATGGTCTTAATTTAAAGATAATTTATTCGTCTCCAGATTGGCATCAGAAAAATTGTATGACGTCATACAAAAAAATCGCACAAATACGTTTTTTCCATCACAATAATCGCAGAAAATGTAAAAAAGTAGGGTCCGAATAGGTACCCATTATAGGTAAATTTACAGCATATTATATCTCCAAAATTATTATAAATTGCGGTACATATAGTCCTTTAGATGTTGAGATATATTTTTTTTGTTTATATAAATTTTTTTATTCAATTATTGGCTATAATAAAAACATTTGCCAATTTCTTCATACATTTTTCGCTCCCGGTTCATCATTCCGCGCTCAGCAGCGCTAGTGGAAGGACGGGTGTATCGCTCTCTCGCAAAAAATACGTACGATAAACGTGATAGAAAAAGATTTTAGTGTACGGTTACCACGGCAACCGACGACCGACGACGACCGGAAGGAGTTGATACTTTTTAGGACTGAGATAAAAGTAAGTACGAGTTTCATACTTTTATTATTAGAATGTGATTTAGAAATTATGTTGGGTACGACCGGGATTTGGATGGGTGGGGTTAAGCAGTTTGTTGACAAGGTTCAGAAATGGATGGGTCAAGTCAAGCTGTCGACGGTGAGGTTTGGAAGTGGATGGGTAAGGTCAAGCTGTCGGCGGTGAGGTTTGGAAATGGATGGGTCAGGTCAAGCTGTCGGCGGTGAGGTTTGGAAATGGATGGGTAAGGTCAAGCTGTCGGCGATGAGGTTTGGAAATGGATGGGTAAGGTCAAGCTGTCGGCGGTGAGGTTTGAAAATGGATGGGTCAGGTCAAGCTGTCGGCGGTGAGGTTTGGAAATGGATGGGTAAGGTCAAGCTGTCGGCGATGAGGTTTGGAAATGGATGGGTAAGGTCAAGCTGTCGGCGGTGAGGTTTGAAAATGGATGGGTCAGGTCAAGCTGTCGGCGGTGAGGTTTGGAAATGGATGGGTAAGGTCAAGCTGTCGGCGGTGAGGTTTGGAAATGGATGGGTCAGGTCAAGCTTTCGACGGAGAGGTTTGGAATTGAAATTCCTATTTCATTTTAAGTACCTACTTATTTCACATGGTTATTTCACGTAGGTAGCGTATTTTTCTTTTCGGAAGTCGCTGTCGGTACCGGTTGTTCTTTTTCATTAAGTTTGGTTGGTAGGTACCCCATATTGGGTGTACATCTGTTTGCCCCTTAAACCCGAACAAGCGTGATATTATATTATGAAATGGCGAAAACACTACATAAACATACGATCACAGCTATCGTGAGTCATTTGCTGTCTATATTATTGAAGAGTTCCATCTTCTACTTCGGAAGATCTCCAATCCTGGTGACCTGTAATACAGGTTTTTTTGAAACCTACTTCAGGCACCAGCTCTCACAATGTGAATATTATAGTGTTCAAAACGTGCTACAAAACCATTGTGAGAGAAATAAATAAACTTATTATTATTATTATATTATAATCATATTTTACAGTAAAACCTTCCTTAAAAACACAATATGCATTTATCAACGAAAATCCGATTGATATCGGATCAGTAGCTTTTGGGAAAATCGCGGATACATACAAATACAGCACCTTCTTTTTTTTCGACTCGGTTGAAAATACTAACCTACTTATCATGACGACGATACTAATAATTAACAATTACCAAATGCGTTTTCAAAGTTCCAAGTAATCTACCAAATTCTATTTCAATACAATTAAAAAATAATATCAAAGATCAAGATTATATATAGGAGGTTTAAAACCGAGCGCTATTGTGAGACCTTGCTTTGAGCGACTTTAGTTACCTAAACATGAGTTGATCGAAAATGTAACAGCGTCCTTAACAGACTCCAGTTGATTAGATTTTATATTCAGTAGCTCAATAGGTGTTTTAGCAGTAGTATCCACATTACATATCTGTTTTATAATATTCCAAGTCTTTTTAATGTCTTTTTGGTTTTCGTTAATTTGTTTTCTTTCATACATTCTTTTTAGTCTTTTTAATAGTCCATTACAATAATTACGATATCTAGTATATGAAATTTTAAGTACTTGGTCGTCAGGGTTTTTCCTGTGCTTTAAATGCAGTCTGTCTCTAAATTTGATGCATCGTAGTAGCCCAGGCGTTACCCATGGTTTAATAGTTCGTTTCCGGTAAGACATTTTATGCTGAGTAGTGTATTTATCTAAAATATTTTTAATAATAGTTAAAAAATTATATGTTGCCGAATTAGGGTCATTATCACAAGTGATTACACTCCAGTCAATATCATTCAATTCGGTAAAAACCTTTGCGTAATCAGTTCGTTTTAGGTACTTTTCTTGTGGTTTCTTTAAAAGACAGGAATTAAATAAAGATATTATGAGTGTGCTATGATCGGTAACTGTTGTTTGGCAAACCATACAAAGGCTTTTATGGGTTGATCTGACAAAAAAGTGGTCTAAACAATTATTTTCACGAGTGGGATAAGTATGGGCTGTTAGGAGTCCATGCATTGCTAGTAGATTTAAGTAGGTGTTAGTTTTATTATCATCAGTTTCGGTGATATCAATATTGATATCACCCGTGAGAACAATGTGTTTGTATTTTTTAAGGTCTGATAAAACCTGATCAAGGGAATCAATAAAGTTTTCAATAGACTTGAAAGACGGAGATCGGTAAATACAGATTAAGGCATACTCTTTATTTATATCAATGACTAAGCTATCGGCCTCTTTTAGAAGTGGTTCATGAACAGTAATGTTTAGAGTAGTTCTGGCGTAAATTGTTACACCGCTGTTTTGGTTAATATGATTTTGTGTTTGATAACTAGTATAATCAGGTACGACAGGGAGTGCGGAAACATGAGGTAACCAACATTCGGTTAGGATAATTAAATCGAAATCGATTTTTAGTCGTGTTAATAGGATTTGAAAATCTTCAAAATTCTTGTTAAGACTCCTAATATTTTGTACTATCATTTTGATTCCTCTGTGAGAAATATTAAACAGTTCGCTACAGTTATCCGGATTATCAACCAAGCATGAAGTGCCAACACTGATGTTTTCATCAACGTCGGCAATAACGTGATCCAAGTTATCAACCATAGTCAAAAATAATATTTGACGAGTTGAGATTATTTATACTTGGTTGACAATCGCAATATGTAAAATAGGACCATGTACCGGACTGAATCAAAGAGACTATACTGAGTTTGACGCAAAATCTAAAGAATGCATTTAAACCTAAATTAAAAACAAAAAACAAAATTGTGCAACATACTTTGGAGCTACACAGCTCACTTGTAGAAAGCGTAATAAAAAACAAGCTAAAACAAATGAAACTTAGAGATAATAAAACTAACATGCACAATAGAACAATTAATTTAAAGTGTAGTCATGCCTGTGTCAACTTGGTAATAAGATAATCAAGCTGAGACTGCGTTCTGACATGTATGGCAGATTGACCGTCTTTTTCACGCAGTAAAATTCTACCCTCGGAAACCCAACAGTACTTATATTTACCAGATTTTACCACTTGTCGTGCAGAAAAATAAAATTTTCTAGCTGTAGCTGTCAAAGAATCTGACACATAAACTGATGCTTTCTCAGTTCCCAGTTTAAGTACTTCAGTATTTATCTTCTCAGGTGAATTCTTGTTGAAATCTTTAACAGCGTTTAAAACTTTTTTCTTCAGGTCGCTTTCTTTATATTCAACAATGATTTTATTTAATCCAAATTTAGCTCTATATAATCTTTTTATAAAGTTCCGGTCAAAAGGTACCTCAACTGCTTCATGTAAGTTCTTAACCACTTCTTCCAATTTTTCATTTTTCATTTCTGGGACATTACTTATTTCCATAATATTCAGACGATGAAATCTATTTTGTCAATTTTTTTAAATGCTTCATCTTGAACCAATATCAGAGAGTCTTGTTTCATTTTCAGGTCATTGATTTGTTTCTTATTGTCTTCTAAGAGGAATTTAATTTCTTCGCCCTGCTTCTTTGATTCCATTATAGTATCAATTAGTTCCTTATGTTTGGCATCTTGTTGTTCAGTCCATAATTTAAACATGTTTCTCAATTCCGTTTGAAGTTCTGAATACTCATGAGTCTGTTTGCGTTTCCTCGTCTGTATGTAGCTTTCAGGTTCTTCTGTTAGATTCGGCTGAGAAGAACATTTCTCTCCCGAAGGTGAACGCCTCATATTGAATCTGATTTCTTTACGTTTACTACGCGAGACTTGTGACGTATACGTAAGCTTGGATTGATGTTTTTTTCTTACCGACAAGGTAAAATAGTTCCAGATTCGAGGACTTAAGGTGTATTTTTGTTTATCACTGAATTTTAAAAGTAATATTTTTATAAAAGCAACTAGCAGCACGTCCGTTTACAACAGCGACTGGCGCGCGATCGTCTCCATAATATCATGATGTTTCTGCTCTTGTCCCATTTTATTTTGGGTCGGAGCAACACGTTTTCTTCTCCCATTCTTCCCTGTCAGACGTTATGGCATCATTTACTCCTTTCTCTTTCCTATCATTCCTCACGCAATCCATCCATTTTTTCTTTGGCGGATCGTACTAATAATATCTACATCAAAATCAAATATCCGAATCAAACTTCATTAATCATAAAAGTACCTTTTAAATTAAATCTACGTATTATAATCCGTTAGTAGACCGTCATTAGAAATCCATTACTCTCGCCATACGCCAACTGGTTTGATCCAATGTTGGCGTAGGTATAGGTACCTCCTCGAAGATAGAAACTGTGTTGCATTCTTCACTTCAATAGTGGATTCAATTATACTTTTGCCCCATTGATATAATAAAACCGTAGGGTTTTATTATATCAATGGGGCAAAAGTATGCACAGTCTCGAACAAAACAAACAGTCGAAGCTGTTGCCAAACACTCACCAATACACGCACTACTACATGTAGTTATCGTCACTCTAAACATATTTTTTTTGGCAAATTCAACCTTACGCAGATTCCTTTTACAATGCAGTTATAAAAAGTAATATAAAAAGTATTTTGTACGACCGTGCAGAGACGCGAGCGACGCGAGACTATTTGAAGTGAGTTCATTGTGAACTCATTTTAAGCGGACGGTTTTGAGACGCGGAGTGTGTATCTTGGGTTTTATTAAATCAATGTTTTGCCCTAAGAAATTGTATTGTGTAACGGGCTGATGTCCGCAACTTAACGTCCAAAGCACGTAGTTTGTGCACGGTCCCTAATGAATTAAAAAGATTTAATTTGGCTTGTACGTCTATTTGCAAGGACAAAACACATCACCTCAACCAAAGTAATAACTTCGTCGCTTCGACACAATGTTGGTTCCAAAGTTCGTCACATTGGATCATAAGCTAGTCCGTTGACCCTTATGGCAGCGGCCCAAAAAACACTTCTACAATTGCATATTGTGTTACCAACTGTTAATTGACTGATATTACGATGATGAACAGTTTCTTGTGAAGTTCTTGGCAGAAATAATGGTTTGGAGTGTTTGGTTGAATTATGTTCATTGGGTTTGAGAGGATCTTTGTAATTTGAAAGGGAGGCAGACATTTTGATGGTGTTTTGGCGGCAGTTTCGATTCACTCCCTGCTGGGTATAGGCGACTGACGATATCGTCAACCCAACGAGCTTTAGGAGCTGGTTTCTTGGCTTAACCTTGGCCATCACTCGGTCAAAGCCTTGCTCCAGCAAGTGGGATTTTCTGAATTATAACTGCAGTAACGTTTTTTTTGTATTTCTTTTGGTCCGGTAACAAATTCCAGTACTTACAGCCGTTTAAATGACAGCGTCCATAAAATCGACTCGACGTAAATCGAAGTCCAATACTAAACATAGCTTTCTAGGAAAGTGTGCCACATTACCCGTTTTCCGCATCCGATCTTTCTAATTCCAACTGCATAGCTTTCTTTCAACCATCGTGCGATCCTTAAACTACCCTACTTTTTTTCTTGTTCTAAAATTAGATCATCGGTCCATTTGTGGCGTATGATAGAGTTGTCCAGTAGGCAAAAATATGTTGGATCGGCAGTCGCTCCATGTAAAATAACGGTATTCAGCCGCGTCTGGTTGGACTGGAAACTAACCCCAAGTCCCAACACAGCTGGGAAAAGTATAGGCAGATGGTGATGTTGGATTTACATAACCTACGGAAAGCCTGTGTCAATCGCGTTGAAAGTTGTTATAGAAACATGAATACCGCTTCAAATCGCGAAAAATAAATGATCATTTAGTAGAGTTGTGTCTAAAGCTCATTTTATAATTAAAAAAACCATTTCGATGATACAGCTTTTAAGACAAAGATCAATGCACCAGACGAAACGCAGTCACAAAACATAAAAATAAACCTATCAATTTCATCTGACAAAAAATAGGACAATACTTTGAAATTTTTCAGACACTAACCACTTTTTGTTAAAAAGGCTCTTAAACTGCTGGTTTGTGTGGTTTGTTCATTTCCTGGTACTGCGCGTCCCTTTTCCAGGTGTTTCCTGCGACTTTGAAGATATCGTCAACCCAACGTGTTTTTAGGACAGCGACAATAATCATACTCAGGTCATAAGGTGTAGGTAGACTAATTAATTACTCATTATAATACATTAATATATTTCACGTTTTAAGACGTCTCATGTAGTCTCATTGGTGTCCTACAAGATAGGTACGTAGATATTTGGAAGGTGACCCGTAAAACACCTGTATTGTATCAACAGCAGTAACCTTTATCTACTAAAAACTGCAGTAGGTATTACGGATATCTGAAAATATTTCTTCCTTATTGACTAGATCAAGAAATTAACACAATACCACACACATTATCTTTATTCAAATCCATTAATGAAGATCAAGTTTTTTTTGCATACATTTAAATTATATTCTAAACAGGCTTAGTAAAGAATACATTTTCGGCGATGAGTCACTGTTTAGGACATCATAATATGTATTATTAAGGCGAGTCTTAAAATATTGCTAAATGTATTTGCAATACAGTGACTATGTTTGTCTAGTTTTCTAAATTAGTATTATATCGGCGGTCTAGACTTTCTAGTTTCGTGTTTGAACTAGTGTTTATAGGTATTGCTGTAACCCACTTGAAACTAGCATTTTTTCATGTAAGAATTTGTACGTACTGCACATTTATTTCTTTACCAATACTTGTATGTACTTCTTCATAATGATACCTAGGGCCGAACCGTTCCTTTTGATCTGAACTTAGAAAACATGGCACTAATATAATTTGTTTACTTCCACAACATAACTTGTTTCTTCTGGTCTCCGAATCAGTCGATAAACACACCCATAAAACGGGTTTATTTTATATGTGTCAAATCTAAACTGTGCTCTTAGTTCCACTATCTATCTTGCTTTTAAGGTTCTACTGCTAGACAAAGGCTGCATCTTCCGTTTCAAGACTTATGTCTTCTGCCATTACGTGCTTCTGCCTTCGTTGAGAGGCTTTTTTCAACTTGGTCTGCCCGAAATGTCATCTAGCCTTCAATGGGAAATTCTGAAATAAATTCTGCTTGTCAGTTTCAAGGTATCACCTAACCTAACCTAACCTTGCATGCTTTTCAGCATCAAATATGACCTTAGTTGCTAACCTACAAAATTGAAATAAGTTCGCCAAAATTAATCACCCACGTTTACACCAAGCTAGTTTACTCATTACAAATAATCATTAGCGTAGTTTTTTTGTCTTCTAGTTACGTAACCTAATACTCCCAAGGTTATTTTTGACGTGAATTAACGAACTTACATAGACGTAGTAAAAATAGCGAATGTTTTGCCTTCAAGTTATGTAAAGTATTGATTTGGCCCTTGCATGATAACTGGGTCAAAACTTAGTTTGAAGTTAGTTCAGCTCTGGGTAAACGAAATAGTAATACATAAATTAGCATCTCGATACATTTGGTTTTCTTCTTACGCCAGGTAAAAATATCCATTCGTAAAAGCACTGACATCTTTAACTCTAGAATTAAAGACTTGCTGCTGGAAATTGAATTCTAAACTAATATGTATTATAAAGCTGAAGAGTTTATTTGTTTGGTTGAATTGAACGCGCTAATCTTAGGAACTTATAGTTGAGGTAAGTTTCTCTTTACATAGGAAACTAGACCCTACTTATCGACTCTAAACACTTCCTTGGTTATGTGCTAATACCAACCTGTGAACAAGTCAACACACATGTACTAATTGGTCGTGACACCCGCATCTCTCACTTGACCCTTCGCTTAGGTCGTTGCACTATCGCATTTGCCTACGAACTGTATCGAACTGATGATGCATCTGGCATAGATCAAATTGACTCGACCCCGAATTTGGCACTTTAGCCTCCATCAGCTCTTCTCTCTCTTCAAGTACCTCTCCAACTAGTGAAGATTGGCAGTCAGCTCCGCATATCCGATTCGGTCTTTTGCAAGTCTAAAAAGTTCCGCGGCGCTCTTAATTCCCGGATATTGCGCAGCCACGATTTCTCTATCATCTCCAGTGATGTGCAGATAACAGGACAGAACAGGACACGATATCAAGTGCCATATAGTTTGTTTAGTGAAGTCTCTTGAGTCTTATCGTTCAATATTCGATTAGCCTTGCATAAATCTGGAGTGGCTTTCCTCAATCGACCAACACCTGTGTATCTTCCACTTGAACACAGCTGTGTCGGTTGTTTTACTTTCCTTTCAATTTCTATTGGCATCCTTAAACTTGATATGCATGCTTTGTTTAGATAACGTGCGTTTTCACACGTAATCGTTGACAGGGAAATCTATGTGATGGCCTCTGATGGGTGAATTCTGTGTTAAAATTATATGGCTACTGAGAGGGGGAATCCTGAGAAGTGGTTCTACTAGATAACTAGACCATCTCAGGATTTTTGTGTCTGATGTGATGACGAGTAAGTAAGTAATAGAAAAGTATGGAAGAGGAAAACATGCGGCGCCGACCCCAAATTAATTGGGATTAGGCCAAGAAAATGATGATGATTTTCAAGATTTAATCAGTACACACATGCTGCCCTATCCACCAAATAATTTAGAAGATGATGAGGGCCAGAAAATGAATCAGTGTGATAAACAGTCTGAATCAATAGAACTGGCAGAAGACTTCCGAACAGAGACATTTCTAAGTCTATGCCATTGAAGTGGCTGTAGCGGTGTGATAAATGAACGCTATTCTAGCCGCTTACTGTGCGAGCGCTAGCAAGGGGGTAAGCAGGCAGGCAGGTACTTGTCGGTGCAGATGAGTATAAATGAAATGCGAATAAGCTTAGTATCAAGTACTGATATATTACGCAAAAGTTCAAGCACATAAGCAAGGTACAAAGCAGTATAATGAATGAGTACTTGTTATTAAGCTTATTCGCATTTCATTTATACTCATCTGCACCGACAAGTACCTGCCTGCCTGCTTACCCCCTTGCTAGCGCTCGCACAGTAAGCGGCTAGAATAGCGTTCATTTATCACACCGCTACAGCCACTTCATTGGCAAACTGGTGACCCCGACGTGACGTTCCTCATACCCCCAAACCATCTTTGGAAGCCATGTTCAGCCTTTAAAGTTCTGCTGCTGGGAGTCTGGGACACACGCCTCCTCTCTGTGGATCTTTTGCCATTAAACCATTAAGAGGGGCTTTACACCTTCCACTTCACAACTTGGCAACTAGGCCGTTACTACGAGCTGAACTTAGATGGCAGTCAAGCGGTAACGAATGCACGTTGCATAATTATGTTATCAGTAATTCCGTGTTCATGTAATGTGAGTACCACATATCGACCAAGTGAACTATTGGCCGATAATATAGATGATAGCGATTAACTATTTAACTATATAACTATACACTAGATAAGTGTTATGCTAATCTTGGCGATAGAATGCAGCTCGCATAACATCGTCGTGGACACCAATCATTCAGAAACGTATCGTTTTATGCGAAAAAGGTGATCCTGCAAGGATGCACGAGTAATTCGTATTCTCCAAGTCTTACCACCATGGTATTACTATTAACACATTCGACTCCACCCCCATTTCATAGAACTCATGTGCCATCCCGCCATACATATTGCAAGTGGGCCCTCCAGGGGAGTCACTGGCATTACGTTTGGGAAAATGTGAGCCCTCCAAAAAAATAAGTGGTGCTCAACCTTTTGTGT
Organism: Diarsia dahlii; assembly: GCA_949775195.1. NCBI lineage: Eukaryota > Metazoa > Arthropoda > Insecta > Lepidoptera > Noctuidae > Diarsia > Diarsia dahlii. The sequence goes on from OX459213.1 coordinate 17,564,032, forward strand.
TTTTTTTTAAATCTTGTAGAATGTTTCGTTGGTCTAGTGTTCACAACCGCGACTGGTGATCATGAGATCGTGGGTTCGATTCCCGGGTCGGGCAAAGTGTTATTGGGTTTTTCCATCAGGAATTTCTAGTAGCAGCCACGGAGTCTGGATTTGTGCCCGATTGATGGCAATAGGGTCGCCCAATATTATGTGGGACTTAATGTGGGTGTACCTACTGTAAGGTACACCTCTGCTCAACCCTTCGGGGATTACAGGCGTGATGTTATGTTATAATCAGTTAAATTAAATTAGCTAGCGATACTCCACATATGTGATGAGTATCGCTATCTGCCTATCTGACCTCCACAACCCAGTTAGTACTGGGTAATGCGATCACCTGTCAAGTCCTGACCACCAGTCTTACCAAAAGTAAGACTAACCTACTAGTTGCAGACCATAACCTACTAGTCTTACCTTTGGTTTACCTTTGGTAAGACTAGTTGTAGTGCTGTCTACTAGTCTTACCTTTGGTAAGACTGGTTGCAGGACAGTCTTACTAGTACCACCTTTGATAAAACTGCTTGCAGACCAGTCTTCCTAGTCTTACCTTTGATGAAACTGGTAGCAGACTAGTCTTACTAGTCTTAATTTTGGTAAGACTGGTTGCAGATCAGTCTTACTAGTCTTATCTCTGATGAAACTGGTAGCAGACTAGTCTTACTAGTCTTACTTTTGGTAAGACTGGTTGCAGATCAGTCTTACTAGTCTTATCTCTGATGAAACTGGTAGCAGACTAGTCTTACTAGTCTTACTTTTGGTAAGACTGGTTGCAGATCAGTCTTACTAGTCTTATCTTTGATGAAACTGGTAGCAGACTAGTCTTACTTTTCGTAAGATTGGTTGCAGACCACTCTTACTGGTCTTATCCTTGGTAAGACTTGTTGCTGACCAGTTGTCAGACTTGACAGGTTGATCGTATCACCCAGTATATAATACTAACTGGATTGTGAAGGTCAGATTATCATTTTTTTTTTTCGGTTCTTGTGAAAAAAAAACATGGAATAATATATACTGGCCAATTTTCTTGAAACATTGGAAAAATTCTATAAATAAATATTTTTAGAAAATGTTGAAAATCGTACCAATAGTTTTCCACCTCCGAAATAGAACCTATCACGTGGTCTAGGAAGAGGTAGAAAATTAATTATAAATAAAAGTGCTTGTAATTTAAAACCACGGCGTATTCTTATAAATCTTGTTAAAATACACAACTTTTTTTTTATTTTTACATTATTTGATGCTGTTTTCGCAAAGAAAAACCTACATTTAAAATGAGCCCTCCAGGAGGGCTCCCGGCATCGGTGATACGATTTAAGTGAGCCCTTCAGGAGGGCTCCCGGCACTGAAGGTGTTAAATACTAGAAATCTCACGCTCGGTTCTAGCAGTATTTTAAACCAGACATCTATTAGATCGTGCTTCGTGCTATACGTTTGAATTCTTGACGCATACGGTTGTGAACTCTTAGTAACTAAGAATTTCAATAGGATACATTACTTACATAGACCGGAAACTTTTATCTTATCAGAAAGAAGACCTCTATGACTAAACCATAACGTTGATACGACAAACTGTTGAAGAGCATTGTCTTATAAAACCTCGTTAAAACACCATGAATCATCCCACAAATTGAAAGGGTACTGCGCAAAACCGGTATCTCATACCTGAAATAAAGGACATTGCCCAAACAGGTTTTATGCATAGATTAGTCGATTTTTGACTAACGAGCTTTCACTTTTGCCACTTTTGGCGACGTATTTGGGAGTGCATTGCGATGCATCTAGTTCAAGAGTGTAGGCAGCAAGGTGCAGTGATTGTTGTCAGACATTAAGTCTAGACTATTTTGAAACTAGTATTTTTTCTGTAGTGGGTTGTTTTGCGTAAAAGTTTTTCAGTCTGTGTGAAGTGTGATCTATTTGTGATTTTATACAGCTTCGGTCGTGTTCTGTAAGTACTAAAATCCTTACTTACGTGACTTGCAGGTTTTTTTATCGAAAGACGTGGTTTAGTTGAAGAATCTTTATTTTGTTGTCAAAGCCAACTCTTAAAGGCATTTTTATTGCTATAATTAATAATAATATTCCACAACTATCACACAACGCCATCTAGTCCCAAGCTAAGCAGAGCTTGTGTTATGGGTACTAGACAACTGATAAACATACTTATATATTTCTAAATACATACATATTATAGATAAATTTTATTACACCCAGACACAGAACAAATGATCGTGCTCATCACACAAACATTTGTCCTGGGTGGGAATCGAACCCACGACCTCCGGCATAGCAGTTAGGGTCACTAACCACTAGACCAACAGGCCAGCCGAATTAAACCCACTTTGTGTGGTATGTTGATAGGATGTGAAGATTGGAAGTGTGTAAATATTTATGTATGCCAGTTTATAATACCTCTATGCTAGTAAAGAGTTAACCTAACTAAAGTACATAATATGTAAAATCGACATGTTTTTTATAGTTTTCTTTGAACAAAAATTCTGTCAAATGTATTTTCTTTAAAAAATTACAAATCTCGTTCGATAAATTGGCAACTATAGTGTTACGAACAGATCGATTATTTTTCAAACTTCATAAAACTGTAAATAAAAGCAGCTTTTTCCAAAAAAAAAACTTAATCAGAACTAAATTAACGAACCAAAGAGCCCCAAAACCATCAGTCATTTCAACAGAAAGCTTTTTTTCGGCAGCTGTATTGGTTCCGGATTGGAACATCATAGTAGGGGAGATTTAATTGTTTCTACTTTAAGAATATTTTACCTGATTCCGATGCCCGATATTGTAAGGCTTTTTTTATGGATCCCTTTTGTTTCCATAAAAATAATGCTGATTAATCAGAAGCCGATTAACTATTAAAAACTCGTACAAAATACACACATAATATGTATTTATTAATTTAACGGCTAATGTTTTTCGTCCACAATTTTTTTCTTTCTTTCGTAAAAACTTACAAAGATCGTACAATTATCTTCAGAAACCTTCCATGTTTCCCTGAAACCATGTAACTTTATCATGTAAATGTCAAACAAACCATCGAAAGGAAACAAACATAAAACATCAATCAACGCATTTCACTAAATAACTCCCATGCCGGTAGTTCACGTAACAGGTGGCCCATTTAACGGTGCCTCCGAAAATAAATGTGTCGTCGCCTTCCTAGATAGCGTGTCGATGTAAACTCGGAGTACAAATATAGAAGATTCAGCTGCAGTGGTTTAAAAGGGTTGGTTTAGTTAAGGTTTAGTTAGACTTTTAATAGTGTTTTCTTTATACGAAAAAAGAGGAAAACAGAGTAAATTTTAATATCCATGAAATTTGCATTATTTGATTGTGTGTGCAGCAGTGGGAGTGTGGGACACTACAGGATAATAAAAAAAATGTTTAATTTTATTTTGGGCATCTAGTCACAATTATTTGTGATCATTTTTTCTTCCTAGCGTGTCGATGGCAATATAAATTTTAAAACACTATACAAGACCTGACAAATGTAGGGTGTCCATTTCGGAAACGTCGTGGCAGGACCCGGGCATTGTCCAAAAAAGTTTGGACAATTAGCAACGCCGACGAGTTACCAAAAAGGTTTCAGCTTAGTTTATTTAACACTGGTTAGTTTCCTTAACTCGCTAATTTATTTAATTGACAGTTTCATTGAAAATAATCAGTTTTGCTGATTGAACAGTTTCGTGGATTAGACAGGAATCAATTCTGAAAGAGACCAGTTATACGCGGAGTCCTGATATCCTAAAAAGAAACACAACTCCAGACGGATACAAACCTTAGGCACATGATGGTTTTCATTCAAATAATACCAATTGTACTCTAAAGAAAACACTAAAAAGAACAACTGCTCAAGTGGTAATCACGATTTGACGAATGCATGTATAAATAGCTACGTCGCGTCGTAGGTATAACAGATGTTAACACAAGTGGTAAATGAACGGCCCTTGGCGATGATGGCCTTTGTAAGCGCCTGTATTGGGCTGCGGTGCAAGTCGTAGGATGTAGCGGGTTTGGAGTAATTTAATTTTTTTTATAATGTTTGAAATCATTATGATTCACTGCCTGACTTCCCCCACTTCTGGGTATAGTGCCTACCTTCGCTTATTAAATTTCCACGTTTCTGTGACAACCTGCCCTTCATCTCTAAATCTTTATAAACGACCTCTTTTTAAGGTCTCCAAAAGGTGGTCTCATCATCATCATCATCATTCCAGCCAAAAGACGTCCACTGCTGGACATAGGCCTCCCCCAGGCATTTTTGGGGGGGTTTGCCATAATCGCCACGCTTGGCAGGCGGGTTGGCGATCGCAGTATGGTTGTTACAAAGACACAGAGAACGCTGCTGCCCATTCTCTGGTAAGTCCCTTAGTCGCCTCTTACGACACCCACGGGAAGATATGGGAAAGGTGGTCTGTGTTGATACAATTCTTAAAGCTTACTTTCATTTTGTCAGTCTCACTCCGTTAATATACAAACGCACGTTATTTATTTATGACCTTAAAATACAACAACAATTAAATCATTCCCTACAACCAATAACAGGTTTACATCATGAAGTCTCGAAAAAAGTACCAAGAAGGGCCTAGAACTAAATTTCTCCTTATTTAAAATTCCTAATTATCAGAATAATATTATTCTAGAATCTTAGACCACACACCAAGCTACCCGCCATCTATCATATGTCTGCGCGCGAGTTCATTCACCTCATCGTCACTATTTGTGCTAGAAGGGAACTTTGTAAATAACTAATATCTCAGAGAAAGCTTCTATAGACTCGACCTTTATAGCTGCCCAGCACAAGTGCATGGTCATTATATCTATTTGATGTGGCTAGAGATAATTTGAGGTATTCAACTTAGATGGCGAGTGATATGCACTTACGTTCAGTATTTTTTAATGGGTCTGTGGCTGACCTATGGTGGGTTAGTGGCATCGACCTCGACTGCGAGTTGTAGATCGTAGTTTCGAACTCAAGCAAGCAGTTTACTTTGTATTGTTTCTTTTATCACCACTGCTCTCAAAACGGTGACGGAAAAGATCGTGAAACTGGCTTGTCCTAAAACCGTTAATTTACGGCTAGTGTAACTCCCAAGGCCAGCGTGGTGCTTTGTCTGAGCATATTGAATTATTGATATAAGCAAGAAATTATTCAATTTATGGCTTTTCCCAGTAATCTTGTTTGTCCGGAAGGATGCAGATGCGATCTATTGATGATATATAATTATCATCTATGCTATGCTATGCTATAAACCGGGTACAAATCCAGTCTGCGAGCCGAAAAAAACGTTATGGAAATATCAAAAGCACTTGTTCATTATTTAGGGCTAATACTTTTTGTTACCATTAAAATAAGGACGTATCTACAAAACAGAGCTCAATAACAAAATGCGTAAGTATGAGTATCATTTGAAATACCTGAAGACGCATTTCTTCTGATTTCCCTATAAATATTTCTAAATAAAACATTTCAGTTTCACTCAACCTCGCTATGACCAACAACTAAATACGAGAAAGTGTGTTAAATATTACATAACGTGTCTCCAATACTAAAAGGATATTCAAATAGCTATGCACACAATAGTCTAAGTCTAGGACATAATGGCGACACTATTTGTCTTAGGTCTTACGTGTGTTCACGCGAATACCGTTGTGTTGTTTAGGTAGTCTAGCTGTATAGTGTTTAAAATAGAAGGTAATTTTGTAGGCAATTTTCTAATTTCTGTATAGGTACATTGCATTCATCATCACATTCTCTTGCCCTTATCCCAATTTATTTGAGGTCGGCGCAGCATGTCTTCTTCTTCTCTATTACTCATTAGCAGACACCTTTCTAGCCATATAATCCTTAGCGTTCTAAGTATACAAATAACAAGTACTTATACAGATTTTTACCATAAATTCAGTCTACGTATAGAGACCCTCCAAACCTTGTGTCCCACTGCTAATGGTCTTCGCTTTCCCCTTGTAAGCCTCTTCATCTTCTGCGATCTCTCGCCGGGACTTATAAAAGAAATGTAGATCAGATATGTGTATTGACATGACAATTCAGGTTATATCATTGTCTTGAAAAAAGGTGTCATATTTATGTGAACTGTCTATTCATACAGATGATCATTGTCAGACAGAATCCCATCAATACTTGAGTTACACTTTCAAAACCGTGTCACTGCCATACTAAAGATCTCTTTATTTTGTTCCAGGTGAATCATGAGTCAGAAGGTGTCCCGCAAATCGGCGGTCACTGAGGAAAAAGAAAAGGTAAAGGTAATACAATCGTAACAACACATTTATTACTTACAACTCGTAAAACTAAAGTAGGTCCCGACCAAGTACTTGTCGCAGTAATTCCTTTACTGAAGCCATTTCACTGGAGCTAGGCGGACGTAAACTAATCCTGTTTCTTAGCCGTAAAATGAGGTACTTGTAAAGTTCTAAGGTTTTTGCGAACACCAGATTTTGACTGGGAATATTTGACAAAGTTAAAGTCCAATCCGGTTTGACTATATCTCTTCTTAATAAACTTTCAATCTCACATTCCTTTTTATTCATTTCAATTCTAACATAAATTCTGTCTACTTTCCTCAGAGGCAGACACAAAGTCCAGTAAAGGAGATGAAAAAGAAAATGGCAGCCAACGCTGAGAAAGAAAAACAAGCGGCCGAAAAAGCCTCAGACAAACACGCAGAAACAACGGTAGAAAAACCCACAGAAAAAGCTGCAGAGAAAGTGGTGGAGAAAACTGCAGACAAGGCAGAGAAACATGATAAGAATGAAAAGCCTGATAAAGGTGATAAGAAAGCTGAGAAGGTAGATAAGGGTGCTGATAAGAAATCTGAGAAGCAGACGAAAGAAGAACATAAGAAGCCTGAACCAGAGAAGAGTAAAGCAGAAAGCAATAAAGAAGATAAGAGCGCAAAGGTTAGTGTTATTTAATCATATTTATAATATTACGAGTTCGGGCTGGATAGGGACATTGAGGCAACATTGATAAATGAGGTAATACTATTAAATGTTTGTGATTTTCAGTATTTATACAAGATATTTACTAAGTGTTTCGCTTACTACGTTTGAACATAATAAAAGTAGATCACTCATGTAGTGTACTATAGATCAACCCACATTCACATAAACCAATAGCACTTAGTTATCACCATTATCATCCAACAGTGTTTTAACGTCCATTGCTGAAAATAGGCCTCATATTATCATCTTTATCACAGGTCGTAATCACGAGCCCACTGAACTGTAAAGATCCTCCTTTGTATATGCTAGGTATCACTGCCCTATCCTTAACTTATTCTTTTACCGTTCCTATTGCTGGGAAAGGAGTGGGCCATGATCGCCCAATCGGGCCCAGCGAGGGTTGACGGATGTCATATGTCTTCCTGTATTTAATTATTTTCCTGGTTTGAGCTTAATTGCACTGCTACTGCTATGTATACACTTTATTAGTTATGCCAACAATTTCTCCTCGTGCTTTGCTGAAGCAATTGTCAAACTAACCAGTCGTTGGACCTAAGCTACTGCTGTTGCCTCTGTCTAAGAGAATGTCACACTTATTGACGCGATTCGATACCGCCTCTAATTATTTGCTTTTATTGCATAATCATACATAAACTCTTTTCTGATGGACTCAAGTCGATAAGTGTGGACTGTGCTAGCTCCTGGTCTATAATGTTCTGTCGAGCTCTCCAAATATTCACCAAAAAACCTTTAAAAATTCCAGCCAGAAAAGCCAGAAACGAAAAAGGTCGAACCAACAAAAACAAAACAGAACGGGCGAGATCGCGCGCACAACGGTGTGTCTGACGTCACGGTCGGTAGTAACGGCACCGATGACATAAACGGAACGGTGAGTGCCGACTCGGACGACGATGACGTCATGCTCGTCATCGATGACAACGACCAAGATGACGTGTATCCGGAGCTGACGTATGAAGACACCTCTGACGGCGACTGTTTCGAACTGCCGACGCCGGAAAATGGGCCCAGTAGGAGTTTCACGCGACGATCGCAGGTACCTGCGATTCGGTACCTGTTGTGCTTTTTTTCGTTCTGAATGACGATTATTTTTGTGGATTTTAGTCGATTTTTATTCCGATTAGTCGAATCGATTATCATTATCTATAAATAGTCGATTCTTATTTCAATTATTCGAGTCGATTTCTGAAGATCTCAGTTTTCGCTTCGATTATTCAAATGGAATACTAAACGATTGTCGGTTTTGATTTTGAGTCTTTTAAACAACACAATTTTATTCCGATTATTCGAATCAATAGATATCGATTTTGGTATTGATTACTTAAGATAGTCGATTAATCAAAAGTTGAATTGAAAATCGATTAAAAACAATACGTGACAATAATATTGATGGTTGGTGCAGGTTCGTTAACCTACTAAACCCGAATCTGACGATTTATGTGACAGTTCTGTCAGAAACTCCAATCATAAACGAGGTATACAAATCTCATCCATAATGGTGTATGACTTGACCATTATTTTTATGGAAATCATTGTTTTCATCATTGTGGTGTACATTTTGTTCTGTGGTGTCATTTTGTGTTTTCATGTCTTACTGCTGAATTTAACGTTAAAACTGAATTGAAGGCCCAAACAGTTAATTTCATCACTCATTTTTAAGTGGTTGTGGTTAGGTTACCTACTTCATTACTTGTTTCACAAATTCATAGTTGAACACTAAGATCACAAAGACCCTTAACTTAACTTCTAATGGTCCGCTTTTGCAAATATCTCAATAACACCCAACTAAAGTCTTCAATTTCGATGATAAATATTTAGTACACCAAACGTTGAAGTTCATATTTCCACCATCGAAATCCCTTGTTAACGTTCGGCAGTAAGACATAATATCATTGTGTTTGTCCCCACCCCCTAACGAACTAATAGCGTTGTTGTGGTACATACAAGGTGAAACCGACGCGTACCCCGGAGACGCCCCGCCCCGCGTCCGACAAACAGCCGGACAAGGATGCGGACGATGTAAGTCCGGACACTTATGTTTGTCAACGAGGAGTGGTGAAATGGAGTGCTAATGCTTAGGTTCGAAGCAGAGCAGTTGCATTTTCTATGCATCCCACCAACTTACTGTGTAGTGAAATCCCGTTTTAAGTTTTAACCTAGACAACTAACCTTCGTCGAATCGACAAATATGCAATAGAAAAATCACCGTCTCTTTTGAACGCAGACGCCCATGGATAGTTATGTGCATTCAAAAGAGACGATAAATTTCTGTTTTTTGTTGTCGAGGGTTGATAAGGGATTACTCAATTCACTCATAAAAATAGGCCTCAGCTACGATTAAATACAATTATTTTTATTAATATTGAAATAAAACTTAGATCATGCAATGGCATTGACACTCCATTTACTCACTTCTTCGTGTTGTAAAATAACAATAAACACGTTTTGCGAATGTGATAAACTGAAAAGTATTCTTTACTGTTTCTATACTTACAAAATACGATTGTTATCCAAAATCTGTTTCTTGCTGAATATCTTTTTTTTAAGAGTGTCAGACTTCTACTGACTAAAAATCACCTATGTTCCTTCTTAACCCTTTGTGTCGAGGCTTCGGTATCTCTTTCGAACAACCCGCAGCCCCTACGGGATCTTTCTGAATATCTTGTTTCTCAAATTATAATTGACATAATAAATATGTATGCGAATATATTTATCAGTTTTCCACATTCGCAAAGCAGTGTTCGTACACATATTAGCACAACTAACACAGCGCACAGTTACTACAATGCTTATGTTTACTTTACTAACACTACTGACCCAATTCTGTACATTATATCTGTGTAATTATGATAATTATACGTTTACTTGTCTTTTGTATATAATGGTGGAGAGAGATTTTGTTTAAGAGGTGCGGTATGAGGTATTGTATTATATTGACTGAAATATTTAAAGATAAAACACATAACATCATGCCTGCAATCCCCGACGGGTTAGGCGAGGTGGAGGTTTGAGGTGTACCTAATAGTACCCACATGTCGCCAGATATTTTTGAAGTCCCATGTAATAGGGGGGCGAGCCAATTGATGACAATCTGGTACAATCCAGTCTCTGAAAAAAGAAAGAATGGGATTTAAAAAAAGTACCTATAGTAAACTTTGAGCCTCCTTAAAAACTTCATTTAACTATTTTCTTTTATAGGCCAGATCTCAATCAAGTATAAATAAAACAAGTTTTTTGATTTTACCGAATACTTTAATTATCTACTTCATATTACGTTTATGTATATTTATTAATTATGTAATAAGAAACCTCCTTATAACCTCATTTTATTGTAACAGTATTTCTACATTTATTTATTATAGTTAAAATAGAAGTATTTATTCAAAACACCAACACTCACAATAGTCACAAATAACTTACAAACAAAAATCTTTATCGCCACTTGTAAACAATTTCAGCCCAAAGACAAAGTACTAAAGCTCAAAGAAGACGCGCAAACCACAACAGACAGGAGACTGCGCTCATCTAACTCACCTAAACCTCAGGAAGGAAAGAAACCTGACACTACTAAGAAGGTAATTATATTACATTATTTGGTCATCGTAGTTTTGGAGGAGGCCTTTACCTGAGGGGGGTTCCAGTGCAATAATGTACTACGCCTACCTACTTAAAAATATGTTATAATATTAGTTATAATTTAGTTATATTAAGATAGTAAATTAGGTTACATAGATATTAAGTTTTCTATTTATTTATTTTGTTAAGTATAAAGGTAGATTTAACATTCTTTATGATTTTGTTTAAACTGGAAATATAAGGCTTTTTTATTTTTTATTATTTGGTCATCATCTGCCAGCCTTTTCCCAACTATGTTGGGGTCGACTTCCAGTCTAACCGGATGCAACTGAATACCAGTATTTTACATGGAGCGACTGCATTTTATTACCGTCAATTATTTGGTATTGTCCATGAAATCAGTAGTTAGGGACTCTTGGAGCTCGGGGCAAAATAATAACACCGGCACGGACATCCAGGTATCTAGGTAGATATCCAGGTAAAGCCACCCTTGCCGAGGTCGCTTCCTGGATGGGAGACCACCATAGGCCTTTCCCATAGAACGCCATAAAAAAATGGTTGCCTGCGACTCTAACGATGTCGTCGGTCCGCCTGCCCCCGTAGCATGTCGATTCTATCTCAATTCTACCAAGAATAGACAGATTTTTCCATACTATTTGACATCATGAAACCTTGCTACAATCAGTCAATTTGTCGATTCTTCCGTCGACAAAACCCGTTTCTTTGGTGGTCTTGCTAAGCCGGCAGGTGGGAGGCCTACCAACACTACATCTTCCGGAGGTCACAAAGAACCTTTTTAAAATAAATATAATTTGTATTTTGCAGGATAAACTGTTGGACTCGCCGAAGAAGTCAGAAGGCTTGGAGAAGGTGGAGGAAAAGGATGAAGAAGCCGCCAAGAGTGAGACGAAGGAAGGAGACATCGAGATCGAAGTTGTACTGGAAGTGCCCAGCAACGATGGTAAGTTGATAGTTTATTTTTCATTGTTTCATAATAATCATGATTTTCCTGGCACAATCCAATTTTTTTATTTGTGACTAGCTGATGCCCGCGGCTTCACCCGCGTGGATGTCGTTCAAATTATATACTAAAACCTTCCTCTTGAATCACTCTATCTATTAAAAAAAACCGCATCAAAATCCGTTGCGTAGTTTTAAAGATTTAAGCATACAGACAAACAAACAGACAAAAATAGTGACTTTGTTGTATACTATGTAAGGAAGTTGTGCTACTTCATACAACTTGATAAATAACAGTAAAAGATAAAATGACGAGTTTAGATTTTGTGCTTGGATCAGGATGTGTAAGTATTTAAGTAGCCTTTTAATTGTTTTGAATGAATAAAGTTCTACATTTAGAATCAAACTAAAATTGGGAATGGCTGTGTTTATTTGTCATGCTCACATGGCTGGCCTTTTTTGAATGAAACCTATAGTAATAAATAGAGTAAAAATTGAATTTACAAGAGCGAAATTTTATAAGTACTGCATAAATCATTGTCAGTCCAGAATGTCATATTCAATGGCGAAAAATTGGGTATGTTATGTAGAAAAGAACTATAACCTTAGTCCCCAACCTCCGTTTTAACAACACAACAGCCCCCAATAAGCTTCACCGCGGATACGGTAACGTAATGTGCAGTGTGACACACCATCGCAGGCTCGGACACACTCGACAGGGAGAGGAGCAAGCCGGACACCAACTTCTCCAAGTCGCGCGTCAAGGTGTCGCCCTACAGGCGCAGCCTGAGGATCGCGGACCAGACTAATACGTCGCTACAGGCCAACTATACTGGTGAGGATATCATTTTTTTGTGCTATTGTATCAGAATAGGGGATCGGACTGACTCAAAAAAATTATTCTGTTAGATTATCGAAAAATATTGGATACGTGTTTTTTGTTTTATCAAGTCAATAAAAATTGACGAAGATAAAACGCTTCAAAGATCATGGAGTGGGGCTTGAAACGTCACTTTTAGGTTCAAAATGTACTAGCATATGACGTCACACAAGTTTTCGAAGCACTATTCTGTCTTCACTTTGTGTTTACGTGAAAAAATAAAAAATACGTGTCCAATATTTTTTGGAAACCTACTTGACGGGCTAATTAGTTTTTTTTTGTCCGATCCCCTATGCCACCGTGACGTCTAACAAGGAAGAGTGGACCGACCCCAAATAGAATTTGATAGCGGCAGGAAGATGATGTATGTACCTCACATGGGATGCGGTGTAACACGGTGGCCGCCTCACAGCTTCAGGCTGGTATATACTAAGCTCTTGGAGGCGAGCCTCACATACAGGCAGTATAAAACTATAATAAAATGGCCTAAGAATTTATTTTTTTAATCATCCTTTTGTGTCCCACTGCTGGGCAAAAGCCTCCCCCATTCCTTTCCAACTTTCACTCGGTGTTGTGCTTTCCCTGGCCAATCAGTAAGGAAAGAGTCCAAATCGTCACGCCAGCGCAAGCCTGCCTTGATGACGATGACCGTCTTCAGGCACCGATCCTGGAAATGTGACCCGCCGAGTCCCATTTTAACCTAGCCTAAGAATATAATAGTCTAAAAGCTTGACTTACGCGGTGTCCTGCGTGAGCGACAAATACGACGCGACGCAACACGACGCGACGTATTGCGACGCGATGCTACACGCGACAAATCGTCGTGTCGCATCTCGCCGCAGACTGTCATATAGGCCGCAAGTAGGGTATGCCGTTGAGTTGATCGCGTTCGTCGCTCACGCAGGACACCGCGTTACTACTCTTCAAAATTAATTCTAGGCAGTCTTCTTGCCTTACGGATTTGCTTTTATTTGTGTAGTAACTACTTACTAGACGATAATCAATTAATTGGATAAGGCATTGATAGATAAGCATATCAGACAAGTCATATTTTCTTGTTTTCTACTTTTAAGACCGCAGTTTTATTAGTCTGCAATTTTATTCGTAGTCGGGTTTTAGTTTTTTAAACTTATTAAAGAAATAAATTGTGTGTACGGCGAGAATTAAACTGATAGTACTGTCACACTGTCCCAAAAACCGTAAACCTTCCTTTATCTCTTAATTTGTTGGCAGGCAACAACACAACAATGGAGATGGACATAACCGAGTCCTCGTCGTTCATGTCGGACACGACACTGGACGACAGCTACCTGCGCGGCCTGCGCGCCATACGCGGCCGCTCGTCCTACAAGCCGCTGAAGGAGCTGAACATTAGACATATTGTGAACAGGAGTGCGCGGTCTACTGCGTCTACTGCTACTACTAGTAGTGAGTATATTGTTTATTCAGTAATAGATAGATAGATAGATAGAATACTCTTTATTATGTACACCAAATTACAAAAAAAACAACAGTAAAACATTTTACAAGGGTTGACACAATGGGCGGTCTTATCGCTTAAAGCGATCTTTTAAAGACAACCTTTGGATGGATATCTTCTTCTGGGTAAGCTCGTTCCATCGTCGACCTCATCTCTGCCCTTAGGGCAAGATTGAGGTCAAGAGTAAGCCCATATTAAATAAATAAAAAAAAATATATGGAATATATGGAAGAAGGAGAAACAATACTGCAGGTAGCCTGTGGTGTACCATTTACATAATTATATACAATAAAAACACACATATACATACATAAAACATATTACACTTGTATAAGTTTACATTATAGACAAGTGCGAAGAACTATAATATAGGTTTAGGTTTAAAACTATAATTAGGTAATATAGGTTTATCGTAAACAAAAATTGTGAAGAAATCTGGGGTTGTAACACATAACATAACGTCACGCCAGAGGTGTATCCATATGTTTTAGTTTCTTGTAATAGGAGGCGAGTTTATTGCCATTGAATGGGCACAAATCAAGGCTGGCTTTTGCAGATAAATTCCTGATAGGAAAACTCAATTTATTTATGAAAGAGCTTCATAGCTTACAATAAAATAATTTGTATTATAATTGTTTGAATCATAAAGAATTTATCAGACCGATTCAATGTCTTTTGGAATCAGTTTTGTCTGTTTATATCAGTCAGGAGTTATGGGATGTGGAGATAGAAAAGTTAAACACGTAATACATACGTACAGTCAGTATAAAATGTACAAAATAGTTACATTGTTACGATAACTAGCAATTAGCAAGTTTAGCAAGTTTTTAATAATTTAGTTTTTGTTTACATTATTTGGCAGTGTGTATTCTTGTTCCACAGTGTATTTATACCAGACAAGCTCTAGACGTGAAGACTTGTAATTGGCTGTCTGATTAATATACTGTTATTGGTCAATATTGTATCTAGCTGTAAGTCTTCCAAAGTCTTTAAATAAATAAATAAATAACTGCGACTGTTGAACATGTAGGTACTTAAAATGTTTTTTTTAGAAAATACAATCTTCCGGCTAAAACTACGCTTTTATGCGTCTAGCTAGAAACTACAATGTTTTTGTATCCTTTGCCTCCTTTAGATTTATGTCTGACCTAATCTAAAAATTAAGTTTAAAATTAAAATTTTAATTTTAAAATTAACATATTTCCTTCGTGCTTCCCCTTTATGGAGTCACACTCACCTTTTGGACAGAATGGACCAAATTATCAAACATACCTTAACATCAATTTTAAATGTGGCATTGGATGACCGAGCTTGGGCACAAGCTACTCTTCCCATACGCATGGGAGGACTCGGCGTCCGCAAAATTTCCAGTTTAAGTTTACCGGCTTTCATATCCTCGGTCCACGGCACTGAGAAGTTAATCAGGAATATCCTGGCTTCCACACTGATTAATTTTGATGTACCGTGCTTCTCTGAGGCTATCGAGGCTTGGAAACTCGCTTGCCCAAATATTGAAGCACCCGACCATCCATTTTCTCAGAGACGGTGGGATGAGCCGCTTTGCAGAGTAGTTCAGAACAATTTAGTCAACACGTCTGCTACTACTGCTGAGCGTGCGCGCCTGCTGGCTGTGGGTGAATGGGAATCGGGTCTTTGGCTTCACACACTGCCGTCGTCGAGCATAGGCACTTTGTTCGACGACACGACCTTCCGCCTCGCTGCTTCTTTGCGCCTTGGTGTCGCCTGCTGTTCTCCTCATCGCTGTCATTGTGGTGAAGCTGTCAACAGCCTCGGTCACCACGGCCTGTCATGCGGCCGTAGTGCTGGCCGTTTCACGCGGCACGCGAACTTAAACGACATCATCCGACGTGCTCTTGTCGCCGTCGGCGTACCAGCTGTTTTAGAACCCCATGGCTTGGCACGCGACGATGGCAAGAGACCGGACGGCATGTCTTTGTTTCCTTGGAAGATGGGTAGGCCTTTAGTGTGGGACGCAACATCTGTCGATACTCTTGCGCCATCACATCTTCCAAGTTCATCGTGTTGCGCAGGTGGAGCCGCTGCGGCTGCAGAAAACCTCAAGCGGCGTAAATATAGTAACCTTTGCGGAAACTATATTTTCGAGCCGTTTGGGGTTGAAACTCTGGGGCCGTGGGGTCCGAGTGCTCATAGCCTGTTTAAGGAAATCTCGAAACGCTTAGTTGACGCTTCTCGTGACCCAAGGGCTGGCTTTTATCTTGGCCAGAGGCTAAGTGTTGCCATACAACGAGGCAATGCCGCCAGTCTTTTGGGCACATTACCGGCTGACAGCGTTGAGGAGCAGTATTTCGATGCCTTTTTATAGTTTATTGTTAGTTTAGTTTATTTTATAGTTTTTAATTAATTTAATATGTATCTTAATAAGTATTAAATAAAATCTAAAAAAAGTGTTAACTTATTTTTTCAGTAACATCCCCGGTACCAGCCTCCGACGCGCACAGCCGTCCCACCGGCACAGTAGTGGGACGCAAACGTAAGCCTGACGCAGACGGTGTGGAGGTCGGTGTGGAGGTCAGTGAACCCGCGCACGTGGCCAGCAAGCGCATGCGTGTGCTGGACAGGTTGGCTGAACCCTTCCGGCGGGTCGCTGCGGCCGCCGCTATGCCTTCTGTGGCTAGGAGGAACGCTGAGGTATGTACTATCATATATTATAGTTACAACGTCATATAAATAAGCTCATAAAAATGTTAAATGCTCCACAAACAAATTACCAAGTCACTTGAGCATAGCACTGAAAAAGCCATGAAGTACAGTAGAAGAAAAATATTGTTTCAAAAATAAGAATATTTTATTTCATATGAATTGAAAAGAACAGCAAACAGTTACATTATAGTTTAACAATAGCAATTTGAGTATAAAGTAACGAGTTACATTATAGTTTAACAATAGCAATTTGAGTATAAAGTAACGCATAACGCTGTCCACGAGTATACACGATGTTTAAAAGAATATAGATACATATATAGGCCATAGTGCCATACGTTGCGTACCATGCGGTTATCGACACGCAACTGTCGAAGTCACACTATTTATTACAAATATCGATCTGAACAACCAATCTAGCCAAGGAAATTATTGTATTACCCGATAATTGGGTTGTGGAGATCAAGTGAGCAACTTCATGTAAAATTTATAATTAGCTAGGTAACTTGATCGATACAAGAATAATACTGTATGCTAGTGCATGTTATTATGCTGCTAAATATGACAAATTCTACGAACTTACTAAGACTACAATATGTAATTTGCCACTCAAGACAACTGCCTTATCATTTACAAGGAAAAAAACAAAACATCTAAACATAATTCCTTCTTTGCCCCACAGATCGTAGGCATCAACACCGACCTGCCACTCACAGCACCAGTGGCCTCCGCCGACACATTCGACCCCGAGACACTCAAGCAGCCCGCACCGCTCACCTTGCCCACCATACTCCCCACTGCTGAACCTGTGGCAGTCCCACTGCCAACAGACGAGAAGGACAACAAGAGGTGCGTTATCATGTAACGGATACTGGACCCCAGGGGTGACTGAAGATGATGGTATGACCCCGGTGGACTTTGAAACAGATTCAGATGTTATTTAGGTACGTTTTACGATGTAGTAAGAGTTGGTGGCACTTGCGCGAGGTTATGAAGTGACAAGGAAATCATATAATTAGTATACAGTAAAAACTATGTGTGTTAAGGTAGACTAATCAGTCACAACCCGAAGCCTGCGCTTCGTTGGCCGATACAAATCATCATCAGTCTATATTGTTCCCACTGCAGGGACTCAGACCTCCTCTCTAGGAGACGGATGGGCTATAATCTACCACGCGTGGCCAGTGCGGGTTGGTAGATGTCACATGTCGTCGATTTTTTTGGTTCTAAGACAACATACAAATAGTCATCAATAATACAAGATCTCATGGCTGATAGTTATATGTTGTGGAATTATTTGGATGGATGGAGGTATTGAAAAAACTAAAGATTTTTATCAAATATAGTTATTATTCTACGTTCTATTCAAAATTGATCATATTTGTTGTCACTTCCCAACCTTTGCAAGTGTCGTCTCGATATATTTTTCGGCGTCGGATCACTTCGATAGTGAATCCTAACGTCTTCGTCCTTATGTAAGTATTGTATGTGGAGTGTGTTCTGTACTAGAATTTGATTAATTGTTCGTTACAAATATTATTATTTACTGCTATTTTAATTACAAAAGAAAAGAAAACTCCTAGAAAGATAAGATATTAATCACCTTTTATTAATTTAAGCGTTCACAGATCAATCATTAGCTCGTAAAATCCTATCTAAAGGAAATATAAAGTGTTACATATAATTCTTGTACAATTATTAGGATAATAAAAGAAATACAATAAATTATCATATTTCTGTTTGAATGAAATACTTTTGAGAGAATAATACATGTACAACAAAACCACTTCTTTTTTTGTTTTAAATGGAAGTCCAAAACACACTCCACTCGAAAAACAAACTAGGAATACATAAAAATGTAATATAGTAAAGTAGATATATGAAAATTATTTGTAAAAGACAAATTTATAAACAGCTATGTGTTTGTACATAATATTATTATGTATCGCGGTTTTACTCGCCCCATGATTTTATCCTCTGTTGACTTGTATCAGGACATGTTAGGGACTACAAACTCTATGGTTACGAATAAAATCTATTTTTGATAAGAACCAGAAGGTAAAATTAAGTTTTTTTTTTTTTAATTTAAATAGAATCAACTTTGTGGATTGTCTTTATGATTTTGTAAATAATCTGCAAAATTCGTTTTATTTTTTGTCATCAAATCGTTTGTAATAAAATGTATATATTTTTGTGTTTTTTCTTCTGATACATAGAACCTATGTCAAAATTATTGTAAAATCTATAAAATATTATATCAAAATGCAATATTTTGTATGTATTTTAGTTCCTAACATGTCCTAACTGTGTTAGATTAATAGTTATTTCACGAAATTCGGCTAGTAGCCGGTTTCAAGGATTTTATCTCTTAACATGATCATTTTGTGTAAGTCTACCCAAAGAATGAACAAGAATTATGTTCCCCAAGCATATCTGTGCATTTTTTAATAAACTTCAATCATACAAATATACAGGATTTTTTATTTCATAATATCATTGGAAATTACTAACAAATCATCCTCTTCTAAGTATTTTTTGTGTTTGTTGTACAGACGGCTACACATCAAGCTATACATTTCCAGTATAAGCTGGACTCGCATTGTATAGGATCTCCGTACAATGCGAGATCAGCGTAAACTGGAAATGTATAGCTATCAAGCTAGTAGTTGTAGCCGTCTGTACATTTGATTGTACTCTTTAAATTGATATTATTTCATTATGTTGGTTTATCATTGTCATACAAAAATTGTATGAAACTTAAAATAAAACATACTTTGCAAAAACTCGAATTATGGCTAAATATCTCATCGTATTCATTATAAAATAATTGCAATGTTCGTTCATGACAATAGGAACATAGAACCACCGAATGAATGCCATACAAACAGGAAATTCACGTAACCACCAAATTTTATGCATTTTGCTATACTGTGTTGTGTTCATAGACTAGAATATATTTTTCTGCAAAATTGAGATTAACCCTGATGATGTTTATGACCCTTTATGGTACAGTTAGTGCCCATCATTACTTGATCCCTCGTATAAATGAGTGGGGTCAGGAATTTCTGGGCACTGAATGTACATACTTGTGAAATATTTTGATCAATCCACGAATGAATCAAAGTAAATGCTCGAATTGAAAGCTACGTACAAATCAAACGAACTTGTACAATTATCTAAAAACAGTTATTATTATCTACTTGTATTTAAGTGTTGTAAAGATATAAACTTGTGCAATAATATAATTATGCTTTCTTCGTATTTTGCGAAAATGTTCATTAAAGTAGATGTATGTCTTAATTTGTACAATGTCATGCATGAGACTTACTGACGAAATGTGGTTGTACTATAAAGATACACCTCTGCCTAAGCCTTCGAGGTTTACACGTATGATGTTATTCAGAAGCTGCTTCACACATCTAATAGATTACAGTTTTGCAATTTATCTAAGTTAAGAATTTTAGTTATAGTAAAATTCTATCTTTTTGATAGAAATGTCGAATCTTTCTCATAATAATGTCGAATCTTCGAAAAGTGCTGATTATCAGCCTAGTTTGAATAAATGAATTTTGATTTTGATTAATTTGGTATGATAAAAAATGTTACAATATAATTTTTGTTTTTTCAACAGAAGGGTGATTTGAAAATAATACGCAGGAAATTGTTTCTTTTTGTTTTTGCAAATACGGCTTTTAGTACAACTGTCGTAATTTGCCCATACAAAGGGCTATGTAAAATATAAGTATTGTCGAATACGATAATCATTATATTATATTTTTATATAAAAAATGTAGTTTTAAATTAGAAAATAGTTTCAATGAGTATTACGTCTGTTGTTTCAATTGGCAATAAGAGCCAGTTATATTACCATGGAATGTTAAGATTCTTTTGTAGACGTGATTTGAGAATAGCAAACTCGTAGAACGAGATCTTAATTGGGAAAAGATATTAGAAAATTATAGTAGTGGTAAAGTATTAAAAGGTATAGTAACTGGCCCTTTGACTCTGCGTTGAGTTTCAAACAACTTGCGTTTGTTTCAAAATTATGTTTTAGGTGGTGATGCCTAAACTGCCTAACCGAAGGCTACTTCAAACCACGCACGGAAGTTTTTGCGGAACTACTCTCCAATCAAAAGTATTTAAAGGGGTATAAAGTTTTACCGGCGAAATATGAGTGCACTAATAGATACACCTCTGCCCTACCCTTTGGGGATTACAGGCGTGATGTTGTATCATGCGAAGTTTAAAAACCTACACTGCAGTCATGTTGAAATTTTATGAAATTACTATTAATTTTTAGTAAATACAAATTAATAGAAAAAATGATGTTTGAAACTCAACGCACATAAAAATAATAAATGTGTTTGTGGGAGTAGTAGGTATAGTTTAGTAGTTGAATTATATAAAATAGAAACGGTGATTTTAAATAAATCATTGCAATCAATATTTTGTCTTCTTATTTTAAGTCTTTCCTTTGAGGTAATCTAGTATTTGTTGCAGACATGCTGAACATTTTGTTAATGAGATCTATGTTTGGGAATCATCATCAGCCTATAATGTTCCCACTGCAGGGACTCAGGCCTCCTCTCTAGGAGAGGGATGGGCTATAACCCATCACGCGGGCCCAGTGCGGGTTGGTAGATGTCACATGTCTTTAAACTTTTTGGTTCTAAGTCATGCCGGTTTCCTCACGATGTTTTCCTTTACCGTTTTGAGAGCAGCGTTAATGCTATAAATTACACAAAGTAATACGCCTGCCTGGGTTCAATCCCACGACTTACTGCTTGTAAGTTAGGGCCGCCACCACACTGGGCCACCGCTGCTCTTCAATCTAATCTTTTATTTTAACAACACGACCAAATGCAATCTCAAATATCGACAAGACGCTCTTGTGACTATCATTATTTCTTCTGTGACGCTGGCACGTACGACACGATAGAATGTTTTTTATTGTAAAATGGGCCCAAAACCGGGGCAGACGTCACTGGCTGGCTACATATTTTGAGACACAGAAAGCATGTATAGGAACATCACTATTCGCGGATCCCCGCAACCTTCATCGGTCCACCTAGTCACACTAATATTAAAGTGAGTGTATGAGTTACTTCTTCACGGAAAAACTACTGAACGGATTTGGATAAAATTTGGTACACAGATAGTATATAACCTGGATTAACACATAGGAGGATTATTTTTATCCCGATTTTATTTTCCCTTGGGATAATTTTCGAGTTGTAGCGGGTGAAGCCGCTGGCAACAGCTAGTTGAATATAAACCTGACACGAGTGAATAGTTGGAAGACGGAAAGCCTCCCCTAACTACTCACTCGTGTCAGGTTTATTTTCAAATTCAGTTCAAGAAAGAAAGTCACTTAGTAGGTAGGTACCTATTTTCTGAACTCTTTCCGCCTTATTATAAAAAGTAGTTAAACCTGGTTTAACTTAGACTTGGTTTATCTCGCATGACGTCTCACTTCAAAAATATTCAAAAAAACGTGACGGCATGCGAGATAAACCAAGTCTAAGTTAAACCAGGTTTAACTACCTTTTGTAATAAGGCGGTTTGTTTACAAAACAAAACAACAAAGAAGATGTGGCGTGAACTTATTACATAACTTTAGTCCAAGGAGCTCGTTGCATTGCCCAACAAACGCTTACATTTTACTCTTCACAATAGAAATGGACCGTTTTTTGTCGGCATCATACCAAACTTGACAATTAAATAACATTTTATAAGAAAGGAGTTTGAATTTCAACACATGATGGAGTCACGAATAGTGGGTGCTTTGGCCGAGAAACTGAAGTTAAGCAATTAGAACTTTATCTGGGTGTTGAACGCCTCGTTTTGTCGAGTGGGCGCAAGTACAACTGCTGAACATACGGTCCTGGGTTCAATTCCCAGGTTGAGTAAAGTGTTATTGGGGTTTTCCATCTGGCATTTCTCAGTAGCATTCACAGAGTCTGGATTTGTGCTCGGTTAAGGGCAATAGGCTCGCCCCCTTTTACAATGGACTTCTTAAAACA
Organism: Diarsia dahlii; assembly: GCA_949775195.1. Classification (NCBI taxonomy): domain Eukaryota; kingdom Metazoa; phylum Arthropoda; class Insecta; order Lepidoptera; family Noctuidae; genus Diarsia; species Diarsia dahlii. The sequence goes on from OX459213.1 coordinate 17,586,668, forward strand.
TAACTGGCGAAAAGTAGGAGTACTATTATGTACACAACTGCCTATCTCTTCGGTGATTACAGGCGTGATGTTATGTTATGTATTTATACCTAACCTTGCAATTAAATAACATTTTATAAGAAAGGAGTTAGTATTTCAACATGTTAAGAGTCACGTTCAGTGGGTGCTTTAACAAAGATTGGCTCGTGTTTGTTGCAGAGAAACCGAAGTGAAGCAATCTTACGTTTATTTGGGAGGTTACGCTTCATTGATTTAGTTATAAAGCTTGCTAGAACCTTGGGTTTGAATATAATAGCTCAGACAATCTTTTAATGGCTTTCCTTTAAGCCAGAGCATGTGACCAAACATTGTTGTGGCTACAACCGCAGTTGTTTGTTTTTCCTACTCCTTCGCCATTCTTTTCTTATTAATTTCGTTGCGGGATCCAATTGTTTCTCGGAAACTTCGTCGAGGTTCATTGTCTTGGCGCTTTTCTGGTGGTTGTCACTGTTGATTGTGACTTTCAGGGGCTGCAGTGGTTTGGGAATAAGGTAGAGGGCATGTCTCAAAAAAAAAAGGGCAGTGGGACCGTTTTACAGAGAATTTGATTGACAATTTGACAATAGGCTCGCCCCTTCTAACACCTACTTTTTGCCCCATGAAATTTGAGGTCGATGGAACACGCTTTTTCTTCCATTTTCCCCTATCAATCAACAGGCCCTTTAAGTCCCTGTATATTTGGGTATGTAACTATGTATATGTTCATATGTTCCATTATAACTTCTAAACTACTAATCACAATTTGACAAATAAGATATCGTTGGGAGCGTCTTTAATCCTTTGCTGGTTATGGGCTATCTAACTTAATGTATAATTGTATATTCCTCTTACAACCCCTCCATTTATAATTAGGTCTTCTCAACCCTCTATGCCCCATATAGTAATTTATTAAAAACACCTCTGTCTACCCATTAAGAGTTTACAAGCATGATGATAACGGATTCCGCTGTTGCAACAGTAATTGGCATTTACATTCACTTAGTTCACGGCTGTCCGTTATTGTTTTATCTATCGATAAAAAATTACGAATGAGAGGACCATGGCTAATCGATCTATAGTTACGTACGATACGAGTATTACCGAAGAGACGTCACCACTGCATAATTGCATGAATACTTTAGTGTCTATTTTTCTGAGAACGCTTATAAAATAGTCGATAACTAGTTTACGTTAGGTGGCGACATTTCTTGCTTCACACGATTTTACTTCCGAATTGTCCATCCATTTTTGTAGGTGACTGTACCTTTAATACAATTCGTGGCGCTGTCAATTCTTACAGCCTATTACCTACTGTCCCACTGTTGGACTAAAGTCTCTTCTCACACAGAGAACTTCAGAGAAGGCACGAGCTTTGATCATCACGCTACTCAAGACAGGGTGGTGGCTTTATTAGACACTGTATCGTATGCCTAGCCTTTTCCCAACTATGTTGGGGTCGGCTTCCAGTCTAACCGGATGCAGCTGTACTGTATACCAGTATTTGAGATGGAGCGACTGCTCATCTGACCTCCACAACCCAATTAGTACTAGGTAATAATAATTATACTCCTTGGTAAGATCGGTTGCCATATACTTTCGGGCCACTGACTACCAGTAACGACAGTCAAAGTTCTTCAAATGGCAGCCGGGCCCAACGGCTTAACTTGCTTTCCGAGGCACGGAGGAAACTCGGTATGTAATGGGAGGTCACCCATCCACAGACCAACCTAGGCAAGTGCGGCTTAACCTAAAGATCGATCCGAGTGGCAGTTATTATAAAGACACGAGACTGTGACGGTGACTTTAGACTGTCACATTGATTGAGAGGAGGCAACGTCGTAGTTCAAGTAAGCAGTGATACCAGGTACTCCTGGTTTGTGTAACAGGAAAATATATAAAATGCCATCTGTTACACATAATATCAGCCACCGCGCCGCCCCGAGGGGTGTTCCTGTGCTCTGTGGACATCACTTACCAAGACCTGGGTTTCATAATAATATTATTATATTGTGTGCTTTTAAATTTTTAGCCACTCATCAAACGGCTTGCGAAGCCCGTGTTTCCTAACTAACGCTAAGTCACACTCACACTTAAACTAATAGCACCGAGCTGAAATTCCACCAGTGCAATACTTATTTAGGCATTCTTGCGTACGATTTGGCAGGACACGATATCAAGTGTCCCATCGTTTGTGAGGCAACATCACATTCACACTCCAGAGCAGAGTCATCTCCGCGGGAGACGCTCCGGGCGTCGGGGGCTACATGATGGGCGATGGCTTCCGGTCACCTCACTGGCTAGCTCACCTATACCGTCCGTCTTATGACGACAGCAGGGGCGTATTTTGAAAGTGAGCGAGATAGACATACGATATGTGCGATTCGGTTTCGGTCCGATTGTTTGTGAAAAGCTATGCAGATTGGTTAGATTTTATTTTTACCGAGAATAGCTAGCGGTGGGCGGCAGATTAGAAGGATATAGTGCTTGTTCACTTGATTTTTGGGGCGGCATATGTATGGCAGACTGGAATATACGTAAGGCTAATTCAAAAAACCGCCCCAGGGTGGCGGCGAGAAAAATACGCCTCAGCTTGGTTGTCCTTATTTCTACAACGTTGTCCATCTGGACAGAGAATTACTACAGTCATCTGACTATAGTAACTATCTGATGTGATAACTATCATGACCTGACGTTGCCGCCTGGTTTTGTTATATTAACTTGAATTGAGATTGTTAAGAAAATATAAAAAGGTGAGAAGTAAAAGTGGAATGAATGGCGCCAAAACAAAAACTAAATGTAATCGGCCAGGGGCGGCTGGGCGGCTACGCCGCCCCTGGCGTACTGGCGCCCCGGGCCATGGCCCGGATGGCCCTAGGGTAAATACGCCCCTGAACGACAGGCTGTGTCGACGGTGCGTTCGTGTTCCACACGCGCCTCAAAGAGATGTCAGAAGACTGCAGGGGGCCTTCAGTGGTACTGAAGAGGGCAAGGGCCGACGCCTGCCGGGGCTGCCGGCATCGAAAGAGCTGCGGAACGGAACACATAGGGCTAAGAAGGAACATGGGTTTTTGATCAGTAGAAGTCTGACATTCCCTTCGCTCCGCCCAGAGCGGGAGAGTCATTTGATGATACCCAACCACGCAAAAAAAAAGGCAAGAGTCATCTATAGGTATGTAGGTATCTAGCTTATTATATCTCCACTTCAACAGGTTTTAATTTTTTTGCATTTAGCTTGTCGTTATTGTACCTACGTAAAATATTTAAGATACCCACCACAGTCATTTACTATAATACAACTATGGACTAGGTAAAATTGGCCAATATAGAAATATATAATTGCTCTGCTCACGGCCACATGCGAAAGGCATAACAATTGTGGACGAGCGATAATTATCGTTAATTACTAAATATCCTACGGCGTAGTACTCAGTGGTATCAGCGACCCAAATAGTGCAGTTGTGACGCGGGTTCGAGTCCCGCATCGTGGTTAAATATTTGTGTCATACGAATAATTAATTGTCTTTGTTTTTGTTGTTGTTCGTTACATAATTCTGATAGCTTTTTTGTTAGTTAAGTGTCTATTAGGGAGTTTTAAATCAAAAATCAAAATCAAAAACATTTATTCAAACTAGGCTGATAATCAGCACTTTTCGTTTTTGGTGTGTGGGAAATCATCAAATAACGCCTCCCGCTCTTGGGTAGAGCGAAAGGGAGTGTCAGACTTCTACTTTAAAACCACCCATGTTCCTTCTTAGCCCTTTATGTCGAGGCCGCGGTATCTCTTGCGAACAACCCGCAGCACCAACGGGAAGATTAAAAGATCCTAGGATAGGATTCGCAAATATGCTAACAAATTGGTGGAGCTAGAGTAGACGTTTAAAAGTAGAAAAACAAGATTTTTAGTGATAGTTAAAGGGTTGGAAAATCGACTATCCGGTCATATTTTGGTGTGTCGAAGAACAGTCGGCGACTAGTCGGCAAAAGGGCCGATAAGTCGGCCTAAAAGATTGAAATGAAATTATAGTAAGTATTTTTTTTTGTATTTGAAATCGAAACTCTTCCTTTGGTTGTCCGTATTTGAAACAAAAATATATAAAAAAATTATGGAACTTACAGTGAAAAATAAATTTAGAATTTTTATGACCGCATGGCGCAGCGGGTGGGCGAGTGCTTTGTAATAAACTATGTACCCAATGCGATCGACTCAGCTATATAGATAGGTAGGTACCTACATGAGACTCCACGGACATTGCCGATGGCCCCTGACCTGTACCAAAAGCAATCACCTGCTTGTCCGAATAGTCGGCCGATTAGTCTCTCTCCTACTTACTTACATTACTCGATCTCAGAGTGGAAGCCTACGTCCAAGTAGCAGAACTCGTAACGGAGGCTGTTAATATACTTGTGCAACAACAGAAAGTCTTCTACCTCCTTCCTTCGGGGATTACAGGCGTAATGTTATGTTACGATTTCGCCACTTATGTTTGTCCCCTGTAATAGGGGGTGAGCGAAGGTCCCATGGAATAGGGAGAAGTGAGCCTATTGCCATCAACAGGGCACAAATCTATCCGGCTATCCGGCCCTGGTTTAAGCCATGGTCCGGGGCGAAGAGGAATGGGACGCCCTCGCCCCCTTCTGCGAAGCAGTGATGTTAGCTAAGGAGGTGGCGGAACGTGAGAGGGAAAGAACCTCTCGTCCCTGCCGCCGCGGGAGACGCTCCGGGCGTCGGGGGGCACGTGATAGTGCTTCCGGCCACCGTAGACGCGGGACGGTGAGTAAGGGTGGTAATGGGCTAGCTCGCCGTCCGGCCGTTTCATGACGGCAACAGACCGTGTCGACGGCGCGTTCGTGTTCCACGCGCGCCTCAAAGAGTTGTCAGCAACATAGAAGGGGCCCGCAAGGGCCGACGCCTGTCGGGGCTGCGGATTATCGAAACAGCATAACGCGGCCTCGGCACAAGGGCGAAGAAGGAACATGGGTTTGGTTTTTAGTCAGTAGCGCTCTGCAAAAGAGCGGGGGGTTACTGAGAAATTCCTGATGGAATAACCCAATAACACTTTGCCCGACCTGGGAATCAAATCCAGAATCTCAGCATCTTCGTACTTTTCTTGTTTTCGGGCATCGTATTTATATTTAGGTAAGTGTACTCTTACATCATTATTTTGTCGTGACATCATTTTATAACGGCTGCACCGAATGTTATGACTCAAACGGCAGTTATTATTAGTAATGATCACCGAATCTTTTCCGGTTATAACGAGAATCTGTATGATAAAGAACAAGTGGTTTAAGCCGTTGTCGGTGTATATAGTATAGGCTCACATTATTGCGTCGAACTGTTAGGTAATCTACTGGAACCAGTCGAAGATTGAATGGTAGTAACCGATTTAGAATTCATAAAACATAGTCATTTGATGATTCCTTAAAAAAAAGAACAAAAACACATAACCCTCCTTTTGGGCTTCGCCGCAGTCGGGTAATAAACAAGGGGCTATAATGCCATCAACCGGGCATAAATTCAGGCTCTAAAATTATTTAAGTTAGTTTTTTTAGGGTTCCGTACCTCAAAAGAAAAATACGGAACCCTTAAAGGATCACTCGTGTAGGTATCTGTATGTCTGTCCGACCATCCCCCCCCCTTATCTCCGAAACTACTAAGCCTAAAATTCTGAAAAAAAATACAGAAATTAGTTCAACACGTAGGTATAGATTACAGGAAAACCTATATGAAGTCATGGTACGGAACCCTTCATGTGCAAGTCCGACTTGAACTTGGCCAGTTTTTTTTTAATTATTCCCAGAAGTCCGGAACCTCATGCTTAAAAAAATGAAAAATATTTAGCATAATGAAAAACGAGGTAATTTAGGGTAGTTGACAAAAAAAAACGAATTAGTCCGTCAGATAGATTTTCAAAAAATATTTAACACGTACCTATTTTTTCTTTTTTCACGTAAACAAAAAATGAAGTCGTGTAACGTCACAGGTTGGTCCATTTTTACCAGACTATGACGTCAAAAGCCCCCTCTCCATGGTCTTTGACAAGCTTTATTTTCGTCAATTTGTATTAATTTGATAAAACAAAAAACACGTATCCAATATTTTTCAATAATCTAACAGACGGACTAAACAGAATCATATTTTTTTAGTCAGTCAACTACCCTATTACATCAGATGTTTATAGTTCTAAGAAATTCCCTAGGTACCGAATTTCTCTAACATTTACTACTCACACGCGGAGGGACAACTACTTATCGGATCTTCAAAGAGCTACTAAAATAATGACGTCAGGTCCGGCCTGTTTTTTTTTTTGGTGGGTGGAAAATCATCGAATAACCCTCCCCCCCGCTCTTGGGCAGAGCGAAGGGGAGTGTCAGATTTCTACTGACTAAAAACCAAACCCATGTTCCTTCTTCGCCCTTGTGTCGGAGCCGTGTTAACCTTTCGATAATCCACAGCCCCGACAGGGTCAGGTCCGGCCTAAGTGGACGTGTTTCAGCGATGAAAACATCCAATAGTAAGAATAGTAACGGTATGTTGTAATAAATACAAATTAAATACAGGGTTTATAGTAGCTATTGTCATAGTAGAATAATAAGGATGTTTTATTACACATACAATGCGATCAAAACATATTATGCAAAACCAATAGCGCAGTACAGTAGTGGATCAAACCCACGACCCACGACCTCCCGCTTGCCGACTTAACTGTTGGGCTATATTTCACCCGTATATGTTTAAACTTTGGTCAAAACTGGACTGCTGCGCATGAGGTGATCAGGTTCTGGGATCTACTCCCAAGTCGGACGGTCTCCCATGGTTTAGTTCGCGAATCCACGTTCCGGTGAAATGTCAAGACTTTTTGCCATCAATCGGGGACACATCCAAATTCCGTAAATGATGCAAACATCCAATAACACTGCCCGTTATGGGAGTCGAACCCAGGACCTCTAACGCAGCAGTCGTGCTTGCGAACACTAGACCACTGAGGCATTTTATTCAAGCTAATAATGATAATTATGATAAGTGAATAACACTCCTTTGATTATTTTGGCGATGGTCATAATAGAGATCCTTTACTGTGCAGCATGTTATAATTTAGAAAGCCTAAAGCCCAAGTTCAAGTATAACGTATAGTTCTCAGGCAGCTATGTGTCCTCTGTTCAGCTAACGAAGTAAATTGGTAAGCTAAACAGTATCGTCTAGTTAGCAGCGGCGACTGTAGTAGTAGCCACACCGGCCATACGTCACTGCCCAGTGAAACTTGACTCGCGTTTACACTGTACGACTGCGATACGATTGGCGTTCGGTTAGTTTGTATTTATTTGGCTAATGGAAAATACAATCAATTTTAGTGTAGTTACTAGAGATGGGTTTACTATGACTTTGGCCAACTCATGGTCGACTCATCCAGTCCGTTGCAAAAAGGCTAATAGGCTGACTTGTCGGCAAAACCGATCCTTGATGTCGATGGAATTCAAAGGGATATCGCCAATGGCCGTGGTGGTAGTATCTTGAGATCATGTACAGCTGAGTGGCTCACATAAGTACAACATAAAATACACTCGCTCACACCCACACCATGCTGATATAGGTACTTAGTTATTAGAGTTATAACATTTCTCTTGATGGCAGTCCAATTATTGGCTACCAAAAGAAGAGATCCGATTCCTAAATTACACAGGATGACGCAATAAGCGAGAGAGTCGTGTTCTGGAAGGCCCAGGTTCGTCAGACAGACGGCTCTTCTTGACTCTGGACTCTTTTGTTGTCCTCCGAAGTCGTTTTCTTCACAAGACTCAGTGAAATAGCCATTCCATAAGGAGTGAGTGACCAATAGATAATATCTAAAGCGCTCTTATCTCAGGTTCTTGGTGCTCAAATGTACATTTTCTCTAACTTCAAAGTGACCATTTAGAGGGGAGTCGAGGATAGTCAATGAAACGATGGATAGAAAATGCAAAGAATGGTATGTTAAGAAAGGAGGTGTCTGATGAGATCAGAAAGTAATAGAAAAGTATGGAAGAAGGAGACATACATGATGCGCAACCACAAATAAATTGGGAAAAGAGCATAAAAGGATGATGATGCACCTTTTAGAAGTTTAAAGTCAAACCTGAAAATAAAAAATCGGGGTCGCTCTCAGTGTGTCCGCCAAGACGAGGTCTTCTCTGATTGGTGTGATCTTACTGCTGGTGTTCCTCAGGGTGACGTTCTCTCTCCTCTTCTTTTCTCTATATTTATTAACACTGTTATCAAAGTTATCACCTCCAGTTTCCACCTCTACGCAGACGATTTGCAGCTATATCGGCATTTCTTGCTGGCTGATGCGGAATCCGCAATCAATGCTATGAATCATGACCTGGAAAGCGTTTATCAATGGGCAAAGTCGTTCGGTTTACAGATTAATCCTGCTAAGTCACAGGCCATGATCATTGGCAGCAGATATTATCGCAATGCACTTGTATTGTCATCTTTGCCTCCATTATCTCTGGGTTGCTCGACCATTGCCTATGCTGAAACAGCTAAGGACCTTGGTGTGATAATTGACTGCAATCTTTCTTGGCGAGCACAAGTGAATGAGGTTAGTCGGAAGGTGCACTTTTCGTTCCATTCACTTAAATCTCTACAGAGCTTCTTACCTTTTAAAACCAAGATATACTTAGCTCAAACTCTGATCCAGCCGATCATTGATTACGCTGATGCCTGCTATTTGGATGCCACCGAGGAGCTGTTAAATAAACTTGAGCGCCTGCAAAACCTTTGTATCCGTTTTGTGTTTGGTCTGAGGAAATATGACCATGTTTCTCACTTCCGCAAGGAACTCAAGTGGCTCCCTATCCGTCTTCGCCGGAACACTCGGATATTATGCCTACTCTACAACATCCTTTATAACCCTGCATATCCCAGCTACCTTCGCGATCGTTTTTCCTTTACCCGTCCCTCTGATACCCTGTGTAGATCCCACCTTAGGCATCATCTTAATTTCCCTTCCCATAAAACTGAATTCTTTTCCTACTCCTTCTCTGTTCACGCAGTACGTTTGTGGAACTCACTTCCGCCTAAAATTTTAGACTCAAAATCTTTATTTATTTTCAAAAAACAAGTCAGAGAGCATTACCTTTCCTCTATTCTGTAATATTCTGTATATGTGTATGTTTGTTTACTGTTATATATTCGGATACTAGTATTTATTTTTATATGTGTATATATTAGTATGTATGTGTATTTTATATGGATATGCTTTTGTTCATAGTAATTTTAATTAAAATATTGTTAATCTTGTCTACACACTGTGTCTACATTTCTTATCCAACTATCCTCTCGCAGGTCTGCTGGAAGAAATTTCTTTTGAAATAAGCAGTACCTTTGTGCTCTTCTATTTGTTATGTTTTTATCCTTTTCTGTATTTTGTGTGTGCATAAATAAATAAATAAATAAATAAATAAATAAAAAAAAATACGAAAATTAGAGTAAGTACCACAAAATAAGAAAAAAAAACAAAAGAAAAAGAAAGCACCCCGAAGTTGGCACAGGTCTTCTGAAGCTGCTAACTTGGGTAGACTACCAGAGTATATGTGTTTCTGGCGGAGACACCTTCGGTTCCGCTACTTCTTCTCCACAGTTAAAATAAAGACTGGGAAGTGGGATGATGGGACTTAAACGTTACCAGCGAAATGATGGTGTACTATTAGGTACACTTCTGACTGATTCTACGGGGATTACAGGCGTGATGTTATGTTATGTTTAAAATGCAGATTCTATTAATACGAACATAATATGACTTTCGACTCTGAGCAGTCCCCGACGACATCTCCTTTCACAAAATAGATCGAATCGTACAGTCGAATCGCCCGATCTAAACGCACTATGATAGTAACCCGGTGTTTATCCGAGGCCGGTCAGTCAGTCAGTCGCGCACCGGCTGAGGAGCACAACACGTTTACTGTGAGTACCTTATATACTTACTTAAATTTACGAAAATTCGTCGAAATATATACAGCGAATATATTTAAAAAAAATCGGCAATATAGGTTACAAGTGAGTGCTTTTTTGTGTTTTTTGAAACTGTTTTTTTTTTGCGCGAGTGTTTTGTTTTGTTTATGTATAAATGTTTGTTTACTGTGTTGAGAGTTAACTTAGGTATTTTTTTGCGAAATTGAACGTTGAGGATGTTTTTGGTGTTTGACAGTTTACCTTATTATGAACACTTCGTAAATAATAATGACAAACTCTATAGGCAGTCATATATTAAAATACTTAAATATATAATTATAAAATATTTAATTTTAATATGATTTAAACTGTTTTAAAAAAATGCCTGAAGTAAACATATAAGTAAATTATAAAAAGATAATCTACCTACTTTTCAAAATATTTTCGTACTTCTAACCTTAACTAACTTAGTTACTAGTTATAGAATTGTCACTCGGTAATCAGAGAACTAATCACAATCAGTGAAAGATCACTCTCAAGTGAAGCAGGCAGATAACATTCTAAAAGTGTATGTACCGGAACTAAATACATAATTGATTGTATGTTCCGGAAATACATAATTGATTTATCTCACAAATCATTGATTCATTTGGCGCTATACAAATAACAGTAACATATATAAGAAGTTAAAAAGAAAATTAATACGATTTCGTTGCTTAAAATCAAGTTACTAACTTAATGTGGCTGCGCTGTGGCCGCCAGGGTTTAAATTATTTATATTTTTAACTCTATTCTCTATTCGTGTGTATGTAGTTTTTTTTATTAAACTTTCCGTGTTAATTTATTTGTTAGTAGGGATATAGGGGATTGTCTCCACCGATACCGGGACCCGTTTCTACAAGAAAAAATTGTCTCCCACGGATCCCGGTCCCGGGATCCGTGAAAAAAAAAATCTATCTTTTTGTCAGTGTACATTATGAATTGCAATAAACGCTGAATGAATTGAATACTTTCTAGGTATTCAATAAATATTTAAGTACCATTAAAAACTTTTTATCCAACTACAGCAACTGTTTTAAAGTTTCGAACAAAATCTGAAATCAACTGTGAAAGTGCATTATTATTTTTGAACAGGAAACTTACAATAAGCTACTCCAAAACGAATCCCAGGATTTTACTTAAGGGTAAACAAGCCAACGGCACGAACTAGTTGGTGGGCGGGGCTAAAATGCATGCTATTTCATCCGACATCACGAGCGAAATGCATAGAGCGAAAGACACACAACTAAAACGGGCGCGCGGTTTTTCTATGCACACCTTTGGTATTATGGATACCATGAAAAATCCATTGAATGTATCTGTTCAAAATAAAATAATTTGAATTCTTTAATAACTAATCTGTGTCTGTATGGTTTCGCTTTTTTCATTTTCGTTCTATATACGTAACTTATTTACGCCCAAAGATGGTTAAAATTAGTGCTAAAATATGAAAGTTTCGACGCTCATAACTTCCAAACCCATATTTTTTTTCCAATTCTGCTTCCATAGAGACCTAGATAATGACAAGACAAATTGACACAATTTTTAATTTTGAACCTACACCGTCAACTAGAGGAGTAATCACCATACTACGTTTGTATGGAAGAATGACTGGCTTGTGCAACCTTAAGCATCATTAACGCAACACCTCTCGTGTGGTGTCTCAAACCATGAAAATGAATCATTTTAACCGACTTCAAAAAAGGAGGAGGTTCTATGTTCGTGTGTATATGTATTTTTTTTTATGTATGTTACCTGATTTCTCCCCCATTTGTGGACCGATTCTCAAAAATCTTTTTTTATTTGAAAGAGTATACTCCTGAGGTGGTCCCATTTTATTTTGGTAAAGATCTGGTGCTGATCTTCGGAGATATACAATGGAACTCTTCAAAAATAGACGGCAAATCTGTCGTAATTGCTGGAATCGCTTGGATGTTTATGGAATATACAATATCATGACGTAACATCATGCCTGTATGCTCTGAGGGGGTATGCAGATGTGTACAATACACATTTTTTTAGTTGTTATATATGAATTTCATAGACACGTATTACGTGTTTCGTGCTTTTTCTGACGCTATTCAAGTATTCGCATCTAGCAGTCATCACTTGTGTTCATGTTGATGAGCTGATAATGGAAGGTACTACTCTTCAACTGTTAAGAGTTAAAAGCAAAAATAAGGGAATCTTGAAGGTTAAGGGTTAGGTTTCTTGGTTGAATGTTAAATGTATTGTAAATATTTGTATAGGATTATATACTCAGGATATATATAGGTACTTATTACAACTAAAAATGATAAAATAAAAAACTTTTTTCCAAAAAAAAACAACCGACTTTAAAAACACCAAAAAGAGAAAAATAAACTTCAGAAGAAAAATCAGCTTCTGAAGTCGGTGGCAAAAAAATAAAATCAAACAAACAAATGTCACCGACTTCAGAAGCTGATTTTTCTTCTGAAGTTTATTTTTATTTTTTATTTTGTCTGTATTAATTTGTTTGTACCGGTTTGATTGAACCTTTAGTCCATCTCTCTTCAGCCCAGCCCCATCCATATTCTTCCCAAAAAGGAGCAGGTTCTCAATTCGATTGGTATATATATTTTTTTTTAACTATGTCTGTACCGCTGTCCGATGTCCGGCAACATTAACTCCTTTCTCTCTTTTCTTTGACCTCTCTCCATACATCAATGTACCACACCTGTAGACCAGTTTGACCTTACATCTTAGGTTATTGTGTTTTTTTATCAACCTACGCCTCCCCCATGCATCGATCACTAATTGTATTAGATCGATGCCCTCATGGCTTAAAAAGTTTTTTACCGCTAGATCGTCAGTTATTTTATAATGCAGTAAAAACATCTATCCCTTTTTTTAATGGGACAAGCCCGCCACACTATTTCCAAACCACAGTAACTCCTGAAAGCCAGAATCAAAAGTGGCCACCAAAAAAGCGCCGAGACAATGAAACTCGACGAAGTCCCAGAGAAACAATTTAACTGTCTTGGATCCCGCAACGAATTTAATCAGAAAAGAATAGCGGGGGAGTAGGAAAGAACATAAGTTCCATTCATTCAGCAGGAGTCAGAAAACCACCTTTGGGAAAAACCCAAAGACCACTAAACAGATCTTGTACAGGCATTTAGCCCCAGGCTAAGTTACCGATGACTTAACATTAGAAATTACTCGTTAAGGCACTGCAGTACCCACTCGTGCGAGGAGCAATAACCTTTTATATAAGAGTTAGCTCACTTACTTACTTGCCACTGCCAGTGATCTAATCTGACTAGATGTAATGTATTTATTGCTTTGTTTGAAGGCTTACCAAAGAGCTGTCTTTTTAATTAGGTTGTTGATTTCCGGACTGGACTGCTTGTTACATAAAGTTAGATGATTCGGTTCTGAAATTCGTTTACAAATGTCAGCAAGGGCAAATGAAAAACATTTTTGCGTAATAAAAAAAAGATAGTTATCCTACTTTGATGACATGAGTACCTAGGTACTTATAAATTTAAAAAATAATTTTAAAAATCGGTCTACAATTGACGGAGATATCAGTAAACATAAATAAAAAAAATAATAAATAATACCAATCGAATTCTCCTTCTTGGAAGTCGGTTAAAAATACTGTTAATCTAGTATAGTTTCTGAAGTCAATACGAAAACAATGAATCAAATGATTTCAATTGTTATTTGCTTTTGTTTACAAGTTGTTTGTTTGATTTACAAAAATGTTTGTAAATGTTAGAAATTTATATACACCGTTTTTGATTGTTGAAAACATTTCATTATATATTTCGTTTATAACGCCGACTGTCTCGTTAGTCTAGTGGTCGTAAGCGCTACTGCTGAGCATGAGGTCTCGAATTCGATTCCTTGATCAGACCAATCGATGTTAGGTTTATTCTTCTGGATACTGTCAGTAGCCACCACAAATTCTTGATTTGTAATTAAGTATATATTAAGTCTCACCCTAACACCTGACTAAAACCTAACTTACGAAATTCATAAATTTTGTGACAAAAAATGTGTGTTTACTATAAGAGGTAAACCCATTCAGGGATTAGTTTTAAAGTTTTAATATAATCAAGTCATATCTAATGAAAACAAATAAGAAATATACTCTTGTACCTAATCCTATTGTAACGTACTCGTAGTCTCGTACCCATGAGATAACTTTAGTACTCCACGTCAAAGCCGCAAATAAAAGTTATACTGATAAATAGGTAATGTCCAGACTAAAATGTACGAAAGAAAGTCGTAAAAAAAAATCTTTTCCAGATTAACAAAAGGGTGAAGTGGACCAAAGTCTCTAATATGGTGGTGTGTGTCCGAGGATCATTAGAGTTTGCTGAGCGACTACAATGTCAACACAAACAATGTCTCTAGACCTACAGAGCACGTGTTTGTGTATGTTTTCACTTGCTAAGTATGTACAAGTAGCAATCAGCTGAGTTAGACCGGCTCAACTGCAACCAGTTTACCATCTAGAGGGGGGTCCACCCCACAGATGAAACCTCCCACTTGGATCATATGCTACGAGCGGAAAAACTTTAATAGCGCGATGTAGAACTTTCTCAAATAATTTTTAAACGAGGACAATTTCCTCTAAAATATTAATGTAGATATCTCCGTATCCTATCTAAGAATGCACATAAAAAATATTAAAATTTAAAGCGTCATGATTGAAAAGAAATTAGCTGAAATGTCAAAATAATCAATAAATAATTTGCATCTGACGTTTATCAAACATGCGTGCTAGGGTCCGTTGCATCTGTAGGTAGTTGCATATTTAGATACGTAGGACTACCTCCCTTGGACGCAATCGGGATGAATCGGAGGCGATCGGGGGAGATCGGCAGGCAGGTGGGGGGAGGGAGGGGGGCAAAGGTAAATTGGTAGTTCATCCATCTCGCTTTGATTTACTGAAAAGATTGAAAGAGTGCATTTTATCTCTGAAGAATCTTTGCTGACTTTATTTTTTACCCGACTGCGGCGAAGCCCAAAAGGAGGGTTATGTGTTTGACGTGTATGTATGTATGTATGTAAGTATGTATGTATGTATGTCCGTTTCTTTGTTCCCTCATAACTCCAAAACGGATGAAGGGATTTGAATGAAATATACGTCGTTAGATTCGTCTTGATGGCGAAAATTAAAAAACAAAAAAAAATTGGCAATTTTGGGGGCCAAATCGCAGAGTTCAAAAAAATTTTTTTTTCCAATACCATCGAGTAGGGTATCAAAATAAAGGGTTTTAAAAGGAGATTACAAAAATATAAAACACTTATACATTTGTTTAAAAGAAGTTCAAAGTGAAAAATCCTAAAAAAAAAGAATAAAAAAGAAAAAAAAAAAATAATAATAAATCCTATAAACAAACATAAAAGTTAAATCATCTGCGAAGAATTTTACGCGACCAACGAAAGAACAAACACAAAAAAATAACTAAAAAGTTGGAAATAAAAAAAGTAGTTACCCGACTGAAAAAACTGAAAAGTAAAAAAACAAGCACATTTTAAATTAAACAAAAGTTGGAAGCAGGCGGGGTTCATTTGAATATTAAATTATGAAATGAAAGAAAATAGAATGAACCGCCTGCTTCCAAGTTTTTGTTTTTTTACTTTTCAGTTTTTTCAGTCGGGTTTTTTTGTTTTTTAACTACTTTTTTACATTTTCGGTTTATATCTCAAAATACATTTGTTTATGACGACGATTAATTTTTATCTGTCGTTGCTTCAGTCGAGTCGTCGCAAACACCAGTCCCCTAACCCTCTTGCTTGAGGGTTAGGGGTTTGATGTGTTCCGACTCAAAAATAAATAAAATTCGTGAAGTTAGTTAAAGGTTTAATACACACGTACTGCTTACATGGCTGGTTTGTTGCTACTGATTTGACATTTTCCCGTTTCCACCTTTTATACTGTCGGCGGAAAATCTTAACAGCGCGATTCAGCAAAACCGTCGCCATCGCCATCTATTCAAAAGTGTATGAACTAATATAACATTTTGACATATTTATGACAATTAAAAATACACCTTTTTTTAGTCTTATGCGGTTCAACATTCCGCCCACCAAGGACATTTTATGCAATACTATGTCCTTTCAATTTTAAATGTTATCATAAAATAAAATACAAACTTATGTTTTACTAACTTACAGTTTCAATCACCCTAAACAAGATTATTTTACGCATATAACTCGAAACATAAACAATAAATTATATCTTAACAATACTTAAAACTATCACCTAATGCTACCTTACAATTAACATTATGCAATAGGCAAGACACACAGCTTCGACGTTGGTCTTTTAAATATAGAACCATTACTGCGAAGTGTGATCACTCGTGTAAGGTTATCTAACCCCGGATGTTTATCAACCACTCTGCCAAGAAGCCACCGACAAGGAGGTAAATTGTCCTCTTTTATTAAAACTATATCCCCTATGTCTGGTTCAGGATTTTGTTTAGATCATTTATGACGATGGAGCAATGTGGTTAAGTATTCGTCGGACCAACGACGCCAGAAATGCTGTGTCTTCTGTTAGACTAAATGCCACCTTTTTAAGTTAGAGATATCGGCCATTGCCACACATTTACGTACGTATGCCGTAACCAACCGCTTAGCACTCTGACTAAAGTACTTCGTGCTAAAATAGTTAAGCATTAGTTGAGGTCCCCCAAGAAGATTCCGCTGATGTGCGTCGGCGATCAGAAGATTGGTGAAATAACTAACCCTTGGAATCAATCTTGGATTCTTACGATCCCTGTCAAAACCGGAAAGTTTCAATCTACCGCCCACCCTCAGGATTTTAACGGAATCGAGGTAAAGATCTAAATACTTAAACCTCTTTCGTTTAGGCCTTTCTTTTCGCAGGTCCAGAATTACCTCTGCGAACTTTTGACGTTGACATACCCTGATGCATGTTTCCAACGCTAGTCTTAATTCTTCTGCAGTTATAAATTTATTACTTCTTCTTTCAATATTCGGTTTTCTCCACTCTAAAGGACGTCTTAAATATGCTACCATTCTTACTAGTTGAGTGAGTGAGGAATATTTATTCCAAATAAAATGATCTTCTGTTATTACATGTGTCTTAATTTCTTCAAGATTAGTTGAAACCTCCTTGCGTTTGCTAAATAGAATATTTTTATCCTTTAGAAACGCAGGGCCTTCTTTCCACAACGTAAAGTTTACTAATTCCGACGCATATAAACCACGTGATGCGCAATCAGCAGGATTGTCTTTCGACTGAACATGATTCCATTGCTGTGGTTCACTGATGTATAAGATTTCAGAAACGCGATTTGCCACGAATGTCTTCCACTTACTAGGATGACTGTTTAACCACGCTAACACGATCTCTGAATCAGTCCAATAATACAAATTAGATTTTCCGATTGCCATCACTTCAGAAACTTCAGAAAGAAGCTTTGCTAAGAGAACTGCTCCACACAACTCTAGTCGAGGTACTGATACCGTTTTTATTGGTGCGACATTCGTTTTTGCTGTAAGCAAAGTTACAAAAACGTTACCATCTGTATCGACTACCCGTGCATAAACAGCTGCAGCATATGCTGATTTTGACGCATCGCAAAACCCATGTAAATCAACCTGCTTGTCATCGGGTTTCATGTTCAACCATCGAGGTATCGAGAAATCTGTTAAACATTTCAACTCCTGCCGGTAAGTCAACCATTCCTTTTTTATTTCATTTGAAATTTCCTCATCCCAGCCAACACCAGAAATCCAAAGTTTTTGGATTAAGATTTTTGCTAATACGATCACAGGGGCAACCCATCCCAAAGGATCAAAAAGTCTTGCTATATCTGATAACATTCTCCTTTTAGTTACAGGTTCCTGAAGCAGAGGTAATTGAACAGAATACTGGAAGGTGTCGCTGCTTCGATTCCAGATAAGTCCTAACGTTTTAAATATTTCATCCTGTTTTACATTGATCTCCTTCTCTGCTCCATCCTGTCGCTTATACGAGTGCTTTTCACCGATGATCTTCTCTAATAATTCACTGCTGTTGCTTGACCATTTCTGTAGACTGAATCCCGCCTTTCCTAATAGCTTGTTCATTTGGCTGTAGATCTGCATACCTTCTTCTATTGAGTTACAACCAGTCATAAGATCATCCATGTAATAATCTTTAAGTACCCTTTCTGCTGCCAGTGGATACTTCGCTCCTTCATCGTGTGCTACTTGCTGCATCGATTTAACTGCTAAGTAAGGAGCCGAAGCGGTACCAAAGGTAACCGTAAGTAATTTGTAATCCTTGATTGAAGATTGTTTGTTGTCCCTCCACACGATGCGTTGAAAATCGGTATGATGATCGGCTACCCGCACCATTCGATACATTTTGATAATATCTGAAACTAAACAAATGCAGTGAGTTCTCCAACGAATCAATAAATGCCGTAAATCTGGTTGCAGCCTTGGACCAATCATTTGGTCATCGTTGAGCGATATTCCATTTTTTCCTTTGCAGGAAGCATCAAAGACAACCCTAACCTTGGTTGTGTCTTTATCGTCTCGTATAACCGCATGATGAGGCAAATACACTGCATATGGATTTTGTTCTTCTGCCTTTGTTATTAGCCTCATGTGCCCGAGTTGTAGGTATTCGTTGATGACTTCCTCGTATTTTGTTTTCAAATCTGGATTTTTGCTGAGTTTAGTTTCTAAAGCGTAAAATCTGTTGATTGCCACCTTTCTTGAATCACCATATTTACAGCTCGGATCTTCACTTCGAAATGGTAAGTTAACTACGTAACGACCGTCTTTGTCTCTTACCGTGGTATCCTTAAATATCTCTTCGCATCTTGTTTCTTCTTCGGTAAGTATACATTTTTTACTTTGTGGTTCCCTCTCCAGTTCCCAGAATTTCCTCAGGAGTTCATCATCACCAAGGTGAGCATGCATCACTGCAATGTGTGATGTACTCTGAGCAGCAGAAGCTAGTGTGCCTGATAAAATCCATCCCAATGAGGTACACTGAGCTACAATGCTACCACCTGGAGCTTTCTTCAACCCGTTTTGTAACACTTGACTATAAATCTCAGCTCCTAACAACATATCCACTTTATCCGGTGTATTATATCTAGGATCCGCTAATTGTATGTCGTTAACTTGTACCCAATCCAAATAAACCGTTTCCCTACTAGGTAATAATGACGTAATCGATTTGAGAACGTATGCTACAACTACAAGTTCAAACGATGGATCAACCCTGGACTGAATTTTAACCTCAACAACCGAATTCAAGAATAACTTGTTGTTAGCCTCAATACCAGTTACTAAACCTTTAGCTGGTTTCTTCTGTAACCCTAAACTCTGTACTGTTTGCTCTGTTACAAAAGACGCCTGTGAGCCCTGGTCTAATAAGGCCCTAAGTGTATATTTTGCCCCATTTTTTGATACAGCCTTCACTAAAGCCGTAGCTAATAGGACTTGATTGTTCGATGAACCCTTTGAAAAGCAAGTTACTACTTTGTTTTCAGCTTCTTCCCCAATTATTTGTTTGTGTTCCTTCGTCTGCGAAACACCACTATCGCTAGACGAATAACCCTTTTCTCCCTTAGACTCCTGTTCACCTTTTGGGTGCAACAAGGAGTGATGCTTTCGCTTGCATATTTGACAAGAGGCTGTACACTTACAAAAACTGGCAGAGTGGTTGTGCCCCAAACAATTAAAACATAAATTGTGCTCTTGCACGAACTTACGCCGAGTATCCACATCTTGGCCACCAAATTGCTTGCAATTTCTTAATTTGTGCTCCTTATTACAAAGCGGACAAACCATGACCGCGTTGTTCGTTGTGTGAAATACCTTTGCTTTATTGAAATTAACATTATTTTTATATTGCTTAGGTTCTAGAAATTCAAATGCCCTATACCTGCTTGTTAAGAAATTTCTGAACTGTTCAAATGTTGGTAACATATTTGAATCGGTGCTACTAGTGGTCTTCAGTTCCCAATCCCTTCTACTATCTGGATCTAGTTTTAACGTTATGATGTCAATGATCAAAATATCCCATGAAGTAACGTCAATATCTAGATTAGCTAATGCATTTAGGCAATCTGATGTTGTATCTATTAACTCCTTTAAGGCACTAGCTGACTCTTGACTTATGTTCTTTTGAGTGAGTAGTCTTTGCAAAATACAATGAGACAAGTATTTTTTATTATTGTATCTTGCCTCCAGTTGAGACCAGCATCGTTCATAATTTGTTTCGGAAATTGGAATATGACGTAAGAGCTGCTCCGCTTCTCCAGTCAAATAACCTTTCAGATAGTGCAACTTTTGTACATTGTCAATGGAACGATTATTGTGTATAGCCGATAAAAACAAATCTCGGAAAGTCGGCCATTCCACATATTTGCCCGAAAATGATGGTATAGTGATTCGAGGCAACTTTATCGACATGCTTTTACCATCCGAAACATTATTTGTTGATAAACCCGCAATTGGAGAAACATCACTTCCCTTAAAATCATTTAATTTCGTTTTTAGTTCGCTTTTTATGTCCAAATACAGTTCTTCAGCATTAAAATATACTTCGTTTGTGGTATAGGGTGAAGATTGCAATTCCTTCCGATCAAAATCTTTTATAATTTGTGTATGCGTTAAATTAAATTGTGTCCATAGTTCCTCCACAAATTCCAACCTGGTTTCTACATACTGCTTTGTTAACCTATCCTTTGGTGCTTTTTTATAATTGCTTTTCGCTCTTAATAACCGCTGAAGGATATCATCCTGAACTTTGACATGTGATTGCAAAGACATTTTGAAGTTCTAAACAATATGCAAAAAGTTTGAATTTGAATTATTTTCGAAAAATTTACAAGTCAATGTAAACAAAGAAATTATTCTAAGTGTTTGACAACTGCAATTCTACTGAAAATTGGACATAGGTTCCCCGTCTGAACACAATTGGTTTAAAATCTAACTAAGTCTAAAAAGGCACACACGAAATTATTCTAAGTCCCAAAATTTTGGATGAAAAGTTAAAGTTTAAATCTTCTAAGCAATAAAGTTCACTTTTGCTTGGCACTTAAGAAATCAAGGTACTCACGATTTTTGGCACTCTCACTCACTTCCTTACGACCTCAGTCGTCTGCAGCTTGCTTGCTGCTGTTTGGTACTCCAGTACTCCTCCGTACTCGGTACTCCTCCTCTTCCTCTGGAGTGGCACTCCTCTTCTTCTGGAAGTGGCACTCCTCCTCCTCTGGAAGTGTCACTCCTCCTCCTCTGGAAGTAGCACTCCTCCTCCTCTGGAAGTGGCACTCCTCCTCCTCTGGAAGTGGCACTCCTCTTCCTCTGGAAGTGGCACTCCTCCTCCTCTGGAAGTAGCACTCCTCTTCCTCTGGACTGGTACTCCTCCCTCCGTACCTCCCGCAGATGGATCCGTGGTTGCTTCCAGGATCACCCAGCTGGGGCGTATGGGGTTGATGGTTCTCCGTCCTCTGGAGAACACACCTGATGCCGCTGGATCCAGTCCTCTTCACATCCCGCTTCGAAGGACCATGAATAACCCTCTTGCTTGAGGGTTAGGGGTTTGATGTGTTCCGACTCAAAAATAAATAAAATTCGTGAAGTTAGTTAAAGGTTTAATACACACGTACTGCTTACATGGCTGGTTTGTTGCTACTGATTTGACATTTTCCCGTTTCCACCTTTTATACTGTCGGCGGAAAATCTTAACAGCGCGATTCAGCAAAACCGTCGCCATCGCCATCTATTCAAAAGTGTATGAACTAATATAACATTTTGACATATTTATGACAATTAAAAATACACCTTTTTTTAGTCTTATGCGGTTCAACACTGGTTGAGCATGGCGTCTTGACTTCGAACCCCAGGTCAGGCAGCACGAAGTTTAAATTTGTGCTCGATATAATTATGGGAAAGGGCCCATTCTGGAACGTTTTTTACCTAATTTGGTTACGATATTTTTAACCGACTTCTAAAAAAAGAAGGAGGTTCTCAATTCGGATAGTTATACATTTTTTTTGACGGTGTTTTGCCCGAACAAACAGTTCGGGCATAACTCCGTCACTTGCTAACGGATTTGAAAAATTCTTTTTTTGTTGGAAAGGGTATACTTTACAAAATGGTCCCATAATTTTTACCGAAATCGGACAAGCGGTTTTTGAAAAATCAACAAAACTCAAAAAGTGAAAAATAAACTTTAGAGGAAAAATCAGTTTCTGAAGTCGGTGGCAAAAAAATTAAATCAAACAAACAAAAGTCACCGACTTCTGAAACAGATTTTTCTTCTAAAGTTTATTTTTCACTTTTTTGTGTTTTTTTTTTAAGTCGGTTTTCATCATTCATCATTTCAGCCGAAAGACGTCCACTGCTGGACATAGGCCTCCCCTAAGTGTAATTTTTGCTTAGGGGGGGTTTGCCATAATCGCCACGCTTGGCAGGCGGGTTGGCGATCGCAGTACGGTCGATACAAAAAGCACAGAGAACGCTGCTGCCCATTCTCTGGTACATCCCTTAGTCGCCTCTTACGACACCCACGGGAAGATAGGGGATGGTGCTATTCTTTGCGTCCGACACCATTTTTTGTTAAAAAGTTTTTTTACTCACCCATCGTTAATATAACTCACCTAAAGCATCGGAGAACCAAAACATTCGAAGATATGTGACATCTACCAATCCGCACTGGGCCCGCGTGGTAGATTATAGCCCATCCCTCTCCTAGAGAGGAGGCCTGAGTCCCTGCAGTGGGAACAAAATAGGCTGATGATGAAAGCATCGGAGCAACTCGTGGCTAAATAACAGCCGCTATGGTCGACCTTCAGCTTAAGCCGTGCTTGCCTGAGTTAGTTCGTGGATTCCTGATCCTGACCACCAGTTACATACAGAGTTTCCTTCGCACCTCGGAAAGCAGTTTAAGCTGTTTGTCCCGGTTGTCATTTTTGAACAGCTTTGACAGACAATCGATAGCAGGTAGTCAGTGACCCAAAAATCTGCCAACCAGTCTTACTAGAGGCATCGGCATCGTATTACCCAGTACTAATTACGTGGTGGAGGTCAGATAGGCAGTCGCTCCACGTAAAACACTGGTATTCAGATGCATTCGGTTAGACTGGAAGCCTACCCCTACCCCCTACATAGTTGGTTATAGGCGCTTGACGATGTTAATTTATCATAATTTCAGCTTCAAAATGAGCATTTCTCAGACAGCTGAAAATTGATGACTGGAACAAATAAACTACACCAACTGTTTCAGTCCACTATGTTTGTTGAATTCGTTCACAATAATTCGTTATTCAAGGACGGATGACCGTTTCAAATGTCTGTTTGTTGTGGTAGTAATTACTTTATTACGGTACACATTTTCGGTTACAAAATAACACAAATGTTTATTATTTAGACATTGTTTGGCGAGACTGAAGTTAAACTCAAAGCATTTATTTCAAATAGATCGGTCACAGACGTTAATCATCATTATCTAGCTAAGATGTCTATCGAGTAATTTTTTTTCTTTTTTAAATAAACACTTTGCCCTCACTAGGAATTTCTCCTGTATCGTGGGTACGTTTACAAACATTTAAACTCACATTCTCAAATACCTAGACCCGGAACTCTCGGATCTATAGTAATATTTGTTCAGTGCGGCGATCGAACCCGCGACACTGATTGCAGCAATCCAATCGTTCAGCCACTGCGTCAACCATGCCGTCATTAATATTCAATTGAAGTCCATCATGATCGCGAAGTTTTGCTAGCGAATTGTATATAGCCCTGTTCTAGTCCTCAATAATGCCCATGCCCATCATACTAGACACCCAGTAGGTCACCAACAATGGTCCCCGTTGTAGACACACCCACTTGACGTGACGTCGAGCTCCCAGGAAATCGTACGTAATACGTAACTTGTCCTGTGTGACCTCACAAACTACTACTAGTTACTACATAGGTACAGTCAGGAACACATTGAATCAGTGGCAGCAAA
This sequence comes from Diarsia dahlii, assembly GCA_949775195.1. Taxonomy (NCBI): domain Eukaryota; kingdom Metazoa; phylum Arthropoda; class Insecta; order Lepidoptera; family Noctuidae; genus Diarsia; species Diarsia dahlii. Next base: position 17,610,631 of record OX459213.1, read on the forward strand.
TTGACACTAAGAACAATAGAATCCTGAGAAGCCGCCGAATCACACACAAGACAAAAACCTGTCTGTGGATTGAGCGCCTTCTGCCATTTCAATTACCTTTTTTCTCATATGTAAAATATAAAACTTACAAGGTGCTTATATAAAGGGTAAAACTGACCGTTATAAAAAAAAAGAAGAAAATTCTGCACTCACTCAGCGTGCAGAATTTTTAAAGGAGATTGTCCGATTTTTGGCAGTTAGAGCAGTATTCATAGTGTCATCATTTGTGCGGTTGTCTGTACGTTACCCATTGGAAGAGCTCGTCCGGTTTGTCCAATAATATCGTTTAAATTGCTTTATAGTGGCAGACGCGAAGGGGATAACGCACCAAATAATTTAACTATTTGGCACTGGGGAATTTTTGGAGGTCGGCAATTGCTAAAGACCTTCAGCTTTGGTCAAACTTGGAACCATTTTAGCCGGAACCAAAAATTTAAAGAAAGACTTGGACATCAACCAACCCGCACTGGGGCCCCCGTGGTGAATAGCCCATCCCTCTCCTAGAGAGGAGGGTTAAGTCCCTGCAGTGGGAACATTATAGGCTGATGATGATGAAGTATGTCTGTGGAATCAGGAATTGAGCACAGAAAACTGACTAGGTCTTGCTTCCGCTGGTGTTCATGCAATAGCGACGAAGTTTAAAGAAATCTGCGAATAAAACTGCTTTTTCGATCCCTCATACTGCTGGTCTATCTATGGTAGACATTTTGCAAGTATTCCAGTTGTCATTTTGGTACTTACAGCACGATCTGCTTCTAATTCTCAATGCTTATTTGGGGACATGATATTATGCCAGACAAATACCTGACCATTTAGGAAAATAGATCAGAATAGGAAAATTAGGCATATGAATAGGGTAGTTCCCAAAAAAAATCTAATTAGTCCGTCATATAGATTTCCAAAAACTATTGGACACGTATTTTTTCTTTTTACACGTAAACCAAAAATGAAGACGATACAGTGCTTCGAAAACTCTGAATGTGACGTCACATCGCACTACATTTTACCAAAGCCCCCTCTCCTGATCTTTGACGCGTTTTATCTTCGTCAATTTTATTAATTTGATAAAACAAAAAACACAAGTACATAACCAATATTTTTCGATAATCTAACTGACGGACTAAACGGAATCATAATTTTTTGACCCAGGACACATCCCTATTGCGTTAAAATTCGTAAAATGGTCACAGACGCAGTTACTATTATGAAAGGTCCCTTTTACGCTTTTTAACGCAATTCATGTTATGATCTGCTAAAGTAGCCATTTTATACCCGCAGAGCGAGAATCCATCCAACAGTAGCATTCAAGAGGCTAGAAAGTCGCAGGGCTGGGGGCATGCTGGGGGTATAGGAACACCAACATTTGGCTGGCTAGTTAGGCCCCCTGACAAAGATCTCTGCCTCTTGCCATTTGCTGGCAATTATTTCGTCGTCAGTAATCCTCAAGATCTCATAGATATTCGAAGTTAATGATCGCTAAATCTTTAACTTCGTATCATCATCTGCCTAGCCTTTTCTCTGTTCGGTTTTTCATAGTTTAAGTATCTTCCCATATGCCTATGCCTATAAGTGTCTAGCCGAGTTTCAGTGCAATCGTCTAACGTCCCCACTGTACTAGCTAATTTAATTAGACCTGGTATAAAAAATGTACCCATACCTAATGCATACCTACATATTATAGAGTCACCTTTTATCCTCTTCACTAGTGATATCCGTAGAAATTCTAATATATCCATGGTTTTTTTACTGGCCAAGAAACTCACGGGTGAAGTCAGTACTCAACAGGCACCTCTAACCACAATAATTGAACTAAATCGAAGTGCTTACGAACTCGTTTAGCTAACTAAACGCTGTCATTTCCGACGCCACTCAACAACTGTCGCCCTGTCGTGTCACTATGTGGCCGTATCGCCTTGTCGCGTCGAAAGCAATCGATAAACTTTCTCGTGATTATCTAGAAGTCTTGGTAAAGTTATAATTACCGACACTTCGGTGTACTAGCCAAGTTATTATTATTTCTGCTTATTTACAAACAGAAATAATTATTCAGAATAGTTTTTGCTCATGGGTATATTGTGATGTGGAGGAATGAGGAAAATGTCGTGGGGAAAGTTTGGAGTACCTATGAATGTGGATGGCTATAATGGGCCTACCACACGCTCACTTCACAGTACATGGCGCCTATGGTTGGTAAAACTGTATTACCATTACTAACCACACGCGCGATGTACTGTGTGCACCGTGTAATCGCGCAGGCAAGACTTTGGTGAAGTGTGAGCGTGAAGTAGGCGCATAAGAGTAGAGGAAGACTTGGATGGACTTCACAAGACTCAGCCAAATAGCTATAGGAAGTGACATGAGAGTGACTAAAATAAATAGAAGCTAATGTTTGAAATGTTTTTGTCTAAGGTTCATTTGGACCTACAGAGACTGTTTTATACAGTAGCACATTTTCTCTACTCCCGGTTTATTGGTACCTACTAGATTGCTTATCTTTGGGGCACCTCACTTTCCTTTGCGTAAATTTGGCAACGGAAGGGGGAACATTCAAAGTACGGGCAGCGGTATTGAAGTCTATATATTCAACTAGTATTTGCGTGGCTGCGCGAGCTGCCCGCAGCTCGCGGGGCGTGAAGACGGGGAGAGGGGGAGCTTTGAAAAATGATTTTGAGTAACGCATTGCTCCTTTCAATGAATCTGAAAAAAAAAAATGTTCCAAGTCTCTTAACTTCCGAGATCCGGCTTAAGGGGGGGGAGAAAGGGGGCAAGGGGGTCAATTTTGAAAAATGGTTTTTACTTTCCCGAGCCTCCTCTATACGAATCCGTAAACAAAACAGAACACGAGTAAAAAATAGGGGTGAAGAGGGGGGTGGCGGTGAAGGGGGGGGAAGGGGTAGCTTTGAAAAATGATTTCGACTAACGCATTGCCCCTTCTAATGAATCTGAAAAAAAATTGTGCCAAGTCTCTTAACTTCCGAGATCCGCCTAAAGGGGGGAGAGAGGGGGCAAATGGGGCAACTTTGGAAAAGTTAGGAGGGGAAAAGGGGGCAAAAAGGGGAGGTTTTGCACTTTTTAGCTACTCATGAGAGTTACTTATACGCTTCACCCACTCAACCTTCGTTACGCTACGGAGGTCGCCGGTCGCTCCACTCAAGACCTGCCTACCACCGAGGAAAAGCTATCATGACTTTATCTCTATGCTACGGGGGTCGCCGGCTCGCTACGCTTGCCCGCTCCCCCCTTCGCTTTACCGGTACCACCACAGGATAGATTTCGACGCCTACTATAATACGCTGCGGAGGTCGCCGGCTCGCTTCGCTCGCCACCTCCCCTCTTCGCTCCACTCAAGACCTGCCTACCACCGAGGAAAAGCTATCGTGACCTTATCCCTACGCTACGGGGGTCGCCGGCTCGCTTCGCTCGCCCGCTCCCCCCTTCGCTTTACCGGTACCACCATTTTACTTCCCCGAGCCTCCTCTATACGAATACGTAAACAAAACAGAAAAAAAGGGATGAAGAGGAGGGGGGGGGGGGGAAGAGGGCTAATGTTTGAAATGTTTTTGTCTAGGGTTCATTTGGACCTACAGAGACTGTTTTGTACAGTAGCACATTTTCTCTACTCCCGGTTTATTGGTACCTCCTAGATTGCTTACCTTTGGGGCACCTCACTTTCCTTTGCGTAAATTTGGCAACGGAAGGGGGAACATTCAAAGTACGGGCAGCGGTATTGAAGTCTATATATTCAACTAGTATTTGCGTGGCTGCGCGAGCTGCGCGCAGCTCGCGGGGCGTGAAGAGGGGGAGAGGGGGAGCTTTGAAAAATGATTTTGAGTAACGCATTGCCCCTTTCAATGAATCTGAAAAAAAAGGTTCCAAGTCTCTTAACTTCCGAGATCCGCCTAAAGGGGGGGAGAAGGGGGGCCAGGGGGTCAATTTTGAAAAATGGTTTTTACTTTCCCGAGCCTCCTTTTACTAAATTGTTTAACGTATAGCTACAATCTGGTTATTTTGCTCCAGCCTGGAGGCTTTAATTAAACTCAAAGCATCCACAGGACTTACCCGGTTAAACAGAAGTCAGCAATAGGTGGACGTGCGAGATGACGTTTCGAAAGAAAAAAGAAACAAAATATGATTTCGTAGAATTCATTTTAATCTTTTACCCGAATAACCCAGAAGTTGCTAACGACTCGGATCCAATATATTCGGACACATTATCCGAATTTTAATTTTAGCAGTCACTCCATGTAAAATACCTGTAGGTCCTCCATCCCGGTCCATCCGGTAGACTGAAAGCGGTCCCAAAATATGTAGTTGGAAAAGGCTATAGGCAGATGTTGACGATTATAGACTTAGTGTAGTGACCACGTCAGTTTAAAAACTTATCATATACACCTAATGGTACTTACATGCCATTGTAAAATCTGACAAGACAATGCTAAATTGAAGAACAAATAAGTACGAATCGCACAATGCTATTATTTGAATCAATAAGCTTTATCATAACACCTTGTTGGCATAATATTTATGTAAAATATTCGTAGGATACTCGTTAAGGAAGTTCATTGACTGCTAATGCTGTGTTTGTTTTTTGTCGCTGGTCAATAATAGTTCTCATCATTATTATATTATCTGCTTCTTCTTAGCGTGTCGATGGCAATCTAAATTTTGTTGGCCCTCAGATCAGGCTTAGCTTCTTGTTTGCCGCGGCTTCCAGTAGCGTTCATAATTTTCAGTCCCCCGTCGACCGTGGAACAGCATGACAATAGGGATCTTTCCTGACTAAAAAAAATAATTAATATAAATGGACAAAAATAAAAGATCATGAGTGGGGGGAGGGGCTTGTGTGTGGCGTCACTTTCCTATAAAAAACTGTACTGAAATGTGACGCTACACGAGTTTTCAAAGCACTGTACTTATCGTCTATATTTTTCATTTACGTGAAAAAAAGAAAAAATATGTGTAAGTACTTGACAAATTGAAATCTATCTGACTGACTAATTCGATTTTTTTTATCAAGTATGCAATTGAATGATATACCCACTGAGAGCCACTATAAACAGAAACATATTATTTTTAGTCAGGAAAGATAGCCAATTACTAAAAACAAACCAAAATTATCGTTATCTGCACGCACCTTTCTGCCCGACCTCGACACTGGCCTAACCTTCGCGATACTGACCTCACAATTATTTATACAAGTTACTGCACGTCGCGACAATGTTATACACTGGACTTGACCTACGGGTTTATAAGGAAAGACAGGTGATACGATGTCTTTTTAACCGACTTCTAAAAAAAGAAGGAGGTTCTCAATTCGGATGTTTGTATTTTTTTTATGTTTGTTCGGGCATAACTCCGTCACTTGCTAACCGATTTGAAAAATTCTTTTTTTTTTTGGAAAGGGTATACCTACTTCTGAAATGGTTTTTATCGAAATCGGACAAGCGGTTTTTGAAAAATCAACAAAACTAAAAAAAAAACTACATTGTCCACATTGACCCATGAACATGTTTTGAACCACAAAAAAAAAATACAAACATCCGAATTGAGAACCTCCTTTTTTTAGAAGTCGGTTAAAAAGTGAAAAATAAAAACTTTTTAACAAAAAATAAAACCGACTTAAAAAAAAAACAAAAAAGTGCAAAATAACTTTAGAAGAAAAATCAGTTTCTGAAGTCGGTGGCAAAAAAATGAAATCAAACAAACAAAAGTCACCGACTTCAGAAACTGATTTTTCTTTTCGGTTTTATTTTTTGTTAAAAAGTTTTAAATGAGGACGAACTGGGGATCTAAAATGGCCACCTATAACAGATCATAATAAGAAAAAAACTGGCCAAGTGCAAGTCGGACTTGCGCTTGAAGGGTTCCGTACTTAGACTTCTTATAGGTTTTCCTATGTAATCTATAAGTGTTGAACTAATTTCTGTATTTTTTTTTTTCAGAATTTTAGGTTCAGTAGTTTCAGAGATAAGGGGGGAGGGGGAATGGTCGGACAGACAGACACACGAGTGATCCTATAAGGGTTCTGATTTTTCCTTTTGAGGTACAGAACCCTAAAAAGCGTAAAATGGACCTTTCAGAATAGTAACTGCGTCTGTGACCATTTAGGAAAATAGTTCATAATAGGAAAATAACATGAATTGCGTGTAAATTCGTAAAATGGTGTCCCACTGTGCTCAAGATTTTTTTGTAAGACCCTTTTCTGTGCTTACCCATTTTCTATGCTGACTTACTTCAGCAAAGTTAAATCCCATGTTGCCAGAGTTTATACTGCCTCGTTGGTTTAGTAAATCCAAGCGCAACTGCCGCGCAAAGGGTTTTGGATTCACTTCCCAAGTCCGGCAAAGCTACATTGATTTTTTTCCATCAATCTATTTTTGTAAAATAAAGATTTTACAAAAAAAGATTATATTTTACAGAAATAGCGGATTAGTAAAAAAGTATTTATTTAGGATTTATGCAAAATTATCTTGGTGATAATAAAAATCAAACCGTCAATAAATTTCTTGTCTACGGTTCTTGACAGATGTCACCGTTACGTTTGAACTTTCGATAGTTTTAGCAATATTTAAAGCGAGATTCTATTTTTATTTGTTAATTATTTATTTGGAATCGTGAATTATAATATATTTGTGTGCTAAATATATGGTAATGTGATATGGAATCGGGTTTAACGGGAAATTGTGAGAATTTGACATGGTTTTGTTAATTATATGTACATTTAATGTGTTCTAAGTATGTTTTGTTGATATGTTTGTTTTCTAAATACGTTATATCAAAGAATTGATCCAGATTTGAATGAAGAAATATGGTTAGTAGCCCATCATATACGTATTTATTATATAAATTAACAGAATACTGTTAAAAGTCTTTCTTACTTACTATTTCAGTTTGTAGGAAATTTGTTGAAATTCTTGAATCGCTTGAAAAAGAGCTAATATGCTTCTTTCAGTAAAGTTGTACGTAAGTCTGTTGCTTATCGAAAAGAGATCAAGTTTTTTTATGGTGAACTTATTCGGTATCTTTAGCGGCTAAATAGTTCTCTACTCTCTTCCTATGAGGGCCGTGGCTAGATTTACAGCACCTGTTGTCTAATGGCGTTGGACAGGGTTCTCCTGATCACTAGAATTAATCTTTTATCAATCGTCGTGTTTATTTTGCAATTTCCTTTTTCCGTGTTCATTGTGTATCATCCATTGTATTAATTAAAATGGATTGGGTAGGTAATATAACCTGCGATCCATAGGACCTATTTCAATTGCCGCAGTGGAGGTTTTAAAGCTTTATTGAAATGATGAATTTTACTGAATAGTTACTTTTCTATATAATATATCTATATGCTCAGCCTATATGTATATTATTGGAACTTTACGAGTAAATTGCCTTCATGGGTATGAAGGCAAATTGCTCGTAAAGTGGAGGTTGGTAATTGAGTATTTAACAAACAATGGTGCTATTAGGTAAGACGACAAAGCAGTCAAGTGGTCAATCAATCATGCATTTTATGACAAAATGTTCATCCATTTATTTATTATTGTACATGGTAACTTCGACTTTAAAGAAAATGGCAAACACGGTTAATAGCACATTTATCACCCATAGATATGAATGAGTTTTAAAACAAATAACGAGTTTCTAGCATACAGCACCGAAACTAGCGCCACCGACATTTTATTGCTTTTACTCTAAAATCATATCAAAATCCAAAACAGTATGATGCTAGTAAATATCCTGTAGTATTTTTAAAATCACTTTCCATGATTCTAGACTTGATAAATTAAGAGAATTACTGATTAAAGATAAAAGTGGCCACAGCTGCATTCGGTTAAACTGGAAACTGTCTCCAAAATACTTGGGAAAACGATTGGCAGATGATGACGTTCCTACAATAATTACACAATTATTTGAAGGCATACTTCACTTCAAGGCATTATTTGAAGGCACAGCACTTCGCTCACGACTTCGACCGCAAAAAAATATGAAAGCTTGGCTCATATACATGATATAAATAGAAGTTTATATCACCTACGAATAATGTAATATATCTAGCCATAATTTCTATTTAGAATTGGATCAATTATTCTGGAGATTGCCCTCTCTACATACAAATAAATACCTCTATAATACAAGGATAAAATAATGGTACCTGCTTAAACATCGTTGCACAGGTCGAAAGTATAATTATATTTGTAACACAGTTGTAACATCAAAGTGCACCTTTCTATAGTGCCCTGTCATAAGTACCAATCGTATTGTTTTTATTAGCGACTTCACTGGCGTTGGCGACGCTTGTGAATTGGTGATAGTGGAAGTGGTGGACATTCTCCTGCACTTTCACTTGCGGTTTAAAGTTCAAACGTGTATACATGTAGGCTGTTATTGCTAGTGCATAATTTATATTATTGTTTGATATCGAATCGATTTTAGTTTTTATAATGGCGGTTACTACTGTATCAAATATTTCTGCAGTTATTTTTTATGTTAATGAATTACTGCCTTGTTGTCGCAAAAATCCGATTGATGAGCATAATGTCTCCTAGGTTCAATTCCCAGGTCGCAATATGCTGAATGAAAACTACTAGAAGTCAGTCATGAGAACCCTTTTCCCAGCTGTAGGATGACGCAGGCTTTTGATTGGTCAAGTATCACAGCTTGAGAGCCCTATCAAATGGATAGTCATCATAACACAACAACAATCTACTTACCATGTATTTATTTACCATAAAACATGGCACATGGTATACTAATGTAACGTTACATAAAGTTATTTTCCTTGCCAATATTGACTGAATTTTATTGAGCGTACCTTAACGCCTTGGAGACCTACGTGGTTACCTCAATAACTTACGTTGATAAAGGTTTTTCTGAGGTTAGCTCCTTACCTATATATGTATGATGTGACTTTTCTGAGGCTAACATAATAAACTGAGGTCAATTCCGTACGCGATAAGGGAGGAAATTCGACTTTTGTGCTTGGGTAATATAATACATAGATCAAATAATTTTTAGGGAGGTGTTCAGGCAGGCGTTAAATAGTTGCATGCCATCCTCATCAGTTTCCCGCATCCTGCACGGGGTTAGCCTCAGTGTGATCAGAACTTTATTTTGCCATTCCCCCTAAACATAAGGGAAAAATATTTAGCATATTTAAAGCAGATTTACTTTGAGCCTTTGAGGGATCAGAAGTTTGGGCCACAAAAAATAACGAATGAAAGATAATTGCATGTGGCTGAGATGAGAATGCTAAGAGGGATGAATGGTGTTACACGAATGGATAAAGAGGAAGTCAGAAAGAGGCGCCGGTGAATTAACAGTTGTGTGGTTAATGTGGTTATCGGTTGTCGTGGTATGTGCTAAGGAAAAATGAGGAAAATTTTGTGAGAAGGTTATGAGTATGAATGTGGGCGGGTATAAGAGTAGAGGTAGACCAAGAAACGATGGATGAACTGTGTAAAGGACGATATGCCAAGGAAGGAGGTGTCTGAAGACATGCTGCACGCTGCACCGGCCCCATATTAATTAGGATAAGGGCAAGAGAATGACGGTGATGCTTGCCTATGGCCCGTAATCTACCAAAGCGGAGAGGAGCGGAGACGAGAGGAGATGTGCGGAAATCGGCCAATCACATTAGTTAAAATGTACATCTGGTCTTTCGCCCTTCCTGTGATTGGTCGAATTTGGCACATCTCCTCTCCGCTCTGCTCGTCTCCGCTTTGGTGGATTACGGGCCTAAGTGCATAAAGGGGCCCGTCGGGGCTGCGGATTTTTCACAAGTTACCGCGGCCTCGACATATAGGGCTAAGAAGGAACACGGGTGGTTTTTAGTCAGTAGAACTCTGACACTCCCTTTCGCTCTGCCCAAGAGCGGGACGGGTTATTTGATGATTTCCCACTCAAAAAAAAGGCTGCGTAAAGGGGTAATAAAGTACTCAAAAGTTTCAAACCCGAAAAATATTACTACCAACTACAATAACTTCACCAAACAAATGATTTATTAATACCGTTCTTGCATCGAAATGCATAGCAACACAAACCGTAGATATACATACATATTTAAATATTATTGATTTACCTAAGTGGGTAGGTAGGTAGGTAGGTAGAGTACAGAGGTTTCTGTGTCGCTGCGGGTAACGCGGCCAAGGGCAGCGGACTAAGGGTTGCTTTGATAGTAAAATAAATTGTTTAGGTATTACTATACGGGCTTTTACATTGTTACTTTGTAGTGAGTTTATTTTTAGTAAACGTCTATGACCTTTGTAATGACTAAACCTACTTTTTAAAATTGAATACGTTGCTGCGAAACTGTAGGTAATGAGTTTTATATAAGTACTAGTATTTGCGTGGCTGCGCGAGCTGCGCGCAGCTCGCGGGGCGTGAAGAGGGGGAGAGGGGGAGCTTTGAAAAATGATTTCGACTAACGCATTGCACCTCTCAATGAATCTCAAAAAAAAAATGTTCCAATGCAGCTCGCGGTACTACCTACCTACACCTACCTACTACCTACCTACACCTACCTACTACCCACCTACACCTACCTACTACCCACCTACACCTACCTACTACCTACCTACACCTACCTACTACCTACCTACACCTACCTACTACCCACCTACACCTACCTACTACCCACCTACACCTACCTACTACCTACCTACTACCTACCTACACCTACCTACCTACACCTACCTACACCTACCTACTACCTACCTACACCTACCTACACCTACCTACTACCTACCTACACCTACCTACTACCTACCTACTACCTACCACCTACCTACCTACTACCTACCTACACCTACCTACCTACACCTACCTACCTACACCTACCTACCTACACCTACCTACCTACACCTACCTACCTACACCTACCTACTACCTACCTACACCTACCTACTACCTACCTACACCTACCTACTACCTACCTACCTACTACCTACCTACTACCTACCTACTACCTACCTACTACCTACCTACTACCTACCTACTACCTACCTACTACCTACCTACTACCTACCTACTACCTACCTACTACCTACCTACTACCTACCTACTACCTACCTACTACCTACCTACTACCTACCTACCTACTACCTACCTACTACCTACCTACTACCTACCTACTACCTACCTACTACCTACCTACTACCTACCTACTACCTACCTACTACCTACCTACTACCTACCTACTACCTACCTACTACCTACCTACTACCTACCTACTACCTACCTACTACCTACCTACTACCTACCTACTACCTACCTACTACCTACCTACTACCTACCTACTACCTACCTACTACCTACCTACTACCTACCTACTACCTACCTACTACCTACCTACTACCTACCTACTACCTACCTACTACCTACCTACTACCTACCTACTACCTACCTACTACCTACCTACTACCTACCTACTACCTACCTACTACCTACCTACTACCTACCTACTACCTACCTACTACCTACCTACTACCTACCTACTACCTACCTACTACCTACCTACTACCTACCTACTACCTACCTACTACCTACCTACTACCTACCTACTACCTACCTACTACCTACCTACTACCTACCTACTACCTACCTACTACCTACCTACTACCTACCTACTACCTACCTACCTACTACCTACCTACTACCTACCTACTACCTACCTACTACCTACCTACTACCTACCTACTACCTACCTACTACCTACCTACTACCTACCTACTACCTACCTACTACCTACCTACTACCTACCTACTACCTACCTACTACCTACCTACTACCTACCTACTACCTACCTACAACCTACCTACTACCTACCTACTACCTACCTACTACCTACCTACTACCTACCTACTACCTACCTACTACCTACCTACTACCTACCTACTACCTACCTACTACCTACCTACTACCTACCACCTACCTACCTACTACCTACCTACACCTACCTACTACCTACTTATCACCTACCTACCACCTACCTACCACCTACCTACCACCTACCTACCACCTACCTACCACCTACCTACTACCTACCTATCACCTACCTACCACCTACCTCCTCCTACCACTAAAAAAACATTACCCTAAAGTTTGCTTGTCGTCGCCCCTGAGTTACGCTTCACCGACTCAACCTTCGTTACGCTAAGGAGGTCGCCGGCTCGCTTCGCTCGCCACCTCCCCCCTTCGCTTCACTCGGTCTCGCAGGTTCGCTCCACTGAGTACCTACCTACCACCGGAAAGCTATCATGACATTATCCCTACGCTACCGGTACCACCACAGGATAGGCTTCTTTCAATGAATCTGAAAAAAAAATGTTAAAGTCTCTTAACTTCTGAGATCCGCCTAAAGGGGGGGTGAAGGGGGGCAAGGGGGTCAAATTTGAAAAATGGTTTTTACTTCCCCAAGCCTCCTCTATACGAATCCCTAAAAAAAAACACGTAAAATCTCTTTATTTTCGAGATCCGCCTAAAGGGGGGGGTGAAGGGGGGGCAAGGGGGTCAAATTTGAAAAATGGTTTTTACTTCCCCGAGCCTACTCTATACGAATCCCTAAAAAAAAACACGTAAAATCTCTTTATTTTTGAGATCTGCCTAAAGGGGGGGTGAAGGGGGGGCAAGGGGGTCAAATTTGAAAAATGGTTTTTACTTTCCCAAGCCTCTTCTATACGAATCTCTAAAAAAAAACACGTAAAATCTCTTTATTTTCGAGATCCGCCTAAAGGGGGGGAGAAGGGGGAAAAGGGGGGCCACTTTGAAAAATGATTTTTACTTTACCGAGCCCCCTCTATACGAATCCCTAAAAAAAAATACGTAAAGTCTCTTTGTTTCCGAGATACGATAGGGAGGGGGGAGAAGGGGGGGGAAAAGGGGGGGTTTGGGACTTTTCCCATAGTCATGAGAGTTGATTGTTTACGAATCTGTCAAAATATACCCACCTCCCCATCCACCATCTGGGAGAACAATTCTGTCAGTCAGTGAGTGGTAATCGAGCTTTATATAGTATAACTAGTATTTGCGTGGCTGCGCGAGCTGCGCGCAGCTCGCGGGGCGTGAAGAGGGGGAGAGGGGGCGCTTTGAAAAATGATTTCGACTAACGCATTGCCCCTTTCAATGACTCTTAAAAAAAAATGTTCCAAGTCTCTTAACTTCCGAGATCCGCCTAAAGGGGGGGGGGGGTGAAGGGGGGCAAGGGGGTCAAATTTAAAAAATGGATTTTACTTCCCCGAGCCTCCTCTATACGAATCCGTAAACAAAACAGAACACGAGTTTAAAAAAAAGGGGTGAAGAGGGAGGGGGGGCAGTGAAGAGGGGGAGAGGGGTAGCTTTGAAAAATGATTTCGACTAACGCATTGCCCTTTTCAATGAATCTGAAAAAAAAAATGTTCCAAGTCTCTTAACTTCCGAGATCCGCCTAAAGGGGGGGGGTGAAGGGAGGCAAGGGGTTCAAATTTGAAAAACGGATTTTACTTCCCCGAGCCTCCTCTATATGAATCTCACGTATGACACCACCTACCTACACCTACCTACCACCTACCTACCACCTACCTACCACCTACCTACCACCTACCTACCACCTACCTACCACCTACCTACCACCTACCTACCACCTACCTACTACCTACCTACTACCTACCTATCACCTACCTACTACCTACCTACTACCTCCTACTACCACTAAAAAAACATTACCCTAAAGTTTGCTTGGAGTTACGCTTCACCCACTCAACCTTCGTTACGCTAAGGAGGTCGCCGGCTCGCTTCGCTCGCCACCTCCCCCCTTCGCTCCACTCGGTCTCGCAGGTTCGCTCCACTCAGGACCTACCTACCACCGCAAAGCTATCATGACATTACCCCTACGCTACGCGGGTCGCCGGCTCGCTTCGCTCGCCCGCTCCCCCCTTCGCTTTACCGCTGTACCACCACCGGACAGGTTTCGACGCCTACTATAATATTTGTTCAAACACCTAATGGCTATCTCTAACCGTAACGAAGTTACAGCCCTTTTAATTTTAGGGGAGGTTGGGGAGGGGAGGGGAGGGTATACAAATTTCAACGACCCTCTATAGTTTTAGGTAAAAATCAAATTTTTTTTCCTTAGTAAAAAAAGGGGTGAAGAGGGGAGGCGTTGAAGGGGGGAGAGGGGGGGGTGAAGGGAGGGACAGTGGGGAGCTTTGAAAAATGATTTCGACTAACGCATTGCCCCTTTTAATGAATCTGAAAAAAAAAATGTTCCAAGTCTCTTAACTTCCGAGATCCGAAGGGGGGGGGGGGGGTGAAGGGGGGCAAGGGGGTCAAATTTGAAAAATTGTTTACACTTCCCCAAGCCTCCTCTATACGAATCCCTAAAAAAAAACACGTAAATTCTCTTTATTTCCGAGATCCGCCTAAAGGGGGGGGTGAAGGGGGGCAAGGGGGTCAAATTTGAAAAATGGTTTTTACTTCCCCGAGCCTACTCTATACGAATCCCTAAAAAAAACACGTAAAATTTATTTATTTCCGAGATCCGCCTAAAGGGGGGGAGAAGGGGGAAAAGGGGGGCTACTTTGAAAAATGATTTCTACTTTACCGAGCCCCCTCTATACGAATCCTAAAAAAAAAACACGTAAAGTCTCTTTGTTTCCGAGATACGATAGGGAGGGGGGAGAAGGGGGGGGGAAAGGGGGGGTTTGGGACTTTTCCCATACTCACGAGAGTTAGTTGTTTACGAATCTGTCAAAATATACCCACCTCCCCATCCACCATCTGGGAGAACAATTCTGTCAATAAGTCAGTCAGTGAGTGAGTGGTAATTTAGCTTTATATAGTATAACTAGTATTTGCGTGGCTGCGCGAGCTGCGCGCAGCTCGCGGGTCGTGAAGTGGGGCAGAGGGGGAGCTTTGAAAAATACCTACACCTACTAACACCTACCTACACCTACCTACTACCTACCTACACCTACCTACACCTACCTACACCTACCTACACCTACCTACACCTACCTACACCTACCTACACCTACCTACACCTACCTACACCTACTACCTACCTACACCTACCTACTACCTACCTACACCTACCTACACCTACCTACACCTACCTACTACCTACCTACACCTACCTACTACCTACCTACACCTACCTACTACCTACCTACACCTACCTACCACCTGCCTACACCTACCTACACCTACCTACACCTACCTACACCTACTTACACCTACCTACACATACCTACTACCTACCACCTACCTACTACCTCCTACTACCACTAAAAAAACATTACCCTAAAGTTTGCTTGTCGTCGCCCCTGAGTTACGCTTCACCCACTCAACCTTCGTTACGCTAAGGAGGTCGCCGGCTCGCTTCGCTCGCCACCTCCCCCCTTCGCTCCACTCGGTCTCACAGGTTCGCTCCACTCAGGACCTACCTACCACCGGAAAGCTATCATGACATTATCCCTACGCTACGGGGGTCGCCGGCTCGCTTCGCTCGCCCGCGCCCCCCTTCGCTTTACCGCTGTACCACCACCGGACAGGTTTCGACGCCTACTATAATATTTGTTCAAACACCTAATGGCTATCTCTAACCGTTATGAAGTTACAGCCCTTTTAATTTTAGGGGAGGTTGGGGAGGGGAGGGTATACAAATTTCAACGCCCCTCAAATAGATTTAGGTAAGAATCAAAAAAATTTTCAGGAGTAAAAAAAGAGGGGAAGAGGGGGGGGGTGAAGGGGGGGAGAGGGGGGAGTTTCTAAAAATGATTTCGACTAACGCAATGCCCCTCTATATGAATCTGAAAAAAAATTCGTTCCAAGTCTCTTAACTTTCGAGATCCGCCTAAAGGGGGGGTGAAGGGGGGCAAGGGGGTCAAATTTAAAAAACGGTTTTTACTTCCCCAAGCCTCCTCTATTCGAATCCTTAAGAAAACACACGTAATGTCTCTTTATTTCCGAGATCTGCCTAAAGGGGGGGAGAAGGGGGAAAAGGGGGGCCACTTTGAAAAAATATTTTTACTTTACCGAGCCTCCTCTATACGAATCCGTAAAAAAAAAAAAATACGGGTCTCTTTGTTTCCGAGATACGATAGGGAGGGGGGAGAAGGGGGGGGAAAAGGGGGGGTTTGGGACTTTTCCCATACTCACGAGAGTTACTTGTTTACGAATCTGTCAAAATATACCCACCTCCCCATCCACCATCTGGGAGAACAATTCTGTCAATCAGTGAGTCAGTCAGTCAGTGGTAGTTTAGCTTTATATAGTATAACTAGTATTTGCGTGGCTGCGCGAGCTGCGCGCAGCTCGCGGGGCGTGAAGAGGGGGAGAGGGGGAGCTTTGAAAAATGATTTCGACTAACGCATTGCACCTCTCAATGAATCTGAAAAAAAAAATGTTCCAATGCAGCTCGCAGTACTACCTACCTACACCTACCTACTACCTACCTACACCTACCTACTACCTACCTACACCTACCTACACCTACCTACTACCTACCTACACCTACCTACCTACACCTACCTACCTACACCTACCTACCTACACCTACCTACCTACACCTACCTACCTACACCTACCTACCTACACCTACCTACCTACACCTACCTACCTACACCTACCTACCTACACCTACCTACCTACACCTACCTACCTACACCTACCTACCTACACCTACCTACCTACACCTACCTACCTACACCTACCTACCTACACCTACACCTACCTACACATACCTACTACCTACCACCTACCTACTACCTCCTAATACCACTAAAAAAACATTACCCTAAAGTTTGCTTGTCGTCGCCCCTGATTTACGCTTCACCCACTCAACCTTCGTTACGCTAAGGAGGTCGCCGGCTCGCTTCGCTCGCCACCTCCCCCCTTCGCTCCACTTGGTCTCGCAGGTTCGCTCCACTCAGGACCTACCTACCACCGGAAAGCTATCATGACATTATCCCTACGCTACGGGGGTCGCCGGCTCGCTTCGCTCGCCCGCTCCCCCCTTCGCTTTGCCGCTGTACCACCACCGGACAGGTTTTGACGCCTATTATAATATTTGTTCAAACACCTAATGGCTATCTCTAACCGTTATGAAGTTACAGCCCTTTTAATTTTAGGGGAGGTTGGGGAGGGGAGGGTATACAAATTTCAACGCCCCTCAAATAGGTTTAGGTAAGAATCAAAAATTTTTTCAGGAGTAAAAAAGAGGTGAAGAGGGGGGGGGGGTGAAGGGGGGAGAGGGGGGAGTTTCTAAAAATGATTTCGACTAACGCAATGCCCCTCTATATGAATCTGAAAAAAAAATCGTTCCAAGTCTCTTAAATTTCGAGATCCGCCTAAAAGGGGGGAGAAGGGGGGCAAGGGGGTCAAATTTGAAAAATAGTTTATACTTCCCCAAGCCTCTTCTATACGAATCCTTAAAAAAAAACACGTAAAATCTCTTTATTTCCGAGATCTGCCTAAAGGGGGGGTGAAGGGGGGCAAGGGGGTCAAATTCGAAAAATGGTTTTTACTTCCCTGAGCCTCCTCTATACGAATCCCTAAAAAAAAACAAGTAAAATTCCTTTGTTTCCGAGATACGATAGGGAGGGGGGAGAAAGGGGGGGAAAAGGGGGGGTTTGGGACTTTTCCCATACTCACGAGAGTGACTTGTTTACGAATCTGTCAAAATATACCCACCTCCCCATCCACCATCTGGGAGAACAATTCTGTCAGTGAGTGAGTGAGTCAGTGGTAATTTAGCTTTATATAGTATAATAACCTAGTCTTTGAGCCTAAACTCGGTCTGTGATAAAAAAAAAATTGTAGATATTTGGAGTTCCCTCCTTTGTTGAAAAAGTTGCGTTATTTTAGGAATTCCTTTCACATTTCAGAATACTGCTCTAGAAAACACAAAACGCACTCACTTGTTTAACCGATTCTGCTTACAATGTGTGTATTTTATTTATTAAGTGTAGGTAGGTAGAATGTTTATCCAGTTTAGTGGTCGCAAGTGCGACTGCTAAACATGAGGTAGACCTCATGTGCGACTGGCCGACTGCTAAACATGAGGTAGACCTCATGTGCGACTGCTAAACATGAGGTAGACCTCATGTGCCACTGCTAAACATGAGGTAGACCTCATGTGCGACTGCTAAACATGAGATAGACCTCATGTGCGACTGCTAAACATGAGGTAGACCTCATGTGCGACTGGCCGACTACTAAACATGAGGTAGACCTCATGTGCGACTGCTAAACATGAGGTAGACCTCATGTGCCACTGCTAAACATGAGGTAGACCTCATGTGCGACTGCTAAACATGAGGTAGACCTCATGTGCCACTGCTAAACATGGGTTCGATTCCCAGATCCGGCAAGATGTTATTGGGTTTTTCCATTAGAAATTTCTCAGTAGCAGCCACAGAGTCTGGATTTGTGCCCAGTTGATAGCAATAGACACGCCCCCTACTACCTACATGGCACTTCAAAATAACTGCCGAAATGTGTGCGTGTGCATAATGCCATAGGCACATATTATCCATACTTCCATACTAATATTATAAATGCGAAAGTAACTCTGTCTGTCTGTTACTCAATCACGCCTAAACTACCAATCTGCATGAAATTTGGTATGGAGAATTGGAGATATTTTGATACCCGAGAAAGGACATCGGCTACTTTTTAATAAACAAAATAAAAAAAAAAACTTTGTTCAAGGGGTTGAAAGGGGGGTACGAAAATATTACTTTTGGTCGCGATAACCGGCATTGGTAGCGATAACCGACATCCGCGCGGTTGAAACCGCGGGCATCAGCTAGTAAGGAAAATGTTTAGTCGAAGTAGGTACAGATATCCTAGAACAGGTACCTACGCGCTTTTCTATTGGGATTAGGTACCTACTCATTCATGCTGTTTCGGAAACACGACTGCCGAAGCTCATAACTTGTCTGGTTAAACTGTATACTTATATCCCTTGCTTCGCGTTACTTTGCCAAAGTTATAACATCTCATTTCCCCCAACTAAACTCCCTCTCTTTCTGTCCACAGGCACAATGCGTTGGCTTCACACTGTAGCAGTAGCTTGCCTGCTGCACCTAGCTGCGTCTGCCGAGTACTTACTCCCAGGTGACCTGGAGCCAGTCCACTATGACGTGAAGTACGTCTTCGATATAGATCCTGCGACCAACTTTAGCTTCTATGGCGTTGTTGATATATTGGTGAGTTAAAACTTTACCCGAGGCACAGATCCCGAGGTTTAGATGGCAGATAAAAACCTGGAGAAACTTGTACAAACTAAGGACTAATGGCTTGAAAGAGAAGGGGCCTTTACCTAGCAAAGAATGAGAGCCCGTGTGTAGGTTTCATTATTGAGGTACTTCTACTTTTACGTCGCTTTCGATAAGAACTGTTTTTTTTTTTGTAAACAATCACGTCAAACCCAAAAGAGGGCTTTTTTAGTTTATGTTTTTAATAGGCTGTATAGCAGTATTATTAAAAATACTACAGCAACATAGTAAGTACACAAACGTATAGAATTATTATCTAAATTCTAAATCGCTTTCTTTTATTGAAGTTATCAGCGACTTAAAGCTATATAAATAAGACCAAATAGACCAGATCCTTTTAGACTGGAAGCCGACTGCAACAAGTTAAGGAATGGCTAGGCAGATAACTACGGTCAATCAATTCCTGTAGTGTGCAGGCAGTGCAAGCATCACGACACGTTAATTATACTGCATACCTACCTATACTCACTTTAGCAACCACTTTTAGTAGTCTAGTCAATGATATTTTATATAAAAAGAGGAGTCTAGTTCATAAAATCAAAATAAAAAAATCATTCAAAAATCATTAAAAAAAAAAACAAAAAAAATTAAATCATTTTTCTTTTCTTTCTTTCTTTCTTTCTATAAATGTATCTAAATACTGGTACACTTATTTAAATAACATACGTCTACATAACTATATTTATCGATATTAATAAAATTCCTGCAAGTGCTACATATGTACAATTAAATCGTAAGTAACTCATTGCATTCAATTCAAATGTTACCTGTTACACGTGAATTAATTGGAATATTTACGGTTTACCTTCTAATAGACAGTGATTCACACACAGTAACGTTAGCAACTTACGTCAGTTATTAAAACTGGATTAAGTAATATGTATAAGGTCCCATTATAATAGGTGGACAAATAACACAGCGTTCAGTAGGTCTAACTAAAGATACCTATCTAAACAAAAAAAACATTAAAATGATTTTTTTTACTTAAAATAATAAATTGCCGGCACTCTAGAACAAACTCATCCTCTATGAGTAGGTACCTAAAAATGCGTTTTTCATATTTTTTTTACCATCATCTTCATTTTGGAGGTCTGAATGATTTCTAAAATTTTGGGACCTTATATAGAAGCAGTGATAGTCTAGTGGTGTGTAAGTCGACTGACAATTTTATAGGTCTCGAGTATAACCTAAGTGCATGTTTACGTACAGGCGGGGCGTCGCGCGGCGCGTGCTGCGTTTTTAATTCACATGGTGGTGTATGAAAAAGTTAACGATTTCAAACGTCGATTTTACGAGAAGCGATTTTTCACTCGTTAGTTCAAAATGCAGCGTTTGTTGCGGTGGACCCGTCTCCGTAAATTAATAAAAAAGCACGCGCCGCGCGACGCCCCGCGTCTCCGTAACGGCCCGTTCACGACCTTTTCGCTGTGAGCGGCAGCGAAGCGCGGGGCGGCGAGCGGTAAGATCAAATGTATGAAAATGTTTGAAGCACGCCACGAGACGCCGCTCATAGCGAAATCGCGCGCGGTTTTTCCGAGCGAATCGCTACAGCGGCGCGCGGTGTCGGGAGCGGCAGGAACAAAATGTACTAGTGAATGAGTGCGAGGCCACGAAACAGAGCGGGCGCGGCGCGGACAGCGGTGTACGAGTGACGAACTCAGGCCGCTGCAACTAACCGCTACTGAGGGTACGTGGCGTGCAAAACGCACCGCTTGCCGACGCCGCGCGCCGCCCCGCTTGCCGCGCCGCTCACCGCTAAGACCAAAGTCGTGAACGGGCCGTAAACGAGCCCTAAGACACGCACCTGTAATTTTTTGGATTAATGTGCGTATTGTATGTATTATATAAATATCACTTGCTTCGTTGAAGGAAAACATCGTGAGGAAATCAGCATGCCTGAGAGAGAGATATTTAATTTCTCCACGGGATGTTAAGCCAAGTCAGAAGCTCATGGGCGGCATAAACACTCTGACACTAGGTTAGGCAGTAACCACACGATGAAGAAGCGAATAATACAGTGTATGTCTTTATTCAACAAAAACCGCATTAAAATCTGACCATCCGTCTGAAAGCTACACAGCCGACCGAAAGTTTCAATACCAGCTTAAGACTGTCCCACACTCCTACCACCTTTTCTCATCAGAGAAGGCAAAAGCCCTAATCCCCAAGGTTGCTCAAGTTGTATCTGTCAGACTTAGGTACTTATAGTTGTTTTCTTTCACCAATTTTCCTCTATTTTTATTTTAGTGGTTTATAAAATGATTTTAAAGTACATTGACTGAGAGAATGAGATAAACTACTAAAGAAAAGGATCTCAGTAAACTATGACCCTACATGTAGTTATATTGTGCTCTGTAATACTTTCTTGTTTACGCACAGTCTCAGTATTGCGTCCCTGGATAAGATTTATGGCGTAAAGGTAGTTTTATTGGACGAGAACACAACAACAACAATTTGTCACTCGTGTGTAGGGTTACCATTCTGTCAGGTCTGAAAGCCGGACATTTTTTGTTGTTTTTTTTTTATCCATTCTGTTTCTTGCAGCCTTTTTTTTGTAGACCACCATGAAAAATGAAATAGCATTAGGCTATATTTTTAACCGACTTCTAAAAAAAGAAGGAAGTTCTCAAAAGGGGATCGGACAAAAAAAAACTAATTAGTCCGTCAAAAAGATTTCCAAAAACTATTGACCACATATTTTTTCTTTTTTTACGTAAACAAAAAATGAAGACGATACAGTGCTTCGAAAACTCGTGTGACGTCAGATAGTACATTTTGTAAATTCAAGTGACGTTGCAAGCCCCACTCCGTGATCTTTGACGCGCTATTATAGCTTCGTCAATTTTTATTGATTTGATGAAACAAGAAACACGTATCTAATACATATTTTTCGATAATCTAACTGACGGACTATACAGAATCATATTTTTTTGAATCAGTCCGATTTCGGATGTTTATAATTTCTTTTTTTTTATGTTTGTTCGGGCATAACTCCGTCACTTGCTAACCGATTTGAAAAATTCTTTCTTTGATTTTTTTATCGAAATCGGACAAGCGGTTTTTGAAAAACTCAAAAAAAAACTACATTGACCCATGAACATGTGAACCACTAAAAAGTGAAAAATAAAAACTGTTTAACAAACAATAAAACCGACTTCAAAAAAAAAAATACAAAAAAGTGGAAAATAAACTTTACAAGAAAAATCAGTTTCTGAAGTCGGTGGCAAAAAAAATGAAATCAAACAAACAAAAGTCACCGACTTCAGAAACTGATTTTTTTTTGAAGTCGGTTTTTTTTTTGTTTTTTTTTTTTAAGTCGGTTTTACTTTTTGTTAAAAAGTTTTTTTAAGATCAATAAACGATAACTAGCTATTAATGTTTTTTGGAAGTAACTTTTTTTTTTATAAATCCCAGTACTCTGAAAACATTGTAAGATCAGTGGGCCAATTTCGTACAACAATTGGTACAACACTCGTCAGTAATCTGAGCAGCAACAAAAAAAAAACCATAGCAATTTATTTAAAAAAAAAAGGTAGCACTCCGGGAGTGCCGGCAGAAGTGAAAACTTCAATATTAACTTTCAAACTCGCGTCACGTGATGCTGATCGAAAAATCTTACGATTTTTCGATCAGCATCACGTGACCCTGACGCGAGTTTGAAAGTTATTACCCATACAAAAAAAAGTGCTCAGCGCCGCTAAAGAAGTTTTCACTTCAAAAACAAACAAAGTTATACAGGGGAAACTAGGTCCCATGAATAAATAAAAGCTTTTTACCGTTAAACTACATTATCTTATTTTAAAACAGTATAAACATAGTAAAAAACTGGTCAAATCAACATCCATATTTGAAAGCGAAACATATTGTGTGACCTTATAAAATCTAGATCGAAACTGTATGGCCATTAAGACTATAAAAGTGTCTCTGTGATAGAATTTTCTAACGGTTTGGGGGACTACCATACATCCTAGTTTTTGCAGAACCTAAGTTGAAAGCGTAACGATAATATGGTAGTTGACAAAAAAAAATCTAAGTAGGTAGTCCGTCAGATACATTTCCAAAAAATATTCGTCATGTACTTTTTTCATTTTTCACGTAAACAATAAAAGAAGACGATACGAAAAGTGTTTCGAAAAGTCACATTTTGGTACATTTTTTACCAGACAGTGACGTCACCAGCCCCCACTCACGATCTTTGACACGTTTTATGTTCGTCTATTTTTATTAATTTGATAAAATAAAAAACACGCTTCCAATATTTTTCGATAATCTAACAGGCGGACTAAACAGACTTTTTTTTTGTCAGTCAACTACCCTGTCGTTCAAGATACTATTTTATTTATTTTCTCTCGTGTCATACTCGACCTCCCCCTTATCTCATCAAATCTTTTGTATTTGTGATTGTTCTTTCGAATTAGTGATAGGCAATAATCTTCGAGATGTTTTGCTTGTCTAGGCCTTTTTGGTTCAACCCACGTATAATGAGATGAGAATAATCGTTATTGGTACAGCCCGTTGTTCGTTTTTGGCTTTTTTGAAGACTGATAGTTGACCCCATCGGTAGGGTTCCTATCTGAAACTTTTTAAATAAAGTTTTAGCATTTACTTAACACGTCCGACCTTCTCAGCTGTCAAGTCTTCATGTTTGGTAAAAAACTAACTGAATGTACAAACAGGAACTCCACGAGCTGATTCTCTTCTTCCATCGGTAGACTAGATGTACTGCAGGTCTGGGCTGGATGTACCCATGTCGATGTTCCATACACACCCGTACGAAGCGCTTTGCTAAATCTTTTATTATGCGCCCTCCTCTCATTAGCTTTTAGTGAACGTCTCCCAAATCCCTCAAAAATGTTACCTTCTAGAAAACATCCTGTAGTAATGTCCCTAAAATACCATAATCTCTTCATAACATAGAGTTATTCATAGACAATAGATTGTATCTACCGTTATTAAACGGTACATAAGGCGCGAATTACCATAAAAATAGTTAGGTGTCTCTTTATGGCCTGTTACGGTCGATCAACCATTTGAATTTTAAAAAGCTCGTTTGATTTTTTTTTTGTTTTGTTGTGTTGATTTGTTTTGACTTTTTGTTGTCTTTTTTAGCTTGCTCGGTTTATTATTAAACTTTCAATGTCACTAATTTAATTGGATATTTTCTGTGATTTTCATTACAATTATCGTCATTTCGCGATTCCTGGGTCTTGCAAGTCTTGCAACAGAGCGGCAGCAATGAAAAATCTGGAGGTCACAATAATTGAAAATCACGGAAGATATCCCGTAAGTGACACTGTAAGTTTATTTTATTTTTAACCGACTTCAAAAAAGGAGAAGGTTCTTTGTTCGTGTGGATGTATTTTTTTTTTATGTATGTTACCTAATTTCTCCCCCATTTGTGGACCGATTCTCAAAATTCTTTTTTTATTTGAAAGAGTATACTCCTGAGGTGGTCCCATTTAAATTTGGTGAAAATCTGATGCTTCAAAAATAGACGGCAAATCTGTCGTGATTGCTGGAGTCGCTTGGATGTTTATTGTTTATACAACATCATGACGTATCATCACGCACGTCTGTATGATCTTACTGTCGAAATTGTACAAATGTATTGTACACATCTGCGTACCCCCAGATGTGTACAATACATTGATAAGTTACATTTACTCATTACCATGACATGTATTGTTAACAATTAACAATATAAAACTAAATTCATGGCAAATATTTGTATCGGAACAACTAAAAATGGAAAAATAAAAAAACTTTTTTGCAAAAATAAAACCGACTTAAAAAAAAACACTAACAAAAAAACTGAAAGAAAAACACAAAAAAACCGACTTCGAAGCTTGAACTTTATTTGATTGATTTGTTGTTTTTGTCACCGGCTTCTGAAGCTTGACCTTTATTTAATTGATTTGTTGTTTTTGTCTCCGGCTTCTGAAGTCATTTTTTTTTCACTTTTTTGTGTTTTTATTTTAGTTTTTTTTTGTTTTGTGTTTTTTTTTTAAGTCGGTTTTATTTTTGCAAAAAAGTTTTTTTGTGCAAAAAGGACATTGTATGT
Organism: Diarsia dahlii; assembly: GCA_949775195.1. Classification (NCBI taxonomy): domain Eukaryota; kingdom Metazoa; phylum Arthropoda; class Insecta; order Lepidoptera; family Noctuidae; genus Diarsia; species Diarsia dahlii. The sequence continues at coordinate 17,635,978 of OX459213.1, forward strand.
AACTATCGTTATGAACAACTTTTCCAAGGGATCAACCCTGTAATCGTGGAAAAAAACATCTGCTCCTTCGCGATGATGTGATTGATCTCCAACAACCGGTTTCCCGCTTTTCTCGTCCAGTTTTTATTGTACTACAAGACAAAATGAGAATACTTATGTTTTGAATGGCAGCCGTAATAAATATTCTTAGAAGTACTTACCTAATAAAAATACCTTTACAGCAAGTTCTAGTATATGTTTGTATAGTTTAATATTTATTTGGAACTCCTCACCCTCCTGTAATCCTCGAAAGGTTAAGCAGAGGTGTACCTAATAGTGACCCACATTACGCCAGTTATGTTTTAAATCTCAAGTAATAGGACTCGAGCCGATTGCCATCAACCGAGCACAAATTAAGGCTCCGTAGCTCTGAGAAATTCTTGTAGGAAAAACGCTTTGCCGGAAATGGGAATTGATCCTGGAATCTCATACTCAACAGCTGCGCTTGCAATCACAAGACCCACCTATTTTAATATTAGTATGGAACTATGTATGATGGATGTAGTCACAGGTATGTAATAGAACTTCGAGTATGTAAATATTACGTGGGCGAACAACGGCAATCGGTAATCATAGAGCTGAGGTCAAAGACACAGTTGTGTGAATAGCTGGTGACAATTCTATTGTGACTGCTTAATTTAGGTATATAAGTGGTCATATAGATAAGCAAGGTAAGCAAACCTGCCGGTAGACATGCAAGGGTGGGTAAATAGGATACAGCTTAATAAGCTGTAGACACGAACGACGAGCTATGGCAAAAACACTAAAAAGTGAAAAATAAAAACTTTTTTACAAAAAATAAAACCGACTTCGACAAAAAAAACACTCAAAAGTGAAAAATAAACTTGAGAAGAAAAATCAGTTTCTGAAGTCGGTGACTTTTGTTTCTTTGATTTAATTTTTTTGTCACCGACTTCAGAAACTGATTTTTCTTCTCAAGTTTATTTTTCACTTTTGAGTGTTTTTTTTGTCGAAGTCGGTTTTATTTTTTGTAAAAAAGTTTTTATTTTTCACTTTTTAGTGTTTCACATGTGCACCCCTTCACAACGTACCGGCGTGATGTTATGTTATGAACTGGTGTAAACAATAGACAGACATGAGATTTCAGCAATCCCAGTCCATTTGCTATCATATAATGAGGAGTTCCGTTGTCTATCTCCGAAGTTCTTCATCAGATGTTCACCAAATAGTTTTTATAACCTTTGTAGTGAGTACAGGCGTGACATTATGTTGTGTGATGGCGTAAACAATGCTTAGATATGCTATAGCAACAATCGCGGTTAATCTGCTGTTATTTATTGAAGAGTTCCCCCGATTTCTACAAGATCCCATCATCAGATATTGAAATGGTGACAATGGGACCACACGGGAAGCACCAGCTTTCAAATGAAAAAAGAATCATGAAAATCAGTTCACCCAGTCGCAAGTTATGAGTGAACAAACATAAAAAAAAAAAAAAAAAAAAAAAAAAAAAAAAAATACAGTCGAATTGATAACCTCCTCCTTTTTTTGAAGTCGGTTAAAAAGACACGAATAGGACACACCCGAATCTCTAGTCTAAAAGGCTAGGTCCGAAGGTGCAGTGCACTTATAAATACATGCAAACATAAATGGACGCACGAATGTTTGTTGTGTCGATCACTTCTACCTAATTCTTCGGGAAAACACGCAATATATTATGAGAAACACTACAAATTAGTTTCAGTCAAAATACCGCATCGTCATCATTCTCTTGCACTTAGCCCAATTCATTTGGGGTCGGCGCAGCATGCCTTCTTCTTCCATCATCATCTGCCTAGCCTTTTCCCAACTATATTGGGGTCGGCTTCCATCAGTCTAACCGGATGCAGCTGAATACCAGTATTTTACATAGAGCGACTGCCTATCTGACCCCCACAACCCAGTTAATACTAGGTATTACGATACCCTTTGGTAAGACTGGATGTCAGAATTTCAGGTCACTGACTACCTGTAACGACTGCCAAAGATCTATATATATGACAGCCGGGACCAACAGCTTAACGTGCTTTCCGAGGCACGGAGGAAACTCGGTATGTCGGGCGGTCACCCATCCACAGAGCGACCTAGGCAAGCACAGCTTTACCTAAAGATCGACCCGAGTGGCAGTTCATAATAAGCCACGAGCCTTCTTCTTCCATACCTCTCTCAAATCGTCATCAGACACCTACTCTTTTCTTCCATATCGTGTCACAAATCAACTGAAATGAAAATGGTTGAATAAGTACATTCAGAAAATCTAACTAATTTAAAAACTACTGAATTGTGGGGGAACATATTTATGTGGCTTAATTTGTTGCATTTAAACCTTACTATATGGCGTCCTGCAAGGAATACGTAGAGTTACCAGTAACCCTGTATATAGGTACACTTACTTCACAAGTCATATTTTACGACATTAACGGACTAATAAGATTTTTTGACAACTAGGGTAGATTTCCAAAAAATATTGAACACGTATTTTTTACCCGACTGCGGCGAAGCCCAAAAGGAGGGTTATGTGTTTGACGTGTATGTATGTATGTATGTAAGTAGGTATGTATGTATGTGTGTATGTCTGTTTCTTTGTTCCCTCATAACTCCTAAACGGAAGAAGGGATTTGAATGAAACATACGTCGTTAGATTTGTCTTGATGGCGCGAGTGTTATAGGCTACATTAAAATAAAAAAACAAGGAAAACTTGCGGATTTTGGGGGCAAAATCGCGGAGTTCAAAAAAATTTTTTTTCCTATACCGTCGACTAGGGTATCAAAATGAAGGGTTTTAAAAGGAGATTACAAAAATATATAACACTTATATGTTTAAAATAAATTCAAAGTGAGAAATCCTATAAACAAGCACAAAAGTTAAATAAATCATCTGCGAAGAATTTTACGCGACCAACGAAAGAACAAACAAAAGAACTAAAAAGTTGGAAATAAAAAAAGTAGTTAAAAAACTAAAAAACCCGACTGAAAAAACTGAAAAGCAAAAAAACAAGCACATTTTAAATTAAACAAAACTTGGAAGCAGGCGGGGTTCATTTGAATATTAAATTATGAAAAGAAAAACTGATGAAAATAGAATGGACCCCGCCTGCTTCCAAAATGTGCTTGTTTTTTTGCTTTCAGTTTTTTCAGTCGGGTTTTTTAGTTTTTTAACTACGTTTTTTCTTTTTTTACCTAAACAATAAATGAAGACAATAAAGTGCTTCGAAAAGTCGCGCGACGTCACAGTTTGGTACATTTTTTACCAGAAAATGACGTCACCAGCCCCCACTCACGATCTTTTGATAAGTACATTTTATTTTCATCAATTTTTATTAATTTGATAAAACAAAATCCGTATCCAATATTTTTCGATAATCTAACAGACAGACTAAACAGAATGATATTTTTTTAGTCAGTCAGCTACCCAATTAACACGCTTAAATGGGGTGCGCACATGGAGTGACCTTCGTGGTCTCAGTAACTTGTTGCTTTACAATGTTTTTTCGTGTAACGTAACATATTATTTTCAGTTATCAAGGTCGGGGTTGGGTTTCCAGGGAGCGTCTGTAACAATTAACCTCGTAAATGTATAGTCACATGAGGCTAAAAATATCATTTATAAATCTCGCATGTGAACAAGGACAAAGAGGAGTGTTAATTATTGTTAGATTTAATTAAGTAGTATTATTTATCGAGTTTTGTCATATAACATAGCGATGTTATGTTAAATTCGCATGAAAAACTCGTTAAAGGCTAACTACCTGTAATCAAAATGTACGTAGGTACTGTCCTGCCTATAATATCGATCGTATGTAATAGAGGGCAAGCTAATTAACATCAACCGGGCACGAATCCAGATTCCGGGCTGATACTGAAAAATTCTGATTGAAGATAATTCGCTCGACATTGGAATGGAACCCGGACCCCATTACATTTGCCATTCCTAAGAAACTTGACTTCATTAAATCTATATTTTGAAGTTCTGAAAATAATCATTGGTTAGTTTGATGGAATATTATGCCATTTTTTTTTGAGTCCCTATTGCGCTATTGCGTAAAAGTGTTCACGAGTAGATGAGGTATAAAATTTTATTCGACTAGCCTTTCTTGGTTGCTTAACTACTAACCTTGAATTTTAGAGCTAGCAGAGTTCATTCACAGAGTGGATATTTGCAACATTTCAAACTTACCACGACCACGACTATCGATATTGATTTGACGCATTGTATGACAGTTTTCCAACAAAACCATATGGTGAGTTCCCGCAGCAGAAAACATAATATTGTGTCTAATAAATAATAACTGAAATTGAATGTTTCTTTATGCAGTATTTTATAAACGTTCACCGGCCGTCCAATCACGGACCAGTCTTACCGAAGGATATTACCCAGTAGGCCAGTTTTAACTGGGTTGTGGCGTCAGATAGTCAGTTGGTCCATGTAAAATACTGGTATTCAGCTCTATCCGGTTAGACTGGAAGCCGATCCCGCCGACATAGTTGAGGCCAGACGGATGATGATGACGTAAAGGCTCACGGTCCATTCCCATATCATTATGTACTTTTAGCCTTTATGTATGGTAAATAGTATGCAGGTTATATTATACTAGTAGTTTTATAGTATAAATTATAATTAACCTACATAATATAAACCTTCCTCTTCAATCACTCTATCTATTAAAAAAATACTAAAAAACACGCTTTTACGTGCACCATAGGTGCGTGTTTTTTAGTATTTTTTAAATTATTAATTTATTTTATACTTTTTAGTCTTTGGTCAAAGTTGGGCGTAATAGCGTGTTTTTTTAAATATTAATTTATTTTATACTTTTTAGTCTTTGATCAAAGTTCATTTCATGGTCAAAGTTCATTACAAGACCTTTTGTAACAAGTCCAAACACGGCTATAATACGATCATCCATCATGAAGTTCCAGTTCATATCTTCCGGCTCCAACATCAGATCAGCTCGACAGTACCATATTATTGTATTCAGACCTTGAAACCTAATCGTGGTCATAGTTCATTACAAGACCTTTCTAACAAGTCCAAACACGGCTATGATACGATCATCCATCATGAAGTTCCAGTTAATATCTTCTGGCTCCATCATCAGATCAGCTCGACAGTACCATGTTATTGTATTGTCATCAAAATCACATACAACTGCCAATTTTCATAACGCTACGATCTTTAGAAGATGGTTAAATTAGTTTTCTTAGATTTGATTACATAGTTACATACATACATACAGGTCAACCTAATCAAAATCCGTTGCGTAGTTTTAAAGATCTAAGCATACTTAAGGACAGACAGCGGGAAGCGACTTTGTTTTATACTATGTAGTGATTAATCTTGTTGTTTTCACCTTGTTTGCACCTAGACTTGTGTCATGTGGTAACTAAAGATTTTTATAGGTGATCGTGAATTTTGTAAGTTTATTTCTTTGATCTTCAACAGTATCTGCTCTTATCCAGTTCTTTTATCTTTACTGTGTGACAAGAGCAAGAGGCCTTAACCCTGTAGTGGGTTTTTGGCTAGTGTATATCTGTAGAGAGAAATAAAATTAATAAAAGTCATTACTGAATGATTCATCAACGCCCAGCCTAAACCCTAGTATCTAGAAAGCTGAAATTTTGTACAGAGGTCACTATATTATAATATAGACAAAGGAATAATTAAGGATTTTTCGAAATTCAACCCCTAAATGACAGTGTGAATTGAAAATCGACATTTTCACGTGGGCAGAAGCTAGTTTATAATAAAAAGGGAACTTTTATTTTCTTGCTCGGCTTGTGCGCCTTACTTTTAATGTACTAAACCATCAATTTCTTCACTTAACCGCAACACTACGCGAATTAATTGCCATGCGCAACAAAACGCCTGCACAAGACGGGAATGACAAACTTTGCCCAAGGTTTTCCTCTAAACGCTCTTGTGTACAGGCGAACAAGCTATTAAGTATACAGCCAGCTAACTTGCATTTACTTTTAAGATTATACAGAAACGTTTAGAGACTGGTGTCAAACAAAACAGTGTTTGACATCAGTCGCTTCGAAACGCTTTATAAAAATGCAATATTTTCAGTGTACTAGAATTATAAAGATTTCTGCCTGTATACTTATTAGCTTGTTCGACTGTACATTATATACAGAGTATCTATGTCTATGTAGGTGCTATGTTCGTTTAATGACAACTTTTAAATTGATGTATGCACCGAGGTTATAATATAAAACTTTCGGAGGCCAAGTAAGCTACTACTACTGCTATTTGGTTTGAGACACATCCAATAGAGTCGGTTCTTCTCTGTTCTTATTCTGTATTGCACATAAAATACGTATGTATACAAACTGCATGCAATAATATAACAATGGCGAGCTTAACTCAGAATTGAAGCTGTCACTTAGTAAAGATTTGACGTACAAAACTAAATGACGGCTTAAGCAATCATTATACGTGTCTGAGTACGGCAGTATTGGTTGGTGTGCCAAATAACAAAACAAAACTATTGAATAAACCGTGATACAATGTTTTACAAAAATTGAGGCAGCCTGAACAGACAACCGTAAAGCGTCTAAATATGACATAAAAACATCCCATTGTGGTCACGTCAACCTGAACTGCACTAAGTTTGAATAATATTCTTTCATACACATACTGTACCTACCTAAAAACGCATAACACCTGAAATCATTAACTGTACAGGATTTGCTCATTAGCCGCCCGTAGTCTGGATTACTGCCTGGTTGCTGGATAGGCTCATCCCCTATTAGTCCTATTACATGGGATTAAAACATAACTGGAGAAATGTGGGTGTAGGTTACTACTATACAATATGTAATTTTAAACGAGGGACATAATGTTGAAACCCGCAATATGCTTACATGATACTCATAAAAATATAAACAAAAAAAAACACTGATAAATAACAGACAGAACCATACCAAGTATTTCGGAAAAGTCTCGCCACCCTTGCGTTTATCACAGAAAATGTGCGCAGATGAACGAGTTTTAGGTATAATCCATTTTCCCTTCATATTTTGAAACTGGCGTAGGACAATGGCGAAAAAGAAACGTCTAATAAATTGAGATCTGGAGAGCGTGCAGGGGCCATGGGACAATTACGTCAGAAATTAAGGTTTTAGTTTTTTTACATATTTGGGACGAGCATCGAATACTGAATACCCTCCTTCAATATGTCCCTCGTTTAACATAACACCCTGTATTGGTACCTACACCTCTGCCTATCCTTTCATGGATGACAGGTGTGATGTTATGTATGGGGTTGTAAGGGTATTGCTCAAGTAGAACAATAGATTTCATGTAATATTATGTCATTATCATCATCAGTTTGCAACTTTGCATTTACTTTCGAACCTCTATTTCATTGATTCATCACCTCCATCTACGGTGAAGAATCAATGAAATAGAGGTTCGAAAGTAAATTAGAAAGATGAAAGATTTTTATATACTATAAATCGATCAAGTTATATTTTAAAATACTTAATTCACTTTCGCGTTATTTGATTGACATTAATTGTACAAAGAACGCGAATAGCATCGAAATTCATACGAATTAGTGATAATATAATAACACCAATTCATGGTAAATCTGTGTCAAATCAAATCTAACTTGAAGTAAACTCGTTTATAAGTAAACCAGCTCAGGTCTTATCTCTACGACAAATAAGTAGTTTTCTTTCTGTCTTCCAATCATTCCATTTCTGGAGAAGCTTTTGGCATTACTGGGAAAAAAATAAGTTTTTTAGATAAACTCCGCGTTCCGTATGGGTATTGGTATCTTACTTCCATATCATATAGGTAGATCTTTGGCAGTCGTTGCAGGTAGTCAGCGACCTGAAAGTCTTCCAACTGCTTAACGTGCTTTCCGAGGTACGGTGGAAACTCCATAATATGTAATGGGCGGTCACCCATCCATAGACAACTTTGGCAAGAGCGGCTTAACCTAAAGATCGACCAAAGTGGCAGTTATTATTAAGCACCTATGTACGTACACACTTGGCAAAATTCAAAAGCGTTTGTCTCGCGAAATATAATATTATGAGTTCGAGAACTCTATGGTAACGAACAATGTAGGAGAAAAAATATGAAAAAGGTGCTGCGTGTCTACATGTACATCGCTCGCGCGTGCCCAGTATTAATTTAAAAATAAAATTCAAATATTAAAATCATTTTTTATTTTATGTTAATACTGTTTGCGTTCTAATCTATACGAGAATAAATACAAAAATAAATAAAAGGCTCAAGTTAAGAGGTCGATGACCCAAAAAAATTCAATTTCCATGCATATCTGAGGCATTCCTTAAAGATATATTTTTAGTTTTTGGAAACACGTTTTTAACGTAACGGTTTTCTGCTTTTGACCGAATAACAGTTTTTTTACTGTAACGTATTATAACGATAAATCACACACATTATTATATTGTGTTACTGAATATAATTTATAATAATGGAAGAAAAATACATGCTGCGCGGACCCCAAATGAATTGGGATAACGGCAAGAGAATGATGAATGAATGGTTTATGCCCGTGGTTTTGTCCGTGTGGAGGACATTAATTACCCCATGGGATCTTACTACCAGGATAAAACGTTTCCAGGTTTTAAATTATATAAGTAGCCTCGGTGACCCTTTAGCCCTGTACGTTTGTCAAATCTGTTGTAGAACTAGTAATAAGTACGAGCTTTTGCCCGCGACTTCATTCACGTGGAATTTTTGATGTGTATTATTTAGCTTGATATTTCATACTATGCCTATAATGATCTATCTCTAAGCCACTTTTTATCCAGATCCGTTCAGCCGTTCTGGCATTATTGAGCTACAAATATCCGTCAAGCCAAACTTTCGCATTTATACCTAATCTATATAAATAAAGAGAGAAGTCCTGACTGACTGACTGACTGACTGACTCATCAACGCCCAGCCCAAACCCTTGGACCTAGAAAGCTGAAATTTTGCACAGAGGTTCCCTTTATAATGTAGACTAGGAATAAGGAAGGGTTTTTCGAAATTCAACCCCTAAAGGAGTTAAATAGGGGATGAAAGTTTGTATGAAAAATCGTCATTTTCACGCGGGCGAAGCCGCTGGCAAAAGCTAGTAGTAAATAAAATAGTAGATATTATTATTATAGGTAAGTAATAATTATTAAAGTAAATTAGTATTTAGAAGAGTAATTACCTAGTTCATTTTAGACTAATTAATGATCTAACGAACGAACAAGATTATGTAACAGTCAGGTACTTATTAATTAGAAGTCTGGGTCAAAATTAGATCAGTTGTGATCTAATCATAATAGTAAGTTAGTAACTGATTAATGTAATTGGAGAGTTTGTTTGTTTGGTTGAACGCGCTAATCTCAGAAACTAGTGATTCGAATTGAAACATTATTTTTGTCTTAAATATCCCGTTTATCGAGAAAGGCTATAGACTATTATCATCACGCTACCACCAATAGGAGCGGAGTATCAATGAAATATAATGCAAAAACGGGGGAAATATCGAACTCTAATAAAAGCTAGTACTTATGTTATGTTTCTACGCCATAACGGTTGAACTGATATTTTTTTTTTTTTTATTATTGAAATCGATCATTATAATTATCTCTTGGTGGCTCAACACCAAATACTTTGGGTCTTTCCATTGCTTAATCAAAGCAAAACTTTTCTAGATGTGACACAAGGTCGATATGATAAACTTTTTGATTGATTATATGATTATATTGAACAGACATTAGTCACTGATAGAATGACTTACTTTTATAATTAGACTAGTATTTGTGTGGCTGCGCGAGCTGCGCGCAGCTCGCGGGGCGTGAAGAGGGGGAGAGGGGGTGCTTTGAAAAATGATTTCGACTAACGCATTGCACCTCTCAATGAATCTGAAAAAAAAATGTTCCAGTGCAGCTCGCGGTACTACCTACCTACACCTACCTACACCTACCTACACCTACCTACACCTACCTACACCTACCTACACCTACCTACACCTACCTACACCTACCTACACCTACCTACACCTACCTACACCTACCTACACCTACCTACACCTACCTACACCTACCTACACCTACCTACACCTACCTACACCTACCTACACCTACCTACACCTACCTACACCTACCTACACCTACCTACACCTACCTACACCTACCTACACCTACCTACACCTACCTACACCTACCTACACCTACCTACACCTACCTACACCTACCTACACCTACCTACACCTACCTACACCTACCTACACCTACCTACACCTACCTACACCTACCTACTACCTACCTACACCTACCTACACCTACCTTCACCTACCAACACCTACCTACACCTACCTACCTACACCTACCTACTACCTACCTACACCTACCTACTACCTACCTACACCTACCTACTACCTACCTACACCTACCTACTACCTACCTACTACCTACCTACTACCTCCTACTACCACTAAAAAAACATTACCCTAAAGTTTGCTTGTCGTCGCCGCTGAGTTACGCTTCACCCACTCAACCTTCGTTACGCTAAGGAGGTCGCCGGCTCGCTTCGCTCGCCACCTCCCCCCTTCGCTCCACTCGGTCTCGCAGGTTCGCTCCACTCAGGACCTACCTACCACCGGAAAGCTATCATGACATTATCCCTACACTTCGCTTTACCGCTGTACCACCACCGGACAGGTTTCGACGCCTACTATAACATTTGTTCAAACACCTAATGGCTATTTCTAACCGTTATGAAGTTACAGCCCTTTTAATTTTAGGGGAGGTTGGGGAGGGGAGGGTATACAAATTTCAACGCCCCTCAAATAGATTTAGGTAAGAGTCAAAATTTTTTTCAGGAGTAAAAAAAGAGGTGTAGAGGGGGGGGGTGAAGGGGGGGAGAGGGGGGAGTTTCTAAAAATGATTTCGACTAACGCAATGCCCCTCTATATGAATCTGAAAAAAAATTCGTTCCAAGTCTCTTTATTTCCGAGATCCGCCTAAAGGGGGGATGAAGGGGGGCAAGGGGGTCAAATTTGAAAAATGGTTTTTACTTCCCCGAGCCTCCTCTATACGAATCCCTAAAAAAACACACGTAATGTCTCTTTATTTCCGAGATCCGCCTAATGGGGGGGTGAAGGGGGGCAAGGGGGTCAAATTTGAAAAATGGTTTTTACTTCCCCGAGCCGCCTCTATATGAATCCGTAATAAAAAAAAAATACGGGTCTCTTAGTTTCCGAGATACGATAGGGAGGTCCGGAGGAGGGGCAAAAAGGGGAGGTTTGGCACTTTTTCCATACTCACGAGAGTTACTTGTTTACAAATCTGTCAAAATATACCCACCTCCCCATCCACCATCTGGGAGAACAATTCTGTCAATCAGTGAGTCAGTGAGTGAGTGAGTGGTAATTTAGCTTTATATAGTATAACTAGGTACAGAAATAGTAACTTATTATAACTAACATTAATATAATATATTTAATGACATGGCACTCAATATTTTAGGTCAACTTAATATTATGGTAGTAGCGAGAATTTGTAAATAAAAACCTATCTAAATATGTAGACATTTAAATGCAATAAGTGGCCAGCAAAAATTAACAACGATTGATCTGTAAATAATGTCATATTTATATATATGACATGATGATTAATGTCATATAGGTATATTTATATACGTTATTTTGGAGATCAATAATGTATATTTGGTACAGCTACCAAATAGTAGCTCTTTACTTAGCAATTTTAATCATTACACTCGCTGATAAAATCATACAGCGAATCAGTCAATTATTTTACATATCTCATATATTATTAGGCAACCAATTGATTATCTACATGACCTCTTATTCATTAAACTCATTAATAAATACAATATAGGTACTAGTCTTCAACACAATATCTATCAATGTCTATGTTCTTACTATAAATACCCATTTTATTTTTCTTGCAGAAAATTCCTCACACACTCCGTTCTCCCATCTTTTCTTTGGTTTTCCTCGCCCTCTCTATCCATATATTATATAGCAATAGCAAACTAATACACATTAAAAACCAATAATAATAATAACTAATGTCCATTTCCCCTCGACCAATCAACCGTTATGACATCACACAATAAATAACTGTCGCAGGGGATGTCCACTTTCATAACACTATCACTTTTACATTATATCTGTGCTGTGCGATGTTGTTTTTATTGAGTAATGAATTTATGATAAACTGCGCGGTCAAGGCTCAGAATTGTGTCGATAAAGTAGAATTCAGTTGGGGAGTAAAGACTTTTATTGTTACTAGTTTTTGCCTGTAGCTTCGTCCGCATTTTGTTCGGCAATTCTCATCATCATCTGCCTAGCCTTGTACCAACTATGTTGAGGTCGGCTTCTAGCCTAGCCAGATGCTGCTGAATACCGGTGTTTTACATAGAGCGATTGCTGACGTCCAAAACGCAGTTAGTACTAGATAATACGATACCCTTTGGTCAGACTTTCAGGCCACTGACTACCTGTAAAAACTGCCAAAGATGTACAAATAACAACCGAGACCAACAGCTTAACTTGCATTCTGTGGCACGGATAACATACTACCGTGATAAAAATGCCCTAACCTCGATTGAGCAGTGTTGACGGAGTAATTTTATTCATCACTCTCCTTCCAAAAAAGAGATTTAATATTTGAGTGTCTTTGGTCCCAGCTCTCGGAACATGGCTGATTATGCTATGCACTCCTAACCCAGTTTGATGGTCTCCCTAAGCTCCACATTAAATTGCAATCCAATTAAGGCTTGAAAAGGGTACAGACAAACATCCGAACTTATTTTCATCTTCCCCATAAATTAGTTTGGATGAATTTATGATGTTACTTCTTCAGGGTCAAGGCTCAGAGGTTGATAGATAAAGTTTACTGGAATTGAGTTGGGGAGTTTTATCTGTTATAGAAAGTTTTTGTTAGTTATGTAAGAGTTATAGTTGTCTTGGTTTGTTGCTGTGCTATAATAAGTATGATGTGGACGATTTGATGGCTTTTTTCCTTCTCGAATCTATGCCTCAAGATTTTATCCAACCAGAACTGCTCTGTCGTTTGATGTATTCAATTCTTGAGGATGCAGTTAGTTGTACACGATGGGCAAGAGAGGAGGTGTGGCATATCCTGTGTTGGGACTCCACACTTGCTTTGTATCCGAGATGGGTTGATTATAATTTATACCCCATCTAGCCAAATTAGATTGGCAGCGGCCAACTTGAGTACGGAGTCGGCTTAAAGATTTCCATATCGATATATTATTTTGATCACTGATGTGGAGTTTGTGTATGTGTTAGCGTAGAGAGAACAGTGTTGTCCCACACACTTGTGCACTATACCTCCATAGAGATCACGCTTTGGACAACTACAGTACCTTCACGAGTTATTATGCCTTGTTGTGACTGTGACTGTAACTTCGCTTTTTTTGTTTTTCTGACATTCAAAATTATCTGTAATGGTCTAATTGAAATAAATGATGCATTGAAATAATTGATGGCATAGTCTTCGCTGAGAAGGCCACTACTACTGAAAAATATCAAGTGGATTATTTAAAGTATGTGGCGGCAACTACAATAAGAGGGGAGGATCAAATAAACTATAGACAATTGTGTGAAAACTGATATGGTTTGAAAAGGGGTGAATACTCCGTGGCGGCCGATTGAGATGTATGGAAAGAGAAAACGGGTCAAACTAAATAAAATTGCGAACGGGGCTGAGTGATAGCTGAATTGACTGCTTATTGAAACGTAGGTACCTATGAAAGAGGATGTATCTCGTAGCGTCGTAGCATTGGGGGAAGATGTAGCGACGGCTCTAGCCTATGTGGAGTTCACAAGAGTCGTTGGTAAATCAAGTTTCATGTTACGTAGGTCTAGATAAAACCTTTGAGACGGTGAGATTTTTGGCATTGGCTCAAATTTGGACTCCGTGGATAGTCTAATAGAAAAACTGTTTCCTCTAATCGTGGTTATAACGGACCCTAGTGTATTCAACAGTCGTGTGTTAGACCATTATATAAATGAGGTAGGCAGATGGTAGAAGAATAATTTTCCTGTTTTTATCTGGAGCTCTTGATATGTTTCCATCTCCTGGACTCCTGACTAAATAGTAAAAAAATCCTAATTTTATTAAACGGCACACATTTTTTCCCTATCTTACTTTCAATCTTAAATGGTGTAATTTTCGCAAGTGCGACTTCTGAACATTAGGTCATAATAAAAAGGTGTTAAATATTATATTTTTGGGGTCAATTGCCCGTAAATAATGTCCAAAGACCTAGGTGTGTCCAAGCCAAAGGAGTCTTATAAATAACAACCTACTCAACGAACCCAAAAAACCTACAAGCGTTTATTTTTAGGCATGCCTTAACAGCCTTGCCAAGGCCTAAAGTTGACGCAATGTACTTTCAAATAATAACAAACAAAGGTTTAGTAAATAAGTTAACATTATGAAAAAATAAACAAAGATAGTGGCCAGTGTCTCTGTGTCAACAGATGGATATAAAGAAAAAACTAAAGAGTATTTATGTTTTTGTCATAGAGAAATCTTGGCTGTGGTCAAGGCTTGTCTGCGTAAGGAAGGTTGTATATTATCTGACCTGTGCCTACTCGACGTTCTAAACTATTAAAGTAGCATTAAAATATCGTTTGAGCAGCAGTATAATTGACCATCATGTAGACAACTACCTAGGTTCTCACAGCGCATCAAAATGAAAGCGAAAATTATTTTGCCGTTAGACTTAAAGACTGTTAATAAATCATACTCGTAGGTACTAATTTACACCCGTAATCTTGAGGAGAGCAGAGTGTAGGATCTAGTCAGGCTAGTGGCAACGGTTGCACGGCAGACTTCGCTGGGTGGCTAGTAGGTAATGGATGTTACATGAGAGTGGCCTCTCTTTTACACCCCTTATATTACAAACCCTTGGTTCCACGGAACCAACTATCTATCTGTCTTTCAAGCTGGGTCCTACCATACACATTCACAAGGTTTCGTTGTAATCGGTTGGGTGGTTTCGATTTTTTTATTTAAAGATGTGTAGGCTCTTAAAGTTTTCTAGCACTATGATTTCTTTCAGTTCTTATATCTTAGTAATCTATGCTCATTACCTATACAATACTTTCTCTATTTAAAATCTATTAATTTTATTTTGGTCATCATCTTCTGCCTAATCTTTTTGTTAGGGTCCAGTCTAGCCAGCTCGGAACCGGCTGAATACCAGTTTAAAATTGAAAAAATAATTTTAAAAATCGGTTGGGTGGTTCCAAAGGTTGGCTGGTGGCTCTGACATCATCTAAAATCTCTTCTTTTGTCCTCAGCTCCACGTAAAAAAAACTACATCGAAGATCGTGCTCCACGCGAAAGACTTCTCCATAATAGAAGATGGGGTCTCCGTCACAGGTCCTCAGATGTTCAAGGTGGCTAGTGCGAAGCTCAACAACACCTACAACCTGATGACCATAGCCCTGGATGCTGATCTGCTGCAGGACCAGAATTATTCGCTGTCGATACCGTTCTATGGCGAGCTGAAGCAAGGTCTTGATGGAGTCTACATCAGCAGTTACGTCAATCAGCAGACGAAGGCTAAAGAGTGAGTATCATCACATCTTCATTCTTCTGCCCTTCTTCTTCATTCTTCTTCTTCATTCTTCATCCCAATTTATTTGAGGTCGGCGCAGCATGTCTTCTACTTCCATACTTCTCTATCACTCGTTTTCACCTCTTTTCTTAAGGAAAATGATTGTTAGCAGAGTGGACTGCCCCATCCAAAGGCACTGGGTAGAATTAGGTACAGGTTTATGTTAAATAGAATTAAGTACTAACAACACTAACATAGCATGTAAGCACAGTTTGTTACTAACCACTAACTACTTATGGACTGCTTAGGTCTGAAATAAAGATATTTTATTTTATTTTTATTTTATTTTATTAGTAAGTAGGTATATACAAAGGTTTTTTTGCAAAACAAATAGCCATCGGTAGTAGAAAGTCTCTCTTGCTGATATGGAGGGAAATGGAAATTATGTTTCTTACTTCCTATTCTTTACTTATCGAAATTAAGTAATCAGAAAAGAATAGGAAGTAAGAAACATAATTTGCGGGAACCAATACAAATCGTTACTAGGTTTTTCCATCAGGAGTTTCTTAGTAGCAGCCACGGAGTCTGGATTTGTGCCCGGTTGATGGAAATAGGCTCGCACCCTTTTACATTTAACCTAATCCAACCTAAACATAACTGGCGAAATGGGGGTGTATATATTTATGGTACACCTCTACCTTACCCTTCGGGGATTACAGGCGTGAAGTTATGTTGTTTGTTTTTTATGATATATGGAATTCTCTGACAGCTTACCCATTTCATGCTCAATCTGCCTGATATGTCCTTGATGGACCAGCGATGCACTCCTTGGATTAGTAGACATGTGTGAATGTCAAAGCAAGATATCTTCTCTTTTGGCTTACTGCCAACACTTTGCTTGACAAGGATAAATGTGTCTGATGGTTTGCTTACTAATGAACTTATGACAACTTCCTTCCTTTGTGTGTTGTGACTTCACCCAGAGGTTTTTACTAGTAAACACATTAAGCTATTAACTACTTTAGCTGACCATGTTTGTCAGAGGATACATTTTTTTTACTATTGGTCCGACAAAGTCGATTAAGGAGTCGACCATGAGGTCTATTGTCATTTTAAAACATTTCGTCCGATCGATCGGACGACTCATCAACTTCAGATTACATGACTGACTGTTAGTAGCAAGGTACACGGTTCATATCGGTTGTTTGTTACAGAGACGAACAAGAAAGATAAATACTTTTTTTAGTTTAGAAGCTATTTGTCTTACTGTTGTATGGTCAGTAGTCTTATTGGTCCCTACAGCATGAGTATTAAAATAGAATTGAGAATCCCTTAGTTTACAATGCACGGCACGGTTGACGCAGTTGCTAAGCGATTGGACTGCTGCGCTGCGTGTCGCGGGTACGATCCCCGCACGGAACAAATATTTGTTTGGCCTACAAATAGTTGTTTCGGGTTTGGGTGTGTTTGTGTATGTGAGTTTCAATGTTTGTAAACGCATCCAGGATACAGGGTCTCCTGTATCCTGGATTCCTAGTGTGGGGTATGTTTAAAAAAAAACAATACAGTTCACCCGTCCTTTTCTTCTTCCTTCCTTTACCTATTATTATCCTGCAGGCTACTCATCCATGTTTTTCCTCATCAGATACCTGATAGCGACCCAGTTCGAGGCGATATGGGCCCGCAAAGGGTTCCCGTGCTTCGACGAGCCGATGTACAAAGCTACCTTCACCATCACCATCGGCCATCACAAGGATTTCACCGCTATCTCGAACATGCCTCTGGCTAATGCTGTTTCTGAGAAGTAAGTATTTAAAGAATTTTAAAAGGGTGCTAATTAAACCGGCTTCTTTTTAATAGCATTATTTGCATCTAAAAATCTAACTTGCCTTCTAAATTACTAAGTCAGCCACAATTAACGAGCATCTAAATAATACTATCTTAGCCACAAGTTATCTTTTTTAAAGCCACTCTAAATACAACTCAGCATCGTGATTATTTTTTAGCATATAAATTTGTAACATGAATTCAAACAGTAAACTTCTAAAATATTATTATATGGCATCAAAAAAATATTCAATTAGCTTCTAATTTATTAACTCAGTACGTTTAAATTATAACCCATGCCACATTAACTGAGCATCAAAATTTAATTAAAATTGTCATCAAATATTATATTATAGCCACTAATAGTATGTATAAACTCCTGTCGTGTCATCGAAAGGCTTAATTACAGAAGTTCAGAGTACTTAATGACCTAAATATTGAAGTTCAGAGTATCGAATGTCCTAAAGATCGATTTTATTTACATGTTGTGCTACAAAAATTATCGACAGAATCGCTTCAGAACTTCATTTTTATCGGAAAACTAGACAATAAATTGTAAAAACATTTCTCAAGCAACTCGGAAGTAGCGCTCGCCGGCCCTCGCGCGCGTTTGGTCACAGTTTTAACCTAACCTAACCTATTTCCCTCAGTTTACAATAACGAATCATACAGTCTGCCTGTGACTAGTCAATTAGACAATGGTAAAAACATTTCTGTAACTAATAGGTATTTTTAACGTAAATATAATAATATAAAGTATATCCAAAGTTGACATTTCATAAATAATATACGTTGGCGCTCTCTGATTGGTGCAAATGGCCGGTCGCTGTCGTCTCGCGCGCTCGCGCCAGATCTTTCTGTTGCTATTTTCACGATAAAAGAATGTGATGTATTATTTTACATGCGAAGTTATAATAAATGATGTTGACTACGGTCGCTTCATTTATATTTTTTTGAGGGTCTTGTGTTGAAGCTGTAAAATGTAAAATGGTGGTGAGATATAAATTCCGTGGCCGAGTTAGTAAATTAGGTGCCTATGTATAAATAACAAGGACAAGTTAATATAAATGTTGATCGTCACTTGATGCTTTCTTTAGAATATTTAGTGGGCGTTGTAAAGAAGACGAATTAGTATATTAGATGCAATATAATTTTCCCGTGGCTGAGTTATAAAATTAGAAGTTTGATCCTGTGGCCAATTAAAAAAACTGTGGCTCGATTAATTATTTCTCATTTTAAAACTTCAAAATGGAGAGGTTTTGAGTCTGGGTTTTTATATTTTGCAAGTTATGTATCTTTTGTTTTTTGTCTCGATTCATGTTTAGATGTTCATTATCTGCCTAGCCTTTAGCGAAGTGTCTTGGGATTTATTTCATGTCTAAATATGTAGATAAATCTGAATATCAGTTTTTTTTTCAGTGCCTCCTTATTCACAAACGCTTTGATTCGTTATGTCGTACGCATGTCGTACGTCTATCATTTTATTTTATTACCGATACGATATCGAATCGAAGCATTTGTGTATACGGGGGCTGCACAACCGCGTTACTGGATAAAATGTTAAACTATCTGGGTTTACATCACAGTGACATTTATTGTCATTGTCACAAGGTTCATGGTAACATAACTGTGATGGGACTGCACTTCCAACACTGAATTGTAAAACTTCAATCAAAACATACCCTGATGTGGTATCTGTAGTACCTACAGCTGCATTTTGTTTAGTGAGCTATAATTATGAATATTTATGATGCTGTTCTATCTCCCTTGTCCACTAAATATCCCAACACTCAAATATTTTTCATCATAGGCAATAGGAATTTCTTTAAACCTTTATTTAATTTCTTTCAGCCCACTTGAAGACATCTGGCCATGGAGTCAAATTGAGGAAACGTTTAAGTAAGTTAATTTATAATCTTATTCCTTTTTATCTTATCGTGTTGTATATGCTTAACTTGGTGTCAGCGTTTGTATGCTGCCCAAGGGCCTCTGACTTGGTGTCGGTAGGGGTGCATGTCTTGGTTTCGTACTCGAGACCTATGACTTGGGAGTCCGGCGGTTACACCACTAGACTATCACTGTTGAGTTTACAATACGGATCGGTCTGACTCAAAAAACATATGATTCTGTTTAGTCCGTCAGTTAGATTATCGAAAAATATTGGATACGTGTTTTTTGTTTTATCAAATCAATAAAAATTGACGAAGATTAAGCGCGTCAAAGATCATGGAGTGGGGCTTGAAACGTCACTTGAAGGTACAAAATGTACTAGCATATAAGTAACGTCACACGAGTTTTCGAAGCACTGTATCGTCCTAATTTTTTGTTTACGTGAAAAAATAAAAAATATGTGGTCATTATTTTTTGGAAATCTATCTGACGGACTAATTAGTTTTTTTTTGTCCGATCCCCTATTGATCAAGTTAATGTTTACTCAACCCTTGCCTTAATTGTTGGTTTTTATCAAATCCTTTATTATCGTGATTGATAAACAAATTGGCGACAACGAGGCAAATTAATTATACTGAGGCATGGTTTGATTTATCTAGTTAATTTTATTGGTCTAGTAATCGCTAGCGTTACTACTGAGCATTAGGTCCAGGGCCTGCAGTCTCTACACTAATAACAGCGCTACGAATGTCGCTAAGTCGTAAAATCGTAAAATTTCTTTAATAGGTTTTCAATCTTATGCTGTTGAAATAAGGTTGGAAATCTATTTAAGAAATTTGACATCGATACGACGTAGAGACATTCGTAGCGCTGTTATTAGTGTAGAGACTGCAGGCCCTGGGTTCGATTCCCAGAACGAACAAAGAGTTATTGGGTTTTTTCAGTACAAGCCACTGAGTCTGGATTTGTGTTAGTAATAAGCTCGACATATACATAACTGACGAAATGTGCGTGTCCGATTCGATACACCTCTGCCTTACCCTTGGGGATTATAGGCGTTATTTTATCTAAAAACAATAAAAACATTTTCTTCCCTAGTATTATTATTGTTTTCATTATAGTTTCACAATCAAAATAGCCTTCTATGTGGCCTAAACAAAGTGGATTACCTTCTTTTTTTATTTAAGAAATCTTTTTTTACTTTTACAGAAAGCCCCAAGCTGACTTCGTGTTTGATACTTACGAGAAGACTGTGCCGATGTCCACGTACCTGGTAGCCTTCGTGGTGTCCAAGTTTATCTCCGTTCAGAGCCCCGCTGAGCTGTCTGACACCAAGTTCAGGATCTGGGCTAGGAGTGATGCCATTGATCAGGTAAATTGGGAATTACTACTTTATTTAGCAAGATGAACAGTAGTCCGATCAATTTAGACATCCATGGTTACACTAATTCCCACCCGGCTGAAAATTGGTAGGATTGTTCAATTTACCATTATAAATGAAATGTGAAAAGTCCATCGATCCGACACCTGGAAAAAAAAAATCGAGGTCACAAAAACGGGTTTTTTTGCGATTTTCAGCAAAGCGGTAAGTTTTATCATAAAATTAGCTCAGACAAAATTATAGATCAGACAATAATGTATAAAAATGTTCCTAAACTTTTATTTCTGAAAGCCACCGTTTTTGAGATATATCGATTCAAAAAGTTGAAAGAGTGGTAATCTAAGCACGCGCGTAGTTTAATACGTGGTGTGGTGAACGCAATGCTTTTCATCGTGTCTTGCGTGTCCTGTTGCCTGTTCACCACAGGAACTGATAGATGCTACCAAAAGCGCCAAACTGCTACTTGTAGCTCAGTTCAGGGGCGACAGAGTTTAAATTGCCATCGACTCGCTAAGAAGAAAAAGAACAGGGGCTGTGACTGTTGGTCTAGTGGTCGCACACACGACTGCTGAGTTTGATTTGAGAGTTTTGGGTTTGATTCGTCGGTCGAGTCAAATATTCTTGGCTTATTATATATGTTGATGTATAAGGACAAGTCTTTTGTGATATTATTTAAGGTCCCATTAAAATAGGTGGACAAATTTTAACACAGGCATTCAGTAGGTCTAACCAAAGATATAAACAAAAAAAACATCAAATAAAGTGATTTTTTTTTAAATAATTCATTGCCGGCACTCTAGAACAAACTCATCCTTTATGAGTAGGTACTTAAATGCGTTTTTCTTATTATTTTTTTTACCATCGTCCTTATTTTGGTGGTCAAATGATTTCTGAAATTTTGTCCACCTATTTTAATGGGACCTTTTAAAGCCTAATAAGTTATGCAGATATTTTAATTGTGAATGTCCAGATTACAACTGTTTGTAAGAGCTTTCTCAGGTATTTTTCTTCTGATTCCTGCAAAATTATTAACGTTAGATACAGAAATGTTTCAGTGAATTCCTCATTTTTCTTCTGCTAGACTGTAATGTTTTTATTATCGACTAATCAAACGACCTGCATGGAACAGTCAGAAAGCCTTTGCCAGCAGTGAGATGATACAGTCTAACAGTCGTAATCATCATCAACAGCCTATTAATGTTCCCACTGCTGGGACACAGGCCTCCTCTTTTTTAGGAGGGAATGGAAAATCTACCACGCGGGCCCAGGCGGATTGGTAGATGTCACATGTCTTCGAATTTTTTGGTTCTAAGACAAATATAGATTTTTTGGTCCTCACGATGTTTTCCTTCACCGCTTTGAGAGCAGTGGTGATGAAATAAATTACACAAAGTAATGCGCCTGCTTGGGTTCGAACCCACGACCTACTGTTTGTAAGTCGGAGCCACAACCACTGGGCCAAAGTCTAACAATAACGATAACTAATCAAACTCTTCTGGTCCACAGACAGCCTACGCTGCAGTAACCGGCCCCAAGTGCCTGACGTACTTCGAGCAGTGGTTCAACATATCCTACCCGCTGCCCAAACAGGACATGATCGCTATCCCGGACTTCTCGGCCGGAGCCATGGAGAACTGGGGCCTCATCACCTACAGGGAGACGGAACTGCTGTATGATGAGAACCAGTCTTCGTTCTTGAATAAGGAGAGGGTCGCTGAGGTAAGAACTTGGAGAATTGTGCAGTTCAGGTACATACACCGTCACCTCTTTCTGCGAAGTAGTCATGCTAGCGAAGGAGGTGGCAGAACGTGAAAGAGAGAGATCCTCTCGTCCAGCCGTCGCAGGAGACGCTCCGAGCGTCGGGAGCCAAGTGATGGCTTCCGGCAACCGTATATGCGGGCCTGTTGACGGCGAGTAATGGGCTAGCTCACCGTCCGTCTGTCTTATGACGACAGTCAGTGTCGACGGCGCGTTCGTGTTCCACGCGGGCTTCAAAGTGATGTCAGCACCACTGACCGGGTCCACAAGGGCTGACGCCAGCCGGGGCTGCGGGTTGTTCGAAAGAGATTTACCGGCCTCCTTTTTTAAAGACTTTAAAAATACATGACTAACGTAACCTCCCCATACACAGGTAATAGCTCACGAGTTAGCCCACCAGTGGTTCGGCAACCTGGTGACCATGAAGTGGTGGTCAGACCTCTGGCTCAACGAGGGTTTCGCCACCTTCGCAGCGTCCGTGGCCGTCAACTCAGTGGAACCGACCTGGAACGCAGACAAGGGCTATGCGGTCGATAATATGCTCTCTGTACTGAGTCTAGATGCTTTGGAGTCTTCACATCCTGTGAGTATAATTTGATGATGGTTTTATTTTAATTTTATTTATTGGGAAAAAAAAAACAGTACAATACATTACATGAATATAAAAAAAATATAGGTACATAAATATTTAACCAAAACCCTACCTTCTTCCAAATAAAACAAGGTTGTCTGTTTAATTTAAATGAAAGTTGGTTGTAGCACCTTTCCATTCGGCGAAAAAATATCTGTAGGTAACACAAATGAAAGAGAGATTCCGGCTCCTTTTAAAATTGTTTTTAGAGTTCAAGATAAAAAAAAGTTACCCAAACCTAAATAGCCATGTTGATTATTCGCAGGTGTCAGTCCCCATCGACGACCCGAAGCGTATCTCGGAGATCTTCGACGAGATCTCGTACCGCAAGGGCTCCACGCTCATCCGCATGATGACCATGTTCCTCGGAGACGAAATTTTCAGGAAGGCTATTAACAAGTAAGTTATTGGTACAGAAGTATGTAAGAACTGTTTTTTTGGTCAGCAATGGTAGTTCTCAGAGGAGTATTTAGTAATCCTACATTTCGACAGTTAAGCTTCTTAATGCGGTTTATTGTGATGATTGAACAGCTTTACCCCCAAGCAAAGCTGTTCAGCTATCACAATCAACCAGGCACAAGTCCTTGCTCCTGATTGATCCCTAATGGAAATCCCAATAACACTTTGCACATTCAGGTAATCTAATCTAGAATCACATGCTGGGCTGCGGCGCCGGTGGCCCCTAAAAGGAGGCAGTCAGAGTTACCTAATCCAGTTTATATAATTCCTTATAAGTAACTCACTGGCCTATGTCCAGCAGTGGACGTCTTTTGGCTGAAATGATGATGATGATGATGAACTCACTGTCTCACTAAATCACCTCGATATTCTAAAACTCAAAACACCGCCACCAATATAACCGAAGATAGCCGAATTAGACCGGCCACATGTGTCGTATGACAGAGGGGCTATGGGCTAATTTCTAACGGCATCGCGGCTAACCCAGAAAGAGATGACGTAGGACTAATCATCATCGTCCACTGCTGGACATAGGCCTCCCCCAGGTGTCGCCACATTGACCGGTCTCGTGTGCATCGCACCCAACGGATCCCAGCAACCTTCACCAGGTCATCGGTCCACCTAGTGGGAGGTTGCGCAACGCAGCGTCTCCCAGTGCAAGGACGAATAAATTCTGTCTCATATTTATTTCTATTACCACCACAGGTACCTCATCAAATACTCATACCACAACGCGGAACAAGATGACCTCTGGCGCGAACTGACAGCCGTGAGCCAGGAGTACGGTGGTCTGACCAGGAACGTGACCGTCAAGGAAATCATGGACACGTGGACCAAGCAGACTGGATACCCCATCCTCAATGTTGTCAGGGATTATGAAGACAAGTCGCTTACTATTACTCAGGTGAGGTCCTCATCATTACTCTCCTGAGCTTTCTTAGTTTTTGAGTAGCTTTCTTCCATACGTCTTCTATTAGTATTCATCTCACAAACAATAGGACAATCCCTGAAAATCCTACCTGTCCTGTTTGCACACCACAGGAGCTGATGGACGCTACTGTAAGTGGGCTGACTCAATTAAAACAGTCATCGACATGTGCTAAGAAAAAGTAATTTCAGTCGTCACTCCCCTTTCTAGCTATACAATATTTCGCACAGTCCATTCATTGTTTCTTTGGTCTTGACTTACTGTTATAGCCATTCACATTCGTACTTAAAACTAACATTTCGAAAAGAAGATTTTTCTGTACCTCTTCTTTCGGATCTTCCTCTTTTGTGTCTGCCTTTGGTAAGAATGGTTGCCAGACTTTTGGCCTATCAAAAAATGGACAATCAATCTTGTCGGAACCAACCATTCGTGCATTCCGAAGCACACGGGCGTCTTATATACAACTAGCGGACGTCCCGCGGTTTCACCCGCGTAGATCCCGTTCCCGTAGGAATATAGGGATAAAATGTTATGTTACTCGTGGATAATGTAGTTTTCGAATGGTGAAAGAATTTTTAAAAACGGTCCAGTAGTTTTTAAGCCTATTCATTACAACCAAACAAAGTTTTCCTCTTCATAATATTAGTGTAGATTAACGGTCATTCATCCAAAACCTGGCCTCGGGAAGCGGGTTAACAGGTTGGTTGGAAACCAAGCTATTGAAGATTCGACCATTTTCTCTCTCTCTGTTGCACGTTTCCTCTCTAATTCGAATCAGCTGCTTCATGTAACCCTTTCCTCCACAGAGACGTTACTTCTCGCTGGCCGCTAAGAAGGCTACGCGCGTGTCGTGGTGGGTGCCGCTGAGCGTGGCGTCGCAGGGGGAGCAGGCGGGCGCGGCGCCGCTGCTGTGGCTCGCCGCCAACGAGGGCGTGGCTGACATGCACAGCTTCCAACACAGCTCCGCGAGAGACGAGTGGGTGCTGTTCAACTATGATATGATCGGTGAGTCGAGGGTTTAGCAGTTAGCTGTAGAACCTGTCGGGACTGCCGATTGTTCGAAAGAGATACCGCGGCCTCAACACGATAAGCTAAGAAGGAACATGGGTGGTTTTTAGTCAGTAGAAGTCTGAAACTACCTACGGCTCTGCCCAGAGCGGGAGGAGTCATTTGATGATTTACACCCTCAAAAAAAAAGCTGAAGAAGCTGTTTCATTTAAGTAATATTACGGTACTGGTTTATGAGAGGCTGGTGTCTGCATTAGGAATCATCATCATCATGATGTGAATGAGTGATGGGCAGAGTTAGAAGAAGACTAGAAGTCGAGTCTTCTCTTCACACATTCCGGAGACCTCAATTAATCCAAAAGGTCTATAGGTTTTCAATCAGTGCGTTCATCTGTCTGTTATGGTTTTCGACGGCGAAATAAGACGAGGACATTCGGTAGAAAACCCGATCAACGTCCAGGGTAACTGACCTGACGCCGTCGCCTCCTTCTGCGAAGCAGTGATGCTAACGAAGGAGGTGGCGGAACGAGAGAGGGAGAGAACCTCTCAAACGTCCCAGCCGCCGCGGAAGGCGCTCCGGGCGTCGGGGGTCACGCGATGACCTCCGGCCACCGTAGACGCGGGCCTGTGGACGGTGAGTAACGGGCTAGCTCGCCGTCCGGCCGTCGTCATGACGGCAACAGACCGTGTCGGCGGCGCGTACGTGTTCCACGCGCGCCTCATAGAGATGTCAGCAAGGAGGGGCCCGCAAGAGCCGACGCCCGTCGGGGCTGTGGATATCGAAAGGTTACCGCGGCTCCGACACAAGGGCGAAGAAGAAGGAACATGGGTTTGGTTTTTAGTCAGTAGAAGTCTGACACTCCCCTTCGCTCTGCCCAAGAGCGGGGGGGGGTTATTCGATGATTTTCCACCCACCAAAAAAAAAAAAAAAAAATGGTAACTGACCTACAATGGGCCGGTCATATCAGCCATGGAATGTTAGATCCTTCAACCTATAATGGTTAAGTTAGTTGCCATAGCCCAGTTTTTCCTACACAATATCCTACATGGAAGATCTAATGTGAACCATTAACCTGGTGAAGGCCACGGAAATCCGCTGGAAGTGAAAAGCACTGAACTGGCCAAAGTGGCAAAGCTCATGGGAAGCAATGGACGCGTATAATCTGATATAATGATGATGATAACCCTTTTTTTTTTGGGGGGGGTGGTAAATCATCAAATAACTCCTCCCGCTCTGGGCAGAGCGGAAGGGAGTGTCAGACTTCTAGGTACTGACTAAAAACCACCCATGTTCCTTCTTTGCCCTTGTGCCAAGGCCGCGTTATGATCCTTCGTTAGACCTTTCGATAATCCGCAGCC
This sequence comes from Diarsia dahlii, assembly GCA_949775195.1. NCBI lineage: Eukaryota > Metazoa > Arthropoda > Insecta > Lepidoptera > Noctuidae > Diarsia > Diarsia dahlii. Next base: position 17,662,841 of record OX459213.1, read on the forward strand.
CCGACCGGCGTCGGCCCTTGCGGGCCCCTTCCATGTATGATGATAACCCTCAATAACAAAGTCAGCCTTGTATTTCATTCATCATCATCATCATAATTTCAGCCGGTCCCCCGAGTGAGCCCCCGCAACCTTCACCAGGTCATCGGTCCACCTAGTGGGAGGCCTTCCAACGTGTATTTTATTTTATTTAAACAAATGTGTGACCTCCCTCAGCCCCCTACCGCGTAAACTACGACGCTCGCAACTGGCAGCTGCTGACGACGGCGCTGAAGGGCGGCGACTACACGCGCGTGCCCGTGCTGGGCAGGGTACAGCTGCTGTCTGACGCCTTCGCCCTCGCCTGGACCAACCATCTCGACTACAATACTGCTCTCAAGTAAGCACTTTATTTAACGCTTTAAATATGACGAACAAGAACAGAGCAGCGGTGGCCCAGTGGTGGCGGCCCCGACTTACGAACAGTGGGTCGTGGGTTCGAACCCAGGCAGGCACATTACTTTGCGTAATTTATTTCATCACCGCTGCTCTGAAAACGGTGAAGGAAAACATCGTGAGGAAACCAGCATGTATTAGAACCAAAAAATTCGAAGACATGTGACATCTACCAATCCGCACTGGGCCCGCGTGGTGGATTATAGCCCATTCCCTCTCAAACAGAGGAGGCCTGTCCCAGCAGTGGGAACATTAATAGGATGTTGATGATGATGACGAACAACCATATTTCTTTGTTATTCTGTCTTTCGGTTCATTATTTATTTATTTGTCACCAGCTGATGCCCGCGGTTTCAACCGCGCGGTTGTCGGTTATCGCTACCGATGCCGGTTATCCCGACCAAAAGTAATATTTTCGTACCCCCATTTCAACCCCTTGAATAAAGTATTTTTTTTTATTAAAAAGTAACCTATGTCGTTTCTCGGGTATCAAAATATCTCCATACCAAATTTCATGCAAATTGGTTCAGTAGTTTAGGCGTGATTGAGTAACAGACAGACAGACAGAGTTTGGCGACTTGGTTTTACATGCCGTCAACAAATATCTCAGGCATGTTGGTTTCCTCACAATGTTTTCGTTTACCGAAGCAAGTGAAAATATAATACGCCCTGAAGGAACAATCAGAGGTGCGTGCCTTGGGTTCGCAAACGCAATCGAGACCTGTGACTTGGCTGGCAGTTTACTAGTGACTAGACTAGCACTGCTTTATTTTGGTCCATTGATCGAGTAGATAAAAATAGAATACGATCAATCGCCCATATCGCAATTAGGAGTAGCGATTATGTTTTGTTGAACGGTGGAAAAAATAAATAGGGTCTAGTATCATCAACATCATCATCATTTCAGCCAAAACACGTCCACTGCTGGACATTGGCCTCCCCCAGGTGTCGCTTTGGTCTAGTATCAGCTTTGTTAATATTTCAGTGAAAATGAAACTGATGCCTAATACCTCTTCTCCTTTCCCTCTCCAGTGTAGCAAGTTACCTCCAACGCGAGACCGACTACATGCCCCTCTCCACGGGTCTGAAAGCCCTCTCCAAGATAGAGAACGTACTCAAGCGCACTCCCGACTACGGCGCCTTCCAGAAGTTCGTGAGGAAACTCATCGGAGAGACGTATGAGAGGGCCGGAGGACTCGCCACTAAGAAGATCCTCAATGGAAAGGATTTGAATAGTGTTAAGATGCAGGTTCGTGGAGTTTTTATTCCTTTTAATTTGTTTTGGAAAAGTTCCTACTCAAGAATCCTGTATTTTTGTTGTACTGTTTTTTTTTTTTTATATAAAACGTTGCCCCTCACTAGGAATTTATCCTGTATCGTGGGTGCGTTCACATACACAAACACACCCAGACCCGAAACAACTATCTGTAGGCCATACAAATATTTGTTCCGTGCGGGGATCGAACCCGCGACACTCAGCGCAGCAGTCCAATCGCTCAGCCAATGCGCCAACCGTGCCGTCCACAAAAATATTGCGTGGGTCTGATTTAATAATAACTCGAAAACAATAAACAGATTTTTCCACAATTTTATCATTATTAATTATTTAACTTGCTACAATGCTGGGTGCATTGCAGTGTATACAGCCAAGTTCTTAATTACTCTTGTAATTTTCTTTAAATTTTTGCAACTAATTTGGCTATTCGAATTTGATTTATTTTACGACTCATTGTATTTTACATGATTGTTTTTTTGTATTAAATAGATATTTAAATCCAATTTCAATCTGTAAGCTGCCTTTCTTAGTCTGTTCTAAGCTAATACATAATTAATATAAACGTTTTAGGTGACACTCAGTGGGTGGGCGTGCCGTATGAAAGTGCCCGGCTGTGAGGAGAATGCCATGCAGCTGTTCCAGCAGTGGATGGACTCCGAGAACCCTGACGAGAACAACCCGTGAGTTAACTACTTTTGTTGATGTTCTTCTTCTTCTTATGGTGTCGATGGCATCCGGGGCTGCGGGACTGCTCGCAAGAGATACCGCGGCCCCGGAACACAAAGAAATAACATAGGTGGGTTTTAGAAGTCTGAATCTCCCTTTCGCTCCGCCCAGAACTGGAGTTTGATGAATGATTTCCCATCCGCAAAACAGGGTGTCAATTCAATTTGAATTTAATCAGCCTAAAACTTCAGTAGCGTCCATTAGTTCCTGTAATGAGCAACAGAACACGCAGGATATTAAGTACCCCGTCGTTTGTGGAACAGCACCACATTTACACTCTCTTGTTCGTTAAATAATAATAAAAATAAAAATAAAATCATTTAATTCAAGTATCAGTGACTCATAATAGAAATAATATTACATTCACAGTCACATTACATACACAACATTAAATTCATTAACAATTTTATTTAGCACGGCGAGTACAAGCTAGCTTAAACCTTAACGTTGTAATAATAAGGCTCAAGTCAGCCTGCACCCACCGCCCCGTTTTCGGTACGCTCGGGACTAGAGAGGTCAATTAAGTTAAAGTTAGATGCTTGACAGTGTGTTGCCAAGTTATAAATTAATATAATCGTGAAATAAAATTTGAAATGTTTTTTTTTATGGTAAATAAATAAATTGATTATGGTAAATAGTACTTAGTTATTTCGATTTGGTGATTGACAAAGTACAATTGATTAAAGTGATGCAAACTGCTCAATGCAAAAACTTCGTGTGACGTCGCCGATTCTTGCAATACCATGGCACAATCCTTTTTGAGTTCTACTAATTTCACCTATGAACAATTACTGTACATGAACTTTAAATAAATAAAATTAAGAGTGTCGGCCATTCGAGAGAGTAAACAGCAGTCATTTGATTCTGACTTCAATGCTTCTAGATAACCGTTAATAATTGAATGATTCCTATCCACAGCATCCCCCTAGACCTGCGTCGCACAGTATACTGCGTGGGAGTGTCCCGCGGATCTGTGCTTCACTGGAGGTTCGCTTTGGCGAGGGAACAGCGAGCCAACGTCGCCTCAGCAAGGGATGCACTGCTGCAGGCCCTGACCTGTACCAAGGAGATCTGGATACTGGCGCAGTAAGTGTCAAAGTTGAATAAATAAAAACGGTCTGTTTTATTGAAGGTTGTGAAAAAGTGGCTACTTACTGGCTAAGTGGAAGGTAATGGGCTAAGAAAATTCGTCGTTTTTTTCTTAATATTATTCCACTGCTGGACAAGGCTTCCATAGCCTTCTACTCTTCTCTATGTGTGCGGTTTTCTCCGTCCAATTTTGAATTCAGGCCTCAATTCAAACGACGACACCCGTCTTCTGATACCCACTGCGTAATGACTGGCACATCAGCGATTCCAGTTTATGCAATGCGTATTCTGTCACTAAGCTGAATACCCATAATGCTTCGCTCCATCACCGTTTGGCAAACCTACATGTAAATGCATTTACACTTGAGTTATTCCTGCTGAACAATTCCCCTCTCCCTCAGATACCTGGAGTGGACGATTACAGAAGGTTCGGAGGTACGTCGACAGGATGCTGGAGCAGTCATCGCTAACATCATCCGCTCACCGGTGGGCTACTACGTTGCGAAGGACTTCGTGTATGAGAGGATCGAGGATATTTCCAATGCGTGAGTACCTTTGCCTAATAACCCGTCAAGATCATTTTCCAACTAGGTTCACCTTAATGTGTCTCGTGTCTATCGGTATTAAAAAAAACCTGTAAACGTGTTCATCTTTGGCCAAGCTTTTTCTCAACTATGTTGGGATCTGCGTTTAGCATAATTACAGCTAGTCTCAAACCAAGTCCCAAAATAAAAAGAGAAAGAGGGCATTGATGTTCCTATTCTTATTTAAAATACACAGTACGAGTACGCATGAAAAATAAAATATGTCCCAAAGCGTTACACCTACATTTTGCCGTATTTGTGTATGCATAGCACATTCAGCTTTCTAGTGACCTAAATGGTAGGTCATGTAATAAAAGAACGTCAAGCACATACGTTTTATGTTTCTGTTATTTTAGAAAGCTATATATACAATTTTGTGTACTTGGGGAAGGCTTCTGCCTTTTGCTTTTGACTTTTGAGTATGTATTTTGGGGCAATAGTCCTATTCCGTGCACAAGCAAATAAACCATGATCCCAGCTAAGAAGCTCGACGAGAGCAAATATGTTTACTAATTCACATGATTTTAAATTTATATTCATGTCTCGTTTCAGCTTCAAGGGCCAGGGTCGTCGCATCGGCCAGATCGTGAAGGTCCTGCTGGAACAGTTCACCACGCAGACAGAATTGGATAACGTAAGTTTTTACCTAGATTGTGTTTATATCTCAACAATCCATTCTTGGCCTCATATTTTACATTTTATCCCAAGATTTTTCTTTCAAGTGTTTATCGTCTTCTGAATTTGTGAGTACCTATACGGTGGTTACGAGGTCTCCCTTATCACATCGTTTTTCTTTCTCTCCATCACCAGTTCCTATCCTGGCGCGAGAAGAACGCGAACTATCTGGCTGACTCGAAGCTGGCTGTAGAGCAAGCCATCGAGAAGGCCAAGGTGAACATCGACTGGATCGCCAAGAACAGACGCGCCGTCGTCGACAAGCTCAGGGAGTTCTCCACGTAAGGACCTTGCTTACGATGCGCTGTAGACATTTGTCAGGGGAACAAATTAATTAGCTATATTGCTGTGAATTGTTTGTAAAAAGCACTTTTACACGTCAAAAATTAAGAGATCGGTGTTTCTATATGAAGTGACATTTTGACGTATCTTCAGCTCATTGGCTCCGGAATATATTACCCAATATCTCTTGGTTGACTGCACAATTGTGTAATAGAAGCTATAACGAAGTAAGGGCGAACTTCACCTATCAATCTGTTTCCAAAAGTAAAATAAAGAAATTTTTAAAATGTCCAGACATAATCTTGGTCATGAAATTTATGAGGACCATGCAGATTAATGACTGAGATGGTCTTTAGAGGAAAGATTCAGATTAAGGTTAAAGCATAGCTAAGATTTTAATTATACTAAGCATAATTCGCATTATTCTTATGGAAATAAGGTTCAATAACGTATGCCTTAAGTGGCACTCTTGCATTCCCCTGACAAAATATCCAAATACTAGTGAAATTTTTTGCACTAAGCGGCCACGATGGCGCCAAGCATTGGAGTGTAAAATGCTTCTTTCAGTAGATCTAAGTAGTTAGTAACGTAATTTAAGTAGACATTACATGTATTAATTTGTGTATGTGTACTTACTGTGATTGCTTTTGTTTCTTAAAAATCCGCTTGCAATGGCAATTCTTGGTATTTAGGCAATTTAATTCTAAGATTGTATTAATTTGCCAAGAATTGCGCTATTTTTGTTGCCGCTGCATAAGCAAGCCGCAGCCTTCTCAGTTTTATGTATTTACAGCATGTTTTCGCTTTGTAAGAAATTGCAACAAGCTATATTTTGTTCAAGATTAAATGCACTAAATATTTTGCGATTTCTCAGAAACCAACTGTCGTCAAATTACTATAATTATTTACAAAATGTAAAATAGTACCTATATAGTTTCGCGCGTTATTTTTTTATGACAAACTTCGATCAATAATAGATGACAAATTATGTAGAAAAGGATCATCTTCATACTTATATACCCATTTTTTTGCATAATTTTTTCGCAGAAAGTACTTAACTCATAAAAGAACAAAATAGTAATTTCTCAGATGTCTTTTATTCAAATAATTCTTAGAATTAAAAGTAGTTAGACAAATTATACAGGGTTACTTTTGATAAGTTGGTGAAACTTTACCGACCGAATGGGTCTAGTCAAAGAGATGCAGGATGCAATCTCTAGTAAAATTTCATTATTATCAATTTTAAAAACGTTAAAAAATAAAGCTAGACAAGCACTTACAATACTCTTGGAAGGATTAAATACGATTTTGATCAGCTAATACAAATACCATCGCGTCTAAAAAGTTTCGCCATTAAATTTAAAAGTACCCTGTATAACATTAAGTTTATTTTTAGTCCACGCCGACAATCTGCAACTCCGTGGAAGGGACGACCTATGAACGTGATGTTACAGTCTATATACGCGATACATAACATATCTGGGGAACGGATGAGGCCGTTTGCGTATTATGTAGGGAAATAAAACAAATTTGACTATTATTGTGCTTCAAATCTGTGATATTTTGACACTTTCAGTTAACAAGAGAGAAGGATAGACTACGTTCCTTTGATATTATTGTACCTTTCATTTTGCATCACTGCTTAAAAGAGACATCTTAATTTGCATGCAGAGTCTTTGGTCAACTGGACACACTCGAACTGGACCCACGAGTTAAATCAAACAAATCACATTTTAAATTGTTTTTGTTGATAGTTTTATTGTGGGTCCAGTTGTAAGCGGGTCCAGTTGACCAAAGACTCGCAGTAGGTACAAGATTGCTACCGAGTTGTTGCCACCCACATGTCGGGCATAATCACAGTGATTCTTATTCTCGTTGCAATATGGTTGTTGTTGTCAACGGTAAAATAATTATGAAATAACACCACTGATACCACTCTCGCTGTTACTGTTTAAGCTTAGCTTTGCTATACAAACATGATAACAACCAAAATAGAAGACAACAAGCAGACGAGTTATTTATAAACGCCTTTTAAAAACCTAGTTCTGCAAGAAATATTTTTATAGCGTTTATAAATGTGGTACGTGCACACACGTGGTTTGCGCGTTTATACTGTTTTAGGTCCCCCAATAAATAAAAGAAATAAGAGGTAATGTAAATACGTAGCTAGGGACTTGGCTGTGCCACACTACCGAGCAAATTTAATTGACTAGAAAAACACTATTTTTTTCTTTTATTTTTTATGTTTGAATCTGAATAGTTGTTACCAGTTATCGAATCCTATTTTATTTCGTTTTACGCAAGCAGCCTCAGATATTTTTGTTAATTTAGTTGAGATTATGACATTTTCTATAATATTATAAGTTTTAGATGAATCTTGAAAGTAAAATCTAAATAATTATGTTTTATTTTTATTTTATTCATTATGTTGTGCAATGATGATTTTAATTCTATTTTAAATGACTAATAATTATGTTGAAATACTGTTGGCATCATTTTTCATAGATTATTTATTGTTATTAATAGTATTTAATATAATAATTCCGTCCAGTACAAGTTAATATGCATAATATTGAGAACAATCGTTACTTAATTCGTAGAAATAGAATTAAAAATAAAAGTGTCATTACTTATTTATTGATTTGTTTTTATTTTTTTCTTCGTTTTTATTTTTTCTTTAAGGTTTTTTTTGTATTCCACGTCTGCACATAATCTAAGTAAGTACCCTTGTTTTTTTTTTTTATTTCCAAAATTCTGGAAAATTGGCCTGGTAAAGTAGGTGTGTGTACTTCTTTAGTAAATGCAATACGCCTCAGCCTACCTACTTATATTTTTTTTTTGGAAATGGAACAGTAGTAAAGTTATGCCCACATGTGACTGTTCATCAACCCTAAGCCCCTTTACCCTAAGCTTCGTTATCAGCTCTTATCTCAATTTCGGCGCAGCATGCATGTCTCCCTATAACCTACTTTTCTACTAAGTATGCGTCTTTTAAGAAAGGAGGTGACCTCCTCTTTTCTATAGCCATATCATCCTTCACACACTCTATCGTTTCTTTGGTCTTCATCTACTCTTTTAGCTTTCGTCACGACAGTTTCCTCTGCATTTAACTTTAAGTTTAATTTTCCTTAAATAACATCAATGCTCGTTTTCACTAACAATGAGGCACACTTAAATGACCGCATGAATAAGCAGCTCCCAGCTTTTTATTAATCTTCTACTAGACAGTGTTACTAAAACAGAGTTGAACTATTCACACTTTGGTGCTAAGCACCCAGCATAGGGGTCGAACAATAATTCGTTTGTGTACCCACACATCTATAAGTAGCTATAGATGGCTTTTCCTGACAAAAAAAAATCTTTTCGGTCCGTCAGTTAGATTATTTTTCGAAAAATATTGGATACGTGTTTTGTTTTATCAAAATAATAAAAAAAATTACGTAGATAAAACGCCTCAAAGATTATGAGTGGAGGATTTAGACGTCACACGAGTTTTCGAAAGACGGAGACGAAAGACTGTTTTTGTATCTTCTTAATTTTTTTTTGTTTACGCGAAAAAAGAAAGAATATTATTATTATTTATTTATTTATTTAAACTTCATGCACAAACGTGGTACATGGGCGGACTTAATGCCACAAGGCATTCTCTACCAGTCAACCTTAGGGTCAAACAGGACATCATTGTGGTAGAGTACAAAAATAAATAAATTAGGAGAATACTTACTTGGAGAATATGTGTCCAATATTTTTTTGGAAATCTATCTGACGGACTAATTAGGTTTTTTTGTCAACTACCCTATTTCGGGCATACAAAAAAAATGATATTTTGAACTTGGCACCGAAAGTGTACATCGAGAATACAAACAAGGCCTACCATAACGTCTAAAAACGGTCCGAACTTATTCTTAATCCAGTGTCGAAAAAGAGATGGCACTAGACACCCTGTATAGTTCTATCACGTTTCCACACTGGAATAAGATTAAAGTTAGGACTGTTTTAAGACGTTATAGTACACCAGGTTTCCAAATAACATCACTGATTGCAGGGAGGATGACTTCGCAAGCAACAGCCAAGACCGCATGGTACACCTGAGTCTGACTCTGCCGAACGTGGCGACAGTGAGCGGTCTACATGTGATCATTGCGAGTCTTGTACTCACTCACCTGTTCATTGTATGAGAAACTATTACTATTTATATCATGATACTTATTGTTGTTTTACTTCTATTTTTCTTTCCTTATACTTTCCGAGGCGACACGACTGGCTTTTGACAAAAAGGACTCGTAATGTGAAGATTATATAGACATATACCTATACAAACCAGCAGTTGAAGTCGGGCTGTGGATGATTATGATGACATACTACAGCGAAATTTGCCTCAGCTACCACTTTCTGGGTTGTATCATCATCTGCCTAGCTACTTGGGGTCGGCTTCGAATCTAACTGGGTGCATCTGAATACCATTATTTTGAATCATTCCCACTAGTTCTACTGCACAGTTCTACGATAGAACTAGTGGGAACTTTTTTTATTTTTTTTTCCCACTAGTTCTACGATTCAATGTGGTACGAAATCGTAGAACTAATCCCTCTCCTCCTTCCTACTTCTGTTCTCCTGTTAGTTTGTCCCGTAGTTGTACCCTAAACTGTGTGATAGAACGAATGAGAAACTTGAGTCCCGCAGGTTTTACGATTTTGTAACACACCGTAGATCCATTGACTTTTCGTTCCCATTAGTTTTACGATTTCGTACCACATTGAATCGTAGAACTAGTGGGAAAAAAAATTAAAAAAAGTTTCCACTAGTTCTATCGTCGGACTGTGCAGTAGAACTAGTGGGAATGATCCATTATTTTACGTATAGCTTTCTATCTGACCTCCACAACCCAGATAGTACAGGGTAACACGATACCCTTTGGTGAGACCGGTTGACAGACTTTCAGGCCACTGACTACCTGTAACAACTGCCAAAAATTTGTACAACAGCTGAACTTACTTTCCGAGGCACGGACGAAGCTCTGTACATAATGAGTGCTTAAGGGGACGGTGAACGAACATTCTCCATACAAACGTAATACCAAAATCATTCGCGATACGAACATATTACCAACTTAAAATTATGTTATTCGGATACAGACGATATTTATCTAGGTTCCTATTAAACTTTGTTTTTAAAACATTTACTATTTACGAAATGCAAGCGAATTGCTATTTACTATTGACGAAATGCAATTCGCTTGCATTTCGTAAATAGTAAATGTTTAAAAAAAAAAGTTTAATAGGAACCTAGATAAATATCGTCTGTATCCGAATAACATAATTTTAAGTTGGTAATATGTTCGTATCGCGAATGATTTTGGTATTACGTTTGTATGGAGAAATGTTCGTTCACCGTCCCCTTAACCATCCACGAACCACAAACTAAGCAACCGCGGCTTAACCTATATTATAGACCCGAGCGGCCACGAGTTCGAGCTGTGTATGCTGCTATGCTGGCGTGATATGTCTAAAGGAATTCATGAAGAAAATAAAAGTAAAGTATATTTCGATATATCTATATTGTATAATAAAAACTTCAGTGTATACTTACAAAACTACAGTAAATAATACTTTACAAAATGCTTCAATTTCGACGTCAACGCAATGGCACCGCGGGTAACTTTAGTGTACAATCAATTGTAAACTTGCACATGTCTAAATACAACAGTTCTACCCAACAAGTAATATGAATAACAAAAAATAACGAAATGAAAAACGTACATTGTGCATTTTGGACTTTGATACCAATTAAACATCTGAAAAAATACTGAAAACTGGCGTGATACTTTCTGGCCGCGCCACAGTCGCGTTTTGAATCGGGGTTAACATTAGCTCATAAAATGTGATATTTATCATAGTTAAAATTGGTTTTGAACTCCCGATATTTTGGCGCTGGCAAGCGCTACTAGCTACTCTATCGGATAAACTCCAGACAGATAAGTTAGTTAGTGACCATCTGTTTAAAAACTTATATTGTGATGAAATGTAACTCATGAAAGGGCATTGAACGTATTTAGACATGTACAAAATAATGGAAGCAAATTCTCAGTAACACATCATTCAATAATATAAACTTTACATCATTAACATAAACCTTAGAGTATTCAGATCATGACGTTATTAACTAAAACTAATAAGTCACAAAATTATATTAATTAAATATAATTGTCATATTGTCTCGGTCAAATATCTTGAAAGTAGTATTTAAAATAACTTACGTTATATAATTATCATTTTGAGTACAAAAAGTTAAAGAAATTAATAATTGAACATTTATTTCTCGATTGTTTGAATATCGATAATTATTTAGACTCGAGATCTAGCGGAATAACAATTGCATAAAAAACTTTCTCATTTCGTCACAGTAAAAAATGCAATAATGTTGCATTTGGAAAAAATAAATGCTGTAATCACAATCAATAATTTTGGAATCATTATAAATACAAAACTTACTAATATAATTTTTAAAACACAACCTATTACCAATTTTAAACTAATGCACAAATTGTTCGATGCCAATATTATTCCTAAAAATAATTTAAAATTCCGTCATAATAATATTTTTCTTTTTTTATACTAGTCAACATTTAATATTTACGCTAATGGCAACACTGACAAAGATGGCGGATAATACAAATACAATTGGCACTACTACACTCGTAAGGCACTTTTTGTGTACTTTTAATGTTTATTTTTTGTTTATAAACGTCTTTTTTGGAGATATGTAATGATTTCTAGGTTTCTGAAAACCTAATCACATTTTTAGGAAAACCGTTGATAGAATTATTCATTAGGTTTTAATATAAATCTATAAAATGTCATAGGTACTGATATCAAGTTTTGAAAATGTCTTAAAATACTCAATTCCTATAAATATGTCTGTTATTTATTAATATTCTACCTAGCGTCGTATAACATTGTGTTCTTATACTATTACTATTATAATAATAGAAACATTTAATATAAAAACGTAATAATAGCACAATTTATAGCCATCTACTTACTGTAAACGTTTGAAGGAGTTGCTTAGACCAAATTTAATCTATTTGGATTAGCCTGAAACTGTTTAATCGATGCCAGACGTAGCTTCAAAAATCTTCCTACCCTTGTCTCTTGTTACGTAGCTTCAAAAATATGGGTAATATAAAAAATACCCCTGGTCTTCAAGGACATTTATTTATTTTACAGAACACAGAAAAAATACTATGTACCTATATTATAGTTTTTCATGCTTGTAAATAATTAATGTCAAATTAAAAAATAGAATATAATAATTCTGACATATGAAAAAGTCTAAAATAATTAAAGAGTATCTTTAAATAATTAAATTCAGGCCCAGAACTGGGTTTCCTTTAGTCAATCTTTGGGTCAAATAGGATAACTTTGTGATGGGTACAAAATAATAACTAAAAAAATTTGATTGACCTAATTTGGCCTTAGCTACAAAAGAAGCTACGTCTGGCCAGCTCTAAGATAAGTATCACCTCAATTCCCTGCATCAGCAACAAACCCTGGCCTGGTGCTGGGGCGTCTCTTCCTGAGGGTCCCGAGGATGGCGAGCATCTCCTTCACGGCCTCAGGCTGTTCATCCTTGGCCTTCTTCTCGGAGACGGAGCGGTCGGTAGACTTTAGGTGGAACTTGCCGCCTTTTATTTGGTCTACTATTGCGTCTATTGCGCCGCCTGGGGAGAAGGAATAAATGGGATGAGATATTTTTAAAGAAAGAAATTAATTTGACAACTTTATTCGCTGATGGGTGTTTAACTAACTTTAGTATTTAAAAAAAGACTTAAAAGAAATCCAACTAGGATATTTATATTTATACTGAACCAAAAACTCAGTGTTCGAACTCTCACTCGAAACGAAAAAAAAATTAAAAGTATTTAAAAAAGAACTTGCGAAATCGTTGGAAATAATCACGGGCCGAACTAATGCCTTTCGGGTTCGTTAAGGGTATTTTTACCCTATACTATCAGATGCGGGTGTTAGAGTACAACTTGTGCTTTCTGTCTATAATATCATATACTTGAGTATACCACACACACACACACATTTAGCATTAAAAACCGGTGTATGATTCGAATTAATAATTTCTTATGGAAAAAAAACCTTTAATAAAGTCCACTACTCCTTTAGGCTGCGGTTCCACTGAGGCGGAGCGGAGCGCGATTCACCAATCACATGGCTTGAACTCCACATCTCTCTGAGGAGCGTGGCGTGATTGGCTCAGCTCGTCTCCGCTCCACCTCAGTGGAATCGCAGCCTTACACACAAAATATTTTCATAACCTCTTCTTATTAAAGGAGGCTGACCAGTCCTCCTCAGAAATCCTAGTCAAATGTTCAAACCACTAAAAAAAGTAACTATCACAAAAAAAAGTCCAACTCACCGCACTCCGCTCCATTCTGCTTACTCTTCTTCAGCGTCCCACTCTTATTAGCCAACATATGTGCCATGTCATCCACCTGCCCCAACTCGAAGGGCACCGGCGCTGGTGGGGGGGGTGGGGGGGGAGGGGGCGGCGGTAATGCTGGCGGGGGGGGGAGGGGGGGGAGGACCGGGAGGTAAGGGGGCTGGCGGCGGGGAGGGGGGGCTTAGTGGCGGGGGAGGGGGAGTTGAAGGTGGAGGGGAAGGCTCTGATGGTGTTTCTTCTGGTGGGGCTGGAATTGTAAGAGTAAGGGTGAGTATGAGAGTTGTAAGTTGTAGTTCAGTTCTGGGCCGACACAAAATAGATTACCATCGACATACTAGTAGTACAATTTTATCTAAAGTTATTACCATAGACAAAACTACACTCTTCTTCTTGCAGGTGTCTGTATCACAAGCAATCTTACGACATCTTATTACAAGACATTGTGTTTTACAATAACATCTTATTATGATTTCATTCAAGTCCTAACCTACCTAATGTGAAGGCTGTGCAATTAACGGGACTGTCTAAAAATAACATACGACTTGGAAAACATAAAGAAAGACTGTTTTCGCGTTATTTTTGGCAATATAGGTTACACCCGACATACCGCCGATTCAAAAAGAAGTCAGTATTTCCTCAACAAAACATGACAAGATACGCATGCGTTTACGTTCTATACTATATGGTTAAAGAATTTTATTTCTCAAAAAAGAAATTACAATATTTCACTTACTTGAGAACATTTGTAACTTAAAAATATGGTATAACATAAAACTTTGACTTACAAACTATGTGGGTAATATTTTTCTATAAAACAAAATCATTAATACGCTTAAAACTTATGTGCATAAACTTATGTACAGTACGATCAAATTATCTTGGCAGCTCCGAACTTCGTGCAGGTCATTTTGTTACAACGAATGTTTAAAAGTGTTATGATATTTATTTTATTTGTATTTCTCACTGTTTAAATTAGATATTTTCTGATCGTTTAAGTATTGGTTTATCTGGCAATAACAGTTTTATTCACAAGTTTACATGCGTAAAATTTCGCAAAGCCTATATTCAGAGCTGCCAAGATAATTTGATCGCACTGTATTGCTAAAACATTCCAGAAGCACAAATCTTGCAATTTTTTTCCATCCACCCGCAAAAGGAACAATAATAGGGTCAACACGGTGCCACAACAAAGCAACGCTGCAGAAGGACAAGTTTGGTTAAAATAACGTATGATCATTTAGAATGTGATTCTTTAGTTTAGATTTAAAAACGTTATATGAGTTCGCATTTTTTACCTCTTTAGGCAGCTTATTATATTGTTGCACTCCCGCAAAAATAATTGTTCTCTCACCATTGACTGTCCGCACTCGCGGCAGTAAAATGTGATCCTTCCTACGACTGCTACGATTATGTACCTGATGTATTTTAGTGAAGTGTATTTGTGTGTGAATGGTCTTGTTTAGTATTTTTCTTATAAGGATGCTGGTACAGTATGAATGGAGTTGTTTAACGTTCATGAGTTTCGTTTCCCTGTAAATTTTAGTTGTAGGTGTAAGGTAATCATAGTGGAAAAGCAATTTAATAATTTTATTTTGAGCAATTTGGAGGTCCTTTAGATTAGTTTTTGGCGCATTGCCCCAGATTTCAATGAGGTACATAAGATGAGGTTTTACTAAAGAGTTGTAAATGGTCTGGCGCACACGAAGAGGGAGACAATGGACAATATTGCGCAATGATCCCAAAAGTGAGGAAAGCTTAGATCTAACGTGATCAATTTGTATTTTCCAGTTTAACTGACAATCTACTCTTAGTCCAAGGTATTTTTCGCACTCTGTTTGCTGTATTACTTCATTATCAATGGTCAAGGGCGGGTGAGCTGTAATTTTTTTATTTTTGGATTTAAAGATAACATAGCTCGTCTTAGCAGCATTAATTGTAAGTAGATTTTGCTTGAACCAAATGGATAATACGTCTAAATCTTGCTGCGCTTGGTTAATCATATCATCAATTGAAGTACCATAGTAGAAGAGACAGGTATCATCAGCATAAAGAGAAATGTGTCCGTGTAATGAAATTTCGTGCACGGAATTGATGTAGATGAGAAAGAATAATGGTCCAAGAACCGATCCCTGAGGCACGCCGAATGAGCCTGTGCTATGTGGTTTACTTTGGTATTCCCCGACTTTCACTATTTGAAACCTATTCCTTAGGTATGATTCTATTATTTTAAGTGCCGCCCCAGAGACACCTATTTTGCTGAGCTTTTGCAGTAATATTGAGTGGCTACTCATTTTCGAAATCAAATTATTTCAGTTATTATTTTGTAGTGTTAGGCTGTATCATCATCATTCTCCTGCCCTTATCTCAATTTATTTGGGGTCGGCGCAACATGTCTTCTCCTTTCATACTTCATACTACGGGTATTCCGCCTATTTACCTTTATTGTAAACTAGCTGACCCGTGCCCACTTCGTTGGGCATAATTAGTCGAAAGTGTGCTAATTACGTTTCGAAAAATTCATTTTCGGGGACCTCCGCTGCGTAAGGAGCCGACCACGCGACTGAGCCGCGCGGGTACCTACCTCTCACATGTAAAAGGCCACGCCCCCTTCTCCCGAAGCGAGCTCGAACGCGAACCGAATTAAACCCGAAACCATCGCGCGCCGTCCGCTGCTTTGGTTTTTTCTCCGATTCACTTTGCAAAACGGACTACCACGTAAAAGCCTTTTTATTTTTCGGTTTTTTATATAACCTATGACACTCAGCAATAATGAGGCTTTCTATTGGTGAAAGAATTTTTAAAATCGGTTCAGTAGATCCCGAG
Organism: Diarsia dahlii; assembly: GCA_949775195.1. Classification (NCBI taxonomy): domain Eukaryota; kingdom Metazoa; phylum Arthropoda; class Insecta; order Lepidoptera; family Noctuidae; genus Diarsia; species Diarsia dahlii. The sequence continues at coordinate 17,679,179 of OX459213.1, forward strand.
ATTACCCCTTACAATTTAACAAATATACAAACACACAAACTTTACTTCTTTATTATTAGTATAGATATAGATATAGAAGTATAGTATATTTATCCACTTGACATCATTGAATTTTGACTTTAGTAAAAATCTGTTTTATAATTTAATTCAATTCATTTATATTATTTGTAATTTCTATTGATTGATAACTTAATTTTAATGTAATAATGATAATCCAAAACTATACATGTTTGTACGCCGGAAACGGCAGAATATTCTGATCGACATTATATAAACCACCTTCCAGCTTTGTACAATATTCTGACAAATAAATGCATTCTATTCTATTCTAGATTGTAAATGAAGTTTCTAAATGTTTACTCACCAACAACCTCAACCACCTCCCTAACTTCTTCCTTATCCTTCGCCTCCCCACCTTTCTCAAAGTAGGAGATCCTGGACATGAGGTTGGACCTCTTGGGAGGAGGCTTATTCCTCTCTATCTCCTGCAATTTCCTCTCGGCCTTCTCTGCTCGTTCTACTGCCTTCTGCGCGTCTTCCTCTGCCAGTCTTATCTTTTCCTCCCATAGGAGAATGTCTGTGTCTTCGTGTTTTTCAGCCAGTTTTAACTGTGGAAGATATAAAATAGTTGTTTACCAGAATTTTATCCATTTCTGTCGGAAGCTGACCCCACGACTCGAACACAGTTGGGAAAAGGCAGGTAGATGATTTCACTTGTTATCTCAGAAAAACTCCCATCGGGGAGAAAAATCTAGACGAGTAAAACGTCTCGTGATGACACAAGCACTAGATTTTTTGATAAGTAATTTTTCACCCAGTAACAAAGCAAAGGATCGACGAATTTCTTGCATAGATATAGATAATAGCCTTATTTGCCCAGAAAAAGCCCGAAGGAAAGTCCCGAAAGGTTCTGGTAGGCTTTTATCATCCTCAACATTTCGGCCGAAAGGCGTCCATTGCTGGACATAGGCTTCGCCCAAGTGTCGTCTACATTTACCTTTCCCGTGCGTCTTGCATCCAGCGGATCCCCGAAACCTTCACCGGGTCATCTAGAAGGTTCTAGTTACCTGCAGATCATCCAGCTGGTCCCGATGCCTGGCGCTCTGTTCCTCCAGTGCGTCCTTCAGGCTGTCCACTTCACTGAGGAGTAGCATCAGTCTCTCGTCCAGTTCTAGAAGGAACTAGAAGGTTCTAGTTACCTGCAGATCATCCAGCTGGTCCCGATGCCTGGCGCTCTGTTCCTCCAGTGCGTCCTTCAGGCTGTCCACTTCACTGAGGAGTAGCATCAGTCTCTCGTCCAGTTCTAGAAGGAACTAGAAGGTTCTAGTTACCTGCAGATCATCCAGCTGGTCCCGATGCCTGGCGCTCTGTTCCTCCAGTGCGTCCTTCAGGCTGTCCACTTCACTGAGGAGTAGCATCAGTCTCTCGTCCAGTTCTAGAAGGAACTAGAAGGTTCTAGTTACCTGCAGATCATCCAGCTGGTCCCGATGCCTGGCGCTCTGTTCCTCCAGTGCGTCCTTCAGGCTGTCCACTTCACTGAGGAGTAGCATCAGTCTCTCGTCCAGTTCTAGAAGGAACTAGAAGGTTCTAGTTACCTGCAGATCATCCAGCTGGTCCCGATGCCTGGCGCTCTGTTCCTCCAGTGCGTCCTTCAGGCTGTCCACTTCACTGAGGAGTAGCATCAGTCTCTCGTCCAGTTCTAGAAGGAACTAGAAGGTTCTAGTTACCTGCAGATCATCCAGCTGGTCCCGATGCCTGGCGCTCTGTTCCTCCAGTGCGTCCTTCAGGCTGTCCACTTCACTGAGGAGTAGCATCAGTCTCTCGTCCAGTTCTAGAAGGAACTAGAAGGTTCTAGTTACCTGCAGATCATCCAGCTGGTCCCGATGCCTGGCGCTCTGTTCCTCCAGTGCGTCCTTCAGGCTGTCCACTTCACTGAGGAGTAGCATCAGTCTCTCGTCCAGTTCTAGAAGGAACTAGAAGGTTCTAGTTACCTGCAGATCATCCAGCTGGTCCCGATGCCTGGCGCTCTGTTCCTCCAGTGCGTCCTTCAGGCTGTCCACTTCACTGAGGAGTAGCATCAGTCTCTCGTCCAGTTCTAGAAGGAACTAGAAGGTTCTAGTTACCTGCAGATCATCCAGCTGGTCCCGATGCCTGGCGCTCTGTTCCTCCAGTGCGTCCTTCAGGCTGTCCACTTCACTGAGGAGTAGCATCAGTCTCTCGTCCAGTTCTAGAAGGAACTAGAAGGTTCTAGTTACCTGCAGATCATCCAGCTGGTCCCGATGCCTGGCGCTCTGTTCCTCCAGTGCGTCCTTCAGGCTGTCCACTTCACTGAGGAGTAGCATCAGTCTCTCGTCCAGTTCTAGAAGGAACTAGAAGGTTCTAGTTACCTGCAGATCATCCAGCTGGTCCCGATGCCTGGCGCTCTGTTCCTCCAGTGCGTCCTTCAGGCTGTCCACTTCACTGAGGAGTAGCATCAGTCTCTCGTCCAGTTCTAGAAGGAACTAGAAGGTTCTAGTTACCTGCAGATCATCCAGCTGGTCCCGATGCCTGGCGCTCTGTTCCTCCAGTGCGTCCTTCAGGCTGTCCACTTCACTGAGGAGTAGCATCAGTCTCTCGTCCAGTTCTAGAAGGAACTAGAAGGTTCTAGTTACCTGCAGATCATCCAGCTGGTCCCGATGCCTGGCGCTCTGTTCCTCCAGTGCGTCCTTCAGGCTGTCCACTTCACTGAGGAGTAGCATCAGTCTCTCGTCCAGTTCTAGAAGGAACTAGAAGGTTCTAGTTACCTGCAGATCATCCAGCTGGTCCCGATGCCTGGCGTTCTGTTCCTCCAGTGCGTCCTTCAGGCTGTCCACTTCACTGAGGAGTAGCATCAGTCTCTCGTCCAGTTCTAGAAGGAACTAGAAGGTTCTAGTTACCTGCAGATCATCCAGCTGGTCCCGATGCCTGGCGCTCTGTTCCTCCAGTGCGTCCTTCAGGCTGTCCACTTCACTGAGGAGTAGCATCAGTCTCTCGTCCAGTTCTAGAAGGAACTAGAAGGTTCTAGTTACCTGCAGATCATCCAGCTGGTCCCGATGCCTGGCGCTCTGTTCCTCCAGTGCGTCCTTCAGGCTGTCCACTTCACTGAGGAGTAGCATCAGTCTCTCGTCCAGTTCTAGAAGGAACTAGAAGGTTCTAGTTACCTGCAGATCATCCAGCTGGTCCCGATGCCTGGCGCTCTGTTCCTCCAGTGCGTCCTTCAGGCTGTCCACTTCACTGAGGAGTAGCATCAGTCTCTCGTCCAGCGCCAGTTCTCCCATCAGCAGTGAACTCTGGTGTGTGAGAAGTTTTACGCGCTTCTTGGCTGCCCGGGCTTCTGTTTTGTAGCTGGAAGTAGAGAAAAGCAAATTAGATAAGAGTGGGTCGTGGTTAAATAATAGCGGCCGCAATGTTCGGTGCTCGTAAGAGTGACCATCGTCATTATGCTTTTGCCCTTATACCATTTCTTTCAGGTACGCTTATCTGAAAGGACATGCTGCGCTCAGCATGTTTAAATAGTGTCCATGGATGATGGAGTTTCTTGACTAGGTAGACACTAACCAAACAATAATGAAGAGAGAGGCAGTGACTTCATCATCCAGTTAGACTGGAAGTTGACCTCAAAATTAATTAGAAAAAGACAGATAATTATCATGACCATTCGACCAATTCGCCGAAGAACCAGGGTAACGGATATAGCTCTCAGAGTATGCAAATTAAAGCGACAATGGGCAGGCGTAATCGCTCGAAGAACCGACAACTGATGGGTAAGAAAGGTTCTCGAGTGGCGACCACGATCCGGAAGACGCAGCGTTGGTAGGCCTCCCACCAGGGGCTGCAGTCTCTACACTAATAACGACGCTGCGAATGTCGCTAAGTCGGTAAATCGTAAACTTTCTTTAATAGATTTTGAACCTTATGCCGTTGAAATAAAGCTGAAAATCTATTAAAGAAAGTTTACGATTTCTCGACTTAACGACATTCGTAGCGTCGTTATTAGTGTAGAGACTGCAGGCCCTGGTGGAGCGACGACACCGTAAGAGTCGCGGGCAACCGGTGGATGTAATCGGCACGTAGCCATTCGTTATGGCGACTGATGATGACATGACCATTAAGCATCTGGCTTCCCAACACTTGATGCAAGAGGATACATCCAAGTTAGCATCAAAATAGAACAAGTTACACTCACGTCTCAGCCATCTCCCGGTCCTTGTCAGCATTATTCTTGAGTCCAGTGACCTCCTCCATCAGCAGCTTAGACACTCGGTTGTGTCTCTCTATCTGTATGCGTAGCTCCTGTAACTCTTTCTCTTCGGCTGAAGACTTCTCTTTCTCGGCTTCCAGCTCCTGAAATTAAGGAGGTGGTTTATTAGTTAGACAGTAGGTTGAAAGTAGCTAGTTTTTTTTTTAATGTTACCCTGGACTTGTATAGTATAGTAAGTATTATGGGGCCAGACTTGATAAAAAATTATTCCCCTCTCGATCAAAAGGATACAAACTCTCTTTAAGCAGGCTTAGGATATATCAATGACCGCATGCAAAAGGCATTGAATCAGTGGCCTGAAGCAATCAGAGTATATCTCATCGGCAAAACAGACAATCCTAACTAATATTATAAATGCGAAAGTAACTCTGTCTGTCTGTCTGTCTTTGCTTCACGCCTAAACTACTGAACCGATTTGTGTGAAATTTGGTACAGACATAGTTTGAAACTTGAGAAAGGACATAGGATAGTTTTTTTTTTTTTTTCGCGAGGTAAACCAAAAATCTGCCGGAAGTCACTATTACACGCGAACGAAGTCGCGGGCAAAAGCTAGTCTTCTATAAAACATAGAGGTATTTTAGCACTTTAGGGGGAGGTGGATACATTTCCTGAAACCACAACCAGAGGGAGCGGACGACCAAGGAAACGATTGATGGATTGTGTGAGGTATTAAATTAAAAAAAAAGAGTAAATGATGAAAGAGCAGCGGTGGCCCAGTGGTAGCGGCCCCGACTTACGAAGAGTAGGTCGTGGATTCAAACCCAGGCAGGCACATTACTTTGTATAATTTATTTCATCACCGCTGCTCTCAAAACATCGTGAGGAAACCGGCATGTCTTAGAACCAAAAATTCGAAGACATGTGACATCTACCAATCCGCACTGGGCCCGCGTGGTAGATTAAAGCCCATTCCCTCTCAAAAAGAGAGAAGGCCTGTGTCCCAGCAGTGGGAACATTAATAGGCTGTTGATGAAATGATGGCGTGACAGTTGACATAGGGGAATAGAAGTTGAAAACGTGTTACGCCGACCCCAAGTAACATGCGACAAAGGCAGGAAGAAGATGATGAGATCAGTTACCTGTCCAAGAGCAACATTGGCTTCTTGCGCCTCAAACTCCTGCAGTTTAGCCGCGTTGAGCTCGGTCTGTAGCGTGGCTATCTGTCGACTCAGTTCTGACACTGTCTGCTTCAAGAACTCCACTTCTTCGTTACTGCTCGCGTCTGATGCTGGAACAGAGATTTTTGAGTTTAGTTGAGAAAGAGAGGACTATTCTTAGCGGTGGATGAAGTCTGACTGAATCATTAGAACTATGAAAATATGGGATCGACGCTGGATTGAGCCAGGTAAAGAGAATAAGTATAACTTTATTGTACATTTGGGCTTAGTGTTGTTTCTCATACAAGCGATACATTTACTTAGTGCTTATGTTAAACTTTAACTAAAATATATTCAAAAGTTGCAAGTAGTGATATTTATGGTCCTGCCTGATCTAGGTTTATTTAAACTTGTGTTTCAGGCCATCACTTTACGTAGCACAATTTAATTAGGACAGTAAAATTATAAAATAAAATTTTCCGACCACATCAGGGTCTTCAAAATAGAGTTCATCTTACCTGTGTCTATCGAGTCAGTGAGGTCAATCTCCACAGCCTTGGCGGGCAAAGCTTGTATCAGCGCAGTACTGCGTCGCTTCAACTGTTTGTTCTGCTTGTACCATTCTCCTGCTTGTTGCATTACCCTGGAATTAAAATATACAGGTTATAATAAATTGTTTTGTTGTTTATTTAGCTATCTAACACACAATATAGTGCATGCAGTGCTTTTCTTTAAGTGAAGCACTTAAATGTTTTCCTGTAATCGTGTACTTACTGTTGAAGAGCCAAATGATGGATGAATCAATATAAATTGTCCTTTGTCATTAATAGTCGTCATTATCATCTGCGTAGCCCTTTCTTCTGGCTTCCAGTCTGACTGGATGCCGCTAAGTACTGGTATTTGACTTGAAATGACTTCCTATAAGTATGACCCCACAAGCACAACCCACCTAATCCTCTTCAATCAGTTATACCAACCATACTATATCCCTTGGTTAGTCTAAATATTCGAATTTTGCGATTTTGTCTACGTAACCAGCCTGCCTAGCTGTGTCTTGGATTTAATTATTTATTTGCTTGTTGTAGATGTTATATTAAAACAAGTCATGAAGGAAAACATTATGACGAAACCGTCACGACTGAGAAATATTTTTTGATGATATTTAAAGCCAAGTCAGAGGCCCAAGGGTGGCATAAAAACTCTCGACACCAAGTTGGGCTCTAACCAAACGATAAAGAAAGAAAGATAACAAGTCAAAAGTGTTGTTACTAATTAATAATAGCAGCAATTGAGGGTACTTGACAAAAGAAACTAATTAGTCCGTCATTTTTTTTTTTTTTTTATTATACATAAATGGGCTTGCTCTTGACTTCAATCTTGCCCTAGGGGCAGAGATGATATCGACGATGGAACGAGCTTACCCAGTAGAAGCCTGTTTACTCGCGACTTAAACAGATTAGGGTTATATGAACTTGGAAAAACCGACGCAGGCAGGGAATTCCAATCCTTGGCTGTGCGCATAATAAAGGACCCCCAAAGCGCTTCGTTCGAATGTGTGGAATGTCGACTAGGTGTCGGTGATACCCTGCAGTACATCTAGTCTCCCGATGGAAGAAGGGAGATGGTGGGATCAGCTCGTGGAGCTCTTGCGCACACTCTCCGAAGTACAGTCTGTAGAAGACCGACAGACATGCGACTTTGCGACGGTGGGCCGGCTATGTAGTTTGATAACCAGCTTATCGTCACCAATTAGCCTCCTGGCTCTGCGCTCTACAGAGTCAAGTGCTTCATACTACTTCACCACTGGCTTTTGCGCTGGATGTATAACTCTCCATGACAGTGCTGTCATCTGCGTACCCAACAATACCAGGAACAAGGAGGTCATTGATGTGCAGCAGGAAAAGTGTCGCGGAGAGAACAGACCCCTGAGGAACTCCGGCATCCATAGCCATAAGGTCAGAGGAACAGCCATCAATGACCACTCGGATCGACGGTTCACTCAGGAAGTCAGATATCCAGCAGCAAAAGTCAGCGGGAATGCCGTATGCCGGAAGTTTGCTCAACAAACTTGCGTGCCAAACCCTGTCGAAAGCCTTCGAGATGTCCAGCGACACGGCAAGGGCCTCGCCGTGTTTCTCGATGGCCTCGCCCCAGCAGTGCGTAGCTAACACCAGAAGATCCCCAGTTGACCGTCCCCGGCGAAAACCATACTGACGGTCGCTGAGTAGGTCGTTCGCTTCAAGGTGCGCCAGCAGCTTACCGTTGGGTACCCTTTCCATTACTTTACAAAGTATGGAGGTGATGGCGATTGGTCGATAATTACAGGGGTCGGCACGACTACCCTTCTTGGGTACTGGTTGTACATTAGCAACCTTCCAGGAGTTCGGCACCGTTCTGGTTTTGAGAGCGTGTCAACACAGGAGACAACTCAGGCGCACAGTTCCTTAAGACCCTTGCTGGTATGCCGTCCGGACCGCTAGCCTTATTCACGTCTAGGCTCTGAAGTACTCTACGAACCTCTTTCAAGTGTATTGTGATCTCCGGCATCGAAGAATCACAGCGAGGAATCGTTGGTGGCTGTTTAGACCCAGTCCCGTCATATTATAAACAAAAAGTGAAGACGTTACAGTGTGCAGTGCTTCGAAAACTCGTGTGACGTCACATTTCAGTATATTTTTTACTAGAATGTGACGTCACATTTCAGTATATTTTTTACTAGGATGTGTCGTCACAAGCCCGCACTCATGATCTTTGACGCGTTTTATCTTCGACAATCTTTATTAATTGAAATAAACAAAAAACACGTATCCAATATTTTTCGATAATCTAACTGACGGACTTAAAAGAATCATATTTTTTTAGTAAGGAAAGTAGCCAATTAGTCAATCAATCAATTAACAAAAACCTTAGGTACACAGTAGGCCCTTGAATACATTATGTTCACTAATTAATACATAAGTTCTACATAACGCGTGCCCTCTTTAGATAAGCTAAAGTCGGAAACGCATTAACGTTTGAACAACCTTTGCCAAGGTATCTGTCAAGATAAACCGGGTTTGTTTACTTTAGGTGCGTTCTTCACATTCTTTGAGCCTAAATAGGAGTTAAGAATGACTAATGTCTAGATGGTTGCCGTTGATTAAACTATAGCTATACTGTGATGTATAGAGCCTAATTAGTCAACTGTGTGTAGTCTAGAGATGAATCGGATAGTAGTTTGGCCGGATACCGGATATTCGGCAAGCTACTAGGCCGGAGCGCCGGATATACGGCTGCCGGATATTCGGCCCTTTATTGCGTTGACCCGATCAGTTTGATTTGAATATTGGCGCGGTGAACGAGATCAGAAATATTCAGGCGCATACGGGTCGCACGTAAGCGGAGATCGGGTCGACTCAGGGGCGTTCGAGTGTTATCGCGCGTGTCAGTTTGTGTTTGTTTCTCAGTTCGTTTGTTGTTTATTTCATTGTTTATCACTTGTCGTCGTAATTTTATGTTTGAATTCTGATAGATTAACAAGAAATGTCATAATCAAAAACACGATCGCCAATATGGCAATATATTGATTTAAATGGCAATATTTTTTTTTAATTTTACTATCCGGTATCCGGCCGGATACTGTATTACTATCCGGTATCCGGCCGGATAGTGTAAACAAGGCCGGATAGGCCGGATACCGGATAGTTACCGGATATCCGTTTCATCTCTAGAATGTGTACTACAACAACACACTGTGCTCTAAAACACAAATTACTGTGCGGTGCTCATAAAGCCGCTAAGCTAAACTGGGATTGGACAGGCCACGTCTGCCATATAATGAACGAGATGTGGGTCAAAATAACCTCTTTCTGGAGCCCGGACACAGCCAGAAGGCGTCCCAGACCTCGTAGAAAATGGCAGGACGAGTTAGACAAGACTAGTAACTAGTGGTTTACATTGGCCTTGGATCGAAACAACTGGAAGTCATGTAGTCCAGTCAAATTAGCCAAAATTAGGTAGGAATATCGGAATTTGAGATACCCAGCTACAAACTTGTATAAAGTTGTATTTTGACATCCTAAACGTTGCCTCAAAACTTACTTATGGTAGGATGTCCGCATCTATTAAAAATCTAAGGTCAAAGGTCACAAAAATCGTTTTTTTGCAAATATCTCGTTTCCTATGGGGTTTTCGCTATTTGCGTTTATGATCAATATTGTAGAGAATTAAATTCCCTACAATTTGTGATTCAATCATTTTCTTTACGGCGACCTTAGATTTTTAATAGATGCGGACATCCTACCATATGTAAGTTTTGAGGCAACGTTTAGGATGTCAAAATACAACTTTATACAAGTTTGTAGCTGGGTATCTCAAATTCCGAGGTGAAACTCTGGACTAATGGGGCCTTTGCCCAGCAGTGGAACGATGAAGGCTAACAGTATCAGTCTACATACGTGTAGTGCACGTACATTCAAATCCCGACTGAAAGTGTTCGATGAAATGGCACAATTAATCAACTCGACAATAGTCAGATTAATGCTGGACAAATATCTTTCCCACACCGCGTCAAAAACCCTGTCAGAGCCTCGCATTCACTCTGACTCAGGCCTTTCTATGTTTATTGGTCCATCAAGGAGCCTCCCACAATACCCTTGTTTATACCCAGCCTCTATTCTAGGACTCGTTTGCTCCATCGCCCTTCGACCGACATGGCTAGCCCCTCCTACGGCCATAAATGGCTATAAAACTCTTAATTGAACTAGTGCGACCTTTACTGATACTTTTAGCCTGCATCATCCCACTGCTGAGCAAAGGCCCCATGACTTCCAGTTGTTCCGATCTAAGGCCAATCTGGACCACTGGTCGCATGTCTTGTCCAGATTGTCCCATCTACTACAAGGTCTTCTGCGACGCGTTCTGGCTGTATCAAGGTTCCAAAAGTGGCTATTTTGGGCCCACAGCTCATTGGACATGCGGCAGACATACCCAATCCTGTCCCACTTCAGCTAAACGGCTTTAGTGCGACATTTAAATAAAAAAATAAATTCCAGCCTACTCACTTGTGCATAACTCCCGCATCCACATCCCTCTGGTTCTTGAGCTGCTGGTACTCATTGAACAGCTTCTCCGACACGTTCTTGAGCTTGCCCAGCTCCCTGGTACGTTCCCGCAGCTCAGAGTCCAGGTGTTGTCTCTCCTCGTAGAGGATGTTGTATCTGCGTTGTAGGTCATCGTACTCGCGTTTGGCTGGAATGAAAAGAAGGGAAAGAATAAGTGTTTAGTCGATAAAAAACTTTTTAACAAAAAATAAAACCTAAATTATTTTTTGTTAAAAAGTTTTTATTTTTCACTTTTTAGTGGTTCACATGTAAGTTCACATGTTCATGAGTCATAATGTGGACAATGTAGTTTTTTTTTTTGAGTTTTGTTGATTTTTCAAAAACCGCTTGTCCGATTTCGATAAAATTCCAACCATTCAAACCATTTGGGAAGTACACCCTTTCCAACAAAAAAAGATTTTTTCAAATCGGTTAGCAAGTGACGGAGTTATGCCCGAACAAACATAAAAAAAAACATTCGAATTGAGAACCTCCTTCTTTTTTTAGAAGTCGGTTAAAAATATAAGAGCTTCAGAGTTTCCTCTGTGTCTTCGAAGGCACGTTAAGCCGTTGATCCCGGCTGTCATTTGTAGATATTTGAGAGTCGGTACAGGTATTCAGTGGCCCGATTATCTAAAATCAAGTCCTACCAAGTGGTAACGTATTACGTACTAAATGGGCTGTGGTCAAATAGGCAGTCGCTCCATGTAAAATACTAGTATTCAGCTGCATCCGGTTAGACTGGAAGCCGACTCCAACATAGTTGGGAAAAGGCTAGGCAGATAATGATGATGAGTAGTTACAACACATCTGCATTTGGTACGTGAGCAGCCTTACATTTCACGAGCTTAAGGCAGTGGTCCGACCGCCGGCGAGAAAACGACTAACTATCGGAGATTTATTCAAACACATGGAGATGTATGAAAAAGTTAACGATTTCAAACGTTGATTTTACGAGAAGCGATTATGCTGCGAAACAACAATTGCGAAACCGCTGCGCGAGTTTCGCTGTACAACAGTACTACGGTCAACGGGCGGAGATGTAGACGGCTCCTGAGCAAATGAGCGAAATCGTGTTAGAAAGAGACAACATCATAGTCAGTTTTGTACGTTAGAGCAGGGAATTTTGCTCCTGTTTCGCCGCCAAAGAACTTACAACTCACAGCGAAACTATTGCGGTTTCGTCCTTTGAGTTTCGCAGCGGAGGTGTGCTACAGGCATAAAATAAAATGCAGTGTTTGTTGCTGTAGACCTGTCTCGCAGTAAATTAATAAAAAAGCACGAGACGAGCCACCAGCACGCGCCGCGCGACGCCCCGTGTCTCCGTAAACGAGCCCTTAGGCAGTGGTCCGACCGCCGACGATGAACGAGAAACGAGTAGAACTACAAACGAGTTGGCGATCGGCGGGAAGCGAGTGTGTAGTTTCGATAGTTTTGTCGCCAGGCTATACATAAGCGAGTGTGCAAGTGCGACGAACGATTACTCGCGCCACTCGCCCGCGGTAGCTCAGTCCTGTGCAAACCTGCAATACATCATCGCTACTCGTTCAGCGAGTATCGCTGAGCGTGTATCGCTGAGCGAGTTTATTTTTGAAAGCTCGTCGAGTAAAGCGAGTCGTCGCCGGCAGTGTGAACAGTCAGAAAGCAACTTTTAATATAATAATAAGCATCTCTTTCGTTTACACGGAATGTACATTTATTGTGCGTTTCTTGAGAGAGAAAATCGCCGATAGTTAGTCGTTTTCTCGCCGCGGCGGTCGGACCACTGCCTATAAACCCGCTTGCACCAGACACTAAAACCTAAAGATACTTTAAAACATCGTCTCGTTTCTGTTAATCATAAGAAGATGATAGAGATGGAGTGATGCTTTAAATTATGTTAGGTAAGTGTTTAATGCATTTAGCGAGTTGTACTTTTAGTGGACCTAAGCCCTAATTAAAGACGACTCATGGACAAACTTTGTGGGTAACATTTCTTTATCTTACGGTCTGACCTGGGACTCTTACTAAGGGCCCTATGCGCAGGAGTCGCCCAGAAAGAAACTGAGATGACGACAAACAGAGAAGCATGGCAGAATCCGCAGAATATGCTGCGCCGACAAAATTAATGGGACTAAGGGTTAGCTACCAATATAGTTTTCGAAAATATGTTAAAACAAGAATACCTACCTACATAACATGATTTATAACATTATTTTATGTCAATAAAATTAATATTATGTAAGTAAATTACAAAGCCATTAACTTGACTAGAAAGAATAAATTTAATTATGTATCAATGAATGTCAATAGCGTCGGTAGAAGTCAATAAATAGGTGAGTATGAGTCAACTATGAACAGTTACCGACTGTGATGTACCTATACCTAGCTAGCTAGGATGTACCCATTCTACAGTTCATTCATGCATCCATAGTATTCATTCCAGACCTATTTATAAGCTGCTTGTTTTTGTCTGCGTTTTCGCTTTTTTTTTTTAATGGGACAAGCCCGCCCCCAATGAGGTTTTACCCGCCCCACTATTCGTCGCGATACGTCTTTGCTTGCGTTGTGCTCGAAAATTAGGTATACTACGGGGATAATACCTAGTATACTACTTTTTTTTTGTAGTGTGGGAAGTCATGAAAAGAATCCTCCCGCTCTGGACAGAGCGGAAGAGTGTCAGACATCTACTGGCTAAAAACCACCCATGTTCCTTCTTAGCCTTTTGTCTGGGGCCGCGGTATCTCTTTCGAACAACCTGCAGCCCATAATAAGTACTTATCCTAAGTCCTAATCTGGGCTAAGGTCTATCTGTGTGCCAAATTGTGACAAATTGATTCAAAATAACAATAACAACGGTCACAAACAGATAGGCCAGTAGAATTAAGTACATAAGTGGTCCTTTTTCCCAATTGTGGCGGGGCCCAAAAGGGGATTATTGCTTTTTACCACTCTTCAACCTTAAGAGTTCCGGGATACATTATTTAATAGCGCAAACACTTTGTCGTTAGCCCGTATTCGGGCGCTGAAATAACTCCACTCAAATTCGGGCACACGATGCATTGATGACACTGGTCATCGCAATGGAATACGAGTCTTACAACTTCCGAGTAGTTTGAATGAAATCATTGTATTGTGACGACTAGCAAACCACTGATCGAAGTGAAAGGAAAAGCAATGAAACTGGATTTTCCGAAGACGGGCGTACTTGACCCCGTTCATTTTCCTTGGTCGTTCTCCCGAAATCGGTTGTCGTGGTATGGGCAGGTAATGCGGAAGAATAAGGAAAATATCTTGAGAAAGGTTTTGAATATGAATGTGGATGGGTATAAGAGTAGAGGAAGACCAAAAAAACGGTGGATGGACTGTGTTAAGAATGATATGGTAAGAAAGAAGGTGTCTCATGAGATGACGAGAAACAGAGAAGTATGGAGGGGGAAGACATGTTGCGCCGACCCTTAGGTAATGAATGATGATGATGTTCTCCCGAATTCCATTGCCGATAGCAAGTGTAAGTGCGCCATTAGGAAGGTAATGATGGTACTTTGAAATCGATTCAAAATAGGTACGTTGCGTAGTAGTTTCGATGAACAATAACAACGGTGACAAACCGATAGACGAGCAAAGCGACTGTAATTTATATTTTGCTCAGGCAATAAAAATTAAGAATTAAATGTTGAATTCATTATTTAGTTCATGACGGATGTCCTTTTCCTTTCCCAACTGTGGCAGAGCCCAAAAGGGGAATTGTTTTTTTTAATCGCTCTTCCAGGTGTTAAATTACGAGGTAAGCAGGTCTACTGCACACAAGAGATTTTAGCTAATTTGGAAACCATTGTATAATTGCAACTTTGTCTGCATCTTACAGGAACGTAAGTGAATAATTTCCAAAAGTATCTCTACAAGGAAAGTGTATCTACGAGGAATAATTCCCATTTTCGTCCAACTAGTATGGATTGAAGACAGAACTCAAGATTCAACCGTGTACAGTCAGCATCAGAAGTATATTAACATTACTCAAAGTTTCGAAGCTGCTTTTTAATAAAAACTTGATAAATATTACTCGTTACTAAATATTATTGGAGTTTATGGACTATTTTAACGAATAATCTTCAGAAACATTTAAAATAATAGCTAGAGTCCCGTACATAACAGAATTAAAATTCCGAAATGTTCAGCTACTTTTGATGCTGACTGTACCAATAATAGGGATGTTTACTGACTAAAAAAAATATGATTCTAATTAGTCCGTCTGTTAGATTATAGAAAAATATTGGATACGTATTTTTTGTTTTATCAAATCAATAAAAATTGACGAAGATAAAACGCGTCAAAGATTTGAGTGGGAGGTTGTGACGTCACTGCTCGCTAAGAAATGCCATACTAATGTCTTAGAATATGTCGTCACACGAGTTTTCAAAGCACTGTATCGTCTTCATTGTTTGTTTATGTGAAAAAAGAAAAAATATGTGTCCATTAGATTTTTTTAGTTAGCATCCCTTTGCTTTTTTTTACAAGTCACCACAACCAGTGACCTCTTTGTATGTATGACAGTGCTCCATGTTTTACTAACAACACCACAAATGAATCAGCAATACTTTCCTCCAATGCATGTTATACTTAGGAAAGTTTACTGTTATATATATATATTTTTTTTTAAACGTTGCCCCACACTAGGAATTTCTCCTGTATCGTGGGTGCGTTTATAAACATTTAAACTCACATACACAAATACCCAGACCCGGAACAACTATCTGTAGGCCACACAAATATTTGTTCCGTGCGGGGTCGAACCCGCGACACGCAGCGCAGCAGTCTAATCGCTCAGCCACTGCGCCAACCGTGTCGTCAAATCAAAATAATACTATGTCTCTGTGGTCAACTTACAGCCCATATAATCACCACATTTGAGGAAGGAAGGCGCAATGAAGTCTATTAATTAAAAATACTATGAAATCTAAAATACAGAAAATATTGGCATTTCAATATATTATGTGATTTATCTTTCTTTCCTCCTTGTACAGAACTTTAAAGTGTGTTTGAAAAGTAGGTAAAGGTTATCATAATATTTTTTTATTTGATAACTGTGATTTTAACAGACTGTATGCACAGTATCATAATTAATCCATTCCATTCTAGACCTCATTTCATTCTCATTTTATGTTCTGAATCCAGGGTAAAAGCTTGTATCATGATGTTCCTCTCACCACAGGCAAGGACAACCCTCAAAAGCCACCCCTTTACTAGCCAAATTAAAAACATAAGCTTTTAATATTCAAGAATCTACCATAAAATATTAAGCAATAAACTTTATCTATTGATACAACAACACCTAACATATTCTAGGTCACATTCACTAGAATGTGCTCTATCTGTCATTGCATTGTAACAGATAATAATGCATATTTTATAGGACCTCTAATGACCTATATGTATTATATGTTTACTGGTACAGTCAGCAGCAAAAATATTTATTCACTTTGCTATGTTTAGAAGCAATTTTCGCCTTCTGTATAGAATTCATTTTCATGTTACTTAACTAAACTAATATTTTGGATCCCTTAATATCATAAAATAGGTCATAATTATCTTAAAGTTGCAATAGTTATTTTATGAGCAATTTTAAGTCTAGTGATAAGTACATATTATTGCTATTGACAGTAAGTATAGTAGACATCAACATTTTGCCACTTAGTTAAAGTCTCATATTAATAAAAGATGATAAAATATTATTGTGATCAACCACTTGTGTGTGAGCTGCTACTAAGGAGTTTGGAATGGAAACACTTTGACGGACCTGAAAACCGCATTTTCTTGTTCGATTCTCCCCTGTCAGATGTCATGGCTTCATTTACTGCTTTCTTTTTCATATCATATCTCACAAAATTCATCCATCTATTCTTTGGCCTGCCTTCCACTCCATCATTCACTTTTTTAGTCACATGCATTTCATTCATTCTCATTACATTTCATCTGCAACCGGTGCCACTTTCAATCTTCCTCTAATATACTTATTCTTTACTGTATCTACTATCTTTGACACTGCACACATCCATCTTTACATTCTTGTCTCCGCTACATGCAATCGTTGTGCATCCATCATTCTAATCTAAACCATACAGTTTGAGTTTTTCCCTAGAGATACTGTAAAAAAAACCCAAATAAGCCTGTTTATACAAAATAATATGTACCTGTTTTATGTGGATTTGCAACAAAAACCCTCAATTAATTAACATTGTCCCTATAAAAACCAATCTATTCTGATCATTGAGCAAAACAAATAAGAATTGAATTGAACAAAACAATATAGTATTATTTTATTATCAGTATTTGTAGGAGTCATGCTAACAGTTATTTTGTGTGCTGTTTATATGGATGACCTAATGGACGCCTATATTACACACAAAATGATTTCAGTTGCTTCATTTAATTTCTTGGAACATCAAGTCATACCTTCTTTTTCTAGGTATTTTATTAATAACTGTGTTTTATGGATGAATTAGTAGAAAAATGGATAAAATAGAACTGATATCTTGTCAACAATAACCAGAGAAGCTATTAAAGGATCATCTGCCAAGCTTTTTCCACCTATATCACGTTAGGGGTTGAATCTAACCGGATATTATGAGCATTCGTTGTTGCGGTTTGCGTCGCTGCGTGCTTTCGTTGTTGCGGGCATTAGGTGGCGTGTGGTTCGGCGTGGTGGCTTTTGGAATGACGTATTGCACTCGTAGTTTCGTTTTTTTTTGTGAAATGTTCTTCTGACATTCAAAAGTGCCTGTAATGGCTTAATTGAAATAAAGGATTTGAGTTGAGTTTTAGTTTTGATACAGCTCTTTCTCTTTTTTTTTTCTTTTTTTTAAAAACGTTGCACCACACTAGGAATTTCTCCTGTATCGTGGGTGCGTTCACAAACATTTAAAGTCACATACACAAATACCCAGACCCGGAACAACTATCTGTAGGACTTACAAATATTTGTTCCGTGCGGGGATCGAACCCGCGACACGCAGCGCTGCAGTCCATTGCTTGAGCCACTGCGCCAACCGTGCCGTAACTAACACAGCTGACCAATAACTTACATGGCCATGGAGATACTGCCTATCTAGCAGAAACTACCCATCAATTTTCTATTTAAAAGGTGGTCATAATCGTCATCCTGTGATCATACTATTTAATTTTTTGGGTGTTGCACCATGTTTTCTTCCTCCATACATACTTATCTAAATTAACCATCATCATAGAAAGATAATTCATATTATTGACATAAATATTCACAAAAAAAAAGTTTAAAATGATACCTGACATAAGTTACTTCATCAACTATTAATATCTATTTTATTTATCTACTCGAAACAACAATCAAACATGGTAAATATGCCGTTTATGATATTAATAGTAGTGTCAGTGACCATGTCAGTTTAAAAACTTATATTACTTCATCAACTTTTAAACATACAGTAGGTAAATACATAATAACAAGACCCTCATTTCAAAATGCATACCTACATCTATATAAATGTAATAATAAGTAACAATGTTTTCCCTAACATTTGATTAATATGCAAACAAATCATTAACAAATACGAAAACAGGTCATTAGCTGCATCAAAATCTTCAATATTACAAATATTGTGGAAATATCTGGATCATTAGGTATGTCTGTATGCACTAGATTGATAACTAAACCCAAGTAATCTTATCTATTACGAATATACGATAACTGATAGATAAATTGATTTATTGTTTAATCAATATTTTCTAGACTCTTCAGTTCACACTGCAAAATATTTTTAACAGACTTTTAACTTAATGAAACAACAGGCTAAAACGTCCTACCTTATATGATTCATCATAATATTAGAAATCACAAAGAAAACATTACCAACCAATTCGTTTGAAAACAGAATAAAAATCAAAAGCAAAATATTTACAATTTACAGTTTGACAATTGACTTTTTGACATTTCGTCAGGGAAAAACGAAAATAGTGTTGCGCAATTAAAGAGTCGATAACATTTTTCTATGAAACAGCATACACCGTTATTGAAAACGGTATTTTAACTCTTTTATTCTATGTACATGATTACTCATTATTTCTATAAGTGTAACGCGTAGTAAACAGATAATGTCTTTGTCAATCCTAACCTACACCTACAGTAACATTATTGTTTTGAATTTTATTTGGCAAATAAAAGGTACCTAGCAAAAGTTTAGGTATTTCATATGAGCAAGGATTGGGGAAAATAACGAATTAATGTCTAAGCAACAGGTTATCGTCTGTCATAATCCGACAAATACGCGAATAGGATTTTCAACTTGGTTTTTCGTTTGCATACGACCCGGGAGATATTGTGACATGCGCAGTTTCAACCACAATAAAGTAGCAAAAACTAAAGATTTTCGCCGCAATAAAAATGTAAAACACTTACCTTTTTCGGATTTAAGTAAATAAGCTTTGTGTTTTCTCTCGGCGTCCTCGTATCTATTTTTCCACTTTTCCACGTATGTGGAGATCGCGATGTTAGCCTCCTTGGTGTGTTGTTGCGCGTCGGGCGGCGTCATCCTGACGGCAGTGGCGCGCGGGATCCTCGTGGCCGCGCCGCCGCCGGGACAGAGCGAGACGGCGCTCCGACCGCCTTGACACTGATTGTTGCTCGACGCGATCGCAAATACATTATCACCGTTCCTTTTAATCATTTTTGCATTCGATTTTTATTGCACGCGCGCGTCCAACGCTCGCATCCTCTCGTTTTCACGTATGCACAGACGCGACACGTGTTAGATCAACAGGCTGGTGCGTCGCTAGTTGGAAAGTGTTGAAATTAATTCGCGAAAGGACTTCTTTGTTCTCGCTTTTGAGGAAAAATACGTGTGATATTATACGCGGCACGTCGGAGTATGTCACGAGCGTTCACTTGTAAAGCAGCCTTGATCGGTCAGAAGCTGCAACAAATAATTCGATTTTTAATATAAAAAAAGCGCTTTATGAAGACAAGAATGAGGGCCGAGTGTCAGATTTCAACTAAGGTTACTAACGTAAGCGTGTGGCTGTGATATGATAATGAGGAGTTCGTCATTGTGAGTCATACGGCTTGGTGTTTACGCTTTTTGTTTACGTTTGACGTTGCCTCATAGTTAGCAGTGTTATCGTTCGATCCTTCTTAGAATCTAGTTAGAATTTAGTCAGAAGCACCTCTGCATGGAGCGCCTGATAGGCTATCAATACCAGCAATCGAAGAGCCGCAACATTATCGTTACGTATCAATTTACTGCCTACTTCATAGTCATTGATTCGTTTGTAATAATTTCCTCAATTGTGCCTGTAGATTGAATGTTTGTATTGTTTTTATTAGTCCGTAGACATTTTCTATTTATTAACTATGATCATTCGTAGCTTTCATGCTTGCTAGAATTAAATTTATGTTGAATGTTAAAAAGTGTAGGTACTCTAGTTAGACTTAAATGGATTATGGTGCAAGTGTTTTGATATTTTATTTATTAATTTATTTAAACTTTATCTACAAATAGTGATAGGTACATAGGCGGACTTAATGCCACAAGGCATTATCTATCTACTAGTCAACCTTTTGGTTAATTAACCGTTGGAAATCTCTTGGTATTTAACTGAAATCATTATATTTATACAACTTCGAACATTTTTCTATCAAATTAATAGGTATTTATTAATTTATACTGTGAATGACTAAATATGTATATGAATTTAAATTTTGTTCCATTTTTTTTTTCTAATGAATTTTGACATAACAAAAATCAAACTTTAAGTTAAAAATATCTCATTTTAATGCACTTCTGCCTAAAATAAACAGCACAATATCAAAAAAAATACAAATCTACATTAAAACAAAGATGAATAAAAAATAATCTGTTTGATCTCAACATTCCCAACCATCCAGATACATAAATAAATAAAAAAGGCTCACCAATACAAACACAAAAACACAAAAAGATCACTATCCCACATTAGTCACCGACAGATAAAATACCACTGAATTGAAAAATAAAACAAATTGGCGACACGCTACCACATGTCAAAATCCACAACTAAACGCAGTCAACGCATTATGTCCAAGTAGGGCTGAACGGAAATTCTAAAATTAAACACCATTTCCAGTGAAACGGAGAGCCAAACCGTCTTGTCTATGTAAGAGACATACAACGTGTGGCTTGTGTGGGCCGCTGGAATTGTTAGACATCTCAAGTGATTTAATTGTCACGACCGAGATGCGAAGCATTAATCTCTTCTCGTTGCTAATGTCCTCTTGTTTATCTAAGTTTTATTGAACTCTTAAATGGCCTGTTTTGAGTTTTGGAATTGTCGCATTAATTTTGTTTGATTAATTGATTTTGATAGACTTTTATAGAATCGTGAGGCTGAGATCACACATTAAACTATCATTTGAAATTAGGCAGCATAAAATCAAAAATTAGTAAAAACTTAATAAGTAAGTTAAGATTACAGTTCTACACTTTAACATCTTAAATAACTTATGTTAATATAAGATAAAGATATTAGTATATAGTGTGTGTATCGTGAATAAATAGAAGATCAAAGCTAAATATTATCTTCACATCTCTTGTCTGTAATAAAGTCGCAATACTCACAACTAAGCCTTTAAGAATGCTTTGTTGTTAAAATTCCAAGTATGCTAAGCACCTGCCTTGGGTTTGAGTCATGTCATCATGTGGCAATCAAGTATAATAGAGGTGTTTATTAAATCTACCAGCTTTAGTACAGAGACATCTTTCAATTAGACTTCATTACGTATACGTAGACCATAACTGGTGCATTTTTGTCTCTAAAAGAATTCTAAATACAAGACTCCTACTTTAATAAACCCTTGAAGCTCTTAGATGTTGTAATAGAAAATTGCAATGCGGTACCATGTTGGTACAGCAAAACATTATAGTGACCCATTTATTTCAATTGACTTTAACAACTACATAGCTGTTTCTTTTCTCTCGTCTATCCACATGGGAAGACTTAGTTACAACAAAGAAGGAACGTTGTTTCAAGTGTTGGTTTCCTTATCTTGCTTATTGCAACATCTCAATTTGTAACAGCACAGCTTCCTACAGAGTGTTCATTATTCTCTGAATTTAAGTCTGATTTAAATTTCATCTGGAACATTTTCATGCTACACTTACCAAAAATGAGGAAAAAATGCTAAATTGAGATCATGTAATTGAATTAGGGTCCGCCTCATGAATAATGTTTAGCATCCAAAGCACCGCTGCTACATTTAAAGTTCAAGAAACCGATCGAATAAAAAGCGAGGAAAAAACCAACTTGGAAACAGAAACCAGACGAGCCTTACAGAACTTAACCATATTTAGGTAACGAGGTCAAAGTGAGGTTCACCTTTGTAAAGAGCTTCGCCAACATTGCTTTCGGCAAGGCAATCCGATTATACCAACGATGCCCAATTTTGTCATTTAAGTAATGTATTCATTAAATACGACTTTCGATACTTCAAAGTGATTTGGTAATGTTAAAAAGATAGTTATCGATAATAAGCACACATCACTAAACGACTTCGATTCGAGTAATACTTCGACTTGATTTTAATGGCACTTACCGTAACCTTCTTGTTCTTGCACAAAGAAAACCCACTAATTACTACCCAATTATTCAAGTAATCAACAAGTCATTACGAAATTTCACAAAATTACCCCAAAATGTGCGAATATTATGGAAATAAAGGACATTTGCAAATCATTACCGTTTCCGCAAAACAGACGCCCTGTTTTGCGGAAACGGTAATGATTTTTCACATCAAAAAATAAAGTTGAAATATTTGCGAAATTTATGCGACGGCCTAACAGAAAAGTGTGTTCTTTAAGCCGCCCACGAGTTGCTCATTATTTCTTCCAACTTGAGACGTGAACTTTGATTTAATGTGAAATTGAATTTATTACGTGTTGCTTGTGTTCTCTTTGAAGCTGAGAGTAGGGAAATCTTTATCGATAGTTACCGTTTTAGACCGTTTAGACGAGACGTTTAGAAACATTGTGGGGTACTATGGGCGGGTCACCCGTAAGAAACGACTGATGAACGGGTCAACTTAACCGTAAAATAACATTTTAGTAGGTTACATAATGCACGAGTCTTTTTTTTAAATTAATGACCCATCTTCATTATTGTTTTTTTTTTCTTCAAATATTTTCTATTAATTTAACTTGCAAGAATCATAAGACTGGATCCTTGTATGCGTACTTCGTCAACTCCCATTTGGTTGGAGGATAAACTAACAAGGAAAGCAGTCCATTTTAAATAAAATTTCTCCAAAACTCTGTCCTGTCCCAATTACAAAAAGCGTGAATATAACCCACATTTCACGGAAACACTCACATCACTTCCTGCAGCGAGTAAATTCGGCAGATATTATTTTTATGAGCGAATAATAAACGGCTCAGCGACCATTCACCTCAGTCCTATTTCTGTGCTCTTGTTAACCTCTGCTCGTAAAATCTCGCTACTGGCAGTAAGAAGAGCGTAAAAACGTTGCATATACTGCTTACAGTGGCTTACACTGTGTCAATGATGAGGTCTTGTTGTGTTTATGGGAGAACGAGTATTTAACAAAATAAAAAACGACTGTAGCGTTTTTGGGTGGTTGTTGGCAGTGACCGTTCAAACGAATTTTGCTCCATTTGTTTTAAATGGAAGGGCTTTAAAAAACAAATTGGTGAAGCCAAAATTGATTGTATAGGTATGTAAAAAGAAAAAAAAGGATCTTTTATGCCAATTAACACCGATTCTTTTCGCATTTATTTGTCTCTAACAAAAACCTCGATATTTTTATCAACATTGCATTGAACAATGTACGCATTAACACTGAAATATATGCTTCCTCATTCATTCTCTGTACCCATAAGGTTAACAATTATTCCGTCAAACGACACCCAAACGATCCTCCTAACAACCACAAAAACAGGGAAAACAGTACAATTTTAAGTCAACTAGTGTCAACTGCCTGCAATTATTTGATTCGATTAGCGCAGTTTTTGCGAGTGCGAACAATTAGTTGTTATAGTGGCAATCTATCCTGACTTCGAGCGACATTCCGCTCTCCCACATAAAATGTGTCACTCTAGCCTGTCCTTCGTTGTGGTCTTGTGGTGGCTACATGTTTTGGTATAGATTATGGATTTGTATCTTGCATTCAGCTTTGAGTATCGGTTTCTTATATGAAAGAATTGTTCCTTCCAAAAGTAAGTTTAGGGGGTATCTTTAAAGTTCTTGGAACCTATGCCTTAATAAATAGCCTTTAACCTTCTTTTTTGTGTACATTTTTCCCAATATATTATGGAGTAGTCGGTGCAACATTTTTTCTTTCTTTTAATCGCTAATGCGTTTAAGATCTTTTAAGAACTTTCTTAGCAATAATTCAATTAATATGGTTTGACTAATTCGCAAAAATAAGACTCAAAATCCACCTACTCTACCTCCTTAGTTCAAAGCGTCTTAGGTTAAAGATAGCTAACAATAGTGACAAACCCTAGACATATATAGTTGTCGGTAACTAAATAAAATAAGTTACACGTAGATCATAGGTGCCCAAAAGCTCGTCTCCACTTAACCTTTAAGACATCTCCCACCCGTAACATTTAAAGTAATATTTCTCAGCCAGAATCTCTTATCTAAATATCCTGTTATATTAGTAGCAAGACGTATATCCCCCGCAATGTGTAGGAGGGGACAGGATTGTGTCCGTGTTTATTGCAAAAGTTTTTACTGCACTCGTGGGTTGCGAATTTGCGATCTAGTTTCGAACTGATACACGCCAAATTAAATATTTAAAATTCATTATTATGTAAGCTTATTGATTTTAAAATATGATTTCACTGATTTTTTTTTTAAATATGTAATTATATCACTCCTGTAATAATAGCCTAATAGTACACCAACATTAACATTTATGTTTTAAGTCCCATGTGATAAGGGGCAATCCTATTGTAACCGGGCACAATTCCAGACTCCATGGCTGCTACTGAGAACATTTGATAGAAAAACCCAATATAACCTTTGCCCGAACCGGTAATCGCAACCCAGAACCTCATACTCAGGAGTGGCGTTTAGGACCACTCGACCAACGAGACAGTTAAAATAAACTATCTAGTACTTAACCTTAATTAAACAGTAATTGCGTATTTAAAAAAAATATTTTTTATTTGCAGAAAATATCTTGGTAGCGAAATTTATATTTACATTTTAGTCAGCAAACATTACAAAACGACTAGAATTTTAAGAACAAACTTAACATATACACAAATGTTTACCAATCCAAAATCAACAAACAGTTCATCGATATTTTTTTCTTGTCGATAACTGTAATAGACAACCACTCTACATGATTAATATCGAGTAGTTAAAAACCGTTATTTAATTAAATAACCTTTACAAATGCTATTCGTTATTTTCATCATAGAGAAATGTCAGTAATATTAAATTCGCTAATGGAACATACTTAGCTTACATCATGTAATGCGTTATCCTATTTTCTATCGATTGATCACGAATTTTAGCGGCTATGTTTTTTAAATTCGTTTGTGGTTTTAGTGTATTGAAGGTGATTAATCTATTAAGATAGAGATCTATCTAACGACCGATTTGTTCATCCCATAGTAGGTAGACTATTAATGGATGACAAAAATATTCGGTTGCTTTAATTACACTAGACGCTCAAAATCGCAAATGAATTTCGCATTACAATTTGTTGTTGTAACATAGGACTTATTGCTATATCACAGTATCAACGTTATACTAGGTTAGCCCACGAAATTCCTTTTTTTTACCTTTAATCCCATTTAATGACCATTTCATGAAAAAAATCAATGGAGTAAATGAATTTAGACGGTTGTATTGATGAGTTTAATGGATATAATTCTGTAACTACATACGGGTTACGATTAGGGCATGCAATATCGCAAGGTTCTCAATTCCGGAACTGAGTTCCGATACTGGAGATCTGATTCCGGAATTCCGGAACTGGTTCCGGAACTGGTAAATTTTTAAAGTTTGTTTCAAATCAAACAAGATTTATAATTATATCAGCCTTTTAATGATTTTCAGTAACAAATTAAACATATTTGGTCATCTTTCTCAATTATTACTCTAATTAAACATTTTAAAACCGTAAAATCAACAAGGTTTATAAAACCCGCAATAGAATTAAACATTAGTAATGTTAATAAAAAACATACGATATTTTATAAACAACATATTGAGATATTGTACCGTATGGTGTCGGATGTAAAGAATAGCACCATCCCATATCTTCCCGTGGGTGTCGTAAGAGGCGACTAAGGGACTGGGACCAGAGGTTGGGCAGCGGCGTTCTCTGTGCCTTTGTAGCAACCATACTGCGATCGCCAACCCGCCTGCCAAGTGTGGCGATTATGGCAAACCCCCTCTAATAAATTAGAGCGCATGACAGGAATGGCCCCTAGTACCCGGCAGCCCGTCTACCCTCGACTACGGTAGCGGACGAGGCAACGGCGTAGCACGGGGTGCTAAGAATCCCCGGAAGAGATCCGGCTACCTCAAAACACACCGACGCCGACGACTTGTCCTGGCGACATATATTCCGAAAAGGCTTTAGCACCGTAGACTACATACATACGCTGCGGCAGGTTATACAGAAGACCGAAGAGTATAACCTGCCTCTCTGTTTAGCGTTTGTAGACTACGAGAAAGCCTTCGATTCGATCGAGATTTGGGCTGTAATGAAGTCTCTCCAACGCGGTGCCAAATCGACTACCGGTACATCGCGGTGTTTGCAAAAAACGCTACCATGTGACATGTCAGTCCGACTTCAGGACCAGACCTCGGAACTTATCCTTCTGCAGCGCGGTGTGAGACAGAGAGACGTCATATCTCCGAAACTGTTCACCGCAGCACTGTAGGATGTCTTCAAGGTTCTAGATTGGAGAGGTCACCTTCGGTTTGCCGACGATATAGTGGTCATAGCTGAGACCATGGAAGACCTCAGTACAATGCTCGATGACCTCAGTAGAGCTTCCGAAAGAGTGGGTCTTAAAATAAACATGGACAAAACAAAGGTTATGTTGAATGTTCATGTAACACCCACTCCTATCAAGATCGGAGACTCTATACTCGAAGTTGTGGACGATTATGTCTACCTGGGACAGACCTACCCAACTGGACCGTCCAGTTGAGTAGGTCTAACTTCGAGAAAGAGGTCAATTCGGGATTTTCGGGGTTCGGGAAGTTTTGCGGTATCTTCTTGTCCAACTTACCACAGTGTCTCAACTCGAGACGAAAGTCTATGACCAGTGTGTGTTGCCAGTGATTACATACGGGACCGAAACGTGGTCGCTCACCATGGGCCTCATCAGAAAGCTCAGTCACTCAAAGGGGAATAGGGAGGGCTATGCTCGGAGTTTCCTTGCGTGATCGAATCAGAAATGAGGACATCCGCATGAGAACCAAGGTTACCGACGTAGCGCGAAGAATCGCCAGACTGAAGTGGCAATGGGCAGGGCACATTGCTCGCAGAATGGAGGGCCGATGGGGCCGAAAAGTTCTGGAGTGGCGACCACAAACGGGAAGACGTTGGTAATTGACTTTGGGAAAGGTTTTGTCCTCTGCTTGTGCAAAGAAGACTTGCGGATTGTGTAATTGGTGGATCACACACACCTGCTAATAGTAATCTTAATACGACTTCGCAAGTTCATCGCAAGTTTAGAACTCACAACGAAGTTTCTTGAGCATAAACTGTATCGTGATATCAGCTGTATAAAACGTCGCGCAAAAAATAAAAATCAAAATATCAAAAAAATATGAATATCGGAATTCCGGTATTACTCCTTTCAATTCCGGAATTGAATTATCAGGAAAATTGTTACGGAATTCCGGAATTGCGAGATTCCGGAATTCCGGAATGCATGCCCTAGTTACGATCCCGAATCATCGTTTAACATTTAGGTTGAAAATGAAACTGACTTGCAAATTGCAAAAATCCTAAGAAAAAATTTAATTTCGCGGGCTACCAAAGCGTTTTCCCTACGGCTCCCTCTTTGTCTGGCCTCAAACTGACTGCAGACATTGGGCAAAGAAAGATCTGTAGGTACCTAGGTACTTACATTATTTGTCAAAATCTGTCTATACCGGTTTGAGCGCACCTGTACCTACTTCACATGATGCGAGGATGTATGAGGATAATAATACTATTAGGTTATTAGATACTTACCAGCTGGGACTTCCGAGAAGTATCAAAAGCCAAGGTTACTGTTAACCTGTTTTGCTCTACATTTAATAAGTTTAACCTTGACAATGAGTCAATCAACATCCAATCTGTGTACCTAGTTAATTAATAAACAGTCGCAGGCAGTCGTAGGTGCTACGTAACCAATAATTATGCATTGTCATTATGCAGAAAAATATAAATGAACCTTGACATATATTTACACAAACATTATTCTGCTGTACGGTACGGTGCAGTATGCTTCAGGAATATGTGGTAATATTAAGGGTATGCTAACTAGGTGAATGTCTGTATTATGATTGCAGTCTACCTGCCGATGCTGGCAGAAAGAAAAATGAAAATGCCATTAACTTTCCTTCCTAGCTACAGCCTTTTCACAGTTAGTGTACCTCTGACATTTGCAGTCCAACAGCAACCATACGTTCCTGAAAATAAAGATCCCTATAACTTTGACAGACTTGTCAGTGTAAATCACCTAATAACAGCCTTATTGCTACGTGTATACAGATCACTGCGATTCACGGTGAATTGAATGATTGGTGAAGCAAGGGTGAATTTACAGGACTGTAAGAACTATCACTCGCATATTCCTGCGGCTTCGCCTGCGTACATGTCGAAAGTTCTTCTATTGGAACTTGTTAATGGGGCAAACAGTCCAAAATCATATTATGCCCTGTCCCCGGTTGTTATGCTGCATTCAACATAAAATTCGTGAAAGTTATCAGACAAACAGAGTTACTTTCGCATAAGGATTATAATTATCATGATTGCCATTTTGATAACCTGCACTAACTCTTTCAAAAGGAATTCCACCACCCATATTTTCTCACAATTATTGCTACAACTTTTTCTTATTGAGTAAGATCTAAGTACTTATTTATCTAGCTAAGAGCTTACGTATAAGGAAGTTAATGCTTAGTTAGTCTAGATTTAACTATTAGGTAATGGGTACAAAATGGTAATTACGACACAAGTATGATTGTGTTCTGAGAAACAAGTGGAGATAAGATAAAGTGAAATGTTAATGTCCGGTGTTATCACTGTTATTTTGTAGCTATGATCTAATTTAAATGAATCTTGTAATTTTATGACGAATTCTATGTTAAGGTGGATGTTCCAGGGTAGCCCGCGAAATTCAAATTTTCTTACGTTTTTAGCGATTTGCAGGCCAGTGCTAGGTTGTATGTTAGTGAAAATATGATTCGCGGCTGTAAGACGTATGCAGTTACAGAATTATAATCATCAAAATCATCATTACAACCCTCCAAGTTCATGTAACTGTCAAGAATGAGTATTTCATCAAAAGGTCATTCTTGACAGTTACATGAACTTGGAGGGTTGAATTTCGCGGGCTACCCTGGAACATCAACCTTAAAATGTCGCACTAAATCTTGTTTTATTTTTTGTATTAGATATAATTAAATGGAACTGTATTTTTTTTATTTTGGTTGTTTTTTTTGTTACTTTTATTTTGCAGGTTTATTGATTATATATATGCCAGGAGTGACTGTTAATGTTATGAACATAGAGGCACGTAATTCCCAGAGGGTCTAAGCAGAGATGTACGTACACACAGCGACACATCAAACTATACATTTCTAGTACAACATAGCATCCACATTTTTATTTTTCGGTGTTGGTACGAGTAAATCATCAAATAACTCCTCCCGCTCTTGGGCAGAGCAGAAGGGAGTGTCAGACTTCTACTGACTAAAAACCACCCATGTTCCTTCTTCGCCCTTGTGCCGAGGCCGCGGTATCTCTTTCGACATTCCGCAGCCCCAGCGGGATATAGCATCCACCTTACATAACCTTTGGTGCATTTCACCACTTAGTAGTTTGAGTCCCATGGAATGTAAGGAGGGAAAGGGATAGTAATAGGGGTGGGGAATATTACCAAATATAACCATTACGAGGAGGCAGTCTCCGGGGGCCTCTTACTGTAAATTGCCGAGTAAGTAAGTTGGATTCCGTGAAAATCAGAACCAAAAATGCAGAGTAGATACTTCTCATGTTAGTTCCAAGAAAGTCCTTTTGTTGTCATCTAGAAAATACCCATGATGACAATGTGAACAAAACAATGAGTCCTCTTTAAAATACTCGAGTTAGTTAAAGTAACAAAGAAGTATTGAAGTAATGGTTTACTCGGTGACCGTGGTTATTTTCATGAATCATTTTCAGAAATGTATAATAATATTAGCTCCTTGCTCCATTTCTTGGTAAGAAACATTTCTGTTCTATAGCAACAAGCCTTTAGCAAGCAAGTCTTTTGCGTCAAGTTTTATTTGGTTGGTTTCCACTTCCCAGTAAAGAATCCTTATTTTTTTTTTCGAAGTAACAGACACGTGACTTTTGCTACTGAAATGTTATGTATCCACCTGGCAATAGCTAAGCTGTTTTTTTTTAAATAGCCCGTTAGCCAATTAGATCTCAAATACAAATCTAGATTCTTCTTAATCTTCAAATATAAAACCGAGCTTGTTTCCCCCGAATGGTTAAGTCAAGTTTCATTAAAGCACACCCACATTTTGCCAGTTAATCCAGCTATGATTTAATGGCTACTACGGGATGAGCCTATTTTTAATCTCCTAAATCAGCTCGCTAATGATCACTGCTTAAAACATGGGCTTAGCTTAAGGTATCTCTAAACACTACTGCTGAATACCACCACGTTGGATGATCACAGTTTTATGTTGCTGTGCGTTCATACTTACAGGCAAAACATTCGTAGGTACTTACAGGTAAATGACAGTCTTGCCCAGGCTCTTTAAAAAAAATCAAATACCTATGATCGTCTTTTACAATATCTACCTCTGAAGAATGGCCCTGGATCTAAAAACAAGCGTTTCTCAAAGCTAATCTATAAACATTCCTTGAAGCTCTATGCAACGCATTACTCAATACGTGCAAGGGTGACATCGTGTTTCCACAAGGCGAGCACTGTCCGATAGTTCTAAAAATAAACTATGAACTAACTTATTTGCTACAACAGCACAACAGACATTTTGACCACATATACGGGTGTACTACATAGGTATACCTATGCTAACACTTTGTCATTAATTGTCATATTAATATGTACCTCTCTCGTTTTTCACCTATGTATCTTTGAAGTTCAGTAAAAGAAGAAATATATAAACAACAAACTCCAAGCTTAAACAGCAAAAGAAATTTTGAAAATTAAAAAATGTATTTGATAAAAAAAATCGGCTCGCGGCTTAGGCAGTCTTTCCAAGGGTTTTTTTTTATGTTACTCAGTAAAATATATTGTGGAGGTCAGATTGGCAGTTGTTCTTTGTTATGTGCTGGTATGCAGCTGCATCCGGTCCGACTGGGACCCGAGGCCAAGTTGGAAAAAGGCTAGTTGGATAGTCTTTTTGCCTGGCCAAGGCACTTTAGTTAGACAGAAAACTGATAATCGATAGCAATAGCTACTAAACTGAGTTAGATAAGACTGAAAACCTGTGTTGCCCAAATAAGTCGTTTACTGCAATAACAGCTGATTGTAAACCCAAAGAAATAATCCCACGCACCGGTACCGGGACTAAAAGGGACTGAGCTATATATACTTACATTGAACTATTATTAGAGAGCTACGATTGTCAAATATATATTTTACACCTCAGCGTTACCCCACCCGAGCGGACTAATAGGTTCCGTTCATTGAGCGGCACATGTCGCGGTCATGTGGGTTTACTATCCGTAGTATGTCAATAATGAATACAATATTTAGGTACAATCAACCGATATCGCAATTCCAATAATAATGTGTGGTTCTTTCTGTTACGAAATAATCAGGTTGCCAATGACCAAATGTTATCCAACCTTGCAAACTTACTTATTTTCCTTTCCCATGTCATGACAGAAGCTTACCAAAGTATTAATTAGTAGTTAGTCAAATGAAGACCCATGAAAGGTTTGTATGGACACATACAATAAGAACTCCACGATCTTGCAAAATACCAAATCAATCGAATGACTGAAACTGGGCAAGAAAAAATAATCCCAAATTCGCAAAACATCCGATGGTAATAAAAACGGGTGTGAAACTGAATACAATTGCTTAAAAATCACCCACATTTCATGTTCTCATTGCAACAATGACAAGTTATTGATTCGGTTCAGCAGTTTTCAAGATGGCAGTACACAAAGAGACGATCTTTATTGAAGTTCAGATTGGATGCAAGGCCTCCTTTGTTTGTAAATTTTTATTATGCATCGTACGCGTCGTAAAATGCATTTGCATGGACTAAATATTTACATGTAGATGCAATCTTCGAGCAACTTATGTCAATTTAATATGTTTTAAGTAAAAAGCTTTTTTTAATAGATATACTTCCTGGCTAAATGGCATACTTTTACAAATGGATTTCCGGTTTTTGTATTCACTTCACTCTGCATTCGCAGAAGCGTGGCTAATTTAATTTTCAGTAAATATTCTATCTAGATCATATAAACTGATTCATAAAATTGTAGAAGAATTTTAAAAGATATTGCGTAACATTTTATAAAATTATATCAAAATATCCCGTAATAAAAAAAAACAATAAAGTACCTATTATGGTGACGTATGCTCAAAAGATGATGACGGGAAATAGGAATCTAGTCAGGAAAATGTGTACAGTACCTACTCATGATCGGTATGTTCATCTATGACACAGATTAATCTATGAGTAATCTTCCTACTTCTGTCTGGGAATTATTGACTTATTTTTTTTCTATGTAAACGTAGAGTACTTATAGACACCTTTACTTACTCTATGAATATTTTAAATCTTGTACACACGGCGACGTTTCGAGCTATACTGTTCCAGTACAACATGGCCTTGCTGTGCATAGATTTCCTGTACAAAGAGAGATCTTCGTTTATTGGTCATATATTGATTGGTCTTTGTGCGTACACACGGCTACACATCAAGCTATACATATCCAGATTACGCTGATCTCGCACTGTACGGAAATCCTTTATAATGCGAGACCAGCTTATACTGGAAATGTATAGCTTGATGTGTAGCCGTGTGTACAATAAAAACAAGTGCAACTATTCTTTAAACTGCGCCTGTTAAAAGTATAGCAAGTTTTAATCCCCAGTATAAACTGATATTTCAGGGAGGCGCTGCTTGCGAAGAAACAGAGCTATGAACTGTCAAATTCAGTACATTTTTGAATTAGTTCCATATTTCGCCGTCGCGCACGACTTGTTGGTTACACAATGGGACTTAGGAACTATGAGTTATGACAGTTACGTTATGATGACGCATGTTCTGAGTCAACCTTTTAGGACACGACCCGCGTTTCGCAGACAATAGAATAGATAGCAATCGTCTGTTTGTTAATTTATTCTTTGCTATACCTACAAGTAACTGATGATGTGCCATAAAACGTTAAAAACCGGTTTGAAACTAGTTTTTTTTAACAATGCATGTCGTTTTTATAACAATTGTAAATTAAACGACCACGGCTCTATTTAGCTTTAGGCAGAATACGGTAAATCATAGTCAATTGTGTTGTGTTGAATAGAAAATTTTCTTTTATTCAATATGAGCATGAGGTAATGAGTTCGATTTCCAAGTCGGGCAATGTGTTAATCAGCCCTATTGGATGTTTCCTTATGGAATATCTCAGTAGCAGCCGGAGTCTGAATTTGTGTTAGGTTGATCTTGATAATAATAGGTTCGCCCCCTATTACATGGTACACACGGCTACACATCAAGCTATACAAAACCAGTTAATCTTGGCCTCACTTTACTAGATCTTTTCGCACAATGAACGATCAGATTATACTGGTTTTGTATAGCTTGATGTGTAGCCGTGTGTACTACAGAACTAGCGAAATGGTGTACCATTAGGTACACCTCTGCCTTACCCTTCGGAGATTACAGTCGAGATGTTATGTTCAAGTTAGTTATAGTCCACCAAACACAATCTCTACTATATGCATAACCTGGAATTAAACCTAGTCGTAGAGCCCGTAAGACCAGCTGATAATTCGATCAAGACGTGGTCAGGTTTTACTCCGGATCAGTCTAGGTTTGATCAGTCTTCAGAAACACAAATAAAAACCAGCTCTTCTTTTGCTAGATTTTACTAATAGCGAACATGAATAGTAAAATGATAACATGCTACGCTCAAATTAACATCATAATCGTTTCTGAAAATCGTATCTTTACCTACTATTTAAATTATATAAAATTTAAATTCCGTAGAACTATAGTGAATAAAAATACTTATGATCTTATCTGCTGTTTATAATTCCATAAAATAACATGACTCACTAACCAAACATGAACATTAAAATAAAGTCAAAGCAGTTATGAAATGATTAGCATTTTATTAGGTACATCTGATAACGAACAACTAATAGTTTGATCACTGATTTGACTGGCCTGTTGGTCTAGTGGTTAGTGACCCTAACTGCTATGCCGGAGGTCGTGGGTTCGATTCCCACCCAGGACAAATGTTTGTGTGATGAGCACGATCATTTGTTCTGTGTCTGGGTGTAATTTATCTATAATATGTATGTATTTAGAAATATATAAGTATGTTTATCAGTTGTCTAGTACCCATAACACAAGCTCTGCTTAGCTTGGGACTAGATGGCGTTGTGTGATAGTTGTGGAATATTATTATTATTATTATTATTATTATTACTGATTGATAACGCAAACACAGCTCACAGGTTGTATGTATGTAACAATAAATGGTTTATTTTCAAAATCCATTGCTTAATTTCTATGCAAAAGGCAATTAAATACGCCAGTAAAGCAGAAATGGACATAAAACATCCTTTTACTTTGATTGCAGACCCGCCCACCCAATGGTTAACAAAACTTCTTTTTGCTGCACCATAAAGCGTGCTAACGACATCTATTGAAAATGAAGTGAATCAATTGTAAACACATTCGAGTAGAGAACGGAAAATGTTGCGACGCTTCATTAGCCATTTAGTTTTATAGTTTTCGCTAGATGGCGCTACTTGTATCGAAATAGACTTCGTGCTTTTGGTAATAATTACCACAGAGTACAATAAACTACACACATCAAAAGCAAAGACTACAATATATATAGGGAGAATCAAAAGTGTCTAGGGATCAACATATATTTTTGCAATAACTTTTCTCCTGATTGATATTAATTAAAATTTTCTTTAAGGATTCATCAAACAAAGTGTTTTCGTTTGTCACAGTAACGATAAACCAAGTCACCTTTGCATTAATAAAGAAATTTGCCATTTTCCCAATAAAGGGATTTTTGACATTTGAACGACTAACATTAAAGTTCGAAAAAAAGACTGAAATAACACATTTTTCTGATTAAAACCAACGTTATTATGGAGCAGCGACATCATTTAAGCAGGGAAGAAATGCTCAGAGCCGTGGGAATGATAGAAGCTGGTTCCCGGCAACGTACTGTGGCTTTAGCTCTGAATACAAGTCAGAGTGTTATCAGTCGACTTTGGACACGTTACCGAAGCACTGGTACCGTGGCTGAGCGCCATGGAGGACGGTATCGCTGCACCACACGGAGACAAGACCGATACATTCAAATCTTAACTCGAAGAGCTCCAACAATAACCGCCATGATGTTAGCCGTGAGGCTTCATCACTCTTCAGGGAACTTAATTAGCGACCAAACAGTCAGAAACCGCTTGCATGAAGTGAACCTTCATTCCCGAAGACCGCTACGGGTACCACCTATAGCAATGCACAATCGTAGGATTCGATATCAATGGGCTCTTGAACACAGAAATTGGGCAGAAGAACAATGGCGTTTCGTGTGCTTTTCTGATGAGTCTCGTTTTGGTATGAGACCGGATACAAGACGTATACGACACTGGAGAACCCCTGGACGCCAGCAGCGATTAAAATCCTGCCAGGAAGTCCATCCTTATAGTGGTGGAATCATCATGGTATGGGCGGGTATTTGGATCGGCGGAAGAACTGAGTTGATTTGGATCAGAGGCAACCTCAACGCTCAAATTTATGCTGAGACGATTGTATCAGACGTCATCGTTCCTCTACAAGTGCAAATCGGTCCCTTATTTCAGTTAATGCATGATAATGCACGACCGCACACGCGCAAGAGTTGTAAGACAGACTCTCGCCGCAGCTAACATCAATGTCCTGCCCTGGCCTGCTCAGTCGCCAGACTTGAACCCGATTGAGCATGCATGGGATATGCTACAGAGAAGAGCTCTGCCGAATATAGAGGGTATCCAGTCGCAAGAAGACCTTTTTTTGTTGTTGCAACGAACATGGGCGGCCATTCCACAGCGTGATTTGGATGAACTCATTTTGAGTATGCCAAACCGATGTTCTTGTGTTGTTAGTGTTCGCGGTAGAAAC
This sequence comes from Diarsia dahlii, assembly GCA_949775195.1. Taxonomy (NCBI): domain Eukaryota; kingdom Metazoa; phylum Arthropoda; class Insecta; order Lepidoptera; family Noctuidae; genus Diarsia; species Diarsia dahlii. The sequence continues at coordinate 17,715,211 of OX459213.1, forward strand.
ACGGATTATTAATTGTTTAAGTTACCCAATAAAATTTTAAAGAAAACTGTTATTTCAGTCTTTTTTTCGAACTTTAATGTTAGTGGTTCAAATGTCAAAAATCCCTTTATTAGGAAAATGGCAAATTTCTTTATTAATGCAAAGGTGACTTGGTTTATCGTTACTGTGACAAACGAAAACACTTTATTTGATGAATCCTTAAAGAAAATTTTAATTAATATCAATCAGGAGAAAAGTTATTGCAAAAATATATGTTGATCCCTAGACACTTTTGATGTGTGTATATTGAAAATAATTACCAAGAGCACGAATTATTGGGGTGAATACAAATCTTGGAAGCAGGGGTTGTGAATATTATCATTATTGAGCCCACTTACCTACTCACTGTTGTTGTAGGAACTCGCTTCTGCTGATTCATAAATTACCTATTTTTGCTACAAACTTTTTTCTTTTTTTTCCGAAATCGTAGTTAAATAATGGTTGCACTGAGATGGGTCGAAAAGATATGGTAATTACATTAAAAAAGACAGTTGTTTAATTGGTTGAAAGCTATTACTTTTAATTTTCGTAAGCAGTTATTGTATTTTTTTTTTAAAACGTACCCCCACACTAGGAATTTCTCCTGTATCGTGGGTGCATTCACAAACATTTAAACTCACATACACGAATACCCAGACCCGGAACAACTATCTGTAGGTTTTACAAATATTCGTTCCATGCGGGGATCGAACACGCGAGTACCTACGCGACACGCAGCGCGGCAGTCCATTGCTTGAGCCACTGCGCCAACCGTGCCGTCAATTTTATTCGATTTGGTAATTGCTCAGGGTAATTGTATTTGATTTGGTCACACAGTACACCACCACGACCAAACAAAATGCTAATTCAAATTCCGGTTTTATCCTACCTACAGTTAGTTAAATCGTCTGGTCTTTAGTCATATCCATTCCGCCTTTAGTCATTTAGTCACTATCCATAGCCTAATCGTGGAGCAAAATCCTCTCTTTTTAAGAACTTACCTTTTGTAAAACAACGAGAGACAATTGAGTCATAGATTTATCCATTCTCTGTCACCCCTTTGTTTCAAACAATATCTTAATTCTCTTCTCAAATCGGCTCTCTACATTCGTCACGGCAAATCGTTTGAGAATCAATTCTTCTTCAACCCCTCTGAGCCGGGGTTAGTTTTCACCACTTAAGCGACGTTGCAGGGGTTCGCTAAGACCGTATTAGATGTATTACCCTCTTGTATTTTATCCTATAGAAGTTGCATGAGGGAATTGGAGGCAACGATAGACATTTCGTAAAAACTGTTTCGTCGCACATGTCAATCATGTTCGTCTAAAATTACTTGACATTGTCCAGCCTTCGTCATATATTTTGACCAGATTTTTAGACCAAAAGTTTTGAATGAATAAAATAGATTTAACAGATTTTTCATTACTCATACTCTGAAAGTAGGTCATCATAACATGCCTGCGGAGCGGGTTGAAAGTACTACTTTTCAGCCCTAGGGAGAATCGCTTTCTACTGACAGCTGTCAAATTATTTGATGTAATTGGGAGCAAGCCTATTGCCATCAACCAATGTAATTAGGAGCAAGCCTATTGCCGCCAACCGATGTAATTAGGAGCAAGCCTATTGCCATGAGCCAATCTAATTTGGAGCAAGCCAATTGCCATCAACCGATGTAATTAGGAGCAAGCCTATTGCCATCAATTGATATAATTGGGGGTGAGCCTATTGCCATCAACCAATTTAATTAAGAGCAAGCCTATTGCTATCAACAGTATCAACCGATGTAATTAGGAGCAAGCCTATTGCCATCAACCAATCTAATTAGGAGCAAGCCTATTGCCATCAACCGACATAATTAGGAGCGAGCCTACTGTCATCCACCGATTTGGGTAATTAGGAGGAAGCCTATTGCCATCAACCAATGTAATTAGGAGCAAGCCTATTGCCATCAACTGATGTAATTGGGGGAAAGCCTATTGCCCCCAACCGATGTAATTAGGAGCAAGCCTATTGCCATCAACTAATCTAAATAGGAGCAAGCCTATTGCCATCAACTGATGTAATTGGGGGAAAGTCTATTGCCATCAACCAATGTAATAGGAGCAAGCCTATTGCCATCAACTAATCTAATTAGGAGCAAGCCTATTGCCATCAACCGATGTAATTAGGAGCCTTGTATTCGCAATGAAAAGCACAATGTTTACCTTGGGTTAAAGACTTATTTAGTCCCTCGAACTATTTAGCGCCCTCGCTGCGCTCAGGCGCCAAACCCCGTCTCGGGACTAAATAAGTTCCTTTCACCCCTCAGGTAACAATGTACTATTCAGTACCTACTTGGTACTGAAAAAAGGTAGAAGAGAGAGAAACATGATTCCACCCGCTTTTGGTTCCGGCTGCATCATTATCATTTTAAAACTACTAAATCAAAGCATTCATTTGAATTAGTTCGTTCACAGGCTAAAGGTGGACGGGTAGTGTGATAATATGAATGATATGATATGAAAAAGAGAAAGGGGTCAATGATGCCATGACGTCTGACAGGGAAGAATGGAAGAAGGCAACACGTTGCGCCACCCGGTCACCCCCAAATAGAATGGGATGAGGGCAGGAAGGTGATGAGGTCCCCTTACAGGAGTTACAGGCAACAGTGAAATACCAAAAAAATAAGCTAAAATCCCAGCCACAGACGTCATAATAACTGAAAGTACCTACTGTTGTTGCCAGGGGCGTATTTTGGAATTTGGCGCCCCGGGCCAATAACCACTTTGACTAACACTAACACAACAACCACTTTGCCACCCCAGAAGTCAAGAAAAATACCATAACTTGTTTTTATTCTTTCTTTTTTTCTAAAGCAGTTTCGAGTTTAGTAGCTAATCAATGAGTCGTAGAGCTTGGAAACAACCTCAACGTCTGTGTCGACTCCAGATTCGTGGCGTGCGTTTTTGCCGCCGGGGGTCCACCCTATTGTTACCCATTCCAAAATGTAGATCTCTATGGAGAAGAATTGGTAAAAAACCTCCATGACCACTCATATCAGTACTTCAACCATTTTCCATTTTCAGTGACTGAAATTCCCTGGTTATGCAAAAACATAGTGCGCTTTCATTTGGCCATTAATTTGGCATCACTAAGCATTACTGAAAACGGTAATAATTCTAAAGTCTAAACAAATTAATCCAAACTTCCCACAACGTTCCGAACCTCCCCAGCTTCCCAAATATAATAACCGAACGCTTCCACAAACCATGGGGGTGCAACCCTCGCGTTACACCCCCTGGGGATGAATGGGGATGACTGCAGGGGAGTAACGATTACCTTAATGCATGTTATATTGAGACGAGGATAACTTGTCACCGTACTTTGTGTAATGTGATTGAGTTTTTGGGGAAATAGGGGATCGGACTGACTCAAAAAAATATGATTCTGTTTAGTCCGTCAGTTAGATTATCGAAAAATATTAGATACGTGTTTTTTGTTTTATCAAATCAATAAAAATTGACGAAGCTATAGCGCGTCAAAGATCATGGAGTGGGGCTTGAAACGTCACTTGAAGGTACAAAATGTACTATCATATGACGTCACACGAGTTTTCGAAGCACTGTATCGTCTTCATTTTTTGTTTACGTGAAAAAAGAAAAAATATGTGGTCAATATTTTTTGGAAATCTATCTGACGGACTAATTAGTTTTTTTTTGTCCGATCCCCTATTGTCGTGCAATTCTGCGCTTTTTTTTTCTAAGAAATTGTCTGTTGTGTCCTTGAAGAAGATCACACAAGAAGAAGAAGAGAAGAAGTCTTCACAGGTAGTCAGTGACCTGAAAGTCTAACAAACAATCTTACTAAAGGGTATCGTATTATCTAGTATTAACTATAGGTTGTGGACGTCAGTTAGGCAGTCGCTTCATGTAAAATACTGGTATTCAGCTGCACCCGGTTAGACTGACCCCAACATAGTTGGGAAAAGACTAGGCTGATGATGATCCTTGAAGAAGATATAATCTGGAAATGTGAGTGTAATGATATGTGAATACATCATCAATCTCTTGCCTTAACCCAACCCTTAACTTCTTCTTGCATATCTCTGTTAATAATACAGTCCATCCAACGTTTTTTTATCTTCCTCGCTCGACTCTTATACCTATCCACATTCATACTCAAAATCCATACTAATCCATACTTCCATTCCATACTAATATTATAAATGCGAAAGTAACTCTGTCTGTCTGTCTGTCTGTTACTCTTTCACGCCTAAACGGCTGAACGGATTTTGATGAAATTTGGTAGGTAGGACATAGTTTGGAACTTGAGAAAGGACATAGGATAGTTTTTTTTTTTCTCGTGATAAACCAAAAATCTGCCGGAAGTCACTATTCCACGCGAACGAAGTCGCGGGCAAAAGCTAGTATTATAAATGCGAAAGTAACTCTGTCTGTCTGTTACTCAATCACGCCTAAACTACTGAACCAATTTGCATGAAATTTGGTATGGAGATATTTTGATACCCGAGAAAGGACATAGGCTACTTTTTAATAAAAAAAATAAAAAAACTTTATTCAAGGGGTTGAAAGGGGGTTACAAAAATATTACTTTTGGTCGCGATAACCGGCATCGGTAGCGATAACCGACATCCGCGCGGTTGAAACCGCGGGCATCAGCTAGTTAAGAATATAATGATGGTGAACATTTGGGACGATTTTTGGTCTAGCGGTTGCAAATGCGACTACTGAGGATGACGTACTGTAGGATTCGATTTCGCGGTACATCATCATCAATATTTCAGTCAAAAGACGTCCACCGCTGGACATAGGCCTTCCCCAAGTGTCGCCACATTGGCTGGTCCCGTACGTCTCGCATCCAGAGTATCCCCGCAACCTTCGCCAGGTTATCGGTCTACCTACTGGGTGGCCTTCGAACGCAACGTCTTCCGGTTAGCGATCGCCACTCCACAACTTTTCGGCTCCATCGGCCATCCGTTCTGTGCTCCTTTTCTCGGAATTGAAACGTCAAAAGATTCAGGAAGCAAGAAAACTAAAGTAGATGTAGATGTTTTGCTCAATTCCATATAGCCTGAAGGACAGTGTCCAATATATGGACACTATGTTTTTTTTGTAATACTTATACCTATATAATTATATTTTTTTTTTTCAATAAAAACCAACAGTATTTACATAAAAAGCTAGTTTTTTCTGCTCTATAAAGGGTTTACAAGAATACCTTTTATGTCGAGACTACATTCCCTTGATATTATTTTTGACTTCCACAAAGCCGAGTTCACAGGGAAAAGCTAGTCTTTGATAAACAACAGTTTCTGCTTACTACCCACGTACTTACCTACCGGGAAATAGTCCTTGACTGACACCCTTAGTACTTCAATATAACGTGACATGGTAGAAAACTACTTTGATGTTTTCCATCTATTCAACATGAACACAATAAACTCTGGAAATAGTTTCATGATCTTGAATTCATGGAAACTTTGATTCCGTGTTCATGGGAACTCTTTTATGGTTCGTATAGTGTTGGTATATACTTAATGTTTTATATTTTTCAATACACTTCCTCGAAAACTGGCTCATAATGCACTACGATTGGTTCGACATGCGACGTATTTCGCACGCGTGCGGTAATCTTATTTTTCCGCAACCAAGTGCGGGAAAGAAAATTACCACAGATAACTATACCATAAACTAAGTACAGTCCAAATCGATTATAACATAGGAAATTAAAAAAAAAAAACACCAACGACTATATTATAGAGTCTGCGGTGTTTTTTTTTATTCCGTCTTTTTAATTTGCGTCTTTACAGCATAAATGATTTTTGAAAATTAAATTGTGTTTGTAAAAAGAATACTATAAAATTTATAGTATTTAATTGTTAATTTTTATTTATTTAATTGTTAATTTTTATTTATTTAATTTATTATTTAATTATTTTATTTTATTTTTTTAATAAAATAATAAATTAAATCAATCATGTTTAAGTATTTAATACTTAAACATGATTATTTTAAGCAATTATTTATTTTTATGAACAAGTACCATTTATTTGTGTTCTTAATTAAAAAATATTTTAATTTTATAATTTTCCTGTGAGGCTGTTTAGCGGCTTCATACCTTTGCTGAAGAAGCAACCTGGCGAAATCAAACCGCGGAAAAAAAGCAAAAAAGCAAATTAAATCATAGTCTCCTAAAACTTGATGACAAAAATACTTATTGTTTTATTAGTTAATTTATTCGAAAGTGTATTGAAAAACGTCGTTTGATACACGTGGGAATTTGTTATTGCATTTCTCGACCCCATGAACACCCTCACCATACTGCTCGGCTGTTCAATAAGCCTCGAATGCATTTAACAAACTTTCCGCACTCACTTGTATCAAAATGTACTATTATTTCTTACATATATTATTATTATTTAGATACCGTGCTAAGCATAAAAGTGGTATCTCAAAGAAAGTCTGTTTCGAGAAAATTCAAGTTTTTTAAATATACTTTTCAATACACGATTATAGGTTCGGCATGCAACGTATTTCGCACGGGTGCGGTAATCTTATTTTTCTGCAACCAAGGGCGGGAATAGTTATTTATCCAACATGTGAGGAAAGTTCGTTTTTCCTATGAGTCTTGATTTTGAGTCTTGAGCGAACGAAGGATTGAAAAAATAGAATCACGAGCGTAGCGAGTGATTATAAATTTCAATCCTGAGTAAGCGAAAGACTTAACAAAACGAATAGCAAATGAACTTGCTCACATGTTGCATACAAAACTTTTCACCACTCCCAGCAAGAAAGTATTCAGTCATCATAGGTAAATAAATTAAATAGTCACAAAGCAAATCAAAATAATTCTTTATTATAAAACTAGCTTTTGCCCGCGACTTCGTCCGCGTTTCCGTCGTTTTTCGTAAAAAAGTACCATGTCCTTTCTCACGGTTCAGTGGCGTTTTTTAGGTGGCATTGGGTATTTTATTTTTTATCGACGGTAACGGAAAGGCTGTCAGTTACCTAGGTAACAAAATAACCTACGATAGAGGTCCTAACTATAGCTACCTTACACTTAAAATCTAAGTGACAATTTAAACTAAAATATTCTAATAGAATTATACCCAGAAATATGTACAACTTACAACAAAAAAAGAAATGAAAATAAAGCTGAAACGCCTGTGCAATACTATCTACCTATACCTACTTCACTTACAAATAAATACCTATTACTACTATAATTAATAAAAGTATCTACGCTTTTACCTACATAATACAAAACTAAAATTGAACATAAATTAGCCAAAACTTACCTATCGGTATCTAAAAAACTGTGCGTACTACTTCTACTTCTACTACCTTCACCTAAAAGGAAATAAAATGCAAACTATTAATAATTTGTAATTTGAACGAATATTTAAACACTACCAAAACAACTAATACCTATTTTAGAAAATAACAACAAAAGAAATTCAAATAAATTATTTAAAGACTAAAAGTCGCGCTGATAAGCATTGTTTGTTAAAATCAATTATTGTCCGTCAATAAGGTCGAACGCTCTGAACGCATCAACAGCCACGACCCGTGTCGAGCGCGGCAACCGTTACACAAAAATAATCATTATGGCATGATTCAGTATTCACGCGCGACGGCTTATTAGCGTATTTCATGTATAAGTTTGGTGTTTCTATACCGATTACTATGATTATTTTTTTATTGAATAGGTAATAATATTAACTTCTTTTAATTAGGGATGAGTGAGAGTATTATAAACGTAAGAGTAATCAAATATAATCAGAAAGCTCCGAACTGCTAAGCTATCGGGAGTTACACGTGTTATTGTGAGTCAACCATAAAAGATAGACATATGCTGTTGTGGGATATTTTTTAGATAATTTTATGTAGAACATTTCCGTCATAAATGATTTCTATGTAGCTTTAACCATTAAGGCTGCACACGCGACGGAAGCTTAAAAAATGGAGCAACTTCCCCCGTTTTCCCAATATTTCCCTTCACTGCTCTGCTCCTATTGATTGTAGCGTGATGAAAAGTATACTATAATCTCCCCAGGAGTATGAAGAATAATTGTACCAAGTTTCGTTAAAATCCGTCGAGTAGTTTTTGTTTCTATAAGGAACATACAGACAGACAGACAGACAGACAGACAGACAGACAGACAAAAATTTTACTGATTGCATTTTTGGCATCAGTATCGATCACTAATTACCCCCTGATAGTTATTTTGAAAATATATATCATGTACAGAATTGACCTCTCTACAGATTTATTATAAGTATAGATAAAAAGAGCCGTTATTCATGAAAATAATTTAAAAATGAATTGTAAAATTACTGCAAATTTTCAAGTTAAAAGTAACGTTTTTTTTTTTTTTCATTAGATGCGTATTTTTTAAGGTCTTCGTTGACATTTTTTGAAATACGGCTTTTGAGCTTAGTACGGTGTGCGGCAGTATATATATGGAAAAGGTTATACGTATAATTATACTGAGTAAAAACGAAGGCCACACGGAGACGAAAAGTGTTAAGTGCTATGAAGATTAGAAATAAAAAAATATTCTTGTATGATAATAATTTGTCGATTAGATTGAAAATGAAATATACTGAATTTCAGACTTCGGTGACTTCTTATGTCTTCTTCGGTGATTATTTCATATTCCCTAAAAATATATTAAATTATAAACAAATTGAAGTTTTCCCTAAAAAAATCGACTGCTTTTATATGTAATACTTACCTAGGGAAAGTCTTCTGCACGTGAGGCTGTGTCTTAATTATTATTCGTATTTGAACTCTCGAAGGTTACTTTCATCATAAAGCTGTTTTCATTAAATACTAGCTTTTGTCCGCGACTTTGTCCGCGTGGAATAATAGTTAAGTACTTTGAGAAGCATTTTTAATTTATGTTCTGCTTCTATCGGTCGTAGCATGTTGTCATGACATCAGTTGATAAAAATAATCCAATTTGTACTATTTTTACTGATATGACGAAAGCTTTTGATTATGTTGACCATGAGATATTGCTACAGAAGCTGTATGGCTACGGGCGTAAGGGGAAATATCCTGAAATTGGTAGAATCATATTTAACTGATAGAGTTCAATGCACCGAAGTCTCTCGATTATGTCCCAAAACCAAATTAGAAACTGTACATAACTCAAAACAAAGATCCGTAAAATATGGCGTACCACAAGGTGGCGTGTTGGCACCACCTCTATTTCTGATTTACATCAATGAGCTCCCAAAAATAATTCAACATAAGATGGTTCTTTTTGCTGACGACAGCACCGCTATAATAGAATGCAATGACATAAATAATTATGAAAATGATATTAATGAATCTATAACTAAAATAATAAACTGGCTTAATGATAATAATTTGAAAATTAACATAAGCAAAACCAACATCATGCAATACCATCAGCGTCGGGAAAATATTGACATTAATATTATTTATAAAGACCATAAAATTCAGGAAGTTGATAGTGCAAAATTTTTAGGAATCACTATTGATAATAAATTGACTTGGAATAATATGTAAACGACTAAGTAAATCTGCTTATGCACTATTCCAGCTTTCAAAAAAGGTTAATATTGAGACATTTAGGATGCAGAAACGCTGTGTGAGGTCTATGTGTGGTCTAAACACGACAGATAGCTGTATTCCATATTTCAAAAATCTAGAAATATTGACACAGCCAGCAATGTATATAATGGAAACTGCATTGTTTGTAAAAAAAGCCCGCATTTATTTGTCAGCTTATCGGCAGTCAGAAGAAATCCATTGCGTACTCAATATTGTAATAAACTTTGTAACGTTAAATGTAAAACAGCCTTAATGCGTAAAAGCTTTTTCGGAAACGCTCCAAAAATTTATAATTAAATACCGGATGCCATTAAAAATATGCCATTAATAAAATTCAAAAAGGCACTTATTAGCTTGCTTATTGACAAATGTTATTACACACTGGAGGAATTTTTCAATGATGGCTCAATATAATGCTGTTTCTTGCTATAGGAAAAAAACAACTTTAATGATGAATTAATTGGGAGCTTTAATTTTATTTATTATTAATATTGACATTTAAAATTTTATTTATATTTTTTTTTTGACATTTTCAATTATTCTGACTGAGATTTGTTTTTTATTTTCTTGACATTTGTAATTATACAACTCCTCCTGACATCACACAATTTTTTTAAATAATATTATGTAATTGTTATAATTTATTTTCATATTTTAATTATGCATGATTTTCAAACAACCTCTTGTAATTTCTTAATATTTGAGCTAGATGCACACCATAATTTGTACGCCTCCTGGCATAACATAGCGCTCTGTTCACCAAACTCAAGACCTGTATGTTTACTTGTGAAATAAAAATTATTTGATTTGATTTGATATAGCCTCAAACCTTTCTCGATAAATGGACTATCCAACAAAAAAAAAGAGTACTTAAGGTAGGTTTTTTGAATATAGTTTTCCTTTACGTTTGATCATTAATACGACGAGTAGGTTTCGTGTAGGATTGGAAAAAATCAAGTGAAACCTCCAAGGTAGCCCGCGAAATTCGAATTTGCTTCAAAACTGTGTAAATTGTGTCCCGGACGTTGCAGTCGTTAAGTTTTTTGCAATTTGCAGGTGTAGTGTCCGGTTTTATGTTGATTAAAATATGGTTTGCGCACGTAATCCGTATGTATTTTTTTTGTGGGGTGGGAAATCATTAAATGACTCCTCCCGCTCTGGGCATAGCAGAAGGGAGTGTCAGACTTCTACTGACTAAAAACAACCCATGTTCCTTCTTAGCCCTTTGTGTGGAGGCCGCGGTATCTCTTTCGAACAACCCAATACATTCCTCTTATGTTGATTTAATTCCATTGAGTGATTATTTGATGAATAAGGCATTCAAGGAAGTATATGAACTGATAGGGTTGTATTGGAGATTTTAATCATTATTATTCAGTAAAGTCACATTTGTTACGGCCGCGAATCCTATTTCATTTAACATACAACCTGATACTGACCGGCAAATTGCAAAAAAACGTAAGAAAATTAAAATTTCGCGGACTACCCTGAATCTTTCACCTTAAGGCTGAATTCTGATATACCATGAATCTCGACATTGTTAGCGTGAAGTAATCTGTGGTGAAGGTGACAACGCTGTCTCTAAAGGACGCAAAACACCATTACACAGTATAAATATCTACAGTAGTGTGACTCGGCCGTGTCCTTGAAATAAATGCCTACAGCCGCGCGGTACGTAAACACGCGAAAGGGCTGCCCGCCTCCAGTATTTTAATTACATGTGCCTACTTTGTGTTTCCATTTAGTTTTGTGATCGTAAATATACTTTTTAAAACAAATAAAATACTTTGTCGTGAATTGAATAGAAAGTTGTAAAAAAAACATGTTTTTTTTCGGGACTTGGAAAAAAATAAAAAAAAGTTATCTCTGGATACGTTATTAACGAATTCATAAAACCAAAAACAACACAATATATTCCACTTGTCATATTAAATATGTACTTGTCTTATTTTTAGAGAAAACATCGCGCATTTATTGTTAAAAAACAACACACCGTCCGTTCGTCGCTGCGGCACAGTCGCGACTGTCTGCATACCAGGCGCATGCCACATACCATAATCGAGGCGCGTAGGCATAGCTCGCGCTTCGTCCGTTTGTATGAAGTCAAACTACTGTATGATAATATTACCGTGACCATTACATATAAAGTCTAAGTGCTCAAAATCAAGAATAATATTAGGTACCATTTTCGGATTTTAAATCAGGAATTTCTCAGTAGGAGCCAGACACTGGGTTTGTGTCCGATTGATGACAATATGCTCGCCTCCTATTACTACTTCATACATTCGTGGTACTTCAACATAAATGGCGAAATGTGGGTTTTCGATTACGTTCCCCTGTGCCTAACCCTTCGGGGTATTACAGGTTTCATGTTTTTATACCTACAGTCAATCTACAATAGATTGTCGGTTCAACTAAGCAGTGTTTGACGTGTCGACCTATCGACAGTGTTAGCGTGAACGTGACAACTCTCTGACTGACGGACATGTAACCTCATTCACTGAAGTAATGCGATGTATGGCTCTATACATATAGGTATATGCAGGCCGTTTACTGGTCTTTATTGCTGTTTCGAAAAGGTTGTTATTGGCTATTTGAAGTCAAAGGTAAAATAAATTAAACTGTAAGGTAAACGCTTCATAGAAGAAACTGAAGTTAAAAACCACAGCAAAACACGCTGACATAAAAAGTCTAGGTGCTCAAAATCAAAAATTACACTATCCTTAACCATTTTCGGATTTTCCATCAGGAATTTCTCAGTAGCAGCCAAAAACCCCATGTAGGTTTGTTCCCGGTTGATGACAATTAGGTCGCCCCTATTACGTGGTACTTCAACCTAAATGGCGAAATGTGGGATTTTTATTACGTCCACCTCAGGCTTCATGTCATTATACCTACAGTCAATCTACAATAGACTCTGATACACCATGATTGTCGGTTCAAGTGAGCAGTGTTTGACGTGTCGACCTATCGACACTGTTAGCGTGAACATGTCAACTCTCTGACTGACGGACATAACCTCATTCGCTGAAGGCAATCGGATTGCTGAAACTATGCTTGTATGTATGGAGCTATGTACAGTCGGATTGTGGTCTTTATTGTCGTACCCATAGAGTTGCTTTTAGGTAGGTATTGCTTATGTCAAAGGAAAAATATATTAACAGAAAAAAAAACTAGGTTTTACTAAAATGAAAGAAAAGAAGACAATAGGGTAGTTGATTAAAAAAATCTAATTAGTCCGTCAGATAGATTTCCAAAAAATATTGGACACGTATTTTTTCTTTTTTTAACGCAAACAATAAATGAAGACGATACAGTGTTTCGAAAACTCGTATGACGTCATATGCTAGTACATTTTTTACCTACAAGTGACGTGTCAAGCTACACTCCATGATCTTTGACGCGTTATATCTTCGTAATTTTTATTAATTTGATAAAACAAAGAACACGGTCGTATCCAATATTTTTCGATAATCTAACTGACGGACTAAAAATAATCATATTTTTTTGAGTCAGTCCGAACACCTATTCCTCAGTCATAGCTTAGATAAAGACACCTGAGACATTTATTCGTAGGATACGGTATTCACAAAGTGTTACACAAATGGTATGGTTCACGACACCGCTAGACCTGGCATACGAATAAGTAATAATTCTAAGTAATAATTGATACCAAAATTTTATGTTTTGGTGTCTTAATTTTAGTTTATTGTATACACACCTAGCTACCTATACCTAACATTAACTTACATAACTACACTCTAATGAAACTTACATTCTAATAAAAACAAAACAATAAGAAACAAAATCAAACATTTGAGTCATGATTTGTTCCCGTTTAATGACAATTGAATCTATTTTAATGTAACTGACAAAATGTAAATGTACTATTTAGTACACCTCTGCCTAACCGTCGAGGGTTTACAGCCGTGATGTTAATGTCATGTAGCAATATGTACGGCGTAGCGCGTAGCACCGTAGCGGTGTAGCGGCGTAGCGGCGTCGTAGCGCGTAGCGGGCGGGGTTTACGGCTACAGGGCGGCGTAGTAGGGTGGGTTGCCAGAACATAAGTGCGAGTTGGAATTCTTGTGGTTATACTTATTTTTTGTAGACCTTTTTAAAACGTATGGCAAAAAGTATTATTTTGTACGATTTTGAGTATTGAATGTGATGTATTTTATTATACTTAATTCATAGTTTTTATTGTGTTATTTTACTTATATTTTGGCTTTCACATTTGTATTCAATTGCCTTTCCATTTAAAATAATAATCATACAATATATCATATGTTAATAAAATAAAACTTCCATTAATAAATGTTGGAGCAGTTTTTCATGCTTTTAAACAATCCGTGATAAGTTCATAATCTTAATATTTTAGAACAGGTACATCATAGCTTAAGTACATGCTTTACTTTTGCAAAGGTACCGCTACCCTCAAATATATAGCAAAAACTTCTAATATTTCCCAAAAAAGCTGGTAAATCTCCCTGAAAGCTCTTCCACCGCCAAAACTGCTTAGTACGAACCCGGCCGCGCCGCGGCAAGCGCGTATAGCGCTCCACACGACACCTACCAACACAAAGTAACCATTCCAATACTAAAACATACTAAAAAACACCCGAAAATAACAAAAAACCGTTAAAACCAACTGGTGCGAACACTAAAAAGTCGAAATTAAACGTTTTTAAAATAAAAATCGGTGACGATTCCACGAAATTGCCAGTAAAAAGAATTGATTTTTTCGTGCGGTGTTCTCTCGGTTCGATTTTTGAATTTGAATTTTTACGGAATACGTTTGTGTTAGACTTGTGGAAATTTAAAAAAAAATCGTTTTATGGTATCTAGTGTTTACTGCCCGAGTTCAAGTTTTAGTTGAGATTTTTTAAATATTCAATTTCATAAATTAAACGGTTATGTATTTTGGATCTGAATTTTTTTTTTCGTTTTTAAATTAAACGCCGTTAAAATAAATAATAATAACAAATACCTAGATGTTTTTTTAAAGTGCTCTACTTTGCAGTTAACTAGCTAATATTTTAATTAAAAGTTATCAAATAAATATACTGCTGATGTAAATAACATTCATCATAAATCATTGTACATTTTAAAGCTACATTAAGTTATATTTACAAATATCCTGTGGCATTGAATATATTATATAAATATCCATTTGAAGCAGCTTATTTACAATATCATTTTCACTATTTACTTTACACAAATAAAGTGAGAAAAAAATATTTAATAATATAAGTGAAAATGTTTCAGTTTCAGGCTACTAGTTGCCAATATGGCGGTTTGCTAAAAGAATTCGGCCGTGAAGGCTTTACAAGCACAGTGCATTTACAGCAACAATTACTGATTTTCCCCTCTTTTCTTAGATAATAATATATCTTAGACATATTTTTTATTTAAAATCATTGTGAATTTGACAGCCAGACAGACATGTAATATTTTTTAGGCTTTTTACTTAAAAACTTAAATTAAGATGCCAGCTGCTCTTAGAACCCATTTATTTCTAGCTAGACCTTCAGAGTGAATTTAAAATTTAAATATAGATAATATTAAGATTGTAAAGTCACTCTGAAGGTTTTTTATGTGAAAAAGTAAATGTTTTAGGTTACTGTAGTATTGACTAGGATTAGGATGCTGCTACTTTTTAACCTCTTTTTTATTTTGCCAGATCAAAATATGGCAAAATAAATGGTGTCCGAGTGGTTTCCAAAAATAATACTACGAATCATGAAGAAGTTTAGCACCTCAGATTTTAGCGTTTTACCTAAACGTGAATGACGATGATCGTTAATTTTTTTAGGATCTTCCGATTCTCCGTCTTTTTTTCATGCGTACGAAATATATGTCACTAATTATTTTATACCCTCGGCTTCTTCCCTGTGGAGTTTGGTAATTAAACCCTAAGTAAATCCAAGCTATAAACTATTTGTGTGTTAAATTTCATCCAGATCGGTTTGGTAGTTTTTGCCTGAAAGAGTAACAAACATCCATGCATCCACGCATGCATCCATCTTGACAAACTTTCACATTTAATATAGTAGGTAAGATAACCTTATTTTTTTTAAGTACGTACAAGCTACTACAATCTGTCAAATTAATTAAAAGATTTTAAATTTTATTGCTATTGCATTAGGTTCAAGGTTGACTGGAAAGAGCAGTGGTGGCTCAGTCGTGGCGGCCCCGACTTACGAGTGGGTTCGAACTCATACAGGCCACTGCTCTCAAAACGGTGAAGGGAAACATCGAGATGAAACGGCATGTCTTAGAACCGAAAATTTTAAGACATAGGTATGACATCTACTAACCTGCACTGGGCTCGCGTGGTCGATTATAGCCTATTCCCTCTGATATAAAGGAGCTAGTCCTGTGTCCCAGCAGTGGGAAAATTATAAGCTGATTATTATGACTGGGAAAAATTGACAGTTTCGTATAGTTTGTTATGCTAGGGGTCTAAAATGGCAGATCATAGTAGGATTATACATAAGATGAATTGCTTAAAATGTGACCATTTTGCGAATTTTAACAATTTATATTATTTTCCTATTAAAATGATCTGGTAAAGTGGGCATTTCAGAAAAAGTCTGTCTACCTACTGTATTGTCTGGGTAGGTACCTACCAGAATCACGATTTGGTCGAGTGTGCATCACCGTCGCAGTTGCCTTGATGCAGCCATCATCAAAAAGTAAGCGGTGCTTGTACAGATAGCAACGTAATTAGAATATAACTAGCTTTTGCCTCGTCTTTGGTCACGACATTATAGGAAAATATAGCCTATTATGACGTTCAGGGTATATTGTCGGTTCTCATTTATTAGTGAAAAAATTTCTGCCTCATTGGTCTGTGGTCGCAGTTCGATTCCCGGGTTAACTAAAGTGTTATTGGGTTTTCCTTCAGGACTTTCTCAGTAGCAGCCACAATAGCTGGATTTGTGCCTGGTTAATGACAATAGGTTGACTCTGCTGTACATAGGACTTAAAACATAACTGACGAAATGTAGGTGTACTATTCAGTATACCTCTGCATTAAATGACTCCTCCCGCTCTAGGCAGAGTGGTAGGGAGTGTCAGACTTCTACCGACTAAAAAGCACCCATGTTCCTTCTTATGCCTTTGTGTCGAGGCCGCGGTATCTCTTTCGAAGAACCCGCAGCACCGACAGGTACAAAGAATCCTGACATTCAAACATATAAACTTTTACCATCAATATCTAGAATTCTAGAATCTCAGTGCTTGACATTTCCTCTCAGTTCTTAGTTTTGTGGTTGTCTCTACAAAGTATTCATCAAGGCTACCACTATTTCCTCCGAAACGTCTTTGTTTTAAACAAGTCGTAAATAATCATGTTTATCTACAAAATTGTTGTGTAATCATAGTCAAATATTTTAAGCAAATAATTATGGGAATAGCAATCAATTAGTAGGTATCACAACACACACCATAGTAGCACTAGCTTTGGTTAACCAATTTGACCGCGTGTAGGTCAGAAATCATCCCACCCGTGGGATATGGGATAAAGTCTAGATAGAGATATCATCACACCTTTCCCGAACGGTAAGACAGAGGCGTACCTATTAGTATATTCATATTGCCCCGGGCATAACTCCAAACTACTGAGAATCACTTTTCGCAAATACTCCATAACACTTTGCCCGACCTGGGAATCGAATCGTGGCCACCATGTTCAGCTGTCGCGGTTGTGACCATAGGACCAACCAGGCAGTTACTGTATATATTATTAAGTCATGTATTTGTCTGTTGAGTTTCTAAATACACACATCAAAAGTGTCTAGGGATCAACATATATTTTTGCAATAACTTTTCTCCTGATTGATATTAATTAAAATTTTCTTTAAGGATTCATCAAATAAAGTGTTCTCGTTTGTCACAGTAACGATAATCCAAGTCACCTTTGCATTAATAAAGAAATTTGCCATTTTCCTAATAAAGGGATTTTTGACATTTGAACCACTAACATTAAAGTTCGAAAAAAAGACTGAAATAACAGTTTTCTTTAAAATTTTATTGGGTAACTTAAACAATTAATAATCCGTGTTTCTACCGCGAATACTAACAACACAAGAACATCGGTTTGGCATACTCAAAATGAGTTCATCCAAATCACGCTGTGGAATGGCCGCCCATGTTCGTTGCAACAACAAAAAAAGGTCTTTTTGCGACTGGATACCCTCCATATTCGGCAGAGCTCTTCTCTGTAGCATATCCCATGCATGCTCAATCGGGTTCAAGTCTGGCGACTGAGCAGGCCAGGGCAGGACATTGATGTTAGCTGCGGCGAGAGTCTGTCTTACAACTCTTGCGGTGTGCGGTCGTGCATTATCATGCATTAACTGAAATAAGGGACCGATTTGCACTTGTAGAGGAACGATGACGTCTGATACAATCGTCTCAGCATAAATTTGAGCGTTGAGGTTGCCTGTGATCCAAATCAACTCAGTTCTTCCGCCGATCCAAATACCCGCCCATACCATGATGGTTCCACCACTATAAGGATGGACTTCCTGGCAGGATTTTAATCGCTGTTGGCGTCCAGGGGTTTTCCAGTGTCGTATACGTCTTGTATCCGGTCTCATACCAAAACGAGACTCATCAGAAAAGCACACGAAACGCCATTGTTCTTTCCCAATTTCTGTGTTCAAGAGCCCATTGATATCGAATCCTACGATTGTGCATTGCTATAGGTGGTACCCGTAGCGGTCTTCGGGAATGAAGGTTCACTTCATGCAAGCGGTTTCTGACTGTTTGGTCGCTAATTAAGTTCCCTGAAGAGTGATGAAGCCTCACGGCTAACATCATGGCGGTTATTGTTGGAGCTCTTCGAGTTAAGATTTGAATGTATCGGTCTTGTCTCCGTGTGGTGCAGCGATATCGTCCTCCATGGCGCTCAGCCACGGTACCAGTGCTTCGGTAACGTGTCCAAAGTCGACTGATAACACTCTGACTTGTATTCAGAGCTAAAGCCACAGTACGTTGCCGGGAACCAGCTTCTATCATTCCCACGGCTCTGAGCATTTCTTCCCTGCTTAAATGACGTCGCCGCTCCATAATAACGTTGGTTTTAATCAGTAGTAGGGAAACAGTAGCACTAATAATGTCTTCAATGCGTTGTATGTTTTTATAGGGAAAATATTGACAGCTGATTTTCATCTTTTACTCGAATTTGATTCACAGTTCCTGATTCAAATTATGAAATGCACGAAAAAGGATCCATATAAATTTATAAAATCATAAATTTATTACAAAGCCACATCTCAATCTCAAGAAATCCGCATAAAAATGCTTGATCCCTAGACACTTTTGATGTGTGTATATTACAAAAAAGTCGGCAAGCGGTTTCTCTAACTGTAAATGTATAAGTACTTACGGAAAATTGAATTAAAAAAAAGTAAAAGTGACAACTTTCTCGTATGTTATTTAATGAGAATGCGGGCGTCACGGTCGATATTGATTAGTGATTTCAAAATGGTTTGTCCTGAATATTCACCAGGCATAATAACTGTGAATGTGCTGTAGTTGCCCATTCCAAAGCGTAAATCTCTATGAAAAAGAACGGGCAAGAAACTCCATGGACACTCTTAAATCAGAATATTGTTACAAAACCTTGATTCCCACCATTCATGTTGAGTATGTTCCGAATTTGATATTATGAGCTAAAAATAAATGCCTCATTATAAATACTATTTTAGGATAGATATTCAGAATGTCAAAAAGTAAGTAATTTCGCACTTGAATTATAATGGTTCTCAGTGGGCGGTAAAGTCAGTCTGTCTAGAAGGTTAATATTCTAACTCCCACGTTTATTTGGGACTACAACTTTGAGATAGTGATCTAACTATGACGTCACGACTGACGAGTGACGTCATGAAAACACGAGGAAAGCTGTGAATGAGTTTGACATTTTCAATTGTTTATTTTTTCTCTTTTTTGCAATCAAAGCATTCACTTTTAGTAGATGTGATGTATGGTTTTCTCGTGTGTCCTCCAGCAAGAACATTTACACATAGTTTTCTAGACTGTCTTTTCTTATGACGTTTAATTAGTGTGAGCTGTCCTGCAAAGGTAATTGGGGTGGGCTTCTATCTGTTCCCTGTATTTAAGCTTGAGGTTGGTAATTTCTTCTCCCACTGTGAGCATTTCCAGGTGACTTTTTCAATTCTGATCTTAGTTCATCTGACATATTTTTCCACGAAATGTCTAGTTTTTTATTTCGTACCCCTCAGTTCTTTGGCACTGCAAACATAATTTTAAACGCGACTTAATTCCTATTAGAACTAACACTTTGCCTGTTCTAAGAAACGATATCAAGATGCCATGCTCAGCTGCCGCACTCTGTATATTCCCTTTTCATCTTTCTGTTATGGGCCTACTACACGCACGCACTTCCCCACAGTTTTCGTTCACACTTCACAGTACATCGCGCGTATGGTTGGTAAAACTGTATTACCATTACAAACCACACGCGCGATGTACTGTGTGCACCGTGTAATCCCGCAAGCAAAACTGTGGGGAAGTGCGTGCGTGTAGTGGGCCCATTAGTCTTCGAAACTCTTTGATGGTGTATGAGACCATGTTTAGTTAGACTGACATAAAACCCAGTTAAATGTCGCTATTCGAGTACTATTCCCAGAATTTGAAGTAATTTTAATTACATCATTAGATGTAGCTAGAGTAGTTTTCAGTGATAGTTGTGTCAATGCTTTCTGCATAACTTAAATAATGTTGATATTATGTAACATCATCTCGAATATTTGAGAAGGTTTTAAAGGTCAATGCAGGCGTTATTATTCGAAAAACCAATATGGCAGTAACTCCGTATTATAGCTTGTGTTTAATGAAAATTACATGGGAGTTTCTGAGAATACCATTTTAATATTATGTGGGTGATAATGAGTGAGTTTACTCTGAATCTCAATTTTAACGGGAATCGCTCAACTGGGTAGCAGAAAATTATGTTATTCGTCCTCCTCTACACTTATTTTCTGATTAATTTCGTCGCCTTCTCCGGATCTCCACTGATCCCGTGGAGATCCGGAGTGGGCGACACTTTGTAAATAATTTAACTGCCTTGACAGTAAAATTGTAACTCTGGGACTTTTTTTTTGTAGGGTAGGAAATCAACAAATAACGAGTTATTCCGGTCTGATCCCCCAAACCGATCCACTGCCAATATTTTTCTTTTGTTTATTCCTTTCTGATCCCCTGTAATTTATCATTCCGTTCTGATCCCCTTTCTTTTTTTAATATGTGTCCATTAAAAAAAGAAAGTCAAGTGAAGTACAGTCAATCGAAAAACAGTTGTTAATGAAAATATAATCAGTTTTTATTTCTATAACTTACAATCGTACGATCATCCCACAAACTACCAGGAGAACAGAAGTAGGAAGGAGGTATTGGAATCTTTAAATCAAATCTATATTATTTCTTTCTAATACCATGCACTTTTTTTTGTTGGAGATAGGAAACCAGGATATTAAAGTCCCACAAACTACCAGGAGGCCAGAATATAATATAGATTTGAAGATTCCAATTTCCAATACCTTCTTCCTACTTCTGTTCTCCTGGTAGTTTGTGGGACTTTACTACCTATTCTTTTTATTCAGGAAAAAAATATTTAAAAGAATTCTACTCTTGAGTTAATAATAAAAAATAAAAAAATAGACTGTGTTCCCTAAATACTAACAAACGAATTTACAATTAATTTATATATTATAAAAATAATCTAATAGAACCTGTACACAATTACACATATTTTGTTGCTGACTGTCCTAAAAATGTGTCAGGGTATTCGATCAGATTATAATCTTTTACGGAGGATCAGTCCGGAATAGAAAATAATTTATAATAAAACGGATCCCCTAGGGTATCAGTTTTTGGGGATCCGAACGGAGTAACTCCAAATGACTCCTCCCGTTTTGGGCAGAGCGGTAGGGAGTGTCAGTCTTCTACTGACTAAAAACTGTTGATTGTGAGTTTCAGGAGTTGCACAGGTTTGGGAATAGAGCTTAGTGGAGGAAAACATATTGGGTGGCATTATGTTAGTGTATGGTTTACTTCCAGCACACTGCTGGGCAAAACTAATCAAAAACAGAAATTTTCAATATTTCTGTGGATATTAGTTTGAAGAATATTATCAAAAACAGATATTATTTTCACTATAAGTTGGCAAAGTTAGAGGGGAGACTTTCTCAATACGGAACTAAGACTATTACAAAGGGTTTTTGCTTTCCTTTTTAAAGAAAATCTGGTTGTATAACACTTCCTCATTATTACGATTACCCACAATATCTGCAGTTGTATTATTAGTACCTACTGATGTACAGTCGGAGGCACTCACATATAATTATACGGATACTTAGCAACTTTAAAGTGTGATTTTCGTCTAATTTATTGTTTGTAATTTTTTATTGTTATGAATATAGTATTTTAGAACACGTAGTATTATTAAGAGTTGTTATTCTTTACGTTACCAAATTTACCCAAGATTTCATAATTACCAATATTTATAAGAGTTTCTTCACAGTCTTCTCTATTTCTCGGACTCCTTAACTATTCAGAAGGGTCAGTTAACTGTGTTTGAAGAAAATTGCTTTTTAATTTTTTTATTAAGAACGTCAGACAAATAGAGTAGTTGAAAAAAAAAATTAGTTTGTCAGATACCTAGATTTCCAAAAAAACTATTGGACACAATAATATTTTTTCTTTTTTCATGTAAACAAAAGATGAAGACGATTCAGTGCTTCGAAAAGTCGTGTGACGTCATAGTTTAGTACATTTTTTTACCAGATAATGACGTCACAAGCCCCCACTCATGATCTTTGACACGTTTTATTTTCTTCAATTTTTATTAATTTGATAAAACAAAAAAAAAAACGAGTATCCATTATTTTTCGATAATCTAGCAGACGGACTAAACAGAATTCTATTTTTTTTAGTCAGCAAACATCCTTATTGTAGGTTACAGGAACAGTGTAGGTATACTATATTTGTGTTCATAACTGTACTATTACTCAATACTGTTGAACTTACGAAACAGACAGTTACATAGTTAAGTTGGATCACATTAATTTCCTTGTGCTGCTCTTTGATGCATGACTTACTCTGCTTGTACTGTTGTAAGCTAAGAGTACCATTTAGTGTTGCAAGTCTTGTACTTGATTATTTAGCCTGGCAGCCTTTTTCTTTTTGAAGGGTCGGAAATCATCACAATCATGACTCCTCCCTTCTCTGGGCGAAGCGGAACGTGTCAAACTTCTATTGACTAAAAACCCCCCATGTTCTTTCTTTGCCCTTTGTGTCCGAGGCCGCGATATCTCTTTCGAACAACCCACAGCCCCGGACCCTGGAAGCCTAACAACTAGACTGAACAAGGGGTATCGTATTACCCAGGTCAGACAGAAAGTCTCTCCATGTAAGCTATTGGTTTTCTGGTGCATTTAGTTTGACTGCTAGCCGACCCCAGCCATTATCATCTGCCTAGCCTTTTCCTATGTTGGGGTTGGCATCCAGTCTATTCGGATGCTGCTACTTAAATACCCGTATTTTATATGGAGCGACTGCCTATATGACCACAACCAGTTAATACTGGTAAGATTTGTTGGGACCCCGACCCCAATGTAGTAGGAAAAAATTAAGCAGATAATGAATATGTCAACTGCTTTGTTCAGGTGTAATTTCTGACGTCCGACTGAACTGTATTGTTTGTCATAAAACAAACCCTATGTCAATCAAATATTGCAGTTTTAGTTTTTTTAAACAACATTATTGAAATCGGATGTCATGTTTTACTTTACAGAGTAGGTCTAGGTATGTCTCCAATAATTCAAAATTTTTTGTATTGGAAAGTATATAATTATAATTGCACGTGGAAACCAATCAACGCAAGAGAAAAATAATTCTAGTTTCGGAAAACTATGTGCTATTTGAAAAGGTTTTTCAGCGTAGGGAATTTTTAGACTGGGTATTTTTGGTAGAGCTTTACTTTGACGCATGTTTCAATTTGTTGCTTTTTCATTAGTCTGTGTGCAGTGCAGTTAATTTATTCATTTTGAAGCTGTAATGAATTATTTTTTGTATGATAGCTATAATGGTTTAAATGCCTTGCGTAAATGTAGAGTCACAACTGGTTTGAAAAGACACAGGATAAAAACTATAACGACCTGCGATTTTATGGCTTTTATCGACCGATGTTATAAATAAGTTAGGTAATAAACAAACAAACATTTCTAAATACACTGACGCAAGTAAGTGAATAAAAATCAGAGTGTGCGTAGAATAGTAATCGAAAGATCTTTGAAAAAGTAATAGAGCGAAATTATTTTGCAATTAAATGTTTGCTAATAAGTAATATACTAATAAAGATATGTCCATTAATAGACTTGATAACCTTTAAAACTAAGCTTTTAATACCTAATAATACTAAATGCCTGTTAGGTAGCTTCATTACTTTTACAGCATTTTAACGGCAAAACGTAGTCACGATTGTAGTTATTCCAAATTAGGTTTGTGTAATAAAAGGTAGAATTATAAACACAATCTTTTGCGTCATGCTTGCTTGGGAGTTTTCCGCTTAAGCAACATCTTAGAGTCAACGACCGTCCTTCGTTCAAGAAGAGCTTTTGCGAGTCTAAAATATAACTTGCATTTCTACGATTTTCTGAGTTAAAGTAATTTAAAACGGCGACGCACCAGATTGGTTTAAAAACGGGAAAAAATATTTTCTAAAATCTTAAATGATTAAGTGTGACAAGCTCTTGGGTCCTTTCCGTTAAAGTACCTAAAAGCTTAAGGTTTTTCAACTTAACAGTTCATTGAACTCCAAACCTTCTTCCCAACAGAATTCAGTTCCCATGTCAACCCATCACTCAGCCAATTCTAAAGCAAGACTTTGCAGAATCTTCGACAATAAATAAATAGTTCGTAAAAAAGTATTAATAAAAAAAGTAGTTTCGAATGTGACCGATTATAAGTGAAAGTAAACAGCTGCAATCAGCGTTCGTACCGCGAGTGAAAGTGTAGTCTGTGGCGCGCAGTGGCCCCGCGCGAACGTACCACCGCGCGATTAAAAAATCAAAACGTCAAAGTCAAAATACGCGGCAAAATAACTGTCAAAGTTTACTTTTTTTTTGTGTGGTGTGAGTGTGTTCTAAGAAGGTTTTGTCGGTGAAGGCTGTGTTGTTATAGCTAAACCGCCCCCATCGCTCGGCCAATGGCGGGGAGGGTCCCGCCCCCGCGGGGGTCGCATGTCTGCTTCGCGGTTGCGATCCTGATATTCCTTGCCGGTAAGTCGATTTTCTTGTTATTATGGTTGCAGTTTTTGTTTTTTTTTTGGTAGGTAAGCTAAGACTGAGAAAGTAACCTCTTTTGAGAACAGTTTGGAGTTATAATTAAACGTAACGTAACGAGGTTGAAAGTTGTGTATCGTGTTACTTTTTTAATTTAATTTTAAATTAAGCTCAGTGAAAATATTTTTTTAAGTGTAACATTTACCCGATCACAGACAACTTAAAAAGAAGCCAAAAAGGCAGTAAGGTTTTAGATTAAATTGAATTTCAGCACGTGTAACAAAAATAAGAACAGTTAAATAAGTATTTGCATAAGAATCTTGTGTGACATCATTAAAAAGTGCCGTTCAAAAAAACTAGGACAAATTCTCGAAAATATTTTCGATCTCCCACCTTACATGAAATGTCTATTTATGCAGAAATTAGTCAAAAGCGGTTTACATAATAAGTAATATAACTAATATTTGGAGAATCTAGACTAAAACTGTACGAAGGTCATTACAAATAGCCTAGTAATCTGGTTACCTAACTCTATTTCCATCAAACCAGTTTACAAAATAACCAATAGGTATTACACAACGATAATTCCTACCGTGTTAATAATATAACACAGGGTGTAAAGACATCGACGTAGAAACGACATATTTCCTACAAAACTGCAACATCACAACTGTTTAAAAAAAATGCCGATCAAGATTTTTGTGTGTGTGGGAGGGAGGGGGCGGTGGAACGATGGACTGAAAACATGGTAACCGTATGTGTAGTACTAAGGATCGTCAGTAGTTGATCAGGTACGTTAGATAAAGTTTTTAAACTGACGTCAGTTTAAAAACTAACCCGCCACGCTATTCCCAAACCATTGTAACTCCTGAAAGCCAGAATCAACAGTGGCGACCACAAGAAAAGCACCGAGACAATGAAGCTCGACGAAATCCCAGAGGAACGGTTTAACTGTCTTGGACCCCGCAATGGAATTAATCAGAAAGGAATAGCGGAGGAGTAGGAAAAACGTAATTCTCACTTCCTTCCATATCAGCAGGAGACAGAACAGAACAAGGCCAATAGGCACACAGGGACGTATACAACTGGGATAAACCCAGTTGCCTAGCACCACGGATATTTTTATCATAAATATGAATGGACCCTAAGTTATGAGCTGTTATATTTGATTCCAATAATAGGTATGGCAAAAACGCTTTAACGCACGGAAATCAAATAAGTATCTTTGCTCTGCCCAAACCTTCGGGCATTTAGGCGTGGTGTTGTGTAATGTATGGATCAGCAGGACCCACTCCCTCTCAAAGAGAGAAAGGCTGTGTCCCAGCCGTAAACTGTGGGAACATTTTAAGCTGGTTATGATTCACCAGGGCTGAAGCCTTTGAAAGTGGTAAAAAGTAAAACAAAATATCTAATAAGTAGTAGGAAACCCCACTTCCCGACCTCAGACTACAGTGCGATCAAATTATCTTGGCAGCTCCGAACTTCGTGCAGGTCATTTTGTTACAACGAATGTTTAAAAGTGTTATGATATTTATTTTATTTGTATTTCTCACTGTTTAAATTAGATATTTTCTGATCGTTTAAGTATTGGTTTATCTGGCAATAACAGTTTTATTCCCAAGTTTACATGCGTAAAATTTCGCAAAGCCTATGTTCAGAGCTGCCAAGATAATTTGATCGCACTGTACCTACCCGTAAATTTTCCTTTCATTTTTGTTATATTATCTTCCTTTGTCAATTTGTTTCATCCTATTATTATTATTTTTGGTTAAAAAATAATTCGACTCTGGTCATTCCGTGGTCGACTAAACACACTTGACGTAACGTAAATGATCAATATGATCATAAAACGACTTTAAGTAAGCCAAGTTCAAGTGGACAAGGATTACCAGTCTATTAAATCTAGATTCTAGATCAGTTATTATACTAGTTTAATAATAGTATGTCTAGAATCGTAGGTTAAGTGCTGATGTGTGGACCTAACCTTGAAGTTAATAATACTTGTGTGACCTACTGCTTAATGAACATAATGCTCTAAATAATCGGGTGGTTCTCTCATTTCGGTCCATTTTTAAAAAAAGAAGAGAAATTTTAGATTTTGATGATTTTAGTGTGAAACGAAAATATGATTGCTTATTAATACCATGTGTAAATATTTCCAAATTGCATCGGTTAATGTCCGAGATATAGGTCGCTAAAGTTTTTATTTCTGTGTCACCACTACCATCACATAGTAATCATTTCCATAACACGAAAAAATAAAGAACTTTCTGTGTGTAATGCATTTTGAATTACTAGTATTTTACTGTGAGTAGATAAGTAAATGACACAAAACAAATATTAGTGAGTCATCTCCATCAATTGAGTGTCATTACCGTAATTTTAAAACTGATGGTAAATGGTGGTAAAGACAATCACGGTAAAGACATTTTGGGTTATTTTGATTTTTAAAACCATTATTTTCAAGGCTATTTGTATAAAAAAATATCTCGTAATAATACTCATCAAGACTAACATTTCTAAGTTATTTCAAATACGGTGAAGACCACTAAACCGTGACAAAGGTAAATTTTAACAACAATTACGTAATTATTTTTTATTCCTCGGGCGCACGGGTTTCTTGCTCAATCACTCAATGGCTCTGGGATGACTGGCCGCTGCGGGAGTCGTGTGGGGGAAGGGTAAAGGAGTAGGATGTCCATGTAAAGAGTTGTTTACATTTTTTTATCTACCCAAATATCATAAACCCTCTATAATGCGTTCAAAAACCATAGGCAATGACCAGCATTACCAACCAGGCCCTGCAGTCTCTACACTAATAACGACGCTACGAACGTCGCTAAGTCGTAAAATCGTAAACTTTCTGTAATAGATTTTCAACCTTATTCTGTTGAAATAAAGCTGAAAATCTATTACAGAAAGTTTACGATTTCTCGACTTAAGGACGTGTTTACAAATCTGACGAAAATAAGCAGTTTTTCGTTACTTTATGTGGACAAATGAAACTAAACCAAATGAAACCAATAATTAACACATATAGATTACTCCTTCATCATCAATAATTACTTCTTTTTATTCGAAAATGTTGGTTAATAATATTGTAAAAAAATATTTTCTGTGCGTCTCCGCACAAAATTAGCGATATCATGTTGACTTTAGGTACATTACTCTCTCCTTTATGACATAAATTTATTTATTTAAAAATATTTTATGGAAGTAGACACTTTCAACTCCAAGAATTTCTACAAATGGTATTAAAATATTACAAGCAGAGCCAGAAAAAAAAAACAATCAAAGCTAATTTTTCGGCAATATTATCGTTATTGCGTAAACTTTAAGCGCTTGACTTAAGGTTCATTTTAGCGGTCACTGTCATGATAAATTACGCAAAAATTTGAAATGTAAGACTTAATCTGCGCTCTGCCGCCGTTGTGGGTGGACCCTGTGTCGTTTTTTAACTGGATTTCGTGTTGAAAAACTTAGCTCTACGAACACAAAATATTTGTAGTAGTAAAACTAAAAAAAAACAAAAACCGCGAGAATCCGTAAACGCGTCCTTAACGACATTCGTAGCGTCGTTATTAGTGTAGAGACTGCAGGCCCAGCAGAAATAAACAGAACTGTAATGAACTCATTACCTACTGAAAACAGTAGGTTATGAGTTTAAATTTGGAACAGGTGTCAAATTCAAGTGAGTGTGCTATTCTAGTATCTACATTAAAACAGATACCTATCGATACGAAACCCGAATTCAGTATGATTTTAATTATAAATCGCACGACATAGTGACTTTGTTCGTTTATTATGATTTAAAAAAAATGACAGATATCCAAAACGCCGTAGATAAAGTAGTGTATGCAACTATACATAATTAGGCATTACAACACTCGTGTGATGCTATTAAGAAACTCGCCTTCGGCTCGTTTCTTAAACCCGCACTTGTGTTGTAATGCCCTTCATTATGCACAGTCGCATAATAGTACATTATGGTACAAGTGTGTAATGTTGGTGATTACCGCCGAGGCACCATTGAGACCCGAGCCGTCAGGTGAGGGTCTTAAGATAGCCGAGGACGGTAATCATCAATACACACGTGTATCATACGACGTTTTTCAACACACTTGTGAAGAAAATAATACTAAAAAGTCATCTTCAACAGTTAAAGCGAGTTCTGATTTTTTTTTCACAATAGCGGGAAAAAATTATCGGTTTTCCTATGCGCGCGCATCTACAGTTCGACCAACTTATCTGTGCAGGCGGGAAAACACGGAACTAAAATAAATGTACTAAGTTTGACGTAGCGATGCATTTTTCTTGACCAGTGGCGCCACCATGAAATTCAAGCCTAAAATGGTCATACTACTGCATACTGTAACAATGGCGATCGACCATAGACTAAAATAATGAGGTTTATTTATTTTTAAAAAAAAGTTATATTTATTACAAAAATTATATTATTTGAGTGAAAGTATCATTATAATAAAAACGTACAAGTTAAAGTTATCTATTTAAATTCAAAGTTGCATGAAATGAGCAAGCACTTGGTACTTACATTAATTTATTTTTACTATTGAACACGTCGATCTTTTTTGTATCGAAACTTTTTTAAGAACATAGCAACTCAACCAATAAAATTAAAAAAAAAAACGGTATTACCCGGTTAAATTGAAAATGCTCTGTTTACTCGCATATAATTTGCAATATGGTACTAACTTAACTTTGTAGTGATAATTCTATTATGCACTAGTGTAAAATATTATTATGCACGTGTGAGTTATAGTTCGGTTTATGGCCCTAAGAACGATGTAATAAGGCTCACTTTACGAGCAAGTGTGTTGAAAACTACTATTATAAACGCTCTGTTATTTATTAGTATTACATTAAATAAATCAACCTGCATATTATACCGAAACTCAAGACCAAACGTCTGGTCCATATATTTACATCATTCAACGTTAATTTCATCAATATCAATATGACTAATATTACCTATTTGTAATCGATTGTTTGTTATCTTTTTTTGCTAACAATGTTTATTTATTGGTCCACCGTGTAAAGGTTAAAAGACTATTTTTGTTTTGACATT
This sequence comes from Diarsia dahlii, assembly GCA_949775195.1. Classification (NCBI taxonomy): domain Eukaryota; kingdom Metazoa; phylum Arthropoda; class Insecta; order Lepidoptera; family Noctuidae; genus Diarsia; species Diarsia dahlii. Next base: position 17,745,214 of record OX459213.1, read on the forward strand.
ATATTTTCTTGGAAACATCTCGTGGTTACCTACCACAACAAGGAAAAAGTTCTAAAGAATCTTAAAGTTTTATATAGCATATAAGTCCCACCTGCTTCCCAGAAATACGTTCAAAGAGACGCGCTAATAGGGTAGCTTTACATCACAGAAATAAGTTTTTTAATGAGATGAATAGTTTCAGAGGAAACCTAGGTTGTGTGTGCACACACAAGGAAAAAGTTCAGATTAATATGTAGATGAAGACAAGCTTTTTGCGTAGGTACAGCCTTAAAGATATCCAGTTTTTATAGTAATTAGAGGTACATTATATTATTTTAAGATGTATGTATGTTAAGACGAGCTATTAACCTTGGCAATGTCACGTTATATACCGGATCTTGTCGACTGTCAGTCTAGATAGTCATCGAGTAAACAGTGCGAAGTTTATGTATGAGCAACTTAGATGGGAAATCCCGAAAGCTTATTTTGAGGTAAGTTGTAAGAACTAATTTAGAGTTCCACATGATTTTTACTGCTCGAGTTATCATTAGGTGAATCCTTGAACTTAGCACAAATTAATCGGGGTGGGCACTACATATCTTATTTTTGAGTACTTCTATGTTAGTCGTTATATCTTGAATTTCAGAGTAGCAGGTAAAGAATCGTGATCTGTGTCCGGCTGATGACGATAATTATATTCGCGTCATATGACATGTGACTTAAACGTAACTGTCGAAATGTGGGTGTACTAGTAGGTACACCTCTGTCTAACTCTTTGGGGATTATAAGCGTCATGTTATATTTTGTTATGACTTGCCTATGCTAGCAAAAAGTGGTAAAGAAACACACTTATCACATGTGAAGTTGAGACACATTGAAAACGTGGTGTTATTTCCCTCTCTGTATTCCTATATCCTATAAAAAAACTTCAGAAGGTGACCTACAAAACAAAAGCCATTTTGTTTCATACAATATACTGAAATCCTGTCTGTTTACCAAGCCTCCCTTTCGCCGGCAACTCAAACGGACAACAAAGCCGCAGAAAAGTTGCATTTCAGAGTCCCTATACCGAAATTAAAACCTTTTTACCCTCTTAAAAGGTCAAGGGATGTAAAGTGGACCTAGCCTTTTGGGGAAGTTCTGGGCTGGAGTTTTATTCTTAGTTTTTAAGGCTTGATAAATACGAATTGATTAAATGGAATACCTACCTACGTACCGTAGCGTACGTCGAAAGAATTTTTCTCAATCTGAAAGTCTTTGTTGGTACCTATAAACCCGGAATAATATTTATGCAAAAAAAAGTGTTTTTTATTCAGTGTTATCAGATGACATTACAATCAAATACTAAAATAAGTGACATTTTACATTAAAATACCAGTTTACCTTGATCTAGAAAAAAACTTGTGAATTAAGTATTTTGGTTACCAGCCAAAATTATTGAATAATTGAGGCAACCCGGCTCTGTTTCTAGGACGTCACATTCGCAACGACGCGCGACAATTGTCCCAGTTTTTTTTTTTTTTTTTTTTATAACTTTGCCCCACACTAGGAATTTCTCCTGTATCGTGGGTGCGTTCACAAACATATAAAGTCACATACACAAATACCCAGACCCGAAACAACTATCTGTAGGCCATACAAATATTTGTTCCGTGCGGGGATCGAACCCGCGACACACAGCGCAGCCGTCTAATCGCTTAGCCACTGCGCCAACCGTGCCGTCCAAAAGTTGAATTGCCATTCAATCAGCCTTATCACTGCTGGAAAAGCAAACAATAAATATGACCTATGCTATCAAAAAGCTCAAAGTTCACTTCAACCAACTTATCTGCAAACACAGAACTAAAATAACCGTGCCATGTTTGAAATATCGATGCATTCCTTCTTGACAAGCAACGCCACTGAACTGCACACTTAAAGCGGTCATATTGTATGTCGGGTGATATAAATGGAGGTGACTATTGAGATGATAAGTAATAGAGAAGTATGGAAGAATATGGTGCCCCTAATAAATTGGGCTAACGGCAGAAGAATGATAATGATGATGGCTGGATATCAATCCGGTTGATAATAGGGGATCGGACAAAAAAAAAACTAATTAGTCCCGTCAGATAGATTTCCATAATATAAAATTTGACGCGCTATAGCTTCGTCAATTTTTATTGATTTGATAAAACAAAAAACACGTATCCAATATTTTTCGATAATCTAACTGACGGAATCATATTTTTTTCAGTCAGTCCGATCCCCTATTGTAGGCAGCTGGATTCGTCAGCGAGTGCTGTGGTGGGTGGGGGTGCTGTGTCAATTTGGAGAGGTTTAAATCTACCGAATCACACTGGGTCCGCGTGTAAGCCTGGTGGGTTAAGGCTCATGCCTTCTTAGAAAGAGGAGGCCGATTTTCCAATAATAAGGCTGGTTGTGCTATTCAATTCAAATTAAATCAGCCCAAAATTAGGTGACTATAGTTTGGCACTTTCAGTAGCCTCCATCAGCTCCTGTGATGTGCAAATAACAGTGAACTGCGACATTCATACAAAGCATTAACACCATTACTGGATTTGCCAAGTAAACAGTAATTTCTCAAAACACATCGTTTCTAAAGCCGCTGTCCCCTCATTGTGCATTGTTACAGTTGTCCATGAGAACGGCTCAACCTAGAGGTTAACGTCCCATTGTTAGGATATCCCAAGAACATGATAGGTATCTGATATGCTTGAGGTTATAATCCAATTCCCAGAAACTGCGAATGTGTGATGAAATTTAACTACTTTTGAGGGTCAAAAAAATGGTACTACAGAAGATAATAGAAAAATAAGCTACCGATAATCTATAGTCATTACCTACTGCTTATGCACTTACGTGAGGTGGAGCGGTGATCTTGAACTGAGAGAGACAGAGTAACTGAGAACTGAGTTGAATGTCCTGCGATTGGATAGGCCTATTTCCTGCTACAGGCTGATAATAACAGTCTTCATCAGAGAGCTTGTGATCATTACAAAACACTAGTAATAATACTTCGAATCATCATCATCAAACACTGCCACTTTAGCTTATTAACTAATAACACAAGATCACGCCCGTAAGCCCCGATGAGTTAGGCATGAGGTGTGCCTACTTAATAGTACACTCATATTTCATAAGTTATGCGTAAGTCCCATGTAAATATCCGCAAGTGTATTGCCATCAAACGGGCACGAATCCAGGCTCTACCATCCATTTTCTCGATACGGGTATTGAAACCAGGACCTCAAGCAGTAGCGCTTGCGACCAGTAGATCAACGAAGCAGTCAGCTTACTTACTCTCCAAGCTATATTAATAATTCCAGTTCTTTTCCGAACAAATCATTACATTACACTTACTCACACAATTTATATCGGAAACTTAAAGAAGCTCATTCCGTAGAACATAAATCTGAAAGCCACATCTGTAGGAAAGTAGATCGGTGCCATAAAACCGTATGCAATATGCAGTAAATCATGCAAACTTAGATTTGCTCTCACACGTATTACCTACCTAGTACAGTCATGGACACTAATATGTGTGCACTTAGCTAAATTTGAAAACTATTTCAGATTTGGAATAAGACCTATTTCGTAATAGTAGACCGTTTGACTTCCAAAACACATAGAATGCATACATCTTCTATCTATATAAATAAAAAGAGAAGTCCTGACTGACTTCCTGACTCATCAATGCCCAGCCCAAACCCTTGGACCTAGAAAGCTGAAATTTTGCACAGAGGTCCCCCTTTATAATAAAGACAAGAAATAAGGAAGGATTTTTCGAAATTCAACCCCTAAGGTAGTTAAATAGGGGATGAAAGTTTGTATGGAAAATCGTCATTTTCACGCGGGTGAAGCCGCTGGCAAAAGCAAGTTATTAATATTTGTAACCGCATAGAATGCATACAAAAATCATATGGACTACCAGTCTTACCAAAGTTTACGGATTACCCAGAAACTGTGTCATGAAGGTAATTTTAGCAGTCGCTCCAAAAATAATACTTGTAGGTATTCTGCATCCCGTTAGTTTGGCAGCCTCGAGCTCGCCATTATCAACATTCTCTTGCCCTTCTTGCACTTAAGCATTTGGATCTTCTCTACATTCTTCTTCCATATTTCTTAATAACTCCTCATCTCATCAGACCCCTCTTCCTGTCCTGCCGTATCATCCGGCCTCGTCAGAGCTAGGACGATAAAAAAACGTACTTTTTAATGTAGATAAGGACGCACATAATAGTGTTTGCGACTGTACCTAACTACAGTTATTCATTTCTTCTTGTAATTCGTAACTGTAACATGTATAACTTATAGAGGGTTAGTCCACTTTCCAATATTATTCTGGTTTATAAAAGTGCTAAAAAGATTAACCAGTCAGCGAATATGTTCCTAATAGTTCGATAATAAATATAATCGAGTTGAATTCTTTGCTTTAGGTCGCACTTTTTAATAGAGAAAGCTTTCTAAGTACCTAACTGTTTTATTCTACTTGTTTTTAATTTTAAGTGGAACTCCGTACTGTAGTTTGTTATCAGATAGATTAGAAATTATACCCGAAGTCTCTTATAACTTGTCTTCAGGTTTACTCTGAAGTTCCACCTAAAACTTGAAAATTAAAAAAAAGCAATAAAAAAAGAGAAAAATAAATGGTTGGTTATTTTTTTACTTTTCTAAAAAACTATTTAAGTAACCTTGTGTACGATCCACTGTCTACTGCTAAGTACTACTGGTCTAAAAAGGCACAAAATACTAACGTAACAAAGTCCATGAACCAATCTAAACAATTTCCCAAGCAAAAATCATCGTCATCAGCTTATCACCGTCATATCAGCCGCATCTTTGAGGGGTGTAAAGTGCAGCACAAACACAATACTGTCTAAACTGGGGGGCGGACACCCCACAACCCCGCTACACCCCCTACACCCCCGGATAAACATGCGCACACTGAATACACGGGACTATAGGATATTGAGGACGCTTACTTGTTCGAGTCAAGGTTTTCATTTGACTTTTATTTTGGAACGGAGTTACTTGTCGCACGTTATCGTTCAAAATCAAAATCAAAGCATTTATTTCAAGTAAGTAAATAGACTACTAAGGAAGAAGAAGACATGTTGCGCCGACCCCAAATAAATTGGGATAAGGGCAGGAGAATGATGATGAAGTAGACCAGATACAGGCACTTTTGAATAGTTGTTATTTGTCGTAACAAATACAAAATGTTGGGCAGCTCCATTACAACCAAAGTCAGTCTCTATTTTTAACCGACTTCTAAAAAAAGAAGGAGGTTCTCAATTCGGATGTTTATATACACACATCAAAAGTGTCTAGGGATCAACATATATTTTTGCAATAACTTTTCTCCTGATTGATATTAATTTAAATTTTCTTTAAGGATTCATCAAATAAAGTGATTTCGTTTGTCACAGTAACGATAAACCAAGTCACCTTTGCATTAATAAAGAAATTTGCCATTTTCCTAATAAAGGGATTTTTGACATTTGAACCACTAACATTAAAGTTCGAAAAAAAGACTGAAATAACAGTTTTCTTTAAAATTTTATTGGGTAACTTAAACAATTAATAATCCGTGTTTCTACCGCGAACACTAACAACACAAGAACATCGGTTTGGCATACTCAAAATGAGTTCATCCAAATCACGCTGTGGAATGGCCGCCCATGTTCGTTGCAACAACAAAAAAAGGTCTTCTTGCGACTGGATACCCTCCATATTCGGCAGAGCTCTTCTCTGTAGCATATCCCATGCATGCTCAATCGGGTTCAAGTCTGGCGACTGAGCAGGCCAGGGCAGGACATTGATGTTAGCTGCGGCGAGAGTCTGTCTTACAACTCTTGCGCGTGTGCGGTCGTGCATTATCATGCATTAACTGAAATAAGGGACCGATTTGCACTTGTAGAGGAACGATGACGTCTGATACAATCGTCTCAGCATAAATTTGAGCGTTGAGGTTGCCTCTGATCCAAATCAACTCAGTTCTTCCGCCGATCCAAATACCCGCCCATACCATGATGGTTCCACCACTATAAGGATGGACTTCCTGGCAGGATTTTAATCGCTGTTGGCGTCCAGGGGTTCTCCAGTGTCGTATACGTCTTGTATCCGGTCTCATACCAAAACGAGACTCATCAGAAAAGCACACGAAACGCCATTGTTCTTCTGCCCAATTTCTGTGTTCAAGAGCCCATTGATATCGAATCCTACAATTGTGCATTGCTATAGGTGGTACCCGTAGCGGTCTTCGGGAATGAAGGTTCACTTCATGCAAGCGGTTTCTGACTGTTTGGTCGCTAATTAAGTTCCCTGAAGAGTGATGAAGCCTCACGGCTAACATCATGGCGGTTATTGTTGGAGCTCTTCGAGTTAAGATTTGAATGTATCGGTCTTGTCTCCGTGTGGTGCAGCGATACCGTCCTCCATGGCGCTCAGCCACGGTACCAGTGCTTCGGTAACGTGTCCAAAGTCGACTGATAACACTCTGACTTGTATTCAGAGCTAAAGCCACAGTACGTTGCCGGGAACCAGCTTCTATCATTCCCACGGCTCTGAGCATTTCTTCCCTGCTTAAATGACGTCGCCGCTCCATAATAACGTTGGTTTTAATCAGAAAAATGTGTTATTTCAGTCTTTTTTTCGAACTTTAATGTTAGTGGTTCAAATGTCAAAAATCCCTTTATTAGAAAAATGGCAAATTTCTTTATTAATGCAAAGGTGACTTGGTTTATCGTTACTGTGACAAACGAAAACACTTTATTTGATGAATCCTTAAAGTATATATTTTATCTTTAATTAAAGACTATACTAAATATATAAACTAAACTAACCTAAAAACAAAATAACTACAAAAGGGCATCGAAAAACTCCTCCTCAACGCTGCCAGCAGGTAAAGTACCCAAGAGACTGGCAGCGTTGCCGCGTTGTATGGCAACACTTATCCTCTGGCCAAAGAAAAAGCCAGCCCTTGGGTCGGAGGAAGCGTCAACAAGGCGTTTTGATATCTCCTTAAAAAGGTTGTGTGCACTAGGACCCCACGGCCCTAAAGTTTCAACCCCAAACGGCTCGAAAATATAGTTTCCACAAAGGTTACTATATTTACGCCGCTTGAGGTTCTCCGCAGCCGCAGCGGCAGCGCCAGCACAACACGAAGAGCTTGGAAGATGCGATGGCGCAAGAGTATCGACGCAAGTTGCGTCCCATACTAAAGGCCTACCCATCTTCCAAGGAAACAACGACATGCCGTCCGGTCTTTTGCCATCGTCGCGTGCCAAGCCATTTGGCTCTAAGACAGCAGGGACGCCGACGGTAACAAGAGCTCGTCGGATGATGTCGTTTATGTTTGCGTGTCGCGCAAAACGACCCGCACTTCGACTGCAGGACAGGCCATGGTGTCCGAGGTTGCTGACAGCTTCACCACATTGACAGCGATGAGGAGTGCAGCTTACGGCACCAAGACGTAAAGCAGCAGCGAGGCGAAAAGTTGTGTCGTCAAATAGAGTGCCAATGCTTGACGACGGCAGTGCGTGAAGCCAAAGACCCGACTCCCACTCACCCACAGCCAGCAGGCGCGCACGCTCAGCAGTAGTAGCAGACGTGTTCAGTAGATTATTCTGAACTACCCTGCAGAGCGGCTCGTCCCACCGTCTCTGGGAAAAAGGATGGTCGGGTTCTTCTGTATTCGGGCAAGCGATTTTCCAAGCGACTATAGCCTCGGAGAAACACGGCACATCAAAACCAACCAGTGTGGAAGCCAGGATATTCCTGATTAATTTCTCCGTGCCGTGAACCGAGGATATAAAAGCCGGTAAACTAATACTAGAAATTTTGCGGACACCGAGTCCTCCCATACGAATGGGAAGAGTTGCTTGTTCCCAAGCTCGGTCGTCCAAAGCCACATTTAAAATGGATGACAAAGTATGTCTGATGATTTGGTCCATTTTGTCCAAAAGATGTTTGTGCTTCCATAAAGGGGAAGCACGAAGGAAATATGTTAATTTAGGGCCGAAACAGCAGTAGCGAATAATGGTGATGGCCGAATGCATGTTAATTTGGAGCAATCTTTCCGAAACATCATTAAAATTTAGAATTTTCTCCTCGATAAAATCGGGAAAAGAATTTTCATGGATAGGAGACCCAAGGAGACGAAGAGAGTTTTTTTCAATAATTTTGATGTCTGGAGCTATTGAGTTAAATTTTGAAAGAGTCAGTTGTCTGTCGGTACCGTCAGCTAAATAAAGTTCACATTTCGAAAGATTTAAATCTAGGCCAATGGAATGAAGTTCATTTTTTAAGAAATTTAGATCATCTAAAACGGTATCTACTTCGCCTCCCAAAGTTCCATCATCAAGGTACCAAACGTTAAATTTAGAATTTAGCTGTCGAACAATTGGGTGAATAGCTAAACTGAAAATCACTGGCCCGAGGGGGTCACCTTGTTGACAGCCAACAGCAGATTCTAAAAGATGGTCCCGATAAAGTAATTTGGAAGGGTGTCTGTAACATTGCCAAAGAAAACTATAAATTTGAGGTAATTCTTTTTTAGTTTCCATCAACAAAGTGTCCCTGTTTACAGAGTTAAAGGCATTCTTTATGTCAACCTTCAGAATGACCTCTCCTTTGCCAGAATTTAGGTAGGTCGACATGGCGTGTACGGCAGCCTCGCAGCCCCCTTTAGAGCCGTAACCTAGCTGCAGGGGCTGAAATTTTTTCGAAACATCCTCACCATAAAATTTACAGCAAATCTTGGCTGCCATACGACGATAAACAGTTCCCACAGCAATGGGGCGAATGCCGCCATCTCTCTTGCGAAGAGCACACAAGTTTGCCCCATATAGAACGTCGATGACGGCCTCGCTCACCTTGCCGGAGAGCATGAGGTTAATCAGAGCTGTAAGCTCCCTCAAGAGTAGCTCACCAGCCGCCCCGGCGCTTGAACTGATGAGGTCCTTTAGGTGCTGAGGACTTAGGCCGTCGAGGCCACCGGCGGAGCCGTTCCGGAAGGAGCAAACAGCTGTGACCAACTGTCGACCTGTAATGGTGAGGGAGTGTATGTCAGAATCAGGTGGGTCAGGAAAAGAAAGGCCATCTGCTGGGGCAGGGTGTTTGATCTCCAGAGCGGCAAGTGTTTCTGGAGTACACTGTGCCACCACATCGCTGCTGAAGAGGATCCTGGCTGCACCACTAATGTCACCTTCCCCTAACTTAGTTTCTACCAAGTGGGATATACCTCCACAGGGGGTATATCTCTGTGTCGGTAATTTTGTGTCTAAATCTTGAGCCGAAATGTTACAGTTTTCTTTAATTTGTGATGTTAAAGATTTTTTAGTTGCCAAATTTTTTTCTCTCACCTTAAAGAAAATTTTAATTAATATCAATCAGGAGAAAAGTTATTGCAAAAATATATGTTGATCCCTAGACACTTGATGTGTGTATCTGTATATATATATATATTTTATGTTTGTTCGGGCATAACTCCGTCACTTGCTAACCGATTTGAAAAATTCTTTCTTTGTTGGAAAGGGTATACTTCCGAAATGGTCCCATAATTTTTTTTATCGAAATCGGACAAGTGGTTTTTGAAAAATCAACAAAACTCAAAAAAAAACTACATTGTCCACATTGACCCATGAACATGTGAACCACTAAAAAGTGAAAAATAAAAACTTTTTAACAAAAAATAAAACCGACTTCAAAACAATAACACAAAAAAGTGAAAAATAAACTTTAGAAGAAAAATCAGTTTCTGAAGTCGGTGGCAAAAAAATGAAATCAAACAAACAAAAGTCACCGACTTCAGAAACTGATTTTTCTTCTAAAGTTTATTTTTCACTTTTTGTTTTTTTTTTGAAGTCGGTTTTATTTTCTGTTAAAAGTTTTTTTAACCGACTTCTTTGTTAGTAGATGTCTTTTTTGGATGTAAAATTTTATTTAGTGTTAGAAACCACTGATTTATAGTTGAGGAAAACGTCATATAACATTACCAAATTGCATTATTTATTGCTGTGAAGATTAACTTCAGACATCATTCATTTTAAATGGTATTTTAAATGGTCATGGAATTGATCGTTTGCGATTAACGCTCTTTCATATTAGGGAATGAAAGTGTTTGCCTTGCCTATTATTTTTAATTGAATTCGTGTGCAAACACTTATAATTATCAGAGATCTGAATAATTAGTAAAACATGTTTTCCAAAAATTCAAAGATTGGGGAAACTTGTGAATAACATACATATACATGAACTCTCACCTTTTTGGGGGTAGGCATCAGAAACCACAGAAAGCCACTTGCTACGATCCTGACATACTCCTTTTGCTTCGTCCACGTCCATTCATCTGGTCATACACGCACGCGTTGCGAATACTACACACCTTGGACATATCCCTGTAATTTAATAGTTTTATTCCGATATTTGTTCATAAAAGAATCAAAATTTCCTAACTTCTTCAATTACAAAATGTCTACCTATATAGAAAGCCTTGCTATCCGCCTCACCGTCCACAAAATTCGACCAAAACAAAACCCACTAAACGCAAACCATTACGTAAACCACATTTCTATTCGACCCAAGTACCACAACACACAAAAAAAGAAACTGCCAATTTCACACGAAAATAATGGCAACACTCAAACGTATCCTCTTAATATTCAACAGTTAGGGTGACCATCCTCGCAAGACAAATGACTAGGGTGCATACAATTTACGGTCTCCCAGGGAATTTCGTTCGGAAACTGCTGATTTGATTGATACAAAGAGATCATGGGATAAATGGGGTCGGTTATAGATTTTATGCGGGGCCATGGGGTGCTCAATCACCCCTTATAGCTTGCGCAGCAGGTAGAGGTTTGGGATTTTATCCATGTTTATTAAAAACGTATTTAGGGTTGATATTTGCGGGGATTTTGATGTTTTGTGGGCTTGGAGACCCTTGTTGTCTAAGAAATATCTGTTGGTATTCAACAACATCAGGTTCTATCTTTTTAACCGATTTCCAAAAAAGGAGGGGGTTATCAATTCGACTGTATTTTTTTTTTTAATATTAGACCTTAAATAAGATGGTCGTTGGTTTTGGCAAAATGTGGGTATACTATTAATTATTTAACATAGAAACAGCACTGGTTAACCTATCGGGGGCTACAGGCGTGTCTTGGTTATGTTGTTTTAGTCTGTCTAGTCCTGTCATCTTCTACGAGGTAATTCCTTCATTACATAATATTTACTTTTAATTATTTTGTAATATACCAAAACACCACAGTCTATTTATATTTCGCGTCGACTCACACTCAATGCTAAGTGCAAGGCAGACTCACAAAGTTCAAGATCAACTGCACACACGCTCACTTTCAACATGTCTGACCGTATTAAAACGCGATATATTACACCATATTATTATTCGTATCGCAAAATATATGCGACCACGCTTTTTTAATCCACATAAGTTGATCCCGAAGCTGATATTTTCATAAAAATCCACACAGTGTTAGGGTACAACTCAGTCTAACCCTTCGTGTTAGTACAGATGCGATTATGATATCTATAAGTTGGCATAAGCAAAAATATCAGATCGAAAAGGGAGGAAAGTGGTGAAGATACAGAGGAGTATTGGAAAAAAATACTTATTCATCATCACCAACGTACCCAAATCTCCCAATATGTTGGTCAGACTCCATTATGACTGGATCCAACTGAACATCAGTATCTTACGTGGAGTGACTGTCTGCTTGACCTCCACAACACAGGCAATGGGTACTCTTTGGTACTCTATCTTTGGTGTGTTGTGTGTGTGTGGGGTCCGGTGACTGACATCAAGCTACTGAAAACTATATTTTTTTTCAATCATCCTTGAACCTAATACTTTACTATTACTTACTTACTATACTATACAATACAACATAGTATTAAATAAAGTCACTTCCCGTTGTCTATCCCTATGTATGCTTAAATGTTTAAAACTACGCAACGGATTTTGATGTGGGTTTTTTAATAGATAGAGTGATTTAAGAGGAAGGTTGCGAAGCCGGGGCGGGTCACTAGTTAGAAATAAAGTTAAAAATCAAAATTCGACAATCGAATTTTGGCAGATTGTAGTACTGTGATGTCAACACAAAAACACAGCCAAAGATCTCGGCTTTAAGGCATTCAGGGGACCCATTCATGACAGTATTTTTTTAAAACCAATTCTTTGAATGCGTTCGAAACAAATGAACTCTTGTCAAAAAAGCTACGTTTCTTACACATAAATCTCGCAGCAGATCATTGAGGTATAATGTACTACGTACTACATTATAGCAATGTAGCAGATATACCTTTCACCCTTCACCAAAAACCCCTGAAATGCCCTCAATACACCTACACATTGAAATTCGAAACACTCGTTGCTCAAAGCTCTTAAAATTTTACGTGAAGAGTGCCGTTAACTCGCGAACCTAAGGTTTTATTGACCAATTCACTTTTATTTGAATAGAAAGGGTTATTGGGCCGACGGATTCATGTACTTAAATGTACTTCGAACAACCCTGGCAACCTCTTGAGTATTGTGTTTTTAGTAATAAGGTCTTATTCAAACTAGCTTGAGTTAGGAAATTGAAATAATTGTGTTGATCCTTGGCTGATACAAAGCAATTGAGAGCATCAGTTTAGTTTAGTTTCATCATTATTAAGCACTACCTGTTGCCAGCGGCTTCACCCGCTACAACTGGAAAATTATCCCACGGGAAGATAAAATCGGGATAAAAACTATCGTATGTGTTAATCCAGGTTATAAACTATCTGTGTACCAAATTTTATCCAAATCCGTTCAGTAGTTTTTGCGTGAAGAAGTAACAAACATACACTCACACACTCGCAAACTTTCGCCTTTATAATATTTATTATTATTATAATATTATATTATAGTGAGAAGTGTGATACGACAAACATATATTCTATGAGGTTGACTTCTGTTTAACCAGACTATCCTGTGGGTGCCTTGAAAGCCTCCAGAGACAGCCTGAAACAACTGATTCCCTTCATTAACTCAGATTCGTTCCTTTAGTCGTACAAACTGTTATAATTGATATTACGCCTATGGAGCAACCAAAGTTACAACGACCAACGTTTCTTCTATCTATACATCTAAATTACCTACGTCTACCATCACATCCTACCTATAAAAACTCCATAAAACCATGCAACACGCTATGAATTCTGCAACGTCCGCAGGTTCGGTACTTACTAATCACGGCCACGCTTGGCTGCCGGGGTCAGTCGGCTGAGAGGGCTATCTGCTACACTACTTCTACCTACCTCACCTCACTGATGGCGGGAGTACGGCCTCCTTTATGACTAGAGCGACTGTCCAGCAGATATTGTAGTAAGGTTAGATTAGAAAGGAGTAAGTGGTCGCAAGTGACTTCTGAGTGTGAGGTCCTGGCTTCGAATCCCGGGTCGGGCAGTGTTGCCTAGGTTGGTCTGTGGATGGGTGACCATCCATTAATACCAGTCTGAGCTGCACACTTAAAGTGACCATACTTAAAGCTGTTTCATAAATACCCACCTGTCAACCAGCAGTATCATAATAAACTTCTCCAACAAACTGCTATGTAATGTTTATTCTGGAGCATAAGTTGAGCTGCCAATAGCGGCGACGGGTGACGGTACGACTCTACTTCTCCCAGTTTGGTTGTTGACTGCCATGGCAACTGCAAACATGGTGTAGTCACGGGAACTGATATTATGTATGCGCTTAGAAACATTTAAACGTGATTCTCATGTGGTATAAAGATTGTAAATTTGAGGTAACATTTATTTCTTCATAGTAACTAGTAATCCCCAAAATGTGAAGCAGAGGTATATCTAATAGTACATCCACATTTCGCCAGGTACTGTAAGCCTGTTGCCATGAACGGGGAACAAATCCATACTCCGTGGCTGATACTGATAATTCTTGATGGAAACACATAATACTCAGAAATCGAAAACCTAGGACCTCATACGAAGGCAGACGCACTTGCTAAAGTGCGACTGCCTCTCTCGCTGGAAAAAGTAGATTTTAAGAGGCTTTATTTTTCCTGAGTTTCTAAGACAAGTTTATCTTCCTAATCCTTCATCTCGAAGGATTAGGCAGGATTGAAGCCCCACATGTATTAGGAGACGAGTCTATTGCCATTAAAAGGGCAGAAATCTAGACTCGACTGCTACTCACAAATTGTGACTTTGATTGAGTTATAAAAGTAGAGATCGGAGATTACGATTTCCCGGCAAAGCGTATACAAAAGTATGGAAGCTGCTTCTTAAAATTCTAAAGACATACTTCTACGTAACATCGCGATTGTTTATTCAACAGGTTTTCAAAAGGTGAAGTTCTGTACTACCACCCACAGTTGTACAGTCCCGCGTTATAAATAAGGGGCAAGCATAATATTACCACTACCAAAAAACAGCTTCCATTGAGGTTGACCTTTTAAACTTTTCCTGCCGACATCTATTTGATTGATTAATAACAAAATGAAGTTAAATACGAACTAATTTATCATTATGTCTTTGTTTCTTTTCATTCTTGTCTCGTTTACTCCAACCGTGGGTGTGTTTATGGGTGGGTGTTCAGACCCGTGGGCGAGTGTGGGTGGTGTCAACAGCTGCGTCTGGTAAATAACAACAAACTGCAGATGCTATTTGTGGCTCAGTCGTGATAGTACGGTCATTATTTTTCACTACCCTTTAACAGACCACCCAATACGTACTAAGTTACATACGTGCCTCGAAAGCGTGTAAAACCGTTGTATTGCGCCGACTCCTGACTAAACATACAAAATCAAAATGATGACTAGCTTCTTGTCTTAGGAACAATTTTTTTTGTGGAGCTCGTGTCTATATAATAACAGCCGCTCGAATGAATATTCAAGCCGCGCTTGGCAAGGTTGGTCTGTGGATGGGTGACTAGTGACTACCTATAGCATACCAAGTTACCTCCGTGGCTCGAACAGTGTGCGTAAGTCCCGACTGTCATTTGTATAAATCTTTGACAGTTGTTACAGGTAGTCAGTGACTCGAAAGACTGAACACCAGTCAGTAACTGGGTTTTGGAAGTCAGATTGGCAGTCGCTACATGTAAAATACAGATATTCAGCTGCATACAATTAGACTGGAAGGTGAGTAAGGTGACCCCACCACAGTTGGGAAAAGATACCGCAGATGATTTTCACTTACCATGAAAAATTCATGGTAATATAAAAATACTGCAGTACCTACACACATTTCATTACCTCGGCGCTTTTCTGGTGGTCGGTGGTTGATTCTGGCTTTCAGGAGTTACAGTGGTTTGGGAATAATGTGGCGGGATTTTCTCATAAAAAATACCTACTTACCCGCAAAATGAATGGACCAGCTGTTTTTTTTTAAACCTGTCTGGATGACATACTGTAGTATTAAATACGTGGTCTCCAACATATAGATAGTAGATAAGCTAACAATAACATCCACAAATTATTACGAAACATGCCTATCATACGATTACTGGTGTATTACCGAAAATTCACAGTTGGCTGATTACCCCTCAGCCCTCAGCCTCGCGAGGGGAGCTGCCTATTGTATTGAGATCTACTCTAATCTCCCGTCTGATGCTGACGGAGATAGGAATCAACTAACTATTGTGCGTTTGTAATTTAGTTTCCGAAAATTAAATAAATAAATAATACGAACTTTAACAAAAAATATTGTAATAGCTGGATGTATTTCCCAGGTTGGCTTGGGTTGGTTTGGTTTTCTATTAGATTTTTTTCAGTAAGAGGCTGAAGTCTGGATTGGTGTCCGTAGATTGTAATAGGCTCGTCCCATCACAAGGAACTGAAACCTAACTTTTAAAATTACTTGACGTAAACTTTTGCCATAGTTCGAGTATTTCATGCCTAACCTTATGTTATAACAATTCCATTTGCGCTACAACATCAATATTTTTCAATAACTGTAATCATTCCAAAATCAACTCAATAATTGCAAACATATAGTTGATTTCTGAGTGCCGAAGTAACATAATTAGAAACAAGGAATGAATGGACTTGTTTATTCAGAATACATTCTCTTTTAGAGCCATATATTGTAATTGTTCATCATAAGATGAGTGGATAAGACTGCCATTTTTTTTTAGAACAGAGATCTAAATATTAGATCTCTGATGTTAATCAGTGGTCAGCGTCTAGTTGTTTCTTATGCAATACATTGTTTTGAAGGCCGACATCTGCCTTGAACGAGTTTACTGTATTTCCCCGGGCTAATTCTTTCACAAGCAATGTTACCTCGACATTTTGTTCGTATGTGACAAGAGGTTGACATCATAATTATGTCTATAATAGCGCTTTCCCAACTAGGTTGGATTCGGCTTCAAGTTTAACTGAATGAAGTGTTACAAAGAGCGACTGCCTATTTGATTTCCACAACTGTAAGGAGAGTTTTCTCAGGGGTTGAAATATTTGGGCTATTTCAATGAGTCACTACGTTAAATGGTAAAAGTATATTGTAAAACGGTAAAAACACAGAACTATAGGTAAAACTAAACGAACAAACAGGAGTTAAACAGTAAACTTGGTAATATTAAAACGAGCGTTTCGCGGATCTGTTGAAAAGCGCGCGCGAATCGAACTCCACTGTCCTTGGTTTCGCGCGTCGCGGGCTGGGTTGCCAGGAGCCGTGGACGGTGTTGCCAGCTCACAAAAATATTTAAAAAGGTAGTGCTACACAACGCAAATACTGAGTGAAATGATACCAGATGGTAAAAAAAGAGAAGAAAGAACGAAAGAAGAAAGAAATGTCAGCCAGGACGTAGAGAGGTCTTGTCTTGTACATGGATGGTTAATATCCACAGAATAACCTTGTATTTTCTCTTTATTCTAGTATTTTCTCTCCTGAATATCTCCAAACACAAAAACATATTGCCCAAAAAATAAAAAAAAATACAAGTCCCAATGCAAGACGAAAACGTGAAGAGTCTTGTTGAAGACGCAAACGAGTATCGAAATGGCGAGACAAAACTGTATTAAGTGTACGTGTCGGGGGTGAGGGGAAGTTCCACCCCTCAGGGGGTGTAGGGGTGGAGTAGGGTTGTGGCGGGGTATATTTTAATCGGTTATGTTTCGGGTTTAGGGACGTTTGTGTTGTGTGTGACTGCTAGAGTTTTGTGGAGATGATTGTCGGTTGGATGTTGTGGGAAAGAGGAGCTTAGTCGATATAAGGTATATTTCTTTTATAGAAATATAATAATGATAGAAGACGAAATTGAGGAGAGTACAGCCATATAAAATTGTATACCTACAATTAAGAAGATATAATTCGAAAAAAGAAACCCTTTTTTTTACGCCTCGCGCTCGTGGGTAGAGCGAAAGGGAGTGTCAGACTTCTACTGACTAAAAACCACCCATGTTTCTTCTTAGCCCTTTATGTCGAGGCCACGGTATCTCTTGCGAACAACCCGCAGTCCCAGAACCCCTTATCATAGTTCGGAATGTGTCGTAGCGGCGTTGTGGTTTAACAAATACAGCAACATCGAATGCACCAAACCAAAAAAAATGTATAACCCTAAGATCTCAAAAACCTCATTCACCAAAACCAACTTCGTTTCTAAATACTTCTTGTCCCCGTTCTCAATTGGACAAAAGACAAAAGTTAGACAAAAGAAAACAAACAGTCCAAAAGTTCTCAGCAAACCGTTTAAAAGAAGTTATACTTGGTAATACGTCGAAACCGATCCCAAAGGTTTGGCAGATGATGAAAATATGTACTGAAAACTTCGATCAATAATAGTACTAGATTAAGCATCAGGAACAAAACTAAGTCGCTCAAGTGGCCACGTTTGCACACACGTAAACATCTACATAACATCTTAGAAAAAAGTTCAATATTATTTACAACTTCAGATGATTATAAACCTTAACACTTAAACATAACGTTTAATTATCATTGTAAAGTATATTTATTTAAGCCCTTTCATCGGAGAAAGATTAGAAGCAAAACATTTTAAATGTCGCTCCGAAGTAAAAAGTCATCAGTACAAAAATATTCATTCTAAAATGAAACTTAAACTCTAAGCAATACGGTCAAAAGCATTTTGTGTACAATGTCGTGCTTATTCTATTGCGGAACTAGCGTTCCCTGTTCAAGAACATGATACAATAGTTGGTGCGTTGTAGCAAACATTGGCCAAACAATTATAATATTCGCTGATTTAATTATATTTACAGTTTAATTATGTTTAAATATTATGAAAAAGCACATAATGATATTAAATTACCGAAAAATTGATATTCCTTCCAAAACCTTGGTGTTACGGTGGTTATTTACGCAGTTTTTGAACGCATACTGCGGTATTTTGACGTCTTAATGTTGGCTATGATTGGACCATACTAATTTGAAATAAGACCACAAATACGTTTGTGGTCTTACATTTCGGGCCGTTTTTGAAGCGCTTATCGGGAATCTAGTACATTATTGATCGAAGACTGAAAAGCATTCTGATTACTAAATACCAACTCCAAAAGCCATTCTTCAATACTTTTAAAACGTTAAACCTAAACTACGCAGCATTCTCACAAAAATCTCACAATTCAAACTCAACCCTCCCTCGCGTTCGCAACAAATCTCAGGGGTTGAGAATGTCAATCAAAATATCCCTTAATGGGGTGCCAGATCCCGCTTAGGATATTAGATAAATACGCACGAGGCAGCCGTAGCCAGTGATAACGATAATGTGCCCTAAGGACTCTGCAGGGGGTGAACGACGAACGGGGTGTTTTGAAACTGAGTTAAGATGTAGTATTTTAAGGTTATTATGATGATGAGTAGTTTAGTTGATTTTGTTAAGTTATGCGGAAATGTGTCTGTCTATTATATAATTATCGTCGTTTCGAAAAACAACTTTACTACAAAGGTAGACTGACATAGGTAGTCACACTGACTGCTTCATTGGTGTAGTGGTCGCAAGGCTACAGTGCATGTGGTCCTGGGTTCGATTCCCAGGTCGGGCTTAGTCATAGATAACAGAAACAACAGGGCTTAGTGTTATTGGGTTTTTCCACCAGGAATTTTTTCATTTGCAGCCACAAAGACTGGATTTGTGCCCGGTTGATATTATTGCCACTCACCCCACTAATGGGAATGGGACTTAAATATAGCTGGTGAAATGTGGGAGTACCTAATTATTAATGGGTTCACTCTACCTAAGCTTTCGGGGATTATAGGCGTGATGTTATATTTATACTCTGTTTTCTCTCTACATGAACCCACTATATAAGTGGAAAAGGGGCTTATATTTTACATCCCACGACTATTCATGCAAAAACAATTTCATGCATTTCCATGTAAAATAACGTGGCCTCGGCACAAGGGCAAAGAAGGAACATGGGTTCGGTTTTTAGTCAGTAGAAGTCTGACACTCCCCTTCGCTCTGCCCAAGAGCGGGGGGGGTCATTCGATGATTTTCCACCCACCAAAAAAAAAAAAAAGGCATGCACATTTCAAAACACGCGTTATTATGCAAAATTCATGAGAATTTTCCTTGAATTACACGGAACAATAAATAAATATTGTCTTTAAAATTCCAGAAAATAAATGAAAGAGTTCATAATTTTAAATATAATTTTACCTGTCGTTACTTTAACGTTAACAGGGATTTTCGTCAGGCAATAAATCGAATGAAATGCCTCGTGTGAATGTATTCCCCGAACAATTAATACACGAGAACAGATCACAGTAAATATCCAGTTTCCAGGAAAAAGGCCGCGAACTGGACTGAAGTATGTTAATATACAGCAGAGTCAAATGTGATGCGAATAGAAATCTGAAAAATAGCCACCCGTTTTTGGATTCCTTTTTGACGAACCTATTCGATGGTCCTGGCATCTAGGCTGCCGTCGACGGCGCCGTTCGTGTTCCACGCGCGCGCCTCAAAGAGATGTCAGGAAAATTGCAGGGGCCCGCAAGGGCCGA
This sequence comes from Diarsia dahlii, assembly GCA_949775195.1. Taxonomy (NCBI): domain Eukaryota; kingdom Metazoa; phylum Arthropoda; class Insecta; order Lepidoptera; family Noctuidae; genus Diarsia; species Diarsia dahlii. The sequence goes on from OX459213.1 coordinate 17,765,167, forward strand.
CGCCCGCCGAGGCTGCGGGTTGTTCGAAAAACATACCGCGGCCTCGACACAAAGGGCTAAGAAGGAACATGGATGGTTTTTAGTCAGTAGAAGTCTGACTGAGCGGGAGGAGTCGTTTGATTAATTCCCAACCCCCCCAAAAAATAACGGCATCTAGTCCACTGAGAAAATGGAAAACCCAATATCACTTTGTCCGGCAAACTAACTAGAACCTAGGTAGGATAAATACCGACCCATATCTGCTCTCCAAAAAAACTTAACGCTTTCCAATAAGTCTTATCCATAAAAAAGATACAAATATGACGAACTCAGTGGATTTAAGCCGGTTTTACCAACAGGCTTAATTCTACCGTGGGAGAGGAATTACTGTTACCTTATCTCACATATTCGAGGATTTTTCAGCGTGTACTGGATCCCTTGGGATGAGTTATTTAGGTATGTTTGCGAGTATGTTATATTAGTATTAAACATACCTATGATTTGTGTCAATATTTAAGCTATGCTACTAGTGTGTAATGGATTGGTTGCATTGTAATAGTGCCGACTAGTGTAATCTGAATAAGATGTTTCCTCTGCTGGGGGGGGATACAGGTCTCCTCTCTATGAGGAAAAGTGGGCTGTAATCCACCGCTCGGGCCTTGCGAGGGATGGTGGATGTCCTGTCTTCTTATTGTCGGGCTTTTAGAGATGTTTTTCACAATTTTGACAGTATATCATAACATCCTGCCTATAATCCAGGTTTGGCACGTCCTTATTGTACACCCAAATTTTGTCAATTATGTTAAGTTCCATGTAATAGAGGGTGAACCGGGCGCAAAGGCAGCCTCCGTGGTTGCTACATAAGAAATTCCTGATGACAAAGCCCATTATTATGCCCTACCTGGGAATTGAGCTCAAGAGCTCATGCCACACCTAGATGGTAATACCTCTTGGCAATCACAAGTTGTGATATGAAAGACAGGTTCCAACTGGGCCTGCCCAAACCTATAACTCCACCCATCATCATCTGCCTAGCCTTTTTCCAACCATGTTGGGGTCAGATGCCTGTTTGAAAAATACTCCACCCTCAAAATTGCATACAGCCCCTCCACCTGAATACTCCCACTCAAAGTCTTAAAATGTATACAGGTAGGTACAGGTAGGATTACCTATTCACTGTTAAGTCGTTAACCCGCATTACTGAGAATTATTTACAAAAGGACCATCTCCTTACTTAGAAGAGGAGTCTAAAGAAATATATATTCTATTTCTGATTACGCCCGTCTCCGAAACGAAGTCTGGCTTTAAAGTTTATTAACCCATAATTAAACCTATACGTAACAGCGTGGTAGATAATATGACGTAAGATGTTGCTTCGAAAAATGATTAGAACTCGGTTAAAGACATCAAGTTCTGGGCCCACGTGGTAGGTGACGTGGAGTTACGCCCTATTCACTCTTAGGAGGGAGGAGGTGAAGAGTATAGAAGACATACTACGCCGACACCAACAAGATTGGGATAAGGGCTTGAGAAGGATGATGAAAGAGGAGGCCTGGGTCCCAGCAGTAGGATCGTTACAGACTGATGTTAGCTTATTGTCTCGTCTATATGGGCCTACTACACGCACGCACTTCCCCACAGTTTTGCCTGCGGGATTACACGGTGCACACAGTATATCGCGCGTGTGGTTTGTAATGGTAATACAGTTTTACCAACCATACGCGCGATGTGCTGTGAAGTGTGAACGAAAACTGTGGGGAAGTGCGTGCGTGTAGTAGGCCCATAAAGACGAGACAATCCAGCATTGCCTCTGAGATAGATAGTATGCACAAATCAAAAATGAAATGAAATGTTTAAATGTGAACGCACCCACGATACAGGAGAAATTCTTAGTGTGGGGGCACTTTAACAAATAAAACTGGGATATCCCTGGAGTTGGGATGTTTCTTGACTAAAAAATATTGGATTGGGCTTAATCCAATAAGTTATTAATTTAATAGTTAATTAATTAATTTTGCTTATTAATTTTCCTACTATTATCGAAAAATATTGGATACGTGTTTTTTGTTTTATCAAATTGACAAAAAATTACGAAGTTAGAACGTGTCAAACACAGTGTCAAAGGTCATGAGTCCCGGTTTGTGTGACGTCTCTTTCAGGTAAAAAATGTCATTCAATTATTATATGACGTCACACGAGTTTTCAAAGCACTGTATCGTCTTCATTGTTTGTTTATGTACATGAAAAAAAAAATTGTTATTGTGTCCAATATTTGAGTTATTCCGGTCTGATCCCCTAAAACTGATACCAACTGATATTTCCAAAAAATAATAAAACGGATCCCCTAGGGATCCGTTTTATTATTTTTTGGAAATATATGACGGACTAATGTTAGTTTATTTTTGTCAACACCCTATTGTTGATATCCTTAACAGAAGTTATACATAACTACTTAACTTTGTTGATCACCTGCTTGAGGCTTGAACTTCTAACAAGAGTCTTGAGTAATAAACCTTTTGGGATTTAAGGCGTGATGTTGCGTTGCGTTATCTAATACTTTAAGATCTCAAAACCAAATGTACTAACAGAGAGACTGAATAAATGTCGTTTTCCTGCTTGGACACTAAATCTGTAGGAAAATAAAACTGTGTAATGACTTATTCTCTAATTTACGAGTTTTACCCGAAAACCTTACCCATAGCAGCGATGGTGACTTATCAAATCGAACATCCGTCTGCTAATGGATTCGACTGACTATCCCCCCTCCCCCCAGCCAGCTGATCGATCGCAGCTTTTAAGAATATTGCTTTGTGAAAAAACTTCATTTATAATTCATTGAGCATTCTAATCTGTGCCTTATTCTTGGTTGATTACGTCTTAAATTTTGGTTGTGTAGCTGTGAGTTAAGACATTTTGTTGGGGGCGGTTGTCCCCTAAATTCGGAAATTATTGTCAGTTCGCATTATACACGGTGTATTGTCCGGGACATTGTCAGGGCTGATGAAGGAGGGAGTTAACGTGTATTGATGATCAGCTGAGCGGGCCTATGTCGGCGGATTTCGTTGTTTTTTTATTGCAATAGATAAGAATTTTTGTTAGGCTCAATGTTTCGCTTTCTTTTTTTTTGATACTTAGAGATTTTGTATTTGCAGTCAATGTTTTTAGTGTATTCTCATGAGTTTGATGTTTTACGGTGATACCAACTTTGGACTAGAAATAATACTTATTATTTCATGTATTTTCTACAATACTTAAATGCAATTTATAAAAATACAACTGAGAGTTTTTTTGCTATTTCAGAAGTTCGCAGTTGAGTGAGCCAATCCGTTATACCGTGCATATTTTACCTGCATCTTAACCTGTAAAAAACCTTAGTTTATATACAAAATTATAAAGGCTGACACCTAGATGTGCAGTTGTAACCAGTGGAACCATCATGCAGCTGTTCCACCAATCACATGATACTCTCAGGATGCTGTGCAGAACTAGCACGTAATCTACCAAGAATAGACTCGCACTGATTTCGTACAATGGCGTGGAAATCATCAATCCTGACCTTGGTGAACATCCCGGAAGCTACAAAAGCGTGGCAGATCCAACAGCCTTCCGAATGTATTGTTATATTGGACACGCAAGGCGTTGTGTGCCCTCAGCGTTTTTCTTTTTTTGTTGATGGGAAATAATAATAATCAACTGACCCCTTCTCGTTCTGGGCGGAAAAGAGAGTGTCAGACTTCTACTGACTAAAACCCACCCATGTTCTTCTTAGTCCTTTGTCTTACACCCTAGTGTCAGAGTTTCTAAACCGCCTCTATGGCCTCTGACATGGTTTATTCGACCGCCATTTGGCGGCCGGGACCACCAACTTATACGTGCCTTCCGAAGCACCGAATCATCTTTTTTTCCGACGATCAGGTGATTCAAGCCTACAATGTCCTAGTCAAACTGGAAACAACTTAACAAAGTATGCTTCCCTTGGGAATCGTTGCCGGGTCACAAGGCAAACGAGTCCTTTGTGATCCGAGGTCTCACAGACTGCACGTGTAAAACACTGGCAGTATGCTCAGTTATGACGATAGCTTAAAGTCCCAGCAGGCATTAAACATTACATAGATTATTACTACTTGACATACGACATAATATTCCTGGGGGTATTGAAACTAGAACTACTTGAATTTCTATAGATTCTTGGAGATAGCTGGCATAGTTGAAATGGCGTTTGCGTCAAAGGTTTTTCCAGTTGAGATAACCGGTCTTACTGCGAATATTAACCCATTTCTGACGCAGAGTTAATATTTATCGTGTAGACAAAATTCGTGAGCGAAATATTAACAGCTGCTCGAATCAATCTTCAGGTTAAGCCAAGCTTACCTAGGATGATCCGTGGATGGGATAAAAACCCATTATGCACCGAGTTTCCTCCGTACCTCGGAAAGCATATTAAGCCTCTGGTAGCGCCTGCCCGAAAGTCTGACAACAAGTCTTACCAAGGGCTATTGGTGTATTTCCCAGCCCTAATTTGGTTGTGAGATCAAATAGGCAGTCGCTTCATGTAAAATACTGGTATTCAACTGCATTCGGGGGGACTGGAAGCCGACCTCAACACAGCAGGGAAAATGCTAGGCAGATGATGAGTTATTTAATTCATAATTATTAGAATTTAATACAATGTAAATCTTGTTACAATTAAATCATATTTTTAGGGGCAGTATGATCACTTTTATTAGTGATCGATGGTTGTATGACATGGCATATTTTGAAGTACCTCCTAGTCAATGTGCTGAACAATGAATTTCCTCTACAGTACATTTTTAGGGTTCCGTAGTCAACTAGGAACCCTTATAGTTTCGCCATGTCTGTCTGTCCGTCCATCCGTCCGTCCGTCCGTCCGTCCGTCCGCCCGTCCGTCCGTCCATCTCTGTGACCGTTAGCACTAGAAAGCTGAAATTTGGTACCAATATGTGTATCAATCACGCCGACCAAGTAGTAAAATAAAAATTGGAAAAAAATGTTTAATTAGGGTAGCCCCCCTTTATGTAAAGTGGGAAGTGATTTTTTTTTAATTTCAACCCTAACGTGTGATATATTGTTGGAAAAGTATTTAAAAATGAATACGGGTTTACTAAAATCATTTTTTGATAACGTCAATAATTTCGAAAATAATCGCTCCAAAAGTAAAAACAATGTGTGTCCCCCTCTAACTTTTGAACCATAAGTTTAGAAAATATGAAAAAAATCTGAAAAGTAGAACTTTATAAGGACTGTCTAGGAAAATCATTTGAACTTGGATGGAAACAGCAGATAACCAATATAATTTGGTCCCTGAATCGTATGAGCGCCTATACAATTCAGAGGTCAAGTTTCATTGGCCCGTAGAAGAAATTGTATAAATTATAGCTTCGTTTTGGTACGGAACCCTTCATGTGCGAGTCCGACTCGCACTTGGCCAGTTTTATTACTATACTATACTAGTCATGGCTAGACAATTACAACACACAATGATGACATGAATTTTTCGGTATCGGAAATCACGGATATCAGTCACAAACAATTTTGACTATATGTATAGTTGATAGAATATGACTTGTCAAGGCACTCTGGTGATGAGATTAGACCATAGAACCTCACAGTAATCACAGTGCACGTACTACGGAAATACCCAATGCCACTGCAAAAGTAACTCACGATCACAATTTTGAATTTTGTACTATTTAGTATTTATCCTAGTCTTTCACGAGGTGAAGCAGCTCAGCTGCACTCGTGATTCCGATCCATTCGCGAAGGTTTCTAGTCCTTTTATCTAGAACTGGGAATTCTGTACTGCTAACTCTTCCGCTATTCTTTTCTCGTATACGTGACGGGATCCAAGACAGTTAAATTGTTTCTTTAGGACTTCGTCGAGCTTCATTGTCTCGGCGCTTTCTTGGTGCTCGCCACTGTAGATTCTGACTACCAGGAGTTACAGTGGTTTGGGAATAATGGGGCGGGCTTGTCCTAAAAAATATAGACCTTATATCCTCCGGCTAAAAACACAAAACGCCTTTTTGCACTCTCTTTACAAGATTCTCCTCTTTTGCCCACAGGTTCAGTCAGCTCTCGTCGTCCTGAGCCCTACTACGGGCGCCAGATCGGACGGCTCACACAATACGCCCACGGCATCCGCGGCACCGTCTACGCAGTAGACGAGAACACGGTCTTCGTCCGAGGATTCGCGTACGATGGAACTGGCCCTGATGCCTATTTCTGGGTCGGAGACACGCCGCAGCCAAGTCCTGAAGGAATCTTGGTGCCGTATCCAGAGGATTATACTACTAGGTGAGTGGGTTGAGGGTCATTGAGCTTTCTGAGACATGGGGTCTCGGTATGTAATGGATGGTCTTGGTTGTCCATCTACAGGCTGACTTCGGCAATCGCTGTTTAACCTTGAAAACGACTTGTGTGTTTGTTATAAGTTAACCAAAAAGGAGGAAAGTATCTCTAATTTTCACTGCTGATTTTCCTTTCAGTTTAAGTGTGTTTGGGAGGTGGAAGAATAACCTGGTGAAGGTAGAGGGGATCCACTGGATGCGAGACCCACGGTTAACACTAAGGGGAGGCCTATGTCCAGCAGTGGAAGTCTTTCGGCTGAAATGATGATGATGAGTTTTGAATTCCATTAATTCTAAATGGGTGTAGGATACCGAACCGTATATCGAGAACCTGTAGAATTAATGAGTTTGGTTTCAGACGAAAAGTAAGTAACGTTAAAAGACTTTAACAAAGACTTTAACAGGGTGCGAGGAACATTTTTCTTTATTAGCATAAAAAGTTGGTTCAAAGCACCGTCAAAAGAAGCCTTACAAAAACAATAACACCCAAATCTCGGCCCTACCTAACACCGACTTTCTAACCAGTCTAATTTAAAAATGGTTACACAACGCTCGCTGAGCTCGCTCGTGAGAAACAAACATGGCGTTACGTATTGTACCAGTTGTGACTTGGGCCCATGACGACAAACTTTGACGTTTCATTGACGAAGTTTCCTTTGCTACCGACCGTCACACAATACAATGTAAAGGTCAGGGATCCTATCGGTAAATGGAGTTTTAATCGAGGACTGTTCGGTTGTTGCGGGGCGGGGAAAGTTATAACTGGAACTGATAGTTATAACTATAATTTATACTGAATACGATATGTGCAGCATGTTCAGACCAAAGAAACGATGAATGGACTGTGTGAAGGATGATATGGCTATAAAGGAGGTGAGTTATAGAGAAGCATGGAAGTAACGGAACTAAACCATGGAACCGGTCAATGTGGTAGCATTTGAGGGAAGCCTATGTCCAGCAGTGGACGTCTTTCTACTGAAATGATCGTCGCCATCTCGCTGCCCGTATCCCATTCAATTTGGGGTCGACGCAACACGTTTACTTTTTCCATTCTTCCCGGTTAGACGTCAAAGGAGTAAACTCCTTTCTCTTTCATATCATTCCTCACAATCCATCCATGTTTTAAATGATAATGATGATCAAAGAAACAAATATTTTGGAACCCATGGCCATGTTATCATCATTTCTCAAAGTTGCAATCGTTATTTCACCAGAAATTCGCGTTAGAACTTTACCAACTGTTTCCATATTATTGCTCATGAAGTAATGACTGTAGCAGTGCTGTGTAGCTACACAGCTACAGTGTTTATACAATTCTACGAAATATGGAGGGATGGCAGCTAATGGACGCTAATAGGTAGAAAGGACTAGTCCTGAGTAGTCCTTTCTAGTACAGCAAGCTGCTACGGAGAATTTAAACCCTGTAGCGTACACCCGTGATAACAATTTCCCTTAACAAGGTACAACCGAGCATACAAACTGAAATTATTGATAGTATCAGGATAAACAATATGCAGAACTTCCCAGTTTCCAATTAAAAGGAATTTCTGGAATTGGATCCAGGTGTTCCACGTTCGTCAGAACTTCCAATAATGGTTGAGCAAATATCCTATAAACTGTTTGGAACGGGTAGCTGTATTTTACTGGCAAACTTGGGAATACCTTTGTTAAGACTGGTTGTCAGACTTGTGGGAGTATGTAACGCAATCCTGGCTTGTCCTTTATCGGAACAAGCTCGGATTTTATATAAGTTAGCAGCTTTTGTTTTGAAATAGTTATTGTTAGTTTTTAGGTTTTAGTGTTATTGTTAATCTTATAGGGCGACGTTATCGCTCAGCGATAAAGCCCTTTAAATAAAGGAAAAAAAAAGACTTTCAGCCTTACGAAGTTCTAACTATAACTTGATTGTAAAAGATATATAATAAATGCTATCCGGAATAACAATTTGCTTTCCGAGATGTGGTGGAATGAGTAACGAATGGTCAAGTGGTCTCTCACCCACGAACTAGTCGTAATAAGCATTTTGAAACGGCTAGGCTGTTGGAACGGAGCTCCTGATCACACGTTATCGTTCTGATTTGTTTGCGGGCTGAGAGGCTACACTGCAAAGTAACAATAAAAACCGTTTTCAAAATGGACATCTTTTTGCAGTGATATTTGAGACACTCTTCCCGATCAGACCTCTCTATTTTATATTATTTTGTCACGAGCCCCTTTGACTCTATACATTCATGATTCAGTAAAATTACTTTTTTGAGACCACCCCAAAGATTCAAAATGCCATCTCCGTCACCATAATATTCCTCCACTTTTAAATAACCTCCTGCAACATCCCCCTTTTCAATGAGTATCACATTCGTCACAAGTCGTTTCTACCCCCCTCCCCCCACACTTAGTATTCATAGGACGAAGTCAAAACGAAATAAATTCGTCCTGCGATCAATGAGGACTTTCCTTGTTCAACTCCTTTAAGCGTAACGACGTAATTTAAGTTAAGCTTTTTATTTAAATTAAGTAGTTAAAATTTTCATTTTGGTAAGTGTTTTTTATTTTTTGTTGCTTTTCCGCGTTGCGCTGGCTCTATACTTAAGTAATTAGTCTGACGACTGATTTTAAAAATGTACGTTTAAAACATGTTAAAACCCTAGTAAGTTGTCAACGTGTTGGTACAGCACGAAAACCGAGCTTATTAGGTACACATAAAGGCGGTGTCAATCTCAATGATCTCAAACTTGAAAATTGTTACTACGCATGCCAACTAGACTTCCCAATGGATATCGCATTACCCAGTACTAACTGATCAGTTAGGCAGTCGCTCCATGTAAAATACTGGTATTCAGCTGCATTCAGTTAGACTGGAAGCCCCACCCCCAATATAGTTGGGAAAAGGCACACAGATAAAATTAGTTTTTAAAATTATTTATAAAATTATTTTTTTCCTTACGTTTGTCCGTATCAGAACCAGCTAGCTTGTAACAGGCAATACCGTCATAGTATTCTAATAAAAATATAACATAACATCACGCGTGCAATCCTCGTTGAGTTAGGCAGAGGTGTACCCATTAGTAAACCTACATTTCAGCAGTTATCTTCAAGCCTTATGTAATAGGACTGCACACTAGACCAACAAGACAGTATCTATCTATATAAATAAAGAGAGAAGTCCTGACTGACTGACTGACTGACTCATCAACGCCCAGCCCAAACCCTTGGACCTAGAAAGCTGAAATTTTGCACAGAGGTTCCCTTTATAATGTAGACAAGGAATAAGGAAGGATTTTTCGAAATCCAACCCCTAAGGGAGAATAGGGGATGAAAGTTTGTTTGGAAAATCATCATTTTCACGCGGGCGAAGCCGCTGGCAAAAGCTAGTTTATAATACTGTTGGCTCAAAGTCACGCCATCAGCCAGTAGCCGTGCGGCCAACGTACGGTCGTCGTGCGGCAACCGACAGAAGTTCATAAAACGAGGCGAGCGGCGTTGCAACGGTCACTTTTTGCTTGGACGGCGCTCGGAAAGGACTTGCTACCCGACTATTATCGTGTGCTTCGCTATTTTTGGTTTATGTTTTTGCTCGTGTACTGATTATTCCATTTTGCTAGTGCTATTTCTAATTGATTATTGTTTAAAATGTTTGTCGTGATATTTTTGTAAAAGTGTAATCTAAACGATATTAGACATTGTTTATTTTGATCACGTATTTCACTTCTGATTCCTAACATCAGAAGTGGGATTCGAGATTCTTTTCGCCCACAAGTTAAAAACTAGTTTTCAGGCTTTTAATTTTAGATAAAAGCGGGTAGTAGTTAGCAATGGATAGATCGAGTTGTTCGCGTTCAAAAACTAGTGCCTTGCGTTCTAAGCGATCTCGTAGCCACCGTAAGCGGAGTGGAAGGTCACGTACGTAGCAAGTTTCGGGATCCGATCGCCGTTCCAAGTGCGAACGAGATCGTCGTAGGAGTCGCGTGAGAGACCTCGCGGTTGAGATGACATCTCCGGACATGATTGTTGATTTACTTTCGTTCCTGATACAAGTAAGATCGAACCATTTTTAAATTTCGTTGGTTTAGTAGTCGCAAGCGCGACTACTGCGCATGAAGGTTCTGGGTTCGATTCCCGGGTCGGGCAAAGTGTTATTTTCTGGATTTGTGCCCTGTTGGTGACAATGGGCTCACACCTATTACATGGTTAAGCTTATGTCTTAACATAATTGGCGAAATGTGGGTATACTGGGTACCTCTGCCTAACCCTTCGGGGATTACAGGCGTGATGTTATGTGTGTGTTTATAAGGTCACTGGGGTGATTGGCAATGCCTCGGATGCATTGGTGATTATTTACATGGTTAAGCTTATGTCTTAACATAACTGGCGAAATGTGGGTTTACTGGGTACCTCTGCCTAACCCTTCGGGGATTGCAGACGTGATGTTATGTGTGTGTTTATAAGGTCACTGGGGTGATTGGCAATGCCTCGGACGCATTGGTGGTTATTTACATGGTGGTGCTAATACGTCGCTTAACGATTGGTTGACCAATAACAGCACGTGGATTTTAAACACGAATTTCGGTCATTGTGTCCGCGTGAAGTCGATATGGTCACTGTGCTATAATGACGTTATGAGTACAAGTATCTGTATGACCTAGTTAGTTTTTTTCAAAGTCGGGTACTTGTGTATGTGAGTTTAAAATATTTGTGAAGGTACCCACGATACAGGAGAAATTCCTGGTGTGGGGCAACGTTGTGATTTGTGGTATATCTGATGCTAAGCAAAATATAGTCAAAAGTCTTGTTTTCCGTATATTTGAAACCCAAAACTGCAGTTGTTGGCACATCAAACTCAAATAATCATGGTCTGCGTAAATGCAAACCCCTACGCAATATGATTAGTTGACTTGTTTTCGTGTGAAGACGTAGGCCGTATCAGGTTCACTGTAAAGTCTGATAAGTTTTGCTTTATTAAAGAAGGTGCCTAATAGGCTAAGAAAAATGCCAATGAGTTACGTAACAGTTGATGTTTATAAGGATTTTGATGAAGTAAAGTTGTGGTTGTAAGCCAATTAAGAGATTCTATCGGCTGTATTGTGTTAGACATTACCAGTAATTATTGTGTAGTCGTAGTCCGATTAAAATTGAAGGTTTTTGAGGAAACTCGAGTAGACAGTGGGTGTGTTTGTTGTATGTTGTGCGTTTAGCTCTGGTTGAGGTCAGGGTCTGGAAAGACCGTAGTGTGAAGTCAAATGGTGATACACACGGGAGATCGACTTGTTTACTAGTCAGTTAGAGGTCTGTGGTTTTACTCGATGATTTTTGTGAACCTGACATTTTTTTTTTTGACGCAATAATGTTTTTAAGATTGATTTAAACGACAATGGTACATGACCCAGGGTGGTTGATTGTTGTATTTTCGATAATTTCCAGTTTAGCCACGTTTGATTTTATCAACGAGAGTGGGACCTAATGGATGTTTGGTCAGGAGTGACCGAGTGGAACAAAATTCTGTCGTAGATTTGTCTCTTTGCAGAGTAACCATTACATAAGGACGTGTGGTTTGGTCAAGCGCGTGGCCTCAGCTGTGTGTATGGAAGTCTGTGTGATGTGCCTATGTCAACAGCCACTGAGGGGTATGCAAACTCGGAGCCTATGCCTACAGTGTGTGTGGAAGTCTGTGTGATATGCTAACAATGTGCCTATGTCAACAGCCACTGAGGGGTATGCAAACTCGGAGCCTATGCCTACAGTGTGTGTGGAAGTCTGTGTGATATGCTAACAATGTGCCTATGTCAACAGCCACTGAGGGGTATGCAAACTTGGAGCCTATGCCTACAGTGTTGTGAAAGAAGTCTGTGTGATATGCTAACAATGTGCTTATACATCCTTATGTGCCTATTGGTATTCTTGTCTGACAAGTTTTGTTTGTTGAATGTTTCTTTGAACTTGATTCTCGACTTGAATGTTCCTAATGAATGAGATTACTCTCTTGTTGTACTACTCGGTTAGAGAGCCTTGGTGTTAATGGTTTTACTCGATGATTTCAGCAGTTTTTGTTGCAATAGAATTTTTAAGGTTGGTGTGAACGACTATGGTATATGACTCAAGGTAGTTGAGTGTTGTATTTTCGATAATTTCCAGTACATTTGATTTAATTAATGAGAGTCGAATTTGGTGCCACCCAATGGAACTAAAGTTTGGTCAGGAGTGATCGAGCAGAACAAAATTCTGTTGTAAATTTGTTTGTTTGCAGAGTAACGCAACGTGGACGTGGATGCAACGCAACGCTGCTTGGCCTTAGCAGTGGTTGCCAGGGCTTTGCCACAGTGACGCCGTGAACGTGCACGTCACTGCAGGGTGCGAGCGCGCCCTACTAGCGTTGCTGAGCGCGTCGCTGCAAGGCGACTGCGCGCCCTACTGGCGTTGCTGAGCGCGTCGCTGCAAGGCGACTGCACGCCCTACTGGCGTTGCTGAGCGCGTCGCTGCAAGGCGACTGCGCGCCCTACTGGCGTTGCTGAGCGCGTCGCTGCAAGGCGACTGCACGCCCTACTGGCGTTGCTGAGCGCGTCGCTGCAAGGCGACTGCGCGCCCTACTGGCGTTGCTGAGCGCGTCGCTGCAAGGCGACTGCGCGCCCTACTGGCGTTGCTGAGCGCGTCGCTGCAAGGCGACTGCGCGCCCTACTGGCGTTGCTGAGCGCGTCGCTGCAAGGCGACTGCGCGCCCTACTGGCGTTGCTGAGCGCGTCGCTGCAAGGCGACTGCGCGCCCTACTGGCGTTGCTGAGCGCGTCGCTGCAAGGCGACTGCGCGCCCTACTGGCGTTGCTGAGCGCGTCGCTGCAAGGCGACTGCGCGCCCTACTGGCGTTGCTGAGCGCGTCGCTGCAAGGCGACTGCGCGCCCTACTGGCGTTGTTGAGCGCGTCGCTGCAAGGCGACTGCGCGCCCTACTGGCGTTGCTGAGCGCGTCGCTGCAAGGCGACTGCGCGCCCTGCTGGCGTTGCTGAGCGCGTCGCTGTAGGCCGAGCGCCTCGCTGAAGCCCAGCGCCTCGCTGCAGGCCGAGCGCGTCGCTGCAGGCCGACTGCGCGCCCTACTGGCATGTACAGCGCGTCGCTCCAGGCTGCCAGCGCGCTACTGACGTGTTAAGCGCGTCGCTGCAGGCCGACTGCGCGCCCTACTGACGTGTTAAGCGCGTCGCTCCAGGCTGCAAGCGCGCTACTGACGTGTTAAGCGCGTCGCTCCAGGCTGCCAGCGCGCCCCACAGGCGCAGTTGTGTGCGGCACTCCACGGTGCCAGCGCGCCGTACTGGCGCAGTTGTGTGCGGCACTCCACGGTGCCAGCGCGCCCCACAGGCGCAGTTGTGTGCGGCACTCCACGGTGCCAGCGCGCCGTAGGTACTGGCGCAGTTGTGTGCGGCACTCCACGGTGCCAGCACGCCCCCCTGGCGTTGTGTGAGACACGCTATCAAGGAGACAGCGAAGACTCAGCCGCCTTGTTGGAAGCTGACGAGGACGTCAGAGCGTCAGGAGAGGCCGTGTTGGCTCAAAGTCACGCCATCAGCCAGTAGCCGTGCGGCCAACGTACGGTCGTCGTGCGGCAACCGACAGAAGTTCATAAAACGAGGCGAGCGGCGTTGCAACGGTCACTTTTTGCTTGGACGGCGCTCGGAAAGGACTTGCTACCCGACTATTATCGTGTGCTTCGCTATTTTTGGTTTATGTTTTTGCTCGTGTACTGATTATTCCATTTTGCTAGTGCTATTTCTAATTGATTATTGTTTAAAATGTTTGTCGTGATATTTTTGTAAAAGTGTAATCTAAACGATATTAGACATTGTTTATTTTGATCACGTATTTCACTTCTGATTCCTAACAATACTATGACAGCATGACATGACCGGTTCAAAGCTTCTGAACTAGTAATTACACCCGCAACATTTTCTAAAATCAATAAATTCGTGTCAAAGCAAAGTTATGAGCGGCCAACGTGCTACATAGAATCGTATAGTTTCGACATATATTATACTTATATAAATGTTATGTGTTTATGAAAGACATAGCCTAGATATTTGTATGGTTAGGGCCTTGACCCTACCGATTAGCCTAGATTATGTTTTTGTTTGGGACATTTCTGTTACTAAGTATTTCACAAAATATTTAAGTTAAAATTTGAATGGGGACGAGTCTAAGTTGTCATTAAAAACTGGACACAATTCTGACTCTTTAGGATGATCTTGGAAAACTTTTAAAAGATAAATTTTTCATCTTGCTCAACAACCCTTTCATCGAACCCAAAGTACCAAGGATACCCAGGGTACCCGACGCTCACACGCTTCCATAACATAACATCACACCTGAAATCCGCCGTAGTACACCCACATTTCGCCAGATATGTTTAAGTACCATGTAATAATGGGGGACGAGGTTATTGCCATCAACCAGACTCCATAGCTGCTACTGAGAAATTCCTGATGAAAAAACCCAATAACACTTTGCCCGACCTGGAAATCGAACCCAGAGGACCATTCACGCTTGCGCTAACTAGACCAACGAAGGACAATATAAATAAACTGGACACAAATTCTCTTAAGATAATCTTGGGAATTTCCTTTTAAAGACTATCTTATTGAACACTTTGCTCAACTCGTTCATCGATCCCAAAGTACCAAGGATACCCCATGCCTCGTAATCCCTATTCTACCATTGAGGTGTAAAAGCAATATGACTGTATGGAATAGATAGATAGATACTATTTTTAGGAAGAATAAGCGAGATAATAGACATACTATCCAAATCTTATTATGATTCGTGATCTTTTTATTCGTAAAGTCGTATCCGGCAAATTATATCCATAGCTACGAGTATTAAAGGAATTTTCCTTTACAAAAAAAAACATAATAAAGAAAAGTCGACGACACAAAAAAGCTATGCAAATACAGAAATGAGTCGAGCCACCCCATTAAAAGATCCTAAATATATCTCTGGGGAGGAAACACAAAACGGTGCCTAATTTAGGGGCATAAAAATATGAGTAATACACAATGATAAAATTGCTTTGTAATTAAATAAAGATAATTACGGAGGGACATAATGGGGGCTTAAAAGAGGGTGGGGGTTGCTCTGACAATTATTGAGGAAATGAGAATTGTCTTTCTTTATTTCTGCTTTTTATGGTTGTTTGAGATTTGTGTTGACTTTTTCTTTCTTTGACTACCTCATTTGGTCTAGTGGTTGTAGACGCGACTATTGACCACGAAGTCTTGGGTACATTACCCAGGCCAGGCAAAGTTCAATAGCAGCCACGGAGTCCGTATCTGTGATCATTTGATAGTAACAGACTAGCCCCCCAGTACATGGGACCAAGAACATACCAGGCGAAATGTGGATGGGGTGTTCTGTTAGGTACAATTCTACCTAATGCTTCGGAGTTTACAGGCGTGATGTTATGATAGTTTGAATTAGTATGAAACTCACAGCATGTACCAGGAAGGTGTGCTCATAGTTCAGAGTGTCAGTCAGACCATCAAACAGGACAACTTGCTGCAAGGAACCACCACCGAAATCAACCTGAAATATGGCCATTTTTTGGTTTACGCTGTGTAGTAAAGAAATATCTGTTTTGGCATGTCGTAATAATCCGTGCGAAGCAGGAGTCGCTACTAGAAACTTATAAGCATCGTCACGTCACGATTTGTTGCGATTGTAAAGAGTGCGAATCGTAAAATGTAACAAAAGTCTTGACAAATCGTGTATGTACGGCGACTTAGACATACGAGTATATACTATGTAGCACTGTAGTATATACCCTCTAGTACAATGTCCTCGCGAAAGGAACAAGTACTCGTTTATTCTACTATACAAGGTTTTACAATTCTTTTCTCACTCAAAAGGATTATGGGGATTGTCACTATAGAGTGTAAGAGCTCTTTTGCTACTGCACAAAGCATTGTGAATTGTGATCGATGTAGTACCTTTGTAAGTAGGAGCTGTACCTATTGTGTGTGATAACAGGACATATTTACACGTATCTATATACAATTTAACACATACTATTATATACTCGGGAAACACGTTAACCCGTTGGACTCACCAGTTATTTGTGGATCTTTAATCTCAGTCGTTGCGGGTAGGCAGACCTCCGAAAGTCTGACCACCAGTCTTACTTAGAATTATTGTATTACTTAGTAACTGGGTTCTGTGGGTCAGATAGGCAGACGCTCCATGTAAAATACTGGTATTCAGCTTCATTCGGTTAGACTGGAAACCGAACCCAACATAGATGGACGATGATGACTATACTTACGTGAAAATGGTTTTACATTGTTGTTTATTTGCATAATGGGCCTGCTCTTGACCTCGAACAGGCTTGATGGAAAGCGATGGATGAGGTCTATGAAAGAACGAGCGCGAGCGTGCCCAGAAGATGCCTATTCACTCTTGCTTTGAAGGGAAAGAGAACGCGATATAATAATATTTACAGAAGCAGAACAGAAACATAATAATTATCTGATATGTTAGAGCGAATCCTACAATTAAAGTATTTGTTCATGACAGCCTTTTCTCTCTCGTTCCAGGGACCCTCCAATATTGTCAGCGCACACCAACTCTGACATCCTGCTGCGACTGCCGGGGGGCAAGCGTCTCCGGGACATTAAGTGGATCAGCGTGTGGTGCCGGAGATTTACTGTAAGTGTTCCTCTTCTGAGCGTGTCGATGACTATTTGAGTCGGCCCAAAATTTGGCGACGAGTTTGGCACTTTCGGCAGCCAAGTAGTCCATCAACTGCTGTGCAAATAACAGGACTAGCAAGACACGATATCAAGTGCCCCAAAGTTAGTGTCGTAATACCACATTTATGCGTACACTCCTGGGCAGAGTCATCTATGAATGTCCACCTGAACAGGTTTTCCTTGCTTCGGCCTACTTGTGATCTAGGAGGCAAAATTGGTCCGTATGTAAAGTCTACAGTCGTAGACACGAGCAATCGACAGTAGCAGTTGATTTTGTTGAAAGTGGCAGTTGCCTCTGTCGACAGCTGAAGATACACGAAACTGTTGAATTTTCCAAATCAACCATGAACTGATTTAGCGATAAACATGAAAATCTATGGAAGGACAGAGAGTGTAGGTACAAGTTGGTAGCCGACTGCACGCAGCAGCAGCAGACGACGTGTCGCGGCGGCACGACTGGTTTCTACGTATTTCTATGAAATTCCCTCCGAAGTTAGCGACATGAAGCTAGGGACGCGTCGTCGAGCGGCAGACGCACGTGTCGTCCGATCGCAGATCAGTACTTAGTGCCCATAGATAACAGAAACAATATGAGATTTATGTCCTTTAGCCGAAAATGTATCGGAACCTGTGTCTTCAGTTTACACACGCAGAGCAGTAAAAACAATTGATATAAGCACTTGGAACCAATTGGATGACATCTGCAGTTGTCGTCTGCAGTCGGGTTTGAAATCATGACTGCAGCGACATGACGCGACGACGTGTCGTGACGACATGAAGCGACGACATGTCGTCTGTTGCTGCTGCGTGCAGTCGGCTAGGCGTCTATACAACAACTATATTTTTGAAGAAAGAAAATACGCAAGACATGATCGCAAAATGTATTCACAATGTTGTCATTTTATACAAGACTAGCAGTTGCCCGCGACTTCGTTCGCGAGGAAATTTTGACGTGTAGTGTTTGTATGTGTGGGACTGCCTCTGGATGTACACACGGCTACACATCAAGCTATACAAAACCAGTATAATCTGATCGTTCATTGTGCGAAAAGGTCTAGTAAAGTGAGGCCAAGATTAATTGGTTTTGTATAGCTTGATGTGTAGCCGTGTGTACTATGCCAAAGCCAATGACAATTAATGCCAATCGAAGCGATTATATTCCCTTAAACTGGCCCTGTCATAAAATCTGTTCCCACACATATAAATACATATGTCTTAACTATATTCTATCTCTCTACCAATTTTCAGCTCCAAAACGCCAAGGATTTCATTTATATACTTGCGGGAGCCCTTAGTCCAGATCGTCACAAAAAAAATTGTTAGATAATACACTTGCTGGCCGGTAGTACAAAAATCAAACTTACATACAAACTCGCGAGAGCCTTTAGAGCTCCCTAATCCGACCCTAATGCAAAATCTGATCTTAGCAAACCTCTACTCACCATGAACTCCGTCCCTGAAAAAAATCAAGATAGTTGCACAAAAAATGAAAGACTTTCAGACAAACTTGTGATATCCTTTAGACGTCCCTTATCCGACCCTGTCGCAAAATCCGTACATAGCAGACGTCTACTAACTATAAACTACATACCTGACAATAATCAAGATTGTAGCACAAAAAATGAAGGACTTTCATACAAACTTGCGAGGGCTCATAAACCACCCTAATCAGGCCCTGTCGCAAAACTAATTCATAGAAGATGTCTACTGACTATAAACTACGTCTCTGCCAAAAATCAAGATTGTAGCACGAAAAATGAAGGACTTTCATACAAACTTGCGAGGGCCCTTAGACCACCCTAATCCGGCCCTGTCGCAAAATCCGTTCATAGCAGACGTCTACTAACTACATACTACGTCCCTGCCAATAATCAAGATTGTAGCCCAAAAAATGAAGGACGTTCATGCAAACTTGTGAGGGCCCTTAGACCACCCTAATCCGGCCCTGTCGCAAAATTATTTCATAGCAGACGTCTACTGCCTATAAACTACGTCTCTGCCAAAAATCTAGATTGTAGCACAAAAAACTCAGAACTGTTCTTACCAGGCGTCTACTAACTATAAAATACGTCCCTGCCAAAAATCAAGATTGTGGCACAAAAAATGAAGGACTTTCATACAAACTTGTGAGGGCCCTTAGACCACCCTAATCCGGCCCTGTCGCAAAATTAATTCATAGCAGACGCCCACTGACTATAAACTACGTCTCTGCCAAAAATCAAGATTGTAGCACGAAAAATTAAAGACTTTCCTATAAACTTGTGAGGGCCCTTAGACCACCCTAATCCGGCCCTGTCGCAAAATTAATTCATAGCAGACGCCCGCTGACTATAAACTACGTCTCTGCCAAAAATCTAGATTGTAGCACAAAAAATGAAGGAGTTTCATACAAACTTGCGAGGGCCCTTAGACCACCCTAATCCGGCCCTTTCGCAAAATCCGTTCTTAGCGGACGTCTACTAACCATAAACTACCTCCCTGAAAAAAATCATCTTTGTACGTCCAGCGGTTTTCGAGATTTCGTGATGAATCAGTGAGTGACCTTTCGCTTTTATAGATATATAGACTAGCAGTTGCCCGCGACTTCGTTCGCGTAGAAATTTTGACTCTCTTGTCTGGACTGCCTGTGGATGGTACTATGTCAAATCGAATGCCAAATGCCAATCGAAGCGATTATATTCCCTTAAACCAGCCCTGTCGTAAAATCTATTCCTACCTGAAATGTCTTAACTATATTCTATCTCTCTGCCAATTTTCAGGTACAAAAAGCCAAGGATTTCATATGGACTTACGGGAGCCCTTAGTCCAGGTCTTCCTTACAAACTTAGCTTAGATCTCCTACTCCTAAACTCTAGACTTGTTAAATTTCAGGTTGTTAGTACAATAAAAAAACCGGCCAAGTGCGAGTCGGACTCGCGCACCGAGGGTTCCGTACAAACCTGCAAGGTTTACAAAGTTCGTTTAAAAAAAAAATATATTATGTGATGTAACTAAAAATTTATGGTTTTCGTAATTTTTCCTTTATCTATGCTATAAGACGTTGCTTCGTACCAAATTTCAAGATTCTGAGTTCACGGGAAGCACCCTGTAGGTTTTGATTCCCTTGCAAGTGTCGAAAATTTGCGGCATAAACGGCTGTATCTTTTGATTGCGTTGGTTTAGAAGTTTGATTTTTTCACAGCTTCAAGGGACAGTAGACTTGAGTAATTGGTATAAATTTCAGCTTCATACCTCCACGCGTTCCTGAGAAAAAGGGTCTTGACAGACGGACGGACGGACGGACAGACGGACAACAAAGTGATCCTATAAGGGTTCCGTTTTTTCCTTTTGAGGTACGGAACCCTAAAAAACAGTACATTTTTACAAACATGTTAAAGCCCTCAGACCTCCTTATTCTGGCCATGTTGCTAAACTCGCTAAATCCGTTCTTAGTCAACGTCTACTAACTATAAAGTACCTTCCTGCCAAAATTGTAGCACAAAAAAGGAAGGACTGTCATACAAACTCGCGTGAGCCCTTAGACCTCCCTAGTCCGGCCCTGTCGCAAAATCGGTTCTTAGCAAACTTCTACTCACCTACTACGTCCCTGCCAAAATTCAAGTTAGTAGCACACAAAATGATGGACTTTTAAACAAACTTGCGAGCGCCCTTAAACCTCTCTAATCCGGCCCTGCCACAAAACCTGTACTTAGCAGAGTTCTTCTAACTATAAACTACGTGCCTGCCAAAAATCAAGTTTGTAGCACAAATTAATTAAGGATTTTCTTACGAACTTGCAAGAACCCTTAGACCTCCCTAATCCGGCCCTGTCACAAAATCTGTTCTTACCAGACGTCTACTAACTATAAACTACGTCCGTCTCAAAATCAACTTTGTAGCTCAAAAAATGAAGGACTTTCTTACAAACTGGCGAGAGCCCTTAGACCTCCCTAATCCAGCCCTGTCTCAAAATCTGTTCTAAGCAGACGTCTACTAACTTTAAACTACGTCCCTGCCAAAAATGAAGATTGTGGCACAAAAAATGAAAGACTTTCATACAAACTGGCGAGAGCCCTTAGACCTCCCTAATCCGGCCCTGTCACAAAATCGGTTCTAAGCAGACGTTTACTGCCTATTAACTACGTCTCTGCCAAAAATCAAGATTGTAGCACGAAAAATTAAGGACTTTCATACAAACTTGTGAGGGCCCTTAGACCACCCTAATCCGGCCCTGTCGCAAAATTAATTCATAGCAGACGCCCGCTGACTATAAACTACGTATCTGCCAAAAATCAAGATTATAGCACGAAAAATTAAGGACTTTCATACAAACTTGTGAGGGCCCTTAGACCACCCTAATCCGGCCCTGTCGCAAAATTAATTCATAGCAGACGCCCACTGACTATAAACTACGTATCTGCCAAAAATCTAGATTGTAGCACAAAAAATGAAGGAGTTTCATACAAACTTGCGAGGGCCCTTAGACCACCCTAATCCGGCCCTGTCGCAAAATCCGTTCTTAGCGGACGTCTACTAACCATAAACTACCTCCCTGCCAAAAATCATCTTTGTACGTCCAGCGGTTTTCGAGATTTCGTGATGAATCAGTGAGTGAGTGAGTGAGTGACCTTTCGCTTTTATAGATATAGACTAGTATTTGCGTGGCTGCGCGAGCTGCGCGCAGCTCGCGGGTCGTGAAGGGGAGCTTTGAAAAATGATTTCGACTAACGCATTGCGAAGCAAAGAGTTACCATTTAATACCAATATTGACCATAATTTGCTTGTTCCGTCAGTTTTAGTAGATAAATCTACAAGTAAAGGTAGGCAGAACCAAATAAGTAGATAGGTACGTAGGTATATCTTTGTTGTCCAAGTCTTAATAAGTTAGGTTACATAATTATCTATATTTATTAAGTATTAATAATTGTGATGCCCTTATACCTACTTACGTTAGTTGTTATCCCAAGTTTTCACGATGCTCTATTCTAGAAGTAGATTTGTCAATAATTATAATACTTAACCCAGTTTCTCATATAAATAGGTCAGGTAAAGATAACAGTCCTATCTGTATAAGTAGGTTCCTATTAAAAGTACCTGTTTATGTACCTATACCTCAGTCGGATTATTCGTTTGAATGACCTCTTACGGTAAATTTTTGGGAAACTTGGGATTTTTCATCATTATTCTAAGTTGGCCACCACACTGTCCGCCATCTTGTTTTTCCGAAAAGTCACAATTTTTCTGACATATCGAGGATACAGGCTACCGACTGGTGTACTTGGTGTTGCCAAGTTTTAAGTTTAGTAGAACAAAAGAATTCGCCAAAGTCGGTTCTGATCCGAAAATTCACACCCCAATGACTCTCGGGGTTGCCAGCTGAAAAGAATGAAATTTGTCAAATGTTATTTGAGGCACCTCATTCTTGGTGTTTATGTAAAATATCTATACAAAATGTCGTTATTTCCACTATTCATGTTTTTTTTTAAAAATCTGGGAAAATACCCTAAAAATGGGGACAAATTTTGAGTAAGGTAACACTCCACAACAAAGTACACAATCGCTTCATACAACACAATCCGGTCGGCGGATGCCGGCTGTCCCATTTATCGTGTCGAAAATTAGGATTTTTCATCATTATTCTAAGTTGGCCACCACACTGTCCGCCATCTTGTTTTTCCGAAAAGTCACAATTTTTCTGACATATCGAGGATACAGGCTACCGACTGGTGTACTTGGTGTTGCCAAGTTTTAAGTTTAGTAGAACAAAAGAATTCGCCAAAGTCGGTTCTGATCCGAAAATTCAAGCCCCAATGACTCTTGGGGTTGCCAGCTGAAAAGAATGAAAATGGCCAAATGCCATTTGAAGCCCCCATTTTTGGTGTTTATGTAAAAAAAATTCATTCAAAATGTCGTTATATCCACTATTCATGTTTTTGGAAAAAATCTGGGAAAATACCCTAAAAATGGGGAAAATTTTTGCGTAAGGTAACACTCGACAACAAAGTACACAATCGCTTCATATAACACAATCCGGTCGGAGGATGCCGGCAGTCCCATTTATCGTGTCGAAAATTAGGATTTTCCATCATTTTTACAAGATGGCCACCACACTGTCCGCCATCTTGTTTTTCCGAAAAGTCAAAATTTTTCTGACATATCGAGGATACAGGCTACCGACTGGTGTACTTGGTGTTGCCAAGTTTTAAGTTTAGTAGAACAAACTAATTCGCCAAAGTCGGGTCTGACCCAAAAATTCTAGCGCCAATGGCTCTCGGGGTTGCCAGCTGAAAATGATGAAAATGGTCAAATGTCATTTGAGGGACCCCATTCTTGGTGTTTATGTAAAATTTCCATTCAAAATGTCGTTATTTCTACTTTTCATGTTTTCGGGGAAAATCTGGGAAATTTACTTAAAAATGGGGAAAAAATTTGCACCAGGCAACACTCCTTGACAAATCACATAACCGATCAATACAACACAATCCGGTCGGGGGATGTCGGCTGTCCCAATTATCGTGTCGAAAATTGGGATTTGACATCATTCTTACAAGATGGCCGCCACACTGTCCGCCATCTTTTTTTTTTTAAAAGTCATAATTTTCCTGAAATTTCAAGGATATAGGCCACCAACTGGTGTACTTGGTGTTGCCAACTTTTGACTTTAGTAAAACAAACTAATTCGCCAAAGTCGGGTCTGACCCAAAAATTCTAGCGCCAATGGCTCTCGGGGTTCCCAGCTGAAAGTGATGAAAATGGTCAAATGTCATTTGTGGGACCCCATTCTTGGTGTTTATGTAAAATTTCCATTCAAAATGTCGTTATTTCTACTTTTCATGTTTTCGGGGAAAATCTGGGAAATTTCCCTAAAAATGGGGAAAAATTTTGCACCAGGCAACACTCCTTGACGAATTACATAACCGGTCCATAGAACACAATCCGGTCGGGGGATGCCAGCTGTCGCAATTATCGTGTCGAAAATTGGGATTTTTCGGCCTTTTTACAAGATGGCCGCCATAGCATCCGCCATCTTGTTTTTTTGAAAAGTCATAATTTTCCCTAAATGTCAAGAATATAGGCCACCGACCGGTGTACTTGGTGTTGCCAACTTTTGAGTTTGGTAGAACAAACTAATTCGCCAAAGTAAAAAAGTCCCAAAAATTAAAAAGTTCAATATTTTTTGGGGTTGCCAATTAAAACGAACCAAAATGGTCAAATGTCATTTGGGGGACCCCAATGTTGCCGGCTAGTCAAAGTCTCTATTTAAAATGTCATTATTTCTACTTTTCATGTTTTTTGGGAAAATCTGGGAAAATACCCTAAAAATGGGGAATTTTTTTGCACCAGGCAACACTCGTCAACAAAACACACAACTGCTCGATACAACTCGAACCCGTCTGATGTTGCCAACTACCCGAAAAATGGATTTGAAAAAAATCGAAAAATCCAACATTTTACAAAATGGCCGCCGCAGCGTCCTCCATCTTGGATTTTCACAATGTCATAATTTTTCCCAATTGCCATTACGATTACCAACAAATTGGCAAACTCTTTGTTGGTGGTTCTAGAATTCGGTAGAAGAAAACAATTCGTTAAAGTCGAGTGAAAAAAGTCGACAATTTCAAAACGTCCTAGCGCGGCCGCCATCTTGTTTTTTTTTTTTTTTTTACTTTTTTTTTAAATGCTTTTACATTTCAAATAGGACCTCTGAGTCAAAATTCATTCAAGTCTTTCCCCCACCGAAACCGGAAATGGACTCGCCCACCATCTTGGATTTGAACTTTCCCTATAATTTTCCTCTACTCGATTGGTCAGATTACACATTTTTGCAAAACATACCCTTAACCCATCTCTCACCCATTCCGAGAAACGACATGTCAATGAGTGAGTGAGTCAGTGGCTTTGTAGTTTTATATAACTACTAGTATTTGCGTGGCTGCGCGAGCTGCGCGCAGCTCGCGGGTCGTGAAGAAGAAGGGGGAGAGGGGGAGCTTTCAAAAATGATTTCGACTAACGCATTGCCCCTTTCAATGAAGCTTAAAAAAATGTTCCAAGTCTCTTAACTTCCAAGATCCGCCTAAAGGGAGGGACCTACCTACTACTACCTACCTAAACCTACCTACTACCTACCTACTACCTATCTACACCTACCTACTACCTGCCACCTACCTACTACCTACCTACACCTACCTACTACCGACCTACTACCGACCTACTACCGACCTACTACCTACCTACTACCTACCTACACCTACCTACACCTACCTACACCTACCTACACCTACCTACTACCTACCTACACCTACCTACTACCTACCTACCTACACCTACCTACCTACTACCTACCTATCACCTACCCACCACCTACCTACTACCTCCTACTACCACTAAAAAAACATTACCCTAAAGTTTGCTTGTCGTCGCCCCTGAGTTACGCTTCACCCACTCAACCTTCGTTACGCTAAGGAGGTCGCCGGCTCGCTTCGCTCGCCACCTCCCCCCTTCGCTCCACTTGGTCTCGCAGGTTCGCTCCACTCAGGACCTACCTACCACCGGAAAGCTATCATGACATTATCCCTACGCTACGGGGGTCGCCGGCTCGCTTCGCTCGCCCGCTCCCCCCTTCGCTTTGCCGCTGTACCACCACCGGACAGGTTTCGACGCCTACTATAATATTTGTTCAAACACCTAATGGCTATCTCTAACCGTTATGAAGTTACAGCCCTTTTAATTTTAGGGGAGGTTGGGGAGGGGAGGGTATACAAATTTCAACGTCCCTCAAATAGATTTAGGTAAGAATCAAATTTTTTTTCAGGAGTAAAAAAGAGGTGAAGAGGGGGGGGGGGTGAAGGGGGGGAGAGGGGGGAGTTTCTAAAAATGATTTCGACTAACGCAATGCCCCTCTATATGAATCTGAAAAAAAATTCGTTCCAAGTCTCTTAACTTTCGAGATCCGCCTAAAAGGGGGGAGAAGGGGGGCAAGGGGGTCAAATTTGAAAAATGGTTTATACTTCCCCAAGCCTCTTCTATACGAATCCTTAAAAAAACACACGTAATGTCTCTTTATTTCCGAGATCTGCCTAAAGGGGGGGTGAAGGGGGGCAAGGGGGTCAAATTTGAAAAATGGTTTTTACTTCCCCGAGCCTCCTCTATACGAATCCCTAAAAAAACACACGTAATGTCTCTTTATTTCCGAGATCCGCCTAAAGGGGGGGTGAAGGGGGGCAAGGGGGTCAACATTGAAAAATGGTTTTTACTTTTCCGAGCCTCCTCTATACGAATCCCTAAAAAAAAACACGTAAAGTCTCTTTGTTTTCGAGATACGATAGGGAGGGGGGAGAAGAGGGGGGGAAAGGGGGGGTTTGGGACTTTTCCCATAATCACGAGAGTTACTTGTTTACGAATCTGTCAAAATATACCCACCTCCCCATCCACCATCTGGGAGAACAATTCTGTCAGTGAGTCAGTGAGTGAGTGGTAATTTAGCTTTATATAGTATAACTAGTATTTGCGTGGCTGCGCGAGCTGCGCGCAGCTCGCGGTTCGTGAAGGGGAGCTTTTTCGACTAACGCATTGCCCCTTGTATTTGCTCGGGAGCGATCATTGTTTTTTAGTAGGTAGATAGGTATTATCGCTGTTTGCGAGAGCTCGCCTGCGAAAGTATTCACCATGGATTTTTCATCATTTTTCCAAGATGGCCACCACACTATCCGCCATCTTGTTTTTCTGAAAAGTCACAATTTTTATGAAATATCGAGGATGCAGGCTACCGATTGGTGTACTTGGTGTTGCCAAGTTTTGAGTTTAGTAGAACAAACTAATTCGCCAAAGTCGGCTCTGATCCGCAAATTCAAGACCCAATGACTCTCGGGGTTGCCAGCTGAAAAGAATGAAAATGGTCAAATGTCATTTGAGGCACCCCATTTTTGGTGTTTATGTAAAATTTCTATTCGAAATGTCCTTATTTCCATTATTCATGTTTTTGGAAAAATCTGGGAAAATACCCTAAAAATGGGGAATAATTTTGCGTAAGGTAACACTCCACAACAAAGTACACAATCGCTTTATACAACACAATCCGGTCGGGGGATGCCGGCTGTCCCATTTATCGTGTCGAAAATTAGGATTTTTCATCATTTTTAAAAGATGGCCGCCACACTGTCCGCCATCTTTTTTTTCTAAAAAATCATAATTTTCCTGAAATTTCAGGGATATAGGCAACTAACTGGTGTACTTGGTGTTGCCAACTTTTGAGTTTAGTAGAACAAACTAATTCGCCAAAGTTGGGTCTACCCCAAAAATTCAAGCGCCAATGGCTCTCGGGGTTGCCAGCTGAAAGTGATGAAAATCGTCAAATGTCATTTGGAGGACCTCATTCTTGGTGTTTATGTAAAATTTCCATTTAAAATGTCGTTATTTCTACTTTTCATGTTTGCGGTAAAAATCTGGGAAATTTCCCTAAAAATGGGGTTTTTTTTTAACCAGGCCACACTTCATGACAAATCACATAACCGGTCCATACAACACAATCCGGTCGGGGGATGCTAGCTGTCCCAATTATCGTGTCGAAAATTGGGATTTTTCGGTCTTTTTACAAGATGGCCGCCATTGCATCCGCCATTTTTTTTTCCTGAAAAATCATAATTTTCCTAAAATGTCAGGGATACAGGCCACCAACTGGTGTACTTGGTGTTGCCAACTTTTGAGTTTGGTAGAACAAACTAATTCGCCAAAGTCAAAAAGTCCCATAAGTTAAAAAGTTTAATATTTTTTGGGGTTACCAATTATAACGAACCAAAATGATTTCGAGTAACTCTATACCCCTTTCAATGAATCTGAAAAAAAAAATGTTCCAAGTCTCTTAACTTCCGAGATCCGCCTAAAGGAGGGGAAAAGGGGGGCAAGGGGGTCCATTTTAAAAAATGAATTTTACTTCCCCGAGCCTCCTCTATACGAATCCGTAAACAAAACAGAACACGAGTTTAAAAAAAGGGTGAAGAGGGGGGACGTAGGGGGGAGAGGGGGGAGCTTTGAAAAATGATTTCGACTAACGCATTGCCCCTTTCAATGAATCTGAAAAAAAGATGTTCCAAGTCTCATAACTTTCGAGATCCACCTAAAGGGGGCAAATGGGGCAACTTTGAAAAAGGTAGGAGAGGAAAATGGGGCAAAAAGGGGAGGTTTCGCACTTTTTAGCTACTCATGAGAGTTATACGCTTCACCCACTCAACCTTCGTTACGCTACGGAGGTCGCAGGCTCGCTTCGCTCGCCACCTCCCCTCTTGGCTCCACTCAAGACCTGCTTACCACCGAGGAAAAGCTATCGTGACCTTATCCCTACGCTACGGGGGTCGCCGGCTCGCTTTGCTCGCCACCTCCCCTATGTCGCCAGCTAGTCAAAGTCTTCATTCTAAAAGTCTTTACTTCTACTTTCATGTTCTTGGGCAAAATCTGGAAAAATACCCAAAAAATGGAGATTTTTTTGCAACAGGCCACATTACTTAACGAAATACAACCGGGACAACACAATCCGGTCAGAAGGTGTCGGCTGTCCCATTTATTGTGTCGAAAATCAAGATTTTTCATCATTTTTCCAAGATGGCCACCACACTGTCCGCCATCCTGAAAAGTCTTAATTTTTCTGAAATATCGAGGATACAAGCCACCGACTGGTGTACTTGGTGTTCCCAAGTTTTAAGTTTGGTAGAACAAAAGAATTCGCCAAAGTCGGTTCTGATCCGAAAATTCACACCCCAATGACTCTCGGGGTTGCCAGCTGAAAAGAATGAAAATGGTCAAATGTCATTTAAGGCACCTCATTCTTGGTGTTTAGCTAAAATTTCTATACAAAATGTAGTTATTTCCACTATTCATGTTTTTGGGAAAAAATCTGGGAAAATGCCCTAAAAATGGGGCAAAATTTAACGTAAGGTAACACTCCACAACAAAGTACACAATCGCTTCATACAACACAATCCGGTCAGACGGTGCCGGCTGTCCCATTTATTGTGTCGAAAATCGGGATTTTTCATCATTTTTCCAAGATGGCCACCACACTGTCCGCCATCTTGTTTTTCTGAAAAATCTTAATTTTTCTGAAATATCGAGGATACAAGCTACCCACTGGTGTACTTGGTGTTGCCAAGTTTTAAGTTTGGTAGAAGAAAAGAATTCGCCAAAGTCGGTTCTGATCCGAAAATTAAAGCTCCAATTACTCTCGGGGTTGCCAGCTGAAAATGATGAAAATGGTCAAAAATCATTTGAGAGACCCCATTCTTGGTGTTTATGTAAAATTTCCATTCAAAATGTCGTTATTTCTACTTTTCATGTTTTCGGGGAAAATCTGGGAAATTTTATTAAAAATGGGGAAAAAATTTGCACCAGGCAACACTGCTTGACAAATCACATAACCGGTCAATACAACACAATCTAGTCGGGAGATGCCAGCTGTCCCAATTATCGTGTCGAAAATTGGGATTTTTCATCATTCTTACAAGATGGCCGCCACACTGTCCGCCATCTTTTTTTTTTGAAAAGTCATAATTTTCCTGAAATTTCAATGATATAGGCCACCAACTGGTGTACTTGGTGTTGCCAACTTTTGACTTTAGTAGAACAAACTAATTCGCCAAAGTCGGGTCTGACCCAAAAATTCTAGCGCCAATGGCTCTCGGGGTTGCCAGCTGAAAGTGATGAAAATGGTCAAATGTCATTTAAGGGACCCCTTTCTTGGTGATTATGTAAAATTTCCATTCAAAATGTCGTTATTTCTACTTTTCATGTTTTCGGGGAAAATCTGGGAAATTTCCCTAAAAATGGGGAAAATGTTTGCACCAGGCCACACTCCTTGACGAATTACATAACCGGTCCATACAACACAATCCGGCCGGGGGATGCCAGCTGTCCCAATTATCGTGTCGAAAATTGGGATTTTTCGGCCTTTTTACAAGATGGCCGCCATGGAATCCGCCATCTTGTTTTTCTGAAAAGTCATAATTTTCCTGAAATTTCAAGAATATAGGCCACCGATTGGTGTACTTGGTGTTGCCAACTTTTGAGTTTGGTAGAACAAACTAATTCGCCAAAGTCAAAAAGTTCCAAAAATGAAAAAGTTGAATATTTTTTGGGGTTGCCAATTAAAACGAACGAAAATGGTCAAATGTCATTTGGGGGACCCCAATGTTGCCGGCTAGTCAAAGTCTCTATTTAAAATGTCATTATTTCTACTTTTCATGTTTTTGGTAAAAATCTGGGAAAATACCCAAAAAATGGGGAAAAATTTTGCGTAAGGTAACACTCCACAACAAAGTACACAATCGCTTTATACAACGCAATCCAATCGGGGGATGTCGGCTGTCCCATTTATCGTGTCGAAAATTAGGATTTTTCATCATTCTTACAAGATGGCCGCCACACTGTCCGCCATTTTGTTTTTCTGAAAAGTCATAATTTTCCTTGAATGTCAAGAATATAGGCCACCAACCGGTGTACTTGGTGTTGCCAACTTTTGAGTTTAGTAGAACAAACTAATTCGCCAAAGTCTGTTCTGATCCGAAAATTTAAGACCCAATGACTCTCGGGGTTGCCAGCTGAAAAGAATGAAAATGGTCAAATGTCATTTGAAGCACCCCATTTTTGGTGTTTATGTAAAATTTCCATTCGAAATGTCGTTATTTCCACTATTCATGTTTTTGGGAAAAATCTGGGAAAATACCCTAAAAATGGGGAAATTTTTTGCGTAAAGTAACACTCCACAACAAAGTACACAATCGTTTTATACAACACAATCCGGTCGGGGGATGCCGGCTGTCCCATTAATCGTGTCGAAAATTAAGATTTTTCATCATTTTTACAAGATGGCCGCCACACTGTCCGCCATCTTTTTTTTCTGAAAAGTCATAATTTTTCTGAAATCTCAGGGATATAGGCCACCAACTGGTGTACTTGGTGTTGCCAACTTTTGAGTTTAGTAGAACAAACTAATTCGCCAAAGTCGGGTCTGACCCAAAAATTCAAGCACCAATGGCTCTCGGGGTTGCCAGCTGAAAGTGATGAAAATGGTCAAATGTCATTTGGGGAACCCCATTCTTGGTGTTTATTTAAAATTTCCATTCAAAATGTCGTTATTTCTACTTTTCATGTTTTCGGGGAAAATCTCGGAAATTTCTCTAAAAATGGGGGAAATTTTTGCACCAGGCCACACTCCTTGACGAATTACATAACCGGTCCATAGAACACAATCCGGTCGGGGGATGCCAGCTGTCCCAATTATCGTGTCGAAAATTGGGATTTTTCGGCCTTTTTACAAGATGGCCGCCATGGAATCCGCCATCTTGTTTTTCTGAAAAGTCATAATTTTTCTGAAATGTCAAGAATATAGGCCACCGATTGGTGTACTTGGTGTTGCCAACTTTTGAGTTTGGTAGAACAAACTAATTCGCCAAAGTCAAAAAGTTCCAAAAATGATAAAGTTGAATATTTTTTGGGGTTGCCAATTAAAACGAACGAAAATGGTCAAATGTCATTTGGGGGATCCCAATGTTGCCGGCTAGTCAAAGTCTCTATTTAAAATGTCATTATTTCTACTTTTCATGTTTTCGGGGAAAATCTGGGAAAATACCCTAAAAATGGGGAAAATTTTTGCACCAGGCAACACTCGTCAACAAAACACACAACCCTCAACTCCTCCTCCCTACAACTCGAACCCGTCCGATGTTGCCAACTACCCGAAAAATGGATTTGAAAAAAATCGAAATTTCCAACTTTTTACAAAATGGCCGCCGCAGCGTCCTCCATCTTGGATTTTCACAATGTCATAATTTTTCCCAATTGCCATTGAAATTACCAACAAATTGGCAGACTTTTCGTTGGCGGTTTTAGAATTTGGTAGAAGAAAACAATTTGTCAAAGTCGAGTGAAAAAAGTCGACAATTTCAAAACGTCCTGGCGCGGCCGCCATCTTGTTTTTTTTTTTTTTTTTACTTGTTTTTTAAATGTTTTTACATTTCGTATAGGACCTCTGAGTCGAAATCCATCCAAGTCTTTCCCCCACCGAAACCGGAAATGGACTCGCCCGCCATCTTGGATTTGAACTTTCCCTATAATTTTCCTCTACTCGATTGGTCAGATTACACATTTTTGCAAAACATACCCCTGACCCATCTCTCACCCATTCCGAGAAACGACATGTCAATGAGTCAGTCAGTCAGTGAGTGGCTTTGTAGTTTTATATTTTTATTTTTATTTATTTTATTTATTGTCTAAAAAACTTATTCTATTACAATTATGTTTAAGCCACACATCGAAAGCCTCTCAGGGCTTATCTGAGTGCTGGCGAGCCGTTTAAACTTTAACAAAATTTTACTTACTATACTAAATACATAATCTATAAATATCAACAATATACATTATACATTCAACAACCTACTTTTAAATGAAGGTGAACTTTTATAGGTAGTAGGTAGATACATACATTTTTTTTTTTTTTTTAGGAGAAGTTTTGTGTAAGGAAACGCTTTGATTTATATTTATAACTTTTCGAACTTGTTTTGTATAACGTTTGCAAGTCTTCCGGAAGTTTATTGAGAAAAACAGGTACTAAATATTCTGAAACCCTCATCCCGTAAACATTATTGAATGTGGGTAAGATGTATTTATTTTTCTGTGTAAGCGTTCTTAAAAAGTCAGGTCTTGTTCTTTCGGTTAGCAGCTCCGGTTTATTGACTTCCGCAAGCGTAACGAATTCAACTTTATTGAACACATTCATAACTTGACAATATTTAAAGAGGTCGCTGTCGTTGTTTTTGTATTTTTTCCTGATATGTTTTGGCGTAATTACTTTAAGTATTCTGAGTTGTAACTTGTAAATATCCGCTAGGTATGTACGATATGTTCTCCCGTAACTACTTAGCCCGTAGTTGATAACCGAGTCTGCTAGTGCCATATATAACATTCTAAGCGTTTT
This sequence comes from Diarsia dahlii, assembly GCA_949775195.1. Classification (NCBI taxonomy): domain Eukaryota; kingdom Metazoa; phylum Arthropoda; class Insecta; order Lepidoptera; family Noctuidae; genus Diarsia; species Diarsia dahlii. The sequence goes on from OX459213.1 coordinate 17,798,167, forward strand.
GTAAGGCAGTTTATATTTAAGTATGCTAAGCTTACCTAGAATATATAACTATAACTAGCATTTGCGTGGCTGCGCGAGCTGCGCGCAGCTCGCGGGTCGTAAAGAGGGGGAGAGGGGGAGCTTTAAAAAATGATTTCGACTAACGCATTGCCCCTTTCAATGAATCTGAAAAAAAAATGTTTCAAGTCTCTTAACTTCCGAGATCCGCCTAAAGGGGGGTGAAGGGGGGCAAGGGGGTCAAATTTAAAATATGGACTTTACTTCCCCGAGCCTTCTCTATGCGAATCCGTAAACAAAACAGAACACGATTTTTAAAAAAAGGGTGAAAAGAAGGGGGGTGTGAAGGGAGGGAGAGGGGGGAGCTTTGAAAAATGATTCCGACTAACTCTATGCCCCTTTCAATGAATCTGAAAAAAAAAATGTTCCAAGTCTCTTAACTTCCGAGATCCGCCTAAAGGGGGGGAAAAGGGGGGCAAGGGGGTCAATTTTGAGAAATGAATTTTACTTCCCCGAGCCTCCTCTATACGAATCCGTAAACAAAACAGAACACGAATTTAAAAAAAAGGGATGAAGACGGGGGGAGGATGAAGGGGGGGAGACGGGGGAGCTTTGAAAAATGATTTCGAGTTACCATTTAACATCAAGTTGACCACAATTTGCTTGTTCTATCAGTTGTAGTAGTTATGTACAAGTAAAGGTAGGCAGAACCAATTAAGTAGATAGGTACGTAGGTAAAATATTTTGTAAATGTTATTTCTATAAATTAATAAATTATCGGTGTCTTTGTTATTCAAGTCCTAATAAGTTAGGTTACATATCTATAATTATTAAGTATTAATTGTGATGCCCTTATACTTACCTTCGTTAGTTGTTATTCTAAGTTTTCACGATGCTCTATTTCTTGAAGTAGATTTGGCAATAATTAAAATATACCAGTTTCTCATATAAATAGGTCAAGTAAACATAACAGTCCTATCTGTATTAGTAGGTTCCTATTAAAAGTACCTGTTTTTGTACCTATATAATACCTCAGTCGGATTATTCGTTTGAACGACCTCTTACGGTAAATTTTAACCTCCCCTCTTCGCTCCACTCAAGACCTACGCTACGGAGGTCGCCGGCTCGCTTTGCTCGCCACGTCCCCTATGTTGCCAGCTAGTCAAAGTCTTCACTCTAAAAGTCTTCACTTCTACTTTCATGTTTTTGGGCAAAATCTGGGAAAATACCCTAAAAATGGGGATTTTTTACTTAACAAAATAGACAACCGGGACAACACAATCCGGTAAGAAGGTGCCGGCTGTCCCATTTATCTTGAAGCAAATTGCGATTTTTCATCATTTTTCCAAGATGGCCACCACACTGTCCGCCATCTTGTTTTTCTGAAAAGTCTTAATTTTTTTTGAAATATCGAGGATACAAGCTACCGACTGGTGTACTTGGTGTTGCCAAGTTTTAAGTTTGGTAGAACAAAAGAATTCGCCAAAATCGGTTCTGATCCGAAAATTCAAGCCCCAATGACTCTCGGGGTTGCCAGCTGAAAAGAATGAAAATGGTCAAATGTCATTTGAGGCACCCCATTCTTGGTGTTTATGTAAAAAAAATCCATTCAAAATGTCGTTATTTCCACTATTCATGTGTTTGGGAAAGTCTGGGAAAATACCCTACAAATGGGGAAAATTTTTGCAGCAGGCAACACTCTTTAACAAAACACACAACCGCTTGGTACAAAACAATCCGGTCGGGAGATGCCGGCTGTCCCATTTATCGTGTCGAAAATTGGGATTTTTCATCATTTTTACAAGATGGCCGCCACACTGTCCGCCATCTTTTTTTTCTGAAAAGTCATAATTTTCCTGAAATTTCATTGATATAGGCCACCAACTGGTGTACTTGGTGTTGCCAACTTTTGAGTTTAGTAGAACAAACTAATTCGCCAAAGTCGGGTCTCATCCAAAAATTCAAGCGCCAATGGCTCTCGGGGTTGCCAGCTGAAAGTGATGAAAATGGTCAAATGTCATTCGGACAACCCCATTCTTGGTGTTTATGTAAAATTTCCATTCAAAATGTCGTTATTTCTACTTTTCATGTTTTCGGGGAAAATCTGGGAAATTTCCCTAAAAATGGGGAAAATGTTTGCACCAGGCCATACTCCTTGACTAAATACATAACCGGTCCATACAACACAATCCGGTCGGGGGATGCCAGCTGTCCCAATTATCGTGTCGAAAATTGGGATTTTGCGGCCTTTTTACAAGATGGCCGCCATGGAATCCGCCATCTTGTTTTTCTGAAAAGTCATAATTTTCCTGAAATGTCAAGAATATAGGCCACCGATTGGTGTACTTGGTGTTGCCAACTTTTGAGTTTGGTAGAACAAACTAATTCGCCAAAGTCAAAAAGTCCCAAAAATTAAAAAGTTCAATATTTTTTGGGGTTGCCAATTAAAACGAACCAAAATGGTCAAATGTCATTTGGGGGACCCCAATGTTGCCGGCTAGTCAAAGTCTCTATTTAAAATGTCATTATTTCTACTTTTCATGTTTTTGGGGAAAATCTGGGAAAATACCCTAAAAATGGTGAATTTTTTTGCACCAGGCAACACTCGTCAACAAAACACACAACCGCTCCCTACAACTCGAACCCGTCCGATGTTGCCAACTACCCGAAAAATGGATTTGAAAAAAATCGAAATTTCCAACTTTTTACAAAATGGCCGCCGCAGCGTCCTCCATCTTGGATTTTCACAATGTCATAATTTTTCCCAATTGCCATTGAAATTACCAACAAATTGGCAGACTTTTCGTTGGCGGTTTTAGAATTTGGTAGAAGAAAACAATTTGTCAAAGTCGAGTGAAAAAAGTCGACAATTTCAAAACGTCATAGCGCGGCCGCCATCTTGTTTTTTTTTTTTTTTTTACTTTTTTTTTAAATGCTTCTAGATTTCGTATAGGACCTCTGAGTCGAAATTCATCCAAGTCTTTCCCCCACCGAAATCGGAAATGGACTCGCCCTCCATCTTGGATTTGAACTTTCCCTATAATTTTCCTCTACTCGATTGGTCAGATAGCACATTTTTGCAAAACATACCCCTAACCCATCTCTCACCCATTCCGAGAAACGACATGTCAATGAGTCAGTCAGTCAGTGGTCTTGTAGTTTTATATAACTATAACTAGTATTTGCGTGGCTGCGCGAGCTGCGCGCAGCTCGCGGTTCTGTCGTGCTTTTGAGGAGTTTTATTTACCCTTGTAAAATTTTGAGAATCCCTAGGAATCCTTAAATGAATTGGAAAATCCATTAGAGTCCAAGATTTTGTAAATTGTATAAAATCTTTTAAATATTTTGAGAACCCTAAGTACATAAATGGTCTTAAGTAAATCAACTGAACGATTTTTTATTCCTTCAGTTGATGTACATAAAAGTCAGTACAAATAAACTATAATTATAATGTTATTCCATAAAAGTGATTAGGTAAATAATGAAATAAGTTCCAATTTTATGCTCTAATCGTATGCAATGTACAGTATAAATAAACCTTAAACGTGATGTCAAAAAGAACCCTAGTCTTCCACTTTTCAAACTCTAGTGAAATGCCTAATAGAGCCCAGAAGAGACCCGAAAGGTTTCTACTTCATCGAACTCTTAAACGTAGTAAGTCCAGAGAAAGCCATAAGAAAACCTATTATTGTTTGAATGAACTCGTACATTTTTTTTATCGCCATCTATCGTGGTCTTGGGAACTATTATTTTATTTTGAAAAGAAAATTCGTCATTACTAAGTAATAAATCATTATGATAGGCACTTACCTATTTCAAATGCTTAAATTCTTACCCACCGCCCACTTGGGTGAATCGTGGAAAGTTTTCTTACAACGGTTTACCAAGGTGGACCACAGGGAGGGGGACTGTGGGTATTTTTTAGTAGTGATGACCAACTACATGGACCGGACCAGCTATTTGGACCTCTCAAGAAAGCTTAGCAATATTAAATTTATGATGATTCAGTTATCTTATATTTTAACAGTTATGTCAATGGCTGTGTTGTTGATTGAGTAAAATGTATCATGTGAATGTAAGGATAGTTATTAAAACCTATGACTAATGCCCGGTTTCTGAGGCACTTTATCTGTGGTTTATCTATTCATATGCGTACATTTGAATAGATAAACCACAGATAAACCATAGATAAAATGCCTCAGAAACCGGGCATTAGTCCTGGAAGGGACCACAAGTATTTTTTTGTCCGTGGTTTCTTCTAGAAATATATACCTACTGCCAAATTAAATTGTACTCCATGAAGCGCGCTCGCTTCGCTCGCATATTAAATAACAATGATATCTTCTGTCCCCGAAGTGCCGGGCATCCGCCGGCCTCCTTCGTCGGCCTACGGCCCGGTACCCATGCCGCCCATAAAGGATACTGTCGCGAGACGGTCGTATTATAGGAACACGAAGAAAAAAAAGGGACCACGGAATTTTCCAGTATTAAAGGGACCACGAAGAAAAAAAGCTCCGTGGTCCCTTCCAGGGACTAACTACTAAGGAGTTAGGCTCTGGATTCTGATCAGAGTTGGCTTACTGCCGAGAACATGCTTCGGTTAGTGATGAAGTCAATAGAACCGAGTGATTGCGAATTCGTCGTTGAAGTGAGTTGTCATACCGATGTTGGGGGGTCAGTAAAGTGTGGTCGGTGTGGGTATAATTGCTGGGATGTCTTGCGTTGTCTGTGGCGCGAAAATCAGGATGGGAATCGATGTCAAGTTGTGGAATGTGGATGCTATCTGACTTCTGGTGGATCGGTCGGGACGGATGATATGCCCGTTAACATGGCTATTGTAAGTGGCATGAAAGTTGAGCGCTGACTTGAGACCCCGTGACTGCGCGGTAACGATAATCGCTATCGCGCAGTCCACATGGGTCTCAAGTCAGCGCTCACCATCCACGCTGATATGATTTGTTGTCTTATCGGTAATAAATCGCACTGGCCAAGGTGTAGGTAGAGTCATCGGTTCATTCATTTAATAGGTTATTTTATTTTTTCTGACTTGTGGTGGATCTGTAGGGACGTTTGGTAAGTCCGTTAACATATTTGTTGTGTTAAAGTTGTTGTCTTATCAGTAATGAGTCCTAGTGTGCAAAGGTGTGGGTGGAGTCATTGTATTGATTGAATAAGATAAATGGCATGGAGCTATGATACGAGTTATGTGGCAGATACCAAATGTCTTAGTTACTTTGTACTAAAAAGTAAAAAATAAAAAAGTAGTTTTTTGAGGACCTGTACATTTGCTAAAGATTTGTTTTATCCCGAAAACAAAAATTGTATATGATTTTAGTCTAACTACTTGGGAGATCTCTGATGCCTTACTGTGAAAATAAACGTGTTATAATGACACTAAATGAACAGAGTAATTTGAGGACGTGTAACTGTACATTTGCTGAAAATTGCTAAGGATTTATGTTATATCCCGAAAACAAAAATTTCAAATGATGTCAGTCTAACCACTTAGATCTCTGATGCCTTACTGTTAAAATAAACGTGTTATAATGACAGTAAATCAACAGTAAAGCTGCAATGGCTCTCAGGGTTGCCAGCTCAAAGTGATGAAAACGATCAAATGTCATTCAACGAACCCAAATGTTGCCAGCTAGTCAAAGTCTTCATTCTAAAAGTCTTTACTTCTATTTTCATGTTTTCGGGCAAAATCTGGGAAAAAACCAAAAAAATGAGGAAAAATTTTGCGTAAGGTAACACTCCACAACAAAATACACAATCGCTTCATACAACACAATCCGGTCGGGGTATGCCGGCTGTCCCATTTGTCGAGTCAAAAATTAGGATTTTTCATTATTCTTACAAGATGGCCGCCACACTGTCCGCCATCTTTTTTTTCTGAAAAGTCATAATTTTCCTAAAATCTCAGGGATATAGGCCACCAACTGGTGTACTTGGTGTTGCCAAGTTTTAAGTTTAGTAGAACAAAAGAATTCGCCAAAGTCTGTTCTGATCCGAAAATTCAAGACCCAATGACTCTCGGGGTTGCCAGCTGAAAAGAATGAAAATGGTCAAATGTCATTTGAATCACCCCATTTTTGGTGTTTATGTAAAATTTCCATTCGAAATGTCGTTAGTTCCACTATTCATGTTTTTGGGAAAAATCTGGGAAAATACCCTAAAAATGGGGAAAATTTTTGCGTAAAGTAACACTCCACAACAAAGTACACAATCGTTTCATACAACACAATCCGGTCGGGTGATGCCTGCTGTCCCATTAATCGTGTCGAAAATTAGGATTTTACATCATTTTTACAAGATGGCCGCCACACTGTCCGCCATCTTTTTTTTCTGAAAAGTCATAATTTTCCTAAAATCTCACGGATATAAGCCACCAACTGGTGTACTTGGTGTTGCCAACTTTTGAGTTTAGTAGAACAAACTAATTCGCCAAAGTCGGGTCTGATCCGAAAATTCAAGCCCCAATGACTCTTGGGGTTGCCAGCTGAAAAGAATGAAAATGGCCAAATGCCATTTGAAGCCCCCATTTTTGGTGTTTATGTAAAAAAAATTCATTCAAAATGTCGTTATATCCACTATTTTTTTTTTGGAAAAAATCTGGGAAAATACCCTAAAAATGGGGAATTTTTTTGCGTAAGGTAACACTCGACAACAAAGTACACAATCGCTTCATACAACACAATCCGGTCGGGGGATGCCGGCAGTCCCATTTATCGTGTCGAAAATTAGGATTTTTCATCATTTTTACAAGATGGCCGCCACACTGTCCGCCATCTTATTTTTCTAAAAAGTCATAATTTTTCTGAAATCTCAGGGATATAAGCCACCATGTGGTGTACTTGGTGTTGCCAACTTTTGACTTTAGTAAAACAAACTAATTCGCCAAAGTCGGGTCTGACCCAAAAATTCTAGCGCCAATGGCTCTCGGGGTTGCCAGCTGAAAGTGATGAAAATGGTCAAATGTCATTTGCGGGACCATATTCTTGGTGTATATGTAAAATTTCCATTCAAAATGTCGTTATTTCTACTTTTTATGTTTTCGGGGAAAATCTGGGAAATTTCCCTAAAAATGGGGAAAATTTTTGCACCAGGCAACACTCCTTGACGAATTACATAACCGGTCCATAGAACACAATCCGGTCGGGGGATGCCAGCTGTCGCAATTATCGTGTCGAAAATTGGGATTTTTCGGCCTTTTTACAAGATGGCCGCCATGGAATCTGCCATCTTGTTTTTCTGAAAAGTCATAATTTTTCTGAAATGTCAAGAATATAGGCCACCGATTGGTGTACTTGGTGTTGCCAACTTTCGAGTTTGATAGAACAAACTAATTCGCCAAAGTCAAAAAGTCCCAAAAATTAAAAAGTTCAATATTTTTTGGGGTTGCCAATTAAAACGAACGAAAATGGTCAAATGTCATTTGTGGGACCCCAATGTTGCCGGCTAGTCAAAGTCTCTATTTAAAATGTCATTATTTCTACTTTTCATGTTTTCGGGGAAAATCTGGGAAAATACCCTAAAAATGGGGAAAATTTTTGCACCAGGCAACACTCGTCAACAAAACACACAACCGCTCCTTACAACTCGAACCCATCCGATGTTGCCAACTACCCGAAAAATGGATTTGAAAAAAATCGAAATTTCCAACTTTTTACAAAATGGCCGCCGCAGCGTCCTCCATCTTGGATTTTCACAATGTCATAATTTTTCCCAATTGCCATTGAAATTACCACCAAATTGGCAGACTTTTCGTTGGCGGTTTTAGAATTTGGTAGAAGAAAACAATTTGTCAAAGTCGAGTGAAAAAAGTCGACAATTTCAAAACGTCATAGCGCGGCCGCCATCTTGTTTTTTTTTTTTTTTTTACTTTTTTTTTAAATGGTTTTAGATTTCGTATAGGACCTCTGAGTCGAAATTCATCCAAGTCTTTCCCCCACCGAAACCGGAAATGGACTCGCCCACCATCTTGGATTTGAACTTTCCCTATAATTTTCCTCTACTCGATTGGTCAGATGGCACATTTTTGCAAAACATACCCCTAACCCATCTCTCACCCATTCCGAGAAACGACATGTCAATGAGTGAGTCAGTCAGTCAGTGGTCTTGTAGTTTTATATAACTATAATTGCGTGGCTGCGCGAGCTGCGCGCAGCTCGCGGGGCGTGAAGAGGGGAGAGGGGGAGCTTTGAAAAATGATTTCGACTAACGCATTGCCCCTTTCAATGAATCTAAAAAAAAAATGTTTCAAGTCTCTTAACTTCTGAGACCCGCCTAAAGAGGGGGGGGGGAAGGGGGGCTAGGGGGTCAATTTTGAAAAATGGTTTTTACTTTCTCGAGCCTCCTCTATACGAATCCGTAAACAAAACAGAACACGAGTTTAATAAAAGGGGTGAAGAGGGGAGGGGGGGGGGAGCTTTAAAAACTGATTTCGACTAACGCATTGCCCCTTTCAATGAATCTGAAAAAAAAAAATGTTCCAAGTCTCTTAACTTCCGAGTTCCGCCTAAAGGGGGGAGAAGGGGGCAAATGGGGCAACTTTGAAAAAGGTAGGAAGGGAAAAAGAGGCAAAAAGGGTAGGTTTTGCACTTTTTAGCTACTCATGAGAGTTACTTATACGCTTCCCCACTCAACCTTCGTTACGCTACGGAGGTCGCCGGCTCGCTTCGCTCGCCACCTCCCCTCTTCGCTCCACTCAAGACCTGCCTACCACCGAGGAAAAGCTATCGTGATGTCATTCAACGAACCCAAATGTTGCCAGCTAGTCAAAGTCTTCATTCTAAAAGTCTTTACTTCTACTTTCATGTTTTTGGCAAAATCTGGGAAAATACCCTAAAAATGGGTTTTTTTTTTGCACCAGGCAACATTACTTAACGAAATACACAACCGGGACAACACAATCCGGTCAGAAGGTGCGCCGGCTGTCCCATTTATCGTGTCGAAAATTGGGATTTTTCATCATTTTTCCAAGATGGCCACCACACTGTCCGCCATCTTGTTTTTCTTGAAAAGTCACAATTTTTCTGAAATATCGAGGATACAGGCTACCGATTGGTGTACTTGGTGTTGCCAAGTATTAAGTTTGGTAGAACAAAAGAATTCGCCAAAGTCGGTTCTGATCCAAAAATTCAACCCCAAATGACTCTCGGGGTTGTTAGCTGAAAAGAATGAAAATGGTCAAATGTCATTTGAGGCACCACATTTTTGGTGTTTATGTAAAATTTCCATTCAAAATGTCGTTATTTCCACTAATCATGTTTTTGGGAAAAATCTGGGAAAATACCCTAAAAATGGGGAAAAATTTTGCGTAAAGTTACACTCCACAACAAAGTACACAATCGTTTCATACAACACAATCCGGTCGGGGGCTGCCGGCTGTCCCATTAATCGTGTCGAAAATTAGGATTTTTCATCATTTTTACAAGATGGCCGCCACACTGTCCGCCATCTTTTTTTTCTGAAAAGTCATAATTTTCCTGAAATCTCAGGGATATAGGCCACCAACTGGTGAACTTGGTGTTGCCAACTTTTGAGTTTGGTAGAACAAACTAATTCGCCAAAGTCGGGTCTGACTCAAAAATTCAAGCACCAATGGCTCTCGGGGTTGCCAGCTGAAAGTGATGAAAATGGTCAAATGTCATTAAGGGAACCCCATTCTTGGTGTTTATGTAAAATTTTAATTCAAAAAGTCGTTATTTCTACTTTTCATGTTTTCGGGGAAATCTGGGAAATTTCCCTAAAAATGGGGATTTTTTTTGCACCAGGCTACACTCCTTGACGAATCACATAACCGGTCTATACAACACAATCCGGTCGGGACATGCCAGCTGTCCCAATTATCGTGTCGAAAATTGGGATTTTTCGGCCTTTTTACAAGATGGCCGCCATAGAATCCGCCATCTTGTTTTTCTGAAAAGTCATAATTTTCCTTAAATTTCAAGAATATAGGCCACCGATTGGTGTACTTGGTGTTGCCAACTTTTGAGTTTAGTAGAACAAACTAATTCGCCAAAGTCGGGTCTGACCCAAAAATTTAAGCGCCAATGGCTCTCGGGGTTGCCAGCTGAAAGTGATGAAAATGGTCAAATGTCATTTGAGGGACCCCAATGTTGCCGGCTAGACAAAGTCTCTATTTAAAATGTCATTATTTCTACTTTTCATGTTTTCGGGGAAAATCTGGGAAATTTCCCTAAAAATGGGGAAATTTTTTGCATCAGGCCACACTCCTTGACGAATTACATAACCGGTCCATACAACACAATCCGGTCGGGGGATGCCAGCTGTCCCAATTATCGTGTCGAAAATTGGGATTTTTCGGCCTTTTTACAAGATGGCCGCCATGGAATCCGCCATCTTGTTTTTCTGAAAAGTCATAATTTTCCTGAAATGTCAAGAATATAGGCCACCGATTGGTGTACTTGGTGTTGCCAACTTTCGAGTTTGGTAAAACAAACTAATTCGCCAAAGTCAAAAAGTCCCAAAAATTAAAAAGTTCAATATTTTTTGGGGTTGCCAATTAAAACGAACCAAAATGGTCAAATGTCATTTGGGGGACCCCAATGTTGCCGGCTAGTCAAAGTCTCTATTTAAAATGTCATTATTTCTACTTTTCATGTTTTCGGGGAAAATCTGGGAAAATACCCTAAAAATGGGGAAATTTTTTGCACCAGGCAACACTCGTCAACAAAACACACAACCGCTCGGTACAATTCGAACCCGTCCGATGTTGCCAAGTACCCGAAAAATGGATTTGAAAAAAATCTAAATTTCCAACTTTTTACAAAATGGCCGCCGCAGCGTCCTCCATCTTGGATTTTCACAATGTCATAATTTTTCCCAATTGCCATTGAAATTACCAACAAATTGGCAGACTTTTCGTTGGCAGTTTTAGAATTTGGTAGAAGAAAACAATTTGTCAAAGTCGAGTGAAAAAAGTCGACAATTTCAAAACGTCATAGCGCGGCCGCCATCTTGTTTTTTTTTTTTTTTTTACTTTTTTTTTAAATGGTTTTAGATTTTGTATAGGACCTCTGAGTCGAAATCCATCCAAGTCTTTCCCCCACCGAAACCGGAAATGGACTCGCCCTCCATCTTGGATTTGAACTTTCCCTATAATTTTCCTCTACTCGATTGGTGAGATTACACATTTTTGCAAAACATACCCCTAACCCATCTCTCACCCATTCCGAGAAACGACATGTCAATGAGTCAGTGAGTGAGTGGTCTTGTAGTTTTATATAACTATAACTAGTATTTGCGTGGCTGCGCGAGCTGCGCGCAGCTCGCGGGTCGTGCAGAGGGGAAGAGGGGGAGCTTTGAAAAATGATTTCGAATAACGCATTGCCCCTTTCAATGAATCTGAAAAAAAAATGTTACAAGTCTCTTAACTTTCGAGATCCGCCTAAAGGGGGGAGAAAGGGGGCAAATGGGGCAACTTTGAAAAAAGTAGGAGGGAAAAATGGGGCAAAAAGGGGAGGTTTTGCACTTTTTAGCTACTTATGAGAGTTACTTATACGCTTCACCCACTCAACCTTCGTTACGCCACGGAGGTCGCAGGCTCGCTTCGCTCGCCACCTCCCTTCTTCGCTCCACTCCAGACCTGCTTACCACCGAGGAAAAGCTATCATGACCTTATCCCTACGCTACGGGGGTCGCCGGCTCGCTTTGCTCGCCACCTCCCCTATGTCGCCAGCTAGTCAAAGTCTTCATTCTAAAAGTCTTTACTTCTACTTTCATGTTTTTGGGCAAAATCTGGGAAAATACTCAAAAAATGGGGAAAATTTTTGAGTGGGTAACACTGCTCAACGAAGTTCACAACCGGTTCATTCAAGGCAATACAGTCGGGGGATGCCAGCTGTTTTATTTATCGTGTCGAAAATTGGGATTTTTCATCATTATTCTAAGTTGGCCACCACACTGTCCGCCATCTTGTTTTTCCGAAAAGTCACAATTTTTCTGACATATCGAGGATACAGGCTACCGACTGGTGTACTTGGTGTTGCCAAGTTTTAAGTTTAGTAGAACAAAAGAATTCGCCAAAGTCGGTTCTGATCCGAAAATTCACACCCCAATGACTCTCGGGGTTGCCAGCTGAAAAGAATGAAATTTGTCAAATGTTATTTGAGGCACCTCATTCTTGGTGTTTATGTAAAATATCTATACAAAATGTCGTTATTTCCACTATTCATGTTTTTTGAAAAATCTGGGAAAATACCCTAAAAATGGGGTAAAAATTTGCGTAAGGTAACACTCCACAACAAAGTACACAATCGCTTCATACAACACAATCCGGTCGGGGGATGCCGGCTGTCCCATTTATCGTGTCGAAAATATGATTTTTCTTCATTTTTACAAGATGGCCGCCACACTGTCTGCCATCTTTTTTTCTGAAAAGTCATATTTTTCCCTAAATGCCAAGAATATAGGCCACCGACCGGTGTACTTGGTGTTGCCATTTTTTGAGTTTGGTAGAACAAACTAATTCGCCAAAGTCGGGTCTCATTCAAAAATTCAAGTGCCAATGGCTCTCGGGGTTGCCAGCTGAAAGTGATGAAAATGGTCAAATGTCATTTGAAGCACCCCATTTTTGGTGTTTATGTAAAATTTCCATTCGAAATGTCGTTATTTTCACTATTCATGTTTTTGGGAAAAATCTGGGAAAATACCCTAAAAATGGGGAATTTTTTTGCGTAAAGTAACACTCCACAACAAAGTACACAATCGTTTAATACAACACAATCCGGTCGGGGGATGCCGGCTGTCCCATTAATCGTGTCGAAAATTAGGATTTTTCATCATTCTTACAAGATGGCCGCCACACTGTCCGCCATCTTTTTTTTTAAAAAGTCATAATTTTCTTAAAATCTCAAGGATATAGGCCACCATCTGGTGTACTTGGTGTTGCCAACTTTTGAGTTTGGTAGAACAAACTAATTCGCCAAAGACGGGTCTGACCAAAAAATTCAAACGCCAATTGCTCTCGGGGTTGCCAGCTGAAAGTGATGAAAATGGTCAAATGTCATTTGGGAGACCCCGTTCTTGGTGTTTATGTAAATTTTCCATTCAAAATGTCGTTATTTCTACTTTTCATGTTTTCGGGGAAAATCTGGAAAATTTCCTTAAAAATGGGAAAAATTTTTGCACCAGGCCACACTCCTTGACGAATTACACCGGTCCATACAACACAATCCGGTCGGGGGATGCCAGCTGTCCCAATTATCGTGTCGAAAATTGGGATTTTTCAGCCTTTTTACAAGATGGCCGCCATGGAATCCGCCATCTTGTTTTTCTGAAAGGTCATAATTTTCCTGAAATGTCAAGAATATAGGCCACCGATTGGTGTACTTGGTGTTGCCAACTTTTGAGTTTGGTAGAACAAACTAATTCGCCAAAGTCAAAAAGTCCCAAAAACTAAAAAGTTCAATATTTTTTGGGGTTGCCACTTAAAACAAACCAAAATGGTCAAATGTCATTTGGGGGACCCCAATGTTGCCGGCTAGTCAAAGTCTCTATTTAAAATGTTATTATTTCTACTTTTCATGTTTTTGGGGAAAATCTGGGAAAATACCCTAAAAATGGGGAAAATTTTTGCACCAGGCAACACTCCTCAACAAAACACACGACCGCTCGGTACAACTTGAACCCGTCCGATGTTGCCAACTACCCGAAAAATGGATTTGAAAAAAATCGAAATATCATACTTTTTACAAAATGGCCGCCGCAGCGTCCTCCATCTTGGATTTTCGCAATGTCATAATTTTTCCCAATTGCCATTAAAAACACCAACAAATTGGAAAACTTTTTTTTGGCCGTTCTAGAATTTGGTAGAAGAAAACAATTCGTCAAAGTCGAGTGAAAAAAGTCGACAATTTCAAAACGTCCTGGCGCGGCCGCCATCTTGTTTTTTTTTTTTTTTTTTACTTTTTTTTTAAATGCTTTTAGATTTCGTATAGGACCTCTGAGTCGAAATTCAGCCAAGTCATTCCCCCACGGAAACCGGAAATGGACTCGCCCACCATCTTGTATTTGAACTTTCCCTATAATTTTCCTCTACTCGATTGGTCAGATGACACATTTTTGCAAAACATACCCCTAACCCATCTCTCACCCATTCCGAGAAACGACATGTCAATGAGTGAGTCAGTGGCTTTGTAGTTTTATATAACTACTAGTATTTGCGTGGCTGCGCGAGCTGCGCGCAGCTCGCGGGGCGTGATTGGGGGAAGAGGGGGAGCTTTGAAAAATGATTTCGACTAACGCATTGCACCTCTCAATGAATCTGAAAAAAAAAATGTTCCAATGCAGCTCGCGGTACTGCCTACCTACACCTACCTACTCCTACCTACTACCTACCTACTACCCACCTACACCTACCTACTACCTACCTACACCTACCTACTACCTACCTACACCTACCTACACCTAGCTACCTACACCTACCTACACCTACCTACACCTACCTACACCTACCTACACCTACCTACTACCTACCTACACCTACCTACACATACCTACTACCTACCACGTACCTACTACCTACCTACTACCACTAAAAAAATATTACCCTAAAGTTTGCTTGTCGTCGCCCCTGAGTTACGCTTCACCCACTCAACCTTCGTTACGCTAAGGAGGTCGCCGGCTCGCTTCGCTCGCCACCTCCCCACTTCGCTCCACTCGGTCTCGCAGGTTCGCTCCACTCAGGACCTACCTACCACCGGAAAGCTATCATGACATTATCCCTACGCTACGGGGGTCGCCGGCTCGCTTCGCTCGCCCGCTCCCCCCTTCGCTTTACCGCTGTACCACCAACGGACAGGTTTCGACGCCTGCCCTTTTAATTTTAGGGGAGGTTGGGGAGGGGAGGGTATACAAATTTCAACGCCCCTCAAATAGATTTAGGTAAGAATTAAAAATTTTTTTAGGAGTAAAAAAAGAGGTGAAGAGGGGGGGGGTGAAGGGGGGGAGAGGGGGGAGTTTCTAAAAATGATTTCGACTATCGCAATGCCCCTCTACATGAATCTGAAAAAAAAATCGTTCCAAGTCTCTTAACTTTCGAGATCCGCCTAAAAGGGGGGAGAAGGGGGGCAAAGGGGGCCATTTTGAAAAATGATTTTTACTTTACCGAGCCTCTTCTATACGAATCTCTAATAAAAAACACGTAAAATCTATTTATTTCCGAGATTCGCCTAAAAGGGGGGAAAAGGGGGGAAAGGGGGTCCACTTTGAAAAATGATTTTTACTTTACCAAACCTCCTCTATACGAATCTCTAAAAAAAAACAAGTAAAGTTTCTTTGTTTCCGAGATACGATAGGGAGGGGGGAGAAGGGGGGGGAAAAGGGGGGGTTTGGGACTTTTTCCATACTCACGAGAGTTACTTGTTTCCGAATCTGTCAAAATATACCCACCTCCCCATCCACCATCTGGGAGAACAATTCTGTCAGTGAGTCAGTCAGTGGTAATTTAGCTTTATATAATATAACTAGTATTTGCGTGGCTGCGCGAGCTGCGCGCAGCTCGCGGGGCGTAAAGTGGGGGAGAGGGGGAGCTTTGAAAAATGATTTCGACTAACGCATTGCACCTCTCAATGAATCGGAAAAAAAAAATGTTCCAATGCAGCTCGCGGTACTACCTACCTACACCTACCTACACCTACCTACACCTACCTACACCTACCTACACCTACCTACACCTACCTACTACCTACCTACACCTACCTACACCTACCTACACCTACCTACACCTACCTACACCTACCTACTACCTACCTACACCTACCTACACCTACCTACACCTACCTACACCTACCTACACCTACCTACACCTACCTACACCTACCTACACCTACCTACTACCTACCTACACCTACCTGCACCTACCTACCTACACCTACCTACACCTACCTACTACCTACCTACTACCTACCTACACCTACACCTACACCTACCTGCACCTACTACCTACACCTACCTACACATACCTACTACCTACCACCTACCTACTACCTACTACCACTAAAAAAACATTACCCTAAAGTTTGCTTGTCGTCGCCCCTGAGTTACGCTTCACCCACTCAACCTTCGTTACGCTAAGGAGGTCGCCGGCTCGCTCCGCTCGCCACCTCCCCCCTTTGCTCCACTCGGTCTCGCAGGTTCGCTCCACTCAGGACCTACCGACATACCTACCACCAGAAAGCTATTATGACTTTATCCCTACGCTACGGGGGTCGCCGGCTCGCTTCGCTCGCCCGCTCCCCCCTTCGCTTTACCGCTGTAGCACCACCGGACAGGTTTCGACGCATACTATAATATTTGTTCAAACACCTAATGGCTATCTCTAACCGTTATGAAGTTACAGTCCTTTTAATTTTAGGGGAGGTTGGGGAGGGGAGGGTATACAAATTTCAACGCCCCTCAAATAGATTTAGGTAAGAATCAAAAATTTTTTCAGGAGTAAAAAAAGAGATGAAGAGGGGGGGGGGTGAAGGGGGGGATAAGGGGGAGTTTCTAAAAATGATTTCGACTAACGCAATGCCCCTCTATATGAATCTGAAAAAAAAATCGTTCCACGTCTCTTAACTTCCGAGATCCGCCTAAAGGGGGGGTGAAGGGGGGCAAGGGGGTCAAATTTTAAAAATGGTTTAACTTCTCCGAGCCTCCTCTATATGAATCTGAAAAAAAATTCGTTCCAAGTCTCTTAACTTTCGAGATCCGCCTAAAGGGGGGGAGGAGGGGGAAAAGGGGGGCCACTTTGAAAAATGATTTTTACTTTACCGAGCCCCCTCTATACGAATCCCTAAAAAAAAACACGTCAAGTCTCTTTGTTTTCGAGATACGATAGGGAGGGGGGAGAAGGGGGGGGGGAAAGGGGGGGTTTCGGACTTTTCCCATACTCACGAGAGTTGCCTGTTTACGAATCTGTCAAAATATACCCACCTCCCCATCCACCATCTGGGAGAACAATTCTGTCAGTGAGTCAGTCAGTGGTAATTTAGCTTTATATAGTATAATAACTAGTATTTGCGTGGCTGCGCGAGCTGCGCGCAGCTCGCGGGGCGTGAAGAGGGGGAGAGGGGGAGCTTTGAAAAATGATTTCGACTAACGCATTGCACCTCTCAATGAATCTAAAAAAAAAAGTTCCAATGCAGCTCGCGGTACTACCTACCTACACCTAACTACTACTACCTTCACCTACCTACTACCTACCTACTACCTACCTACTACCTACCTACTACCTACCTACTACCTACCTACTACCTACCTACTACCTACCTACTACCTACCTACTACCTACCTACTACCTACCTACTACCTACCTACTACCTACCTACTACCTACCTACTACCTACCTACTACCTACCTACTACCTACCTACTACCTACCTACTACCTACCTACTACCTACCTACTACCTACCTACTACCTACCTACTACCTACCTACTACCTACCTACTACCTACCTACTACCTACCTACTACCTACCTACTACCTACCTACTACCTACCTACCACCTACCTACTACCTACCTACTACCTACCTACTACCTACCTACTACCTACCTACTACCTACCTACTACCTACCCACTACCTACCCACTACCTACCCACTACCTACCCACTACCTACCCACTACCTACCTACTACCTACCCACTACCTACCCACTACCTACCCACTACCTACCTACTACCTACCTACTACCTACCTACTACCTACCTACTACCTACCTACTACCTACCTACTACCTACCTACTACCTACCTACTACCTACCTACTACCTACCTACTACCTACCTACTACCTACCTACTACCTACCTACTACCTACCTACTACCTACCTACTACCTACCTACTACCTACCTACTACCTACCTACTACCTACCTACTACCTACCTACTACCTACCTACTACCTACCTACTACCTACCTACTACCTACCTACTACCTACCTACTACCTACCTATCACCTACCTATCACCTACCTATCACCTACCTATCACCTACCTACTACCTACCTACTACCTACCTACTACCTACCTACTACCTACCTACTACCTACCTACTACCTACCTACTACCTACCTACTACCTACCTACTACCTACCTACTACCTACCTACTACCTACCTACTACCTACCTACTACCTACCTACTACCTACCTACTACCTACCTACTACCTACCTACTACCTACCTACTACCTACCTACTACCTACCTACTACCTACCTACTACCTACCTACTACCTACCTACTACCTACCTACTACCTACCTACTACCTACCTACTACCTACCTACTACCTACCTACTACCTACCTACTACCTACCTACTACCTACCTACTACCTACCTACTACCTACCTACTACCTACCTACTACCTACCTACTACCTACCCACTACCTACCTACTACCTACCTACTACCTACCTACTACCTACCTACTACCTACCTACTACCTACCTACTACCTACCTACTACCTACCTACTACCTACCTACTACCTACCTACTACCTACCTACTACCTACCTACTACCTACCTACTACCTACCTACTACCTACCTACTACCTACCTACTACCTACCTACTACCTACCTACTACCTACCTACTACCTACCTACTACCTACCTACTACCTACCTACTACCTACCTACTACCTACCTACTACCTACCTACTACCTACCTACTACCTACCTACTACCTACCTACTACCTACCTACTACCTACCTACTACCTACCTACTACCTACCTACTACCTACCTACTACCTACCTACTACCTACCTACTACCTACCTACTACCTACCTACTACCTACCTACTACCTACCTACTACCTACCTACTACCTACCTACTACCTACCTACTACCTACCTACTACCTACCTACTACCTACCTACTACCTACCTACTACCTACCTACTACCTACCTACTACCTACCTACTACCTACCTACTACCTACCTACTACCTACCTACTACCTACCGACTACCTACCTACTACCTACCTACTACCTACCTACTACCTACCTACTACCTACCTACTACCTACCCACTACCTACCCACTACCTACCCACTACCTACCCACTACCTACCTACTACCTACCCACTACCTACCTACTACCTACCTACTACCTACCCACTACCTACCTACTACCTACCCACTACCTACCTACTACCTACCCACTACCTACCCACTACCTACCTACTACCTACCTACTACCTACCTACTACCTACCTACTACCTACCTACTACCTACCTACTACCTACCTACTACCTACCTACTACCTACCTACTACCTACCTACTACCTACCTACTACCTACCTACTACCTACCTACTACCTACCTACTACCTACCTACTACCTACCTACTACCTACCTACTACCTACCTACTACCTACCTACTACCTACCTACTACCTACCTACTACCTACCTACTACCTACCTACTACCTACCTACTACCTACCTACTACCTACCTACTACCTACCTACTACCTACCTACTACCTACCTACTACCTACCTACTACCTACCTACTACCTACCTACTACCTACCTACTACCTACCTACTACCTACCTACTACCTACCTACTACCTACCTACTACCTACCTACTACCTACCTACTACCTACCTACTACCTACCTACTACCTACCTACTACCTACCTACTACCTACCTACTACCTACCTACTACCTACCTACTACCTACCTACTACCTACCTACTACCTACCTACTACCTACCTACTACCTACCTACTACCTACCTACTACCTACCTACTACCTACCTACTACCTACCTACTACCTACCTACTACCTACCTACTACCTACCTACTACCTACCTACTACCTACCTACTACCTACCTACTACCTACCTACTACCTACCTACTACCTACCTACTACCTACCTACTACCTACCTACTACCTACCTACTACCTACCTACTACCTACCTACTACCTACCTACTACCTACCTACTACCTACCTACTACCTACCTACTACCTACCTACTACCTACCTACTACCTACCTACTACCTACCTACTACCTACCTACTACCTACCTACTACCTACCTACTACCTACCTACTACCTACCTACTACCTACCTACTACCTACCTACTACCTACCTACTACCTACCTACTACCTACCTACTACCTACCTACTACCTACCTACTACCTACCTACTACCTACCTACTACCTACCTACTACCTACCTACTACCTACCTACTACCTACCTACTACCTACCTACTACCTACCTACTACCTACCTACTACCTACCTACTACCTACCTACTACCTACCTACTACCTACCTACTACCTACCTACTACCTACCTACTACCTACCTACTACCTACCTACTACCTACCTACTACCTACCTACTACCTACCTACTACCTACCTACTACCTACCTACTACCTACCTACTACCTACCTACTACCTACCTACTACCTACCTACTACCTACCTACTACCTACCTACTACCTACCTACTACCTACCTACTACCTACCTACTACCTACCTACTACCTACCTACTACCTACCTACTACCTACCTACTACCTACCTACTACCTACCTACTACCTACCTACTACCTACCTACTACCTACCTACTACCTACCTACTACCTACCTACTACCTACCTACTACCTACCTACTACCTACCTACTACCTACCTACTACCTACCTACTACCTACCTACTACCTACCTACTACCTACCTACTACCTACCTACTACCTACCTACTACCTACCTACTACCTACCTACACCTACCTACTACCTACCTACCTACACCTACTTACCTACACCTACCTACCTACACCTACCTACCTACACCTACCTACTACCTACCTACTACCTACCTACACCTACCTACTACCTACCTACTACCTACCTACACCTACCTACTACCTACCTATACCTACCTACACCTACACCTACCTACACATACCTACTACCTACCACCTACCTACTACCTACCTACTACCTCCTACTACCACTAAAAAAACATTACCCTAAAGTTTGCTTGTCGTCGCCCCTGAGTTACGCTTCACCCACTCAACCTTCGTTACGCTAAGGAGGTCGCCGGCTCGCTTCGCTCGCCACCTCCCCCCTTCGCTCCACTTGGTCTCGCAGGTTCGCTCCACTCAGGACCTACCTACCACCGGAAAGCTATCATGACATTATCCCTACGCTACGGGGGTCGCCGGCTCGCTTCGCTCGCCCGCTACCCCCTTCGCTTTGCCGCTGTACCACCACCGGACAGGTTTCGACGCCTACTATAATATTTGTTCAAACACCTAATGGCTATCTCTTACCGTTATGAAGTTACAGCCCTTTTAATTTTAGGGGAGGTTGGGGGGGGGAGGGTATACAAATTTCAACGCCCCTCAAATAGATTTAGGTAAGAATCAAAAAATTTTTCAGGAGTAAAAAAGAGGTGAAGAGGGGGGGGGGGGGTGAAGGGGGGGAGAGGGGGGAGTTTCTAAAAATGATTTCGACTAACGCAATGCCCCTCTATATGAATCTGAAAAAAAAATCGTTCCAAGTCTCTTAACTTCCGAGATCCGAAAGGGGGGGGTGAAGGGGGGCAAGGGGGTCAAATTTTAAAAATGGTTTTTACTTCCCCAAGCCTCCTCTAAACGAATCCCTAAAAATAAACACGTAAAATTTCTTTATTTCCGAGATCCACCTAAAGGGGGGTAAAGGGGGGCAAGGGGGTCAAATTTGAAAAATGGTTTTTACT
This sequence comes from Diarsia dahlii, assembly GCA_949775195.1. NCBI lineage: Eukaryota > Metazoa > Arthropoda > Insecta > Lepidoptera > Noctuidae > Diarsia > Diarsia dahlii. The sequence continues at coordinate 17,819,903 of OX459213.1, forward strand.
TCCCCGAGCCCCCTCTATACGAATCCCTAAAAAAAAACACGTAAAGTCTCTTCGTTTCCGAGATACAATAGAGAGGGGGGAGAAGGGGGGGGAAAAGGGGGGGTTTGGGACTTTTCCCATAGTCATGAGAGTTGATTGTTTACGAATCTGTCAAAATATACCCACCTCCCCATCCACCATCTGGGAGAACAATTCTGTCAGTCAGTGAGTGGTAATCGAGCTTTATATAATATAACTAGTATTTGCGTGGCTGCGCGAGCTGCGCGCAGCTCGCGGGGCGTGAAGAGGGGGAGAGGGGGAGCTTTGAAAAATGATTTCGACTAACGCATTGCACCTCTCAATGAATCTGAAAAAAAAAAATGTTCCAATGCAGCTCGCGGTATTACCTACCTACACCTACCTACTCCCTACCTACTCCCTACCTACACCTACCTACTACCTACCTACAACTACCTACCTACACCTACCTACTACCTACCTACACCTACTTACTACCTACCTGCACCTACCTACACCTACCTACTACCTACCTACACCTACCTACTACCTACCTACACCTACCTGCTACCTACCTACACCTACCTACTACCTACCTACACCTACCTACTACCTACCTACACATACCTACTACCTACCTACTACCTCCTACTACCACTAATAAAACATTACCCTAAAGTTTGCTTGTCGTCGCCCCTGAGTAACGCTTCACCCACTCAACCTTCGTTACGCTAAGGAGGTCCTACAGGACCTACCTACCACCGGAAAACTATCATGACATTATCCCTACGCTACGAGGGTCGCCGGCTCGCTTCGCTCGCCCGCTCCCCCATTCGCTTTACCGGTACCACCACAGGATAGGCTCCTTTCGATGAATCTGAAAAAAAAAATCTTCCAAGTCTCTTAACTTCCGAGATCTGCCAAAGGGGGGGTGAAGGGGGGCAAGGGGGTCAAATTTTAAGAATGGATTTTACTTTCACGAGCCTCCTCTATACGAATCCGTAAACAAAACTGAAGAAAGGGGTGAAGAAAGGGGGGGGGTGAAGGGGGGGGGGGAGGGGAGCTATGAAAAATGATTTCGATTAACTCATTGCCCCTTTCAATCAATGAATCTGAAAAAAAAATGTTCCAAGTCTCTTAACTTCCGAGATCCGAAAGGGGGGGGGTGAAGGGGGGCAAGGGGGTCAAATTTGAAAAATGGTTTTTACTTCCCAGAGCCTACTCTATACGAATCCCTAAAAAAAAACACGTAAAATTTCTTTATTTCCGAGATTCGCCTAAAGGGGGGGAAAAGGGGGGCCACTTTGAAAAATGATTTTTACTTTACCGAGCCCCCTCTATACGAATCCCTAAAAAAAAACACGTAAAGTCTCTTTGTTTCCGAGATACGACACTTTGAAAAATGATTTTTACTTTCCCGAGCCTCCTCTATACGAATCTGTAAAAACAAAAAAATACGGGTCTCTTAGTTTCCGAGATACGATGGGGAGGAGGGAGAAGGGGGGGGAAAAGGGGGGGTTTGGGACTTTTCCCATAGTCATGAGAGTTGATTGTTTACGAATCAGTCAAAATATACCCACCTCCCCATCCACCATCTGGGAGAACAATTCTGTCAGTCAGTGAGTGGTAATCGAGCTTTATATAATATAACTAGTATTTGCGTGGCTGCGCGAGCTGCGCGCAGCTCGCGGGTCGTGAAGAGGGGGAGAGGGGGAGCTTTCAAAAATGATTTCGACTAACGCATTGCCCCTTTCAATGAAGCTTAAAAAAAATGTTCCAAGTCTCTTAACTTCCGAGATCCGCCTAAAGGGGGACCTACCTACTACTACCTACCTACACCTACCTACCTATACCTACCTACTACCTACCTACACCTACCTACTACCTACCTACACCTACCTACTACCTACCTACACCTATCTACTACCTACCTACACCTACACCTACCTACACCTACCTACACATACCTACTACCTACCACCTACCTACTACCTAACTACTACCTCCTACTACCACTAAAAAAACATTACCCTAAAGTTTGCTTGTCGTCGCCCCTGAGTTACAGTTCACCCACTCAACCTTCGTTACGCTAAGGAGGTCGCCGGCTCGCTTCGCTCGCCACCTCCCCCCTTCGCTCCACTCGGTCTCGCAGGTTCGCTCCACTCAGGACCTACCTACCTACGCTATGGGGGTCGCCGGCTCGCTTCGCTCGCCCGCTCCCCCCTTCGCTTTACCGCTGTTCTACCACCGGACAGGTTTCGACGCCTACTATAATATTTGTTCAAAAACCTAACGGCTATCTCTAACCGTTATGAAGTTACAGCCCTTTTAATTTTAGGGGAGGTTGGGGAGGGGAGGGTATACAAATTTCAACGCCCCTCAAATAGATTTAGGTAAGAATCAAAAATTTTTTCAGGAGTAAAAAAAGAGGGGTAGAGGGGGGGGTGAAGAGAGGGAGAGGGGGGAGTTTCTAAAAATGATTTCGACTAACGCAATGCCCCTCTATATGAATCTGAAAAAAAAATCGTTCCAAGTCTCTTAACTTTCGAGATCCGCCTAAAGGGGGGGTGAAGGGGGGCAAGGGGGTCAAATTTGAAAAATGGTTTTTACTTCCCCAAGCCTCCTCTATACGAATTTCTAAAAAAACACACGTAATGTCTCTTTATTTCCAAGATCCGCCTAAAAGGGGGGAGAAGGGGGTCAAGGGGGTCAAATTTGAAAAATGTTTTTTACTTCCCCAAGCCTCCTCTATACGAATTTCTAAAAAAAAACACGTAAAATCTCTTTATTTCCGAGATACGCCTAAAGGGGGGGGAGAAGGGGGAAAAGGGGGGCCACTTTGAAAAATGATTTTTACTTTACCGAGCCCCCTCTATACGAATCCCAAAAAAAAAACACGTAAAGTCTCTTTGTTTTTGAGATACGATAGAGAGGGGGGAGAAGGGGGGGGAAAAGGGGGGTTTGGGACTTTTCCCATAGTCATGAGAGTTGATTGTTTACGAATCTGTCAAAATATACCCACCTCCCCATCCACCATCTGGGAGAACAATTCTGTCAGTGAGTCAGTGAGTGGTAATTTAGCTTTATATAGTATAACTAGTATTTGCGTGGCTGCGCGAGCTGCGCGCAGCTCGCGGGGCGTGAAGTGGGGGAGAGGGGGAGCTTTGAAAAATGATTTCGACTAACGCATTGCACCTTTCAATGAAACTGAAAAAAAAAATGTTCCAATGCAGCTCGCGGTACACCTACCTACTACCTACACATACCTACTACCTACCACCTACCTACTACCTACCTACTACCTCCTACTACCACTAAAAAAACATTACCCTAAAGTTTGCTTGTCGTCGCCCCTGAGTTACGCTTCACCCACTCAACCTTCATTACGCTAAGGAGGTCGCCGGCTCGCTTCGCTCGCCACCTCCCCCCTTCGCTCCACTCGGTCTCGCAGGTTCGCTCCACTCAGGACCTACCTACCACCGGAAAGCTATCATGACATTATCCATACGCTACGGGGGTCGCCGGCTCGCTTCGCTCGCCCGCTCCCCCCTTCGCTTTACCGCTGTACCACCACCGGACAGGTTTCGACGCCTACTATAATATTTGTTCAAACACCTAATGGCTATCTCTAACCGTTATGAAGTTACAGCCCTTTTAATTTTAGGGGAGGTTGGGGAGGGGAGGGTATACAAATTTCAACGCCCCTCAAATAGATTTAGGTAAGAATCAAAAAAATTTTCAGGAGTAAAAAAAGAGGGGAAGAGGGGGGGTGAAGGGGGGGAGAGGGGGGAGTTTCTAAAAATGATTTCGACTAACGCAATGCCCCTCTATATGAATCTGAAAAAAAATTCGTTCCAAGTCTCTTAACTTTCGAGATCCGCCTAAAGGGGGGGTGAAGGGGGGCAAGGGGGTCAAATTTAAAAAACGGTTTTTACTTCCCCAAGCCTCCTCTATTCGAATCCTTAAGAAAACACACGTAATGTCTCTTTATTTCCGAGATCCGCCTAAAGGGGGGGAGAAGGGGGAAAAGGGGGGCCACTTTGAAAAAATATTTTTACTTTACCGAGCCTCCTCTATACGAATCCGTAAAAAAAAAAAAATACGGGTCTCTTTGTTTCCGAGATACGATAGGGAGGGGGGAGAAGGGGGGGGAAAAAGGGGGGTTTGGGACTTTTCCCATACTCACGAGAGTTACTTGTTTACGAATCTGTCAAAATATACCCACCTCCCCATCCACCATCTGGGAGAACAATTCTGTCAATCAGTGAGTCAGTCAGTCAGTGGTAGTTTAGCTTTATATAGTATAACTAGTATTTGCGTGGCTGCGCGAGCTGCGCGCAGCTCGCGGGGCGTGAAGGGGGGGAGAGGGGGAGCTTTGAAAAATGATTTCGACTAACGCATAGCACCTTTCAATGAATCTGAAAAAAAAAAGTTCCAATGCAGCTCGCGGTACTACCTACCTACACCTACCTACACCTACCTACACCTACCTACACCTACCTACACCTACCTACACCTACCTACACCTACCTACACCTACCTACACCTACCTACACCTACCTACACCTACCTACACCTACCTACACCTACCTACACCTACCTACACCTACCTACACCTACCTACACCTACCTACACCTACCTACACCTACCTACACCTACCTACACCTACCTACACCTACCTACACCTACCTACACCTACCTACACCTACCTACACCTACCTACACCTACCTACACCTACCTACACCTACCTACACCTACCTACACCTACCTACACCTACCTACACCTACCTACACCTACCTACACCTACCTACACCTACCTACACCTACCTACACCTACCTACACCTACCTACACCTACCTACACCTACCTACACCTACCTACACCTACCTACACCTACCTACACCTACCTACACCTACCTACACCTACCTACACCTACCTACACCTACCTACACCTACCTACACCTACCTACACCTACCTACACCTACCTACACCTACCTACACCTACCTACACCTACCTACACCTACCTACACCTACCTACACCTACCTACACCTACCTACACCTACCTACACCTACCTACACCTACCTACACCTACCTACACCTACCTACACCTACCTACACCTACCTACACCTACCTACACCTACCTACACCTACCTACACCTACCTACACCTACCTACACCTACCTACACCTACCTACACCTACCTACACCTACCTACACCTACCTACACCTACCTACACCTACCTACACCTACCTACACCTACCTACACCTACCTACACCTACCTACACCTACCTACACCTACCTACACCTACCTACACCTACCTACACCTACCTACACCTACCTACACCTACCTACACCTACCTACACCTACCTACACCTACCTACACCTACCTACACCTACCTACACCTACCTCCACCTACCTACACCTACCTACACCTACCTACAACTACCTACACCTACCTACACCTACCTACACCTACCTACACCTACCTACACCTACCTACACCTACCTACACCTACCTACACCTACACCTACCTACTACCTACCTACACCTACCTACACCTACCTACACCTACCTACACCTACCTACACCTACCTACACCTACCTACACCTACCTACACCTACCTACACCTACCTACACCTACCTACACCTACCTACACCTACCTACACCTACCTACACCTACCTACACCTACCTACACCTACCTACACCGACCTACACCTACCTACTCAACCTTCGTTACGCTAAGGAGGTCGCCGGCTCGCTTCGCTCGCCACCTCCCCCCTTCGCTTCACTCGGTCTCGCAGGTTCGCTCCACTCAGGACCTACCTACCACCGGAAAGCTATCATGACATTATCCCTACGCTACGGGGGTCGCCGGCTCGCTTCGCTCGCCCGCTCCCCCCTTCGCTTTACCGGTACCACCACAGGATAGGCTCCTTTCCCCCCGAGGGGGGAACCTACCTACACCTACCTACACCTACCTACACCTACCTACACCTACCTACACCTACCTACACCTACCTACACCTACCTACACCTACCTACACCTACCTACACCGACCTACACCTACCTACTCAACCTTCGTTACGCTAAGGAGGTCGCCGGCTCGCTTCGCTCGCCACCTCCCCCCTTCGCTTCACTCGGTCTCGCAGGTTCGCTCCACTCAGGACCTACCTACCACCGGAAAGCTATCATGACATTATCCCTACGCTACGGGGGTCGCCGGCTCGCTTCGCTCGCCCGCTCCCCCCTTCGCTTTACCGGTACCACCACAGGATAGGCTCCTTTCCCCCCGAGGGGGGAGAAGAGTGGAAAGGGGGTCGATTTTGAAAAATGGTTTTCACTTTCCTGAGCCTCCTCTATACGAATCCGTAAACAAAACTGAAAAAAGGGGTAAAGGTGGGGGGGGGGGGGTGAAGGGGGGAAGAGGGGGGGGAGCTTTTAAAAATGATTTCGACTAATTCTATGCCCCTTTTAAATGAATCTGAAAAAAAAAAATTTCCAAGTATCTTAACTACCGAGATCCGAAAGGGGGGGTGAAGGGGGGCAAGGGGGTCAAATTTGAATAATGGTTTTTACTTGCCCTAGCCTCCTCTATACGAATCCCTAATTCAAAAAATGGTTTTTACTTCCCCGATCCTCCTCTATACGAATCCCTAAAAAAAAAAAAATACGGGTCTCTTACTTTCCGAGATACGATAGGGAGGGGGGAGAAGGGGGGGGAAAAGGGGGGGTTTGGGACTTTTCCCATAGTCATGAGAGTTGATTGTTTACGAATCTGTCAAAATATACCCACCTCCCCATCCACCATCTGGGAGAACAATTCTGTCAGTCAGTCAGTCAGTCAGTGAGTGGTAATTTAGCTTTATATAGTATAATATTTATAGATATAGATAGATGCATTTGTCAATTTTATTGGATTTCAATCATGTACTTTTGACGGTTTCTTCGGTATCCTTGAATGTTAGTCAGGAATATTGAATCGGTTCCGTGGAGTCGCTGAACCTTTTCAATGGCATCGGAAATATTTCAGTAGCATACAATTGAGATAGAAACTCGTACTTACTTACGTTTTTTAATGAATTTTAGTACTATCTGTAAGTATTTAGTTATTTTTAACAAGAGTTTTAGAAAAACAAACGGTTTCATTAACTGAATTTTGAAATCTTCTTCTGTCTAAAGAGAGAAAATTAGTTTTTGTAATTTTTAGGCAATCATAACCAAAATTCTGTAGTCATTGCCATATAGATTTTCCGTACATTTACTTCCAAATTATTGCCGCCTTATATACGCAAAAACGGCTACACCCGCAAGAACAACCGAAACAAAATATCGATTACTTTAGCGCGCATGCTTACAACTTTGGCGCCAAAATGTGACGTTTGGCGGGCATTGCCGGCAATGACGCGCCGCTATTGGTCGCGTTCGCAGTCAATGGATGCGTTCATTTGATGTAAACTTGACAAGAATGAGGTTTTATATTTGACGTGTTGAACAATTTGCGTTTGAGGTTTTGTAAAATTGATGGTTATTGATGAGAATGAATGCAGCGCTGGTTTTTATCAATCAATGAAGTAAATAGGCGAAAAGTTGAGCACAGTAGCACACAGTAGTACTACAAATTTAATAGAAATTGCAAACTCCTAGTAGACCTAGAAAAAATGAGCATTCTACAAAGGGAAAACTAGATCTATTGCAGGGGTAGGTATTTACGTATTATATTACTAGAACGGCTACTACCCTGGCAGCGTTCATTCGTCTGCCGCTCCCGCATCCCACGCTAGTACTAATGCAGTTATAGTACTACCTACGGAGCCATATTGACGAGTGTAGTAACCGTAAATAGATAAACAGTTGCCTCCTTTGTTTGTTGATACTGTAATGAAAGTAACACGAGATACTAACGTGGGATCTGTGCCCGGTTGGTGGCAATAGGCTCACCCCATATTACATGGGACGTAGACATAAAGGCTACTCCTCTGCTTTACCCTTCGGGAATTACAGACATGATGTTATGTATGTTACGTGACGCGACATCAAACCTTTTATATCCGAAGGGTCAGGCAGAGGTTACTCTATGGAACATCCACGGTTTATTCCCGGTCGTCCCCACCTTGTCGTCCCCACCTTGTCGTCCCCACTGGGTACGAATGGTAAAAAAAAGTCTCATAATCAAATCTATATATACCTATTTGGTATGGTTATATCTGAAAAAGACCTCCTCCAGGTCCTTACGAGAGGGACCACGGGTACAAAGCCCTTTCTTATACCCATGCAGGTATTTTTTTTTTCATTTTAAAAAAGAGTCAAGTCTTCGAAAGTACCAGGACACAAGGAGGGAACGACCGGGAATAAACCACATCCACAGTTGCAAATTAGATTTAAAACCTACTATACCTAGTGCCTTTAATTAATTCTCCTAACGGATCACCGGTATGTTTGGTCAGGCATCGATTCTGATTTTAAACATAAACTATTCATTAAAGTTATCAGTTGATTGAATCAAGTAATATGACTATGCTGAACGGCGCTAACCGCTGCCAGCATTTCAGTAGCTGAAGCTATTTTAACAGAACCTCATCCTAATCATCACATATCTCCCCCGCAGGTAAACTTCGGCGATGTATTCATCCCCCCCGGCATGGACCCTCCCCGCCCGCGCGTCCTCCCCGAGTTCAAACGCCTGGCCCACGGCCTCAGGTCTGGTAACATCAGCGTTTTGGACGCCAAGACCTTCTACATACCAAACTTGCACTACGATGGAGCTGGCCCTGATGCCTACTTCTGGGTTGGAAACGGATCCGAGCCCAATCCTTTTGGCACTAAGGTGAGAACTAATCCCGTCACACATTCTCTACGGCTGCAACTATTAATAGTCAGAATCAACGGCGGCGACCACCAGAAATGCCTTCGCTGAGGGAAATAAAGATTTTAAATCAATTGACAATGGTGGGTTCAATTCCCGGGTCTGGCAAAGTGTTATTGAGTTTCTTCATTTGAAAATTATCTCTGGTTTTGTGCTCGGTTGACGACAATGTGCTCACCCCCTATATTTGGGACTTATACATAACTAGCAAAATTTGAGTGTACTATTAGGTACCTACTTCCCTGTCTAATCCTTCGGATATTACAAGGCGTGATGTTATGTTATGTGAGAATGTGACACACCTGTGTCGCAGCAGTAAGCTATGTATGAAATAGCGGGTTTTCGAACAGCCTCGAAGTTCGTGTCCCCAGGAAAAAAAGTTACCGGTTTTTTTATCATTGTATTCCAATCGTGGGATGCACGAATCACAGAATTAGATGAGTTCACCCTACTAACTGTCAGTTCGGAATATGACGTTGATTTCAGGTGAAAATAAATCTATCTATTCGGATTAGTCTCGTTAGTGTCTGTTTGGTCCAGTGGTCGCAAGAGCGACTGCTATTGCATGAGGTCCTGGGTTCTTTTATGTTATGGGGTTGGTCCATCAGGAAATCCTCAGTAGCGACCTCGGAGTCTCGATTAGTCGGTTGCTGGCAATGGGTTCGCCCCTATTATTAGGTCTATTATTACCAACGGACTTCAACATAACTGGCGAAATCTGGGTCTACTAATGGGTACGTACATCTCTGCCTCATCCTTCCGGCGAACTTTCTTTCAGGCGTTATTCTTCTTTTTAATCACACTGTCATATTGTTCCTTAGGTCTCTACATGTCCATAAACGACTTTAAAGCTCCTACACCAACTCCCAATCATCAAACCAAAAGCTAAACAAATACCCCCCACATTCCAGGTCCCCAACGAGATGGGTTCCCTCCATCCCCTCCGCGGCTACCAAGGCGAGGACATCGAGATCCAGCTGCCAGGCAAGCTCACAGCCTACGACATCGACTGGCTAGCCGTCTGGTGCGTGGAGTACAGGCACAACTTCGGTCATGTCTACATACCTAAGGACCTGGATGTGCCTCCAGCGCTGGGACAGACGAAGATTACTGTGAGTTGTGGAGAGGGGGGGTTGAAAAGGGGGGGGCTGAAGTTGTGTGGAAATGGTTGATGTGGTATGAGCGAATGTTACGCAGGAATGAAGAAAGGTATTAGGATCGGGAAAGGAGGAGAAGATTAGGAAAACGATGAGTGGATGGTATGGACTGTGGACATTTATAATTTAAGGCATTATACCTAAACCTTATAAGGACATTAAAAGGTGATTATTTGAAAATCTGAAAAGTGACTGCCTCGATCGTCTAGTGGTTGCAAGCGCGACTGTTGGCCATGAGGTCCTCAGACGAGGGTTCGATTCCCTGGACAAAAGGAGTCACGGAGTCTGGATTTGTACTATTTGGTACACCTCTGCGGGTATTGCAGGTGTGATGTTATATTGAGTCTGAAAATGCGAAACCACGTATTTATAACGCGGTTTGGGTAGTAGTTAGTTAGTTCCATCTGAGTCTTATTCCGACATTGTAAGAAATCTGATTTACGAATTTTATCGTGTGATCATAAAATATAAAATGTCCTTTCCAATTTCGGACAGTCGAAGTAAGTGTGAAAGAGTGAAAGTTGTTGAGTACAAATTATGCTAATAAGGAGAGCGTTCAAAAGAAGCATTCTTTTAAAATAAACCACACTACAGATGTTTATCAATTTTTAAATGTGTGAGGAAGTAGAGCGAACAAAGAGTAATGAAAAGACTTTTTTTTAAATTTGTTAATGCTATAATATTACTAATCGTTGTTTTATTTACAAAATTATATATTTTGTTTATTGAAATACCAAATACCTAATATATTTTCTTTATCATCTTTTTACTAACAGCTTGCCCGGATGACTAACACCACATTTCATATTAATAACCATAATATTATCTTTATATATTTTATTCCCAATCTTTACAGGGTAAACGGAAGTCAAAGCCACCCAAAGGACGCGTAACAACTAAATCACAGAAACTAACTAAATCTCCATCTAATGTCAAACCGACCTGGTTCTCATTTGATTGGTTCACTGGTTTTTGAACCAAATCTTTACGAACCAGGATCAAATTGTGTTTATTGGTGTAGTGAAAATCTACAAGGTGTAAATGGACCCTTCACGAGGCCGTCAACCAAGGATTCTGTACATCAAATAAAGTAACTTTACGCAAAAATTATTGCTGGGAAACGATTTTTAATTTTTGGGGTAAAAAATCATGTTTCACGGTAGGACTCAATGTACTTGTTTATCGCACTCCAAACAATTATAAAGTTAAAACAATAAATTATTCCTGGAATTTAAAATCTTGTGAAAAAATTAAAAGTTCTCTACTTTTATCTAGCTCTGTAACAAGAAGGTTGAAAATGACCGGAACGATGGAGAATCATTTGGTTTCGTTATGGATTTTGTACTCCCATAATATTCCCTTTTCCCATGGAGTTCCTAGTCCATTCTTTTCCATGGAGGTATACACAACTGGAATGGGCTACTACAGTACTTTAACAAGTTATTATAACTTTGTGACTGTGTTCTTGTTTTTCTGACATTCAAAAGTGCTTGTAATGGTCTAATTGAAATAAATGATGTTGTGGTCGCACACCTTTCTGGAAAACTATTAGAGGCGTATTTATTTTATTACGATGTCCATTTGCATTTTATTATCGCACTTACAATAAAATGATCCTGGTTCGTAAACACAACTAAGACTGAGTAATAAAAAGTTGTTATTTAATGTTATGTACTTAATATAATAAATATCTGTTATTTACTTAACCATCTTGTTATGTGTTTCTTTCCTCTTTGCTTACCCTGGGATGTTGGATTTTAAATACAGCCCGCTTGGTGGTATAACCCTGTGAGTATTTATATCATTTATTTTATGTATAATTTTATTTTAATTGGGTATATAATTTATTTAAATATTTTTATTCAAACTGGTATAATATTAATCTTTGGGACAATTATAAGGTAAAGTTTAATCATTGAATGTTAAAGCTATCCACACACTTCTACGTCTGAGCTTTTCCGTACAGTTGCAAAGAAAGTCGAATAAGTCGCTAAAACAATAAAATAAGTCTTAGAGTCTTTAATCAACACTAATATTTGAAATGAACTACTATGGCTGTGTTAATAATCATTTCATTATAGCCTAGTGGTGTAACCGTCGCCGGAGTGCTAAGTCATAGGTTACGAGTTTCGAATCCAAGTCACGCACCTCTGATTTTTCGGATTTATATGTGTATTGTTGCTTATTGTTCAATTGCTCTACGGTATGTAAAGCCAAGTCAGAGGCCCATGGGTCCCGTCGCAAGAGATACCGCGGCCTCAACATAAAGGGCGAAGAATGAACATGGGTGGTTTTTAGTCAGTAGAAGTCTGACACAGCAGAAGGGGTTATTTGAAGATTTTCCACCCGCCAAAAAAAAAAAGTGGCCCATGGGTAGCATAAAACTCTGACACCAAGATAAGCACTAACCACAGTCCACAACACGATAAAGAATTGTTTATCGTGTGGTTAGTGCTTATCTTGGTGTCAGAGTTTTCATGACATTTCATGAAAGGGACTCGAACTTTATGAAATATAAAAATAACTACGTCATTCGACTTTCGTTGATAACCGTACGTACGAGTACGAGCCAGTTCCTCAAAGCTATTTTCCAAAGCTCTGATCGTCCGGACAAATACCCTCATAAGATTGTGTGGACAGACACGTATATATCCTAGTTGCCTAACACGATGTACCGTTACAGACCAGCTCGACGACCTCCCAGTCTCCGTACAGCGCCACCAACAACTGCAAAGAGATCCTCGACAAGAGATTACAAGTGCGCTGGGAAATACAGGTAATTGTCATTCTTTTGCCTTTTTAGCTTTCTGTATTGGTAATCTATGTCTTTTTAGCTTTCTGCCTTGGTAGTCCAGTGGTTGTAAGCGCTACTAGTCCTGGCCTTGTAAATCTGGGTTCGACACCTAGATAGGGTAAGAAGTGTATTCTGTATTCGATAGTAGCCACGAATACAGCCAAGAACTTGCACTAAAGCTTGCCGTAACAACTTTGATTTGTGATTGAATGGTGAATACCACAAATAATACACACATCAAAAGTGTCTAGGGATCAACATATATTTTTACCCGACTGCGGCGAAGCCCAAAAGGAGGGTTATGTGTTTGTTACCCGACTGCGGCGAAGCCCAAAAGGAGGGTTATGTGTTTGACGTGTATGTATGTATGTATGTATGTATGTATGTCCGTTTCTTTGTTCCCTCATAACTCCTAAACGGATGAAGGGATTTGAATAAAATATACGTCGTTAGATTCGTCTTGATGGCGCGAGTGTTATAGGCTACATTAAAATTAAAAAACAAAACAAAATTGCGGATTTTGGGGGCCAAATCGCGGAGTTCAAAAAATTTTTTTTTTCCAACACCATCGAGTAGGGTATCAAAATAAAGGGTTTTAAAAGGAGATTACAAAAATATATAACACTTATATGTTTAAAAGAAATTCAAAGTGACAAATCCTTTAAACAAGCACAAAAGTAAGAATTTTACTCGACCAACGGAAGAACAAACACAAACGAACTAAAAAGTTGGAAATAAAAAAAATAGTTAAAAAACTAGAAAACCCGACTGAAAAAACTTAAAAGCAAAAAACAAGCAAATTTTAAATTAAACAAAACTTGGAAGCAGGCGGGGTTCATTTGAATATTAAATGAAAACAAAAAATAGAACTAAAATAGAACCCCGCCTGCTTCTAAGTTTTGTTTAATTTAAAATTTGCTTGTTTTTTGCTTTTAAGTTTTTTCAGTCGGGTTTTCTAGTTTTTTTTGCAATAACTTTTCTCCTGATTGATATTAATTAAAATTTTCTTTAAGGATTCATCAAATAAAGTGTTTTCGTTTGTCACAGTAACGATAAACCAAGTCACCTTTGCATTAATAAAGAAATTTGCCATTTTCCTAATAAAGGGATTTTTGACATTTGAACCACTAACATTAAAGTTCGAAAAAAAGACTGAAATAACACATGTTTCTGATTAAAACCAACGTTATTATGGAGCGGCGACGTCATTTAAGCAGGGAAGAAATGCTCAGAGCCGTGGGAATGATAGAAGCTGGTTCCCGGCAACGTACTGTGGCTTTATTTTATTTCATTTTACTTCAACGTACTGTGGCTTTATTTTATTTTACTTTTATATTTTTCATTTCACTCTCGCACGCTTCGAGGCGCAAGTTCGATTCTGGCAAACTGTCATGTTTTTGTTTTGGTTTAAAATTAAGTAAATAGTTTTTTGTAATCTTTTTGTCTCTCAAATGTTAATTGTGAGTGTACGTAGTCGTGGTGATAAATAAACTGGTTGTTTTTTCTACAAGACAAAAGACAATATAAAATAGGAAGTACTTTTTTTTCCAAAAATCGGCATTAATACCGCAGTGACTATAATAAGTGATAAATAAGTGAAGATTGAACTGAATCACATCATAACTATTGGTTTTTGTCCAAAATAAAAGTGTAAATGTTCTAAATAAAGTAAACAAAGTGCGTTAAAAAGCCAAAAATCTCGAATAAAACAACTAAAAACCCGACAAATAATACCACTAAAAGCTCATTACATAACTAAAGTGACGATAAGTGTACTAAATCAGTGCTACAAAGGAGATTTTAAGTTGAAAAAGGGACGATTTGCAAAGCAAAAAGAACAAAGAGTGTTGTTAAAAATTGTAATGGCATGAATCATCTATAACGGCCAGTCATTATTCAAAAGTTCACGAACAAGAAAAGGACTCACAATTTCACTCATATTTTCATAGTACATTTGGCGGAGTTGGTTGAACGGGTGGCTTACTTAAGCGCTGCCGCGGTCCGAGTTCAAATCCCGCGATCGGTGACTCTTTTTGTAAATTAGTAAAATTACAAATACAAGTTTTTATATAGAGAAACCACAATGTCACTAGAAAATAATGTTACACTGCGGCGTAAACAGTTATTTAGGTCAAAATCTATCGAGTCTATTAACTTTGACTCGTCAAGTAACTCAGACCTGGACACAAATATAAGAAGTTTCGAACTACCCACTACAAATAATAACTCAAATGAGAAATGGAAGAATGAAATTTCGCAATTAAGGATGGAATTGGATAGCACACGTAATGAGTTAGAAAATGTAATACTTGACAATAATGAATTAAGAGAAACAGTATTGAGACAGCAGAAACAAATAAATGCACTTAAAGACATCTGTAGTAGTCCTTTGAAATCACACAGAATACAATTACTCTCGGCTAGGAAACGGAGTAGACGCACCTTCACAGATAGCTTGCGTATGTCACTAGATCAAAATGTATCTTGTGAACATGACAAAAACATACACAGCACAAGGGAAACTCTTACACAGCAAATGAACGAAGTCATCTTAGATATTGAAGAAGGGGAATTTTCGCCACAAATTAACGAAATACCGAATGACGTCGAACATGAGGGTCAACACCAACAGGAACAATTAACGGATTGCTTAGACAAAAGTGAGCTGCAAGTAAGCAATGAGTCCAGTCAGACCAAGACAAATAGACTCATGATTTTTGCAGATCAAACTGGACGCGGTGTGCGACAAATGCTGCAAAATAAACTGGGAAATGACTTCTCTGTGACCTCTGTAATAAAACCCTACGCAACCATGGATGAAGTATTGAAGTCGTGTGTGGCTATGTGTGGGGATTTTACTAAGTCAGACTTTGTATTGATACTGGGAGGTTCTAATGACAAGAGTCCGATGGTGGTGCAATCGCATTTGCATTATACGTTGTGTCAATTGAGTAATACCAATGTTATGATAGGAAGTATTTATTGTAATAATTTTATGAATGTAAAAATGTTGAACACCCTACTTAATTTTGTGTGCCGAAATTGTGATAATTCAACTTTTATTCAGCTAGATTCCAATTTCGGCAAGTCAGTACAACGTATTAACAAATTGTATGCATGTGGACTAGTTCTTAGACATATCCTAAGGGTGATATACTTGAACAAATGGCAAAATTATATGGAATCATTAGCAAATGGCAAACAGATAAAGCCGGTATATTTCAATCATATCAGTGTCCAAACAGATTTCTCGTCAAATGTAAGTTGCAAACAATTGAATACAGATACAGAGTATGTTGACTCCATGACACAAACTGACGACCTTATACAGGAGTCGAACTTTTTTCGTGAATGATTTGTGTATTGCTTCCAATTCTTGCTGCAAAAATGATTCAAAGTTTTCATCAAATAAAACAAATGTGTTCGTATGTCATCAAAATGTATGTGGTATCAGTAACAAGAAAAGTGAACTAGAAGTTTACATAAATTCGCTAGATAAGAGAGTCGACTTTATATGTTTAAGTGAACATTTTTTAAATGATAAATCAATTCCTGTATTTAATCTCGAAAATTACAACTTAATCTCATACAATACGAGGAACAAAAAAATCAGAGGGGGGAGTCTAATCTTGGGGCACTTAGACAGAAAAGTGGAAAATATAGATTTTATAAACAAATTGTATAAGATGGAAGCCTTTGAAGTGTGTTGTATTCATGATACTGGTACTGGTCTATACTTATGTTGTTGTTACCGTACCCCTAACGTTAAGAATTTTGAACATTTTATGTTAAAAATGGAGAGGATGTTGGAATATTTGTTCAACAGGAAAAGCATAATTTGTGGTGACTTTAATGTCGACTTAATGGTTGAGAGCAAAACCCGGACTGAATTCATGAGTTTACTGGCATGTTATAATTTCCGACTGCTTATTGATACACCAACGTTTATTCGCAATAATTGCGCATCTTGTATAGATAACGTTATAACTAATCTACCTGATGATTATGTTGAGCAATGTGATGTAGACCACAATGGTTTGGCGGATGGACACGGTGCGCTATTGGGTGACTTTTTGTTAGACAACATTGATTATTCAAATAAAAATAAATATATAGTTGTAAATAAAAGAGTATTTAACTCTAAAAACCGCCTAGCTTTTAGACAAAAAATTCTAGAAATTGATTGGGGTGGTATGGGAATCAACACGTTCTTAAAAACATTTGCTACAATTTTCAAAAATTGTTACAGAAAGAGAGAACAAAAAATTAAACTCAAAACAGGTTTCAATTTAAGGTGGATGACAAAAGGCATTAAAACATCAAGCCAAATGAAACGTTTTTTGTGTGCTGGTGGTACTAATAACCTAGAAGACAGCGTTCGGAACTATAAAAAGAAATATATAAGAATATACAGGAGGGTACTATCTAAGGCCAAAAAAATAACAATAACGGAAACTATTAACAATTCTTGTAATTTGGGTAAAGAGGTTTGGAGAGTTATAAATAAGAGCACGAATAAAATAAAAAAACCACATTCTGAAAGTCTTTTGCTTAAATATGACGGTAAAATTATAGAAAATCCCTTAGATGTTGCAAACGTAAAATTGGAGCATTATGGTGTCAGAGGTAAAACTTTAAAACTTTTCTCTTCATATTTAAGAAATAGGAAAATGTATGTGGATATTAGTAATATGCAAGCTAATGGTAATGGTAATGGAAATTGCAATAAATCTTCTCTACAAGATATAGTAGCGGGCGTACCCCAAGGATCGATTTTGGGGCCTATTTTGTTTATATTATTTACAAACGATTTAATTAATTACATTACTTCAATGTTTCCCGATACACAGCTGACAGTTTTTGCAGATGACACCAATGCAATAGTTGAAGGTAATAACATACAGGAGCTTTCCGCTAAGGTTAATGCAGTGTTGGCAGTTTTTAAATCTTGGTTCGAGAGTAACAAGCTCATAGTTAACACTGAAAAAACCAATGTAATGTTATTTAGTACAACAGCTCGTAATAAAGACAACATGACGATCGTTCTTAGTGACATTAAAATTGACATAGTTAATGAAGTAAAATTTCTAGGGTTATACATTGACAAATATTTAAATTGGAAAAGGGAATTGCAAGCCATTGATTCCTATATTTCTTCAGCGTGTTATGCCTTACGTAGTCTTAGGGACGTAATAGACATTAAACACCTTAAAATGGTATATTATGCTCTAATAGAATCAAGGTTGAGATATAGTGTTCAGTTTTGGGGTAATAGTTTCAAATATAACTGCCACAGAGCCTTTGTGCTCCAAAAGAGAGCTATACGAACCATGGTACGGATACCGCAAGTAGAGAGCTGCCGGCCCCATTTTAAAAATTTAAAAATTCTTACTGTGCCCAGCCTCTATATTTTAGTATTATTAGTGAATTTTAAAAAATATCTTCATAACTATGAAACAGATCAGGAGAGACAGCTAAGGGAAAGTACGCGCAGAAAGGATTTTAAAAGCAAAATAAAACCCCAACTTAATATTGTGCATCATAGTCCTCAATATCAAGCGGTGGAGATTTTTAACAGGTTGCCATTGGACTTAAAAACTATGCTTTACAAAAGCTCATTTAAGTCGAGACTCAGGGCATTCCTGTTGGACAAATGTTTGTATTCGGTAGAAGATGACATATAAATGCATTTTAATATTTAAATTCTATGATTTCTTAATTTGTAATGTTCTTGATTATTAAATTGATTATTATTATTATTATTTAGCATTTTTGATGATGACTTTTATATGCATTTTAATATTTTAATTCTTTGGTTTCTTAATTTGAGATGTTGATGATTATTTAATTGATTACTTATTATAAATTTTTTGATAATGTTATATAAATACATTTTAATATTTTAATTCTTTGATTTTTTAATGTTATAGATTATTTAATAGATAATTATTATTTGGTTTTTTTTTTTTTTTTGTGTTTATATTATTTTCCAAAATTTAGTGATATTGAATGTGTCTTTTATTTTAATGTGTCAGTTTTTTTATAAGTTTAATGACCATGTTTTTTATGATTTTGTTATGTACCTATAGATATATAATTTCAAACACAATGAGAATTGTTATCTGAATAAAATTGAATTGAATTGAATTGAATTGAATTGAATTGAATTGAATTGAATTGAATTGAATTGAATTGAATTGAATTTAGCTCTGAATACAAGTCAGAGTGTTATCAGTCGACTTTGGACACGTTACCGAAGCACTGGTACCGTGGCTGAGCGCCATGGAGGACGGTATCGCTGCACCACACGGAGACAAGACCGATACATTCAAATCTTAACTCGAAGAGCTCCAACAATAACCGCCATGATGTTAGCCGTGAGGCTTCATCACTCTTCAGGGAACTTAATTAGCGACCAAACAGTCAGAAACCGCTTGCATGAAGTGAACCTTCATTCCCGAAGACCGCTACGGGTACCACCTATAGCAATGCACAATCGTAGGATTCGATATCAATGGGCTCTTGAACACAGAAATTGGGCAGAAGAACAATGGCGTTTCGTGTGCTTTTCTGATGAGTCTCGTTTTGGTATGAGACCGGATACAAGACGTATACGACACTGGAGAACCCCTGGACGCCAACAGCGATTAAAATCCTGCCAGGAAGTCCATCCTTATAGTGGTGGAACCATCATGGTATGGGCGGGTATTTGGATCGGCGGAAGAACTGAGTTGATTTGGATCAGAGGCAACCTCAACGCTCAAATTTATGCTGAGACGATTGTATCAGACGTCATCGTTCCTCTACAAGTGCAAATCGGTCCCTTATTTCAGTTAATGCATGATAATGCACGACCGCACACGCGCAAGAGTTGTAAGACAGACTCTCGCCGCAGCTAACATCAATGTCCTGCCCTGGCCTGCTCAGTCGCCAGACTTGAACCCGATTGAGCATGCATGGGACATGCTACAGAGAAGAGCTCTGCCGAATATGGAGGGTATCCAGTCGCAAGAAGACCTTTTTTTGTTGTTGCAACGAACATGGGCGGCCATTCCACAGCGTGATTTGGATGAACTCATTTTGAGTATGCCAAACCGATGTTCTTGTGTTGTTAGTATTCGTGGTAGAAACACGGATTATTAATTGTTTAAGTTACCCAATAAAATTTTAAAGAAAACTGTTATTTCAGTCTTTTTTTCGAACTTTAATGTTAGTGGTTCAAATGTCAAAAATCCCTTTATTAGGAAAATGGCAAATTTCTTTATTAATGCAAAGGTGACTTGGTTTATCGTTACTGTGACAAACGAAAACACTTTATTTGATGAATCCTTAAAGAAAATTTTAATTAATATCAATCAGGAGAAAAGTTATTGCAAAAATATATGTTGATCCCTAGACACTTTTGATGTGTGTAGTATACTTTCGTGCACTACTTTTTGAACATTCAGTAAGGGTAAATCCTATCACTTGATAGGACTTACCTGAACTGAAATATTCGCTATACTTCAACTGTATTTTAAAGGCAACAGTACCTCATTGAGGTATAATGTACTACGTAGTACATTATACCTCAATGCAGTACCTATCTTTTGTCAAACCACTAAGGGCCGGGTTTTTCAATCGTCAGTTAACTTTTATCCGACGAATAAGTTTGTCATTTTGACAGTTTTTGTATAGAGAATCTGTCAAAACTTCACATTTATTCCTAAGATAAAAGTTAACTGCCGATTGAAAAACCCGGCCCTTAGTAGTAATAACCTATATAGCAGAATATCTTCTTCGCTATGAGATACATAATATTGTATGATAGTTTTGTAAAGTTTTTTTTGTAACAATTTTCTTTTCAGTACCAGGTAAGGTAAATAAAATAGTAATAGTGTAAAGTCAAGTTTATTTCAATTCAGCGTCCATAAAAGATAAATGTTTGCTTTATTGCTGCTCCGGATGGTTGGTGCCCTAAGTCTATCGGTGGACGTTGAATTGCGCCATAAGTTTAAAAAACCTCGAAATTTGGCACACTAGAAGAAAATATATGCCGAATCCAGAAAAAAAAAACAGTTTCTTAAAAAAACAAACAACTATTTTACTCAATTCTTTTTGTGTTCCTTACATTTTAATGTTGCTATATATTATTATAACTGTCACTAACACACCTTACTTTAGCCATAATAATTAGCCCGTTAATGTTTTCATTCAAGCTGGTATCGAGAGAATATTAAAGGTAAAATATCATTGTCCAAATCTGTTTATATAATCATTACCTAACTTACTACCGCCCCTGGGGTAAAAGCGTCCCCCACAACTACGAAAGAACTGGGGTTCTTTCGATACAACGGCATCCATCAGCTGTTTCGGCTAACTGACGACCACTGGTTATTTCCAACTCGTCTCGACATCATAGTATGGACCCCTTCCGCCAGTTGTCCTGTTTAAATATCCCCGGGAAGTATGTAAAGTAGGTAATGATGTTGGCTATTAGAATAAGACCTATATGAATAGGACCCAAATACAAAAGTAACTATCAAGTTATTTTCGCGGATTTTAGCAACAGGTAACAACAGTAGATTTTCTCTTGCGGTAAAACACTAAAACAAAAACAAAAAGATAAGCTCAATACCCTCGAAAAGCATTAAGCGATCCATTTCAAAAATAAAGCATTGAGCAATACTCTCAATCTTACCATTCCTCCTCACCATTCACTTTCAAGACCTCCATCGCTAATACCAATATTCATGCTTCCAGGGTGACCAAGTGCAGATCACACTATCAGCTCGGCTCCGCAAGGAACAGTACATGGCGTTCGGTATCTCCGGAGCTGAAGGTAGACCTGCCATGTTGGGGGCTGACGTGGTCGTCGCTTATTGGGATACCAGGTTAGTGGCCATTGATATGCATGTGATGGCCAGTGGCAACTCGAGAATTTGGTGGTGTGTACCAGTGGTGGCCCTGCAATGTGGTATCGATGCAGACTGCCAAGTAGTATGTCGTGGGCTTGAATATAGTCAGCCGCGATAAGTTTATGTAACTTAATTCATTGCCACTGGTCCACTGCTCTCAAAACAAGAAGGTAGTATATTGTGAGGAATCCCGCATATCCGAGGCGCCAAAAATTGAAAATATATGGCAGCTCATAGATAAGGCTTCTGTCAGTTCTGTCCCAGCGATGGTTCATTTTTTTTCATGGATCATTTTATAAGGGGCTGCTTAGGTATATGTGTGATTTATACACAAATCTTCAAGTTACTAAAGAACTAATAGTGGCTCTTGGTAAGCGCTAACTATCGTCGACCTCAAGTGACCTCAACACCTCGTAGTACCTATGATGCCTTAGCCAACCTTCTGTAGAAATGATTGAATAAAGAACAATTGGGTACCCAAAACTATTGTTGTCGTATTTATGGAATCCAAATTCCAGAATACACTCGTTTTGTTCTAAGAGTTATTGAATAGTTAGTACATTTTCGTTTTACCTGTTCTAGGGTGAACCAACCTCGCGTGTCAGACTACTCCATCAGCCACCTGGCGCAGTGCGACGGAGAGCGAGGAGTCTGTCCCGACCAGAGAATCGGCGGGACCAACGATGCACAACTTGGTAAAACTATTCTACTATTCCATTAAATTACTGAACTAAGGGAGCAGACCTCCTGAATCAAGTAAAGCAGTGCGGTACTGAAGTACCTAGTAGTAGCATCTAACTTGATTTTTTTTTCAATATCATTATAAGTACTTCAAAGCTAGACTACAAAACAAGACTAACTGAATGATCAGCTCACTAAAAACCATCAACCAATCTCACCATCCTCCTTCCACAGTATCCGGAAACCAAAAGAACGGCATAACAACCATCACGTACCGCCGCCCCCTCGCAGCCAAGGAGTCCATCAAAGACAAGGAGATCCTCACGTCCCGGTCCCAGTCCGTCATCGCAGCCTTCGGGCCGCTCAACTCGCGGTACGAAGCCAACGCGCATTCCTTCATGGATACCACTAGGAACGATGTGCAGCTGGACTTTGGAGCTCAGGTTAGCAATTGGAGGTCTTACTAGGTTTAACTAGATCAGGGTTTGAACAAGTGGCCTATGTGAAAGTGCTGGCATGCTATCAGGACTAGAGAGCGGATCGCAATATGGACAGCGGACTTTACCCGATAAAGTAACTTTTTTTGTTTACTGAGGGAGACTTTCGAAAGGCTAATGATCTTTGGTACCTACTTAGATATCTGCGGCCCGTTCCACTCAGTTAGACCGCACTTTAAATGAGGTAAAACTCTTTGCATGGTGTAAGAAGGGCCCAAAAGTTACAACGGAAGAAAACCTTTTACTATTAGGTTCTAGGATTATTCATTTCCTCCATATTGCTGCAATTCCTTTCACGTCATGGTGACTGGCCAATTGGGTAAGTATGCAACACCACCACAAAAAAACTTAAATTATTTTACAGTCTGATATAAATACACTATTACGGTAGTAAAATCTGCAGAAGAAATGCGATATGGTCTTCACGTCTTTGTTACAAATTCCTTGTGATCTTGCAGAACGAGAACACATGCATCGGTCTAGCAGAGACGGACTCAGCCGGGCCCCAGCCTTGGGCCCCGCGTGTCATCTCCGGCGTCAGCAACTTCACCGCGCGCATCGGACCAGCCGGTGGGGCCCGCGGATACACGCCTATCACTGGTAATGTTCAGGTTTTAAAGTAAATAGTAACTTGATCCCGGGTAAGTGCAAATCGTGAATTTAGAGCAGTGGTGGCTCATTGGTAAAGACTACCATGTCGTATCTCGTGGCTTCAAAACCATCATCACCACTGCTGCACCATTAAAACGTCGAAGAAAAATATCGTGGTGAAACACGCATGTCTTATACCCCAAGGTTCAAGTTTTGCAATTGCACTGCTGGGCATTCATGCTCAATGTTCTATGCTGGACAGGGTACGAACCCTGCGCTAATAGGATGATGAAACCTTCATTAAAATGACAAAATGACGAATTTATATACCATCTATCACGTTGTCGCTATGTGGGTAGATGCAGTCACCATGAGTGACGATCACATCTGCAGAAGCTATTGGCTATTTTCTCCTGTGTAATATTTACCATTATTCTGTTTCATGCAGACAATGATATAAGTAATGGATTCCTTCCATACGGTAAGCTTTCTTTCCTTTAGCTTTATAGATTTTCTATTCTTTTCCGTCTCAAAGTGGCTGTTGCAAAATTGTATGGAAAATTACCAAGCAGGAGGGTAGGTACCGACGCAACCCGAAGAATTGGCAGACTTAAGTGGCAATAGGCAGGCACATTGCTCGCAGAATGGATGGCCGATGGCGCCGAAAAGTTCTGGAGTGGCGACAACGAACTGGAAGACGTTGCATTGGAAGGCCTCCCACTAGGTGGACCGATGACCTGGTGAAGGTTGCGGAGACACGCTAGATGCGAGACACACAGAGGACCTATGTCCCTTGCGTCTCGCATCAGGAGGCCTATTTCCTATCTGTCTATGGCCTATGATACAAAATTATTGCAATTTTAAGTTTATATCTAATTTGAGGTCGTTTGAATTCAGGTCACCCATCTTGGGGCATCGCTTGGTACGTGAACGACCAGCTGATCCCCGAGATTTACGTGGAGCGCGGGAAGACCTACACCTTCATGGTGGAGGGAGGAGACGACAGGACCAATCCTGCCAAGTGAGTTATAGCTGGTATCCTCACAGAGTTGCCACCCTTTTTTCAGTTTTTGGAGGGTGGGAAATCATCACAAAACTCTTTCTACTCTGGGCGGACCGGGAGGGAGTGTCATACTTCCACTAACAAAAAACCACCCATGTTCCTTATTAGCCCTTTGTGACCGAGGCCGCGGTATCTCTTTCGAACAACCCGCAGCAGCAGTGTGAACCCAAAACTAGGAGAAGTCCTTGTTTTTGCTTCATCTCGTTTTCCTAGCCTTTTCCCTACTACAATGGCGTCGGCTTCCAGTCTAATCAGCTGACTACCACTGTGACGACTGTCAAAGATTTTCAAATGTCAGCCGGAACCAACAACTCCGAGGCCTGCTTATAAGAAGGTTCATGGACATAATGCTCATGTAGATCGATGTAATTTACAACTGTTTGTCTGTCTCGGACTTCTGACCTCTTCAATACGAACATCGTTTACTTCCAGGTTCCACCCGTTCTACATCAGCGACTCGTCCGAGGGAGGCTTCGGGCAGAAGAAGGAGGAAGACCAGAGGAAGCAGCGCGTGTTCGCTGGAGTCGCGTATGACAACGAGGGGTACCCGTACCCTACTGCTGGTGAGTCTTAACTAGTGGTCTGATGGAAACGAAACACACGAAAATACAATAAGGATGGCAATAGGGTAGTTGACTGTTTAGTGCGTCTGTTAGATTATCGAAAAATATTGGATGCGTGTTTTTGTTTTATCAAATTAATAAAAATTTACGAAAATAAAACGTGTCAAAGATCGTGAGTGGGGGCTTGAGACGTCACTTTCTTGTAAAAAAATGTACCAAACTGTGACGTCGCGCGTATTTTCGAAGGACTGTATCGTCTTCAATTATAGACCAAGATCCCAGGTCCGCCAGACGTCACGTATTTTCTAACGAAGGAAATGTGAACGATTGAGTAGTGTTAGTATGTACTAAAACGCACAGGTCATCAAGGTTCATAAAAATATTACTTACCTCACGTATTTTCTCAAAGCTGATTTTTATAAATAAGGCCGGCGGAAAGTGTCTGGGAGTATTGGCGAATACTCCCAGACACTTTCCGCCGGCCTTATTGCTTAACAGATGCTTTAAAATAAACTAAACCCCTTATGACATAACATAACATCACGCCTGTAATCCCCGAAGGGTTAGGCAGAGGTGTACCTAATAGTACACCCACGTTTTTAAGTCCCATGTAATAGGGGGCGAGCCTATTGCCATCAACCGGGCACAAATCCAGACTCCGTGGCTGTCTGTGATCGGGTTATTGCCATGCTATATTAGCAGTTGGAATTGATGGTATCTCCAGCAACATTTTGAAAATCACACGTAAGGGCCTAGTCCCTTGCATTACCCACATTTGCAATTTAGCAATTTCAACTGGTATCTTTCCTGACATCTTAAAGATAGCCCTCGTTCATCCAATTTACAAAGGGGGGACAGGGACAGTGTAAACAATTACAGACCAATTTCCGTTTTACCATCTATGTCTAAGATACTGGAAAAGATCCTAAACAATCGTCTGCGTAGCTAGCTTCTGGTAAATGGGTTTCTTTCAGACAGTCAATATGGCTTTAGAAATGGTATTTCTACTGAAGATGCGGTTATTGCTTTCTTTGAAAAAGCAACTAGGCATATGGATAATAGTGAGAAGTGCCTGGGTATATTTCTGGATATATCAAAGGCATTTGACTCTGTCCCTGTCCCGAAACTCTTATCAAAGTTAGAACGCATGGGTGTACGTGGTATTGCCCTGGATATCTTCACGAGTTATCTCAAAAACAGATACCAACATGTCAAAATAGGTGAGGTAGTCAGTGATAACGCAAGAATTGAATATGGCGTCCCACAAGGAAGCATTCTGGGACCAACACTCTTCCTCATCTACATTAATGACTTGTGTTCTCTACCCTTGACAAATTGCTCAGTGTTTACATACGCGGATGACACGGCACTGCTTGTGCATGGCATGGACTGGAAAGAGGTCGAAATGCATGCTCAGTCGGCTTTGGACACTGTAATGAAATGGCTAGCGAAACACCTTTTAACTTTGAATTCGGAAAAAACTAAAATAGTACCCTTCTCAATAACTAAAAAATCCCAGCCTACTATCCCGCTTTTTATAAAAAGTCACTCATGCCCGGAGCACTCAAGACCTCTTTCGTGTTCATGCCCTGTGCTGGCAATAACAACAAACATAAAGTACTTGGGTGTAATGATTGACAGACATCTCAACTGGTATACACACGTAGACAACTTGGTAGCAAGAACAAGAAAACTTATTTATATTTTTTTTAAACTACGCTACTCAGCTGCCACTAGTACTCTCCGAGATGTCTACGTGTCGCTCTGTCAATCACTTCTTGCATACTGCCTGCCAGCATGGGGTGGAGCCTGTAGGACCTATTTTCTGAAATTAGAAAGAGCACAAAGAGCGGTTCTTAAAGTAATGCATTGCAAGCACTACAGATACCCTACAGAGAGCCTTTACAAGGACTGCGATGTGCTTTCAGTGAGAAAATTGTTTGTGCTACAGTGTATACTAAAAAAACATCGTGTGCCTATAAAAACCACCAAGAAACGTCGGGCTGATATTGTTTTTCCACCTGTAAGACACCATACCACCTTTGCTGAGCACCAGTTCTCTTTTCTCAGCCAAAAGATATACAATACCGTCAACAAATCGCTCGCGATACGCAAATGCAAAAGCGTGGTGAAAAAGTGGTTAATGGAAAAAAGCTACGACGAAATAGAAAATGCACTATTCTCCCCTACTCGATAGCCGCTAGCCCAACACGAAACACTAAAACAAATGGTTTACATCCCTTTACAAGCACTTTACACTCCATAAAGGTATACACACACTTACACCGACGCACAGGCGGACACACACACACACACAGCACAAGATTGCGAATGTTTTTTAATGGTTGTGAAATCTAATGGAATTATTTGTATTTTAATTTGAATTGTCATATATTTTATTAGAAACAAATCAATTTTTAAATACAAATAAAAAATAATTAAGCTAAAAATTTAAACTTGAATTTGAATCTTGTTTTTGATTTTTGATTTTGTTCGAATGTTTTTTAATGGTTGTGAAATCTAGGAATTATTTGTATTATTTGGCATGTGACGATGCACAGCATCCTGTGGGAGAGGGCGTTGTATACTTCCCGTTAATTTTCAACCAATCAGAGCTCTTTTAGTCACGTGTTTCCGGTAGTCACGTGGTCCCAGGTGGCGTGTTCGCTAATGGCGGACTTTTACCTCATAGCGTCGTTACTTCTCGAGCAAGCAACATCTAAGTTACAGTTTGCAGTTATTTTTAAAACATTTGGAATCGTATTTTATTTCAAAAAGAAGTGCTAAGTGTTATTACATTAGCAATAAAATGAGTGAAAATTTTATTTTATTTTTAAAAGAAGTGCTAAGTGTTGTAAATTAGCAATGAAATTAGTGAAATTCTTATTTTATTTCAAAAAGAAGTGCTAAGTGTTATAAATTAGCAATGAAATATGAGTGAAAATCAAATAAATAGTGCTATTACGAATAATAGTGATTCGGAACAAAAAGTGCAGGTAGGCGACGACTTGATGTCTTCATCGAGCCGTAAACGTCTGCTACAAAGAGTGATTCGAGCTCTTCGCAATCTGACTCTTCAGGTTCTGGTTCTGAGGTAAAGCAACGGAAATGCGGTAAGTCTTCAGACATCTCTAACCTTATGAAACAAGTGGCTGTACTAACGAACCTTTTAATGCAAAAAGTTCGTACATTCGACTCGACACCGAATACAGCGGCTTATGTGCTGGAACCAGTTCCTGGTTCTTGCTCCGCATTACCCTAAGACTAATTTGAACCGCCCGCAGGCTGTTACCAATAAATGTTTAGTGGAGTTTCGCGGTTAAATTTAGGCATTATTAATAGGTCCCTAAAGAACCCTAAAGTGCCTCGCTCTAATCCGCACCTCGTGAAGCGACTTGAAGCGTTACAAGCGTTCGGTGAGTAGCCATGGAAGGATGTGCGCTACGTGGACGCCTTGAGGATTCATAACACTTCACCTGGTTTTGTTGAGCTTGAACGATGAACTTCGACAGATGCGGCGAACTCCGAGAGATTGATAGCAGCCCTGTGTACCTAAATCTTTAATTTCACAACGCGAGTTACTGAATCAAAGCTTACAGAATTTCATTGATTGGATAGCTTCTTCTGATGCTTCACTAACAGCATCTTAAATTTTTTCGATTTTTATTTTCGTTAAAATTTCGCAATCGTTTCTATCAATCTTTCTTTCAATCATTTCTACCCTCATTAAAATTTCACAAAATTAGTGAGGAAATCATGCAGCTCGTTTGCGGAAAATGAGCTGAATAATATAGAAAATCGCCGGGAGCGTATCCTAAGCGAAATTGCAAGTAAGAACCTTCGTGACGGTCTGCGTAAGATCCCTCCGAGTTCTGATTGCCTATTCGATGAAATTCAGCTGCGCGCTTACTTTCGTCAAAAGATTGAAATTCTAGAAGGGACAAGACCCCGGCCATGCAAAGTAACAAGAACAAAAGGACACCACTTTTACGGAGGCTGTCTCCGAGCGTATCGGAGGCAGTGTCAGACGCTTTGGGCTCCGAAGGCCCTTCTCGGAATCATCACGGGAATGCGTCTGCCATTTACCTCCAAACCACCACTGATTCATCCATCAGTACGAACTTTGCATCAATTCAAAACAAGAACAAAAGTTCTACAATAAAGAAGAAACATGACACACAGCTACACCACTTTTACGGAGGCTGTCTCCGAGCGTATCGGAGGCAGTGTCAGACGCTTTGGGCTCCGAAGGCCCTTCTCGGAATCATCACGGGAATGCGTCTGCCATTTACCTCCAAACCACCACTGATTCATCCATCAGTACGAACTTTGCGTCAATTCAAAACATGAACAAAAGTTCTACAATAAAGAAGAAATATGACACATGACTCGCAGCGACACCACTTTTACGGAGGCTGTCTCCGAGCGTATCGGAGGCAGTGTCAGACGCTTTGGGCTCCGAAGGCCCTTCTCGGAATCATCACGGGAATGCGTCTGCCATTTACCTCCAAACCACCACTGATTCATCCATCAGTACGAACTTTGAGTCAATTCCAGACCATTCAATCACTAGAGATGTCAATCTAGGTGAAACAATTATTAGAACAAGGCGTTCTAGAAGGTGTGGATCAACGCGATGTCGGTCCGAGTTTTTCTCAACAATGTTTCTCGCAAACAAGAGCGACGGCTCCAAGCGGCCCATATTCAACCTGAAGCGCCTGAACCGTCACATAGTTCCGAAACCATTCCACCGGGTCTCTCACTTTCAGAAATCCCATTTTTTACAAAAGGAGGGCTGGATTGTGAAGCTGGACTTTCCTCAGCATATTTGCTCGTAAGCGTCTTGAAAAACTACCGACAGTTCCTCAGACTAATTTATGGTCAAACAATTCAACATAGTAGCTGCTGAATTTCTCAGTGTTGACCAACTGGGTGGCCCTACTTCTACGATCCGATCGAGAAGTCTTCTGCGGTCTTTTTCCATTTGTCATTTGGAACACCAAAGAGAATTTCAAGTATTTACCCAGGCAATTCTATCCCTTTCGAAGTACGAAGAGGAAAAATTTTACGGAAGGAAGCTGATTATTTTAGGCACTCTCAACTTCGCCAGCTTTGTCAATCCAAGAGGTCGTTTTTACTGCCGCCAACTTCAAATTCTTTCTCGGACTTTGAAGCGTCTCCCTCTTCGCAAAGCTGTAGAAATTTCACAACTGGTCATGAAGGATCTGGAATGGTGGGTCACACGGACACCCTTAGAATAGCCGTTTGTTCGGTGCAGCTTGCACCTGAAGTTGATTCACCATTTTATGACGACGGATGCTGCAGATTACGGGTGGAGAACACAGTTAGACGATCTTCCGGTTTTAGGAAACCAGATCAGCGGTGCTGGCACTGCAATCTCGCGGGGAACAGGTAGCAGAATAGCATCTACTGAGACCAGCTCTCAGATAATTGTTTCGTAAAGTTGGGGTTCCCAAGTAGACCTTTTTGCCACCTGGGAAACCAGGGTTGTGATGGAGTACGTTACCAAAGAATGTCCAGACTCATTAGCTTAATTTTGCAACCCCTTCAGTCGCTATTTCAGCTGGCGTGGGTGTTTCCGCCTCCCAGCCTAATCCCTCGAGCCCTTTACTATCTGAACTCGGCTCAGGGCAATTTATTGATAGTGGCTCCAATGTGTGAAGTGGTTACTGGAACTTCGACGCCGAGCTCTCTGCAGATCCTTGAGTATCCCCAACCTAGGTCGAGTTGTAGATCGGAGCACGGGCCTGCCACCTCCTCGCATTCAAGACATAGAGCTCTATGTTTGGAAGATAGAGGGTGGGGCGAAATAAATAGTAATTGTTCAGAAGCTGTTAGGTCCCAGCTCCGATCTAGCTGGAGCACACTTAAAACTTATAGACCGGCCTGGTTCCGGTTTAAAGATAACAATTTTGACTTCAATAATTCTCCCAATAATATTAGTTTGTCAAGCCTCGATTAATTGAGGAGAGATGAGCCTCTCCTACCATATTGTTGCATAAGTCTGTAGTTCTGACTTTTGGACGACCGTCCTGTGGCGAAAATTTGAATGAAGACTTCTTAGTACAACTAATATGCTTTTAATGTTATTTCGCTACAGTCTCCTAGAGCAGAGAAACCTAGGCTCCTATTTGGGATTCAAGCGAACTGGTTGCCTCGATGCAGACGAACCCACCAAGTAACTATATTGATCAGGGTGATCATATCATTATGTATCCCGTGTTTGGGTCAAAGACGGACACTGCTGTGTTCAGGCAATCAGGTCGGAAACTATCTTGTTACGCTAACGTAAATATATGTCCAGTTAGTTGGTTTAGAAAAGTTTTGGAATTAGGAAGACCGAGACGTACACCCAATTGTAATCATTCATTGTTTGTATCAATTCGAGGTCCCACACACAGTGCATCACAAATTGTGATAGGTAATTGGATTAAAAGCTTACTAAAAGATGAGGTTATATCTGCATGACCTGGAAGTATGAGTTCAGCCGTGGCTTCCTTGAATTGGTATGAAAATGTCTCAATAGAAAATATTCTCTCTCGTGGCAATTGGCGTGAACCGAATACTTTTGCTTAATATTATTGTAAACAGATAGTCTAGGATCTTACTTCGAGTAATCTCTCGAATAATTTTGAACTGGTATAAGATGAAATCGATTGTCTCTATCGTTGTTTAGTGATTCTTATTTTTTAGATTATTACATTATCCTGAACTATTTTAAATGTAATAGAAATAAAAATATTACCTAATTACCTACCTAAATTGAATTAGCTAGAAGCTGATTATTCTGATTCGTATAAAGAATAGATGTTGCGGTGTTACCATGATTTTATTTTTTCAGTAAATATTATCATATTCTCACATAGCGTCGTTGTGGTCACCAGGAGTTATAAACACGTCTCTCACAGGATGCTGTGCATCGTCACATGCCAAATAATAGTGCAAGTTTTACATAAAAATAAAACTTGTATTATTAAGCAGAGACGATGCACAGCATCCATTTAAGGTCTCCTGGTGAGAGACTTCTATGAGGTAAAAGTCCGCCATTAGCGAACACGCCACCTGGGACCACGTGACTACCGGAAACACGTGACTAAAAGAGCTCTGATTGGTTGAAAATTAACGGGAAGTATACAACGCCCTCTCCCACAGGATGCTGTGCATCGTCTCTGCTTAATAATACAAGTTTTATTTTTATGTAAAACTTGCACTATTTTAATTTGAATTTTAATCTTGATTTTATTTTAGTTTTGATTCTGATTTAATTTTGATTTTGGTCTGGATTTTGATTTGTTTTTGATTTTTTATGTTGTTTTTAAAATCTGATTTTATTTCTTATATTATTTTAAAGGAGAATGCCCGCGTACAGTACTCTTGATAAAAGACTTGTGTATCAAAACCTAAAACGGCATTAAATATCTAAAATAAAAATACATTTTTTAAATAAGTATTAACAATTATTTACAATGGGATGGTTTTTCAAACAATAAATGAGTACTTTTATATTTCCGACGTCATAGTACGCCATTTTTTTACTATCACCTGTCAATACTAGGGATTATGTTACTCGTAGTGCGGGTACATTAACATTTATTGTGCGTTTGTCATATTTTTACAATACAGTATGACGGTATGTTATTTTTGCTGGTTTTGTTACATTGTGCTTCGAGTCGAACCTTTTAGTTACTCCGTTAATGCTGCCAACCCATTGACAATAAACATGCTTCCGCTGCACCGTGTGTGTTGTTTATAACTAAATACAGGACTTTTTGTGTTGTGATCATGGCGAGTGCAACTGTAGTGCGATGTCTCAACTGCTCTTTGAGACTAACGCAACTTATGCACAGACGTATGTTGTCGGAGATTCCGAATAACATCATGAACATTTTACGAGTCTGGATCTCACCAACACCGGTAAGAGTAAACATTGTCTTTTAACGTAGAATGGTGTTTTTTTATTTAGGAACTGTACTTTTATGTTTATGTACCAAAAATAACAAATCTTAGAGGGC
This sequence comes from Diarsia dahlii, assembly GCA_949775195.1. Lineage (NCBI taxonomy): Eukaryota > Metazoa > Arthropoda > Insecta > Lepidoptera > Noctuidae > Diarsia > Diarsia dahlii. The sequence goes on from OX459213.1 coordinate 17,853,058, forward strand.
AAAAGTAAAATCCATGTGTGTGTTAGTTTCTCACCTCACCAGTTGAGTTACCGGATTTTAATATAACTTAAATAGGTAGGAACCTCATACTGATGTGTTGTTAATAACCAACTTATTAACTAAGATGGTTTATCTTAATCAGTGTGTATTCGAGGATATTAATTGTATGTAGTAGGTATCTATCATTTAAGATTAGTTGTACAGAAATATAATTATTTAAATATGTTTTTTTTCAGCTGTCAACCGAAGGCACATTGTGTCAGGAGTGTGTTACACTGTTGCAAAATACACTCACATGCCAGGGACAGTTGACACCTGCAGTAGGACAAACGGCCGTCTGCTACGGCTGTGGGGTTTCCGTACTGAGATCAAGAACTCACCGAGTGCCATTAGACTGCCCACAAATAATTAATTATTACTGCGAGGGGTACTATCTCATCAGCCCCCCTATTGCGTATCTTTTTAACGTCAGTGGCTATCAGAAATGTCCATAGATTAACTGTAAATTGGTTATGGTTTGGTACATTTTTTTCTTAAAAACTCACCATTTGACAGTTATTTGATAGACATTATAAGTTATCCACTGTCACTATAAGATACACAATAGCCCTGCAGGTAATATATAATATTTTTTTATACACATACGATTGAGGACGTTAGCTTGTTTTTCTAGCCTATCAGCTACGAATTCCCTTGCGTACTACACTAGTCCACACTGTTTACTGTTATCTTACTATTGATTGTACATATATAGGCTGGTCAAATTATAAACAAGTCATTGTATTGATCTACAGGTGTCACGTCTGGAAAGCGTTTGCCGAACATGCTGAATAACTGCAACCAGACAAACTCACGATGCTGACTGAGTGGAAGATTCTGCTACCCAAAACCAATCTCAGACACATATTGAACAAGATTATAACATTCCAATGCCACCCCTCCTGCCAGAACCCTGGTCGACCAGTATTATGGATTTTTAATAAGGTTAATTCAAAAACATAATATAAACGTGTTGCTGCCACACCAAACGCAACAATAATGAGCGTCTATTGGTATCATCAATAGTTAAAGGACTATTGATACAGCGCGGCGCCACAAAATATAATTATGTTCCTTAGAGTGCCCGGATCTGCAATATCCATTTGAATTACAACTTTTGGGACGGAGAAGAACTGAAGGTTGCTGTGTGCATGTAATGTGCATAGTATGGTACCTATTTAAGCTGGGCACGTTATAACAATGTTAGTGTTCCAGCTCCATTTTTGGATACACTATTTTTAGATGAATAAAATAAAGTCCAGAAATAATCATTCTTTCATTTATTGTATTTAGTATTGTGTGTTTTAACTTTCCACCCTACTTACAAAGACAATTTCATGATTTCCACTACCTTAAGATTTGAATAGTATCTACAAATAACACTGAGCGATTGATTATCTTAGTAATGATTTCTTCCCTGCTTTGCAATTTCATGAAACGCGAGAATATGATTTTAAAATGCTCAAAATGTAAATCAGTTGAGTTAGTCACAGGTGGTCACCAGACACGGGCCACCTGAAATAGCTAAACCGTTACAGATTTTACAAAAATATGCTTTAAAGACACAAAGCTCACTGGTAATCCCATTCAGACCCTTTCAAATAGTTTTTTTCAACTAATTTTTGGTTGAGCATAACCTAAAAATAGTCATTTCATTTTTGTAAATATCTCGAAAATGCCATTGTCTATTGTGTTCAATCTTCTGAGGTAGTATTTAGACATACCATCGAGTATTTTAAAGATGATTTGATGAAGCCACAACAATGTTGAATTGAGTACATTTGCCCATAGTGCCGCTGGCATTCTCCTTTGATTTTAATTTATTAAATTGATTAATTTTTATGTAGTCTTTATGTACTCTTTTTGTCAGCTTATCTTACTGTTTTCTTTTCGGTATATTTTTGGATAACTATGAGTCTATGACATACATTATGTAGTTTGTAACGACGAAACACTGTCTCCCAAGTCACAGGTGGAAACCTAGTTTGGGAGCCAGGGGATCTAACTCTATAACATGTTACTGCAGTATTAGAGATATCTGTAAAATATTGTCACTGTATTGAAAATAAAGAATTATTGAAGTGAAAACTTCTTTAGCGGCGCTGAGCACTTTTTTTTGTATGGGTAAAAACTTTCAAACTCGCGTCAGGGTCACGTGATGCTGATCGAAAAATCTTACGATTTTTCGATCAGCATCACGTGACCCTGACGCGAGTTTGAAAGTTAATATTGAAGTTTTCACTTCTGCTGGCACTCACGGAGTGCTACCTTTTTTATTATTATTATATTGGGCAGGCGCTCCAACATACACCCGGACGTTGAAAGCAACGTTTTCAACAAGATTCTGAAGACACAGGCAATGGGCAGATTCTGTTAAATGCCCATCGAATGAGTCCAGTGGAGGTCTGTATGTCAGCCACACGAGCGATGCCATGCGTTCTCGGGTGAACAGCCACAATACGTTTAAGTCTCCACTTTTTGGGAGCTTTAAAGCGTCTGTTAAGCAATACGGCCGATGGAAAGTGTCTGGGAGTATTGGCGACTTATTTTTATTAAGGATATTGCCTACAATATACGTAAAAATCAGCTTTGAGAAAATACGTGAGGTAAGTAATGTTTTTATGTACCTTGATGACCTGATACCTGAAAAATTGGCCGTTTAAGCAAGCTAGCTGGTAGTCGTGCGTTCTTAGTACATACTAACACTACCACAGAAGAGATAAAAGAGGTTAGAAAGGCCATGTGGGCGGGGCACGCGCGCCGCCTATATGATCAGACGATCATATGTCGACAAAATTTGATTTACTGACCAACAATCGCGCTCATATTGTGACAGCGAACGGAGCTCCGCGAAAAAAAAGAATTATGCCGTGTTGCGCGATTATTACGTGTCGGAAAAGAAGCCAGGTGTGTAGTGTGACTCGAGAAGGGATTTCCTTTCATCGGTAAGTCTAAAAACCTTAAAATACAAGTAATATTTGTAATTATTACATTAGTATTATGAAGTTGGCAGACAAAATGATACAGTCGCAAGCAGAAACAAAATTATGTTCATTGCTTACAATCCGTGGGTACCATCTTGTACTACGTTGGCGATTGCGCAATGCATTTCGTGCAATGCGAACGTCGCGTGCGAGAGCCAAAGCTTAAATTCTGCCTACTCTTTGCGTTTCGATAGTGTTGTACCAAGTTGTAAATAATGTCGATATTTAGTATGTGTGAGTGAATGTATTCAAATGATTATTATGTTATGATTAAAATAACTTTTGTTTATCAATACCTTATTATTGTTTATTGATTGTTTTTCATCTAAAATTTGTTTTGAGGTTAGCCATTTATAAATCGAAACATACATTTTAAGTTTTATTTTTAGGTTTCCAAAAGATCCAGATATGTTACAGACCTGACTAAAGCTATTATAGAAAAATATTAGTGTGAGATTGCATTTTATTCTGAAAAATTCTAATTTGAAAGATAGCAAGCGCATGCTATTGCTACTTAATAAATACGTTTTATTTCAAAGACAATAATAAAATCTGCATTGAAATTGAATTTCAAGTACTTATTGTTCAATATTTGAAAAAAATCTTTTATGTTTACTTTTTATCTTTATTTTTTTATAGAGAGACCAATAAATATTTTTGCTTTCTTATTTTATTTCTTTCTGCCCCGTCCCGAAATTAAAGCAAAAACTGCAAAACTTAAAGTAACAAAACTCAAGTAATTTTATCGATATACATTATCGACCTTTTGGTCACCGTAACATGTATGAGAAATATACGCAAGTGTGAGTGTACGTCAAACGCAATGTTTGCGCTAGTGTGACAACCAGTAGCAAGCTCGCGATCTAAGTGAGTGCGGTTTATTTGTGTGCATAATTCGCGTACTTATTAGCGTCTTGCATGTAGTGGATATAGAGAGTGGGAGACAAGCGGCGACACTCGTTCTAATACAAATCAGGAACTATTTCCTTTCTAACCTCTTTTATCTATTCTGTGAACACTACTCAATCGTCCACATTTCCTTCGTCAGAAAATACGTGACGTCTGGCGGCCCTGGGATCTTACTCTATTATTGTTTACGTTTTAAAAAAAACGTGTCCTATATTTTTTGGAAATCTATCTAAAATCTATATAAAAAATCTAATTAGTCCGTCGACTAATTAGATTTTTTTAGCCAACTACCCTATTGGCAACTGTGAAACTAATATGATGCTAGTATGGCAAGTTCTAATGGGCCTCAGAAGGCGTAAAGTTACTTAAAAGGCAATGGTGAGGGTTATGCTCAGAGGCTCTTTGTGTAATAAAATCAGAAAATATGAGGAGAAGTAAGGTTACCGACGCGCGACGTAGCCCGAAGTATCGCCAAACTTAGTGGCAGTGGGCAGGGCACATTTCTCGCAGAGCGGATGGCCGACGGGGCCGAAAAGTTCTGGAGTGGCGACCGCGAACCAAAATGACGTTACGTTGGCAGGCTTCCCACTAAGTTCCGGTTTCTATATTCGAAAATAGTTTGACTTGATTGGTCAGATTGAAACCTAGCTATGGTCTCGTCATCTAAAATAATTAGTAAATTTGTCTATGGAAACTGTACTGAAAAACATCTGAGGTGTTAGTTCCAATTTCGGCCATGCGACAAAAGATACTTGTCCGGCTAAACTGTATCCCTAACATTTCCATCCGTCTCCCAGTGGGCCGCTACTGCGAATGGACCCACAAGACAATCGACCAGGCGGCCACGGCCGAGACCTTCGAGGACTATATGAAGACTGTCCAGCTGGTGTGTAACGATGGAGAACCCGCCATGCTCAACTGGACTGTGGCGCATGAGACTCCAGACTTGGTGTACTATCAGGTGAAGTTGCTTTTTAAATGAGTCTAAAAATACAAACTTCCTATTTTTACCCGACTGCGGCGAAGCCCAAAAGGAGGGTTATGTGTTTGACGTGTATGTATGTATGTCCGTTTCTTTGTTCCCTCATAACTCATAAACGGATGAACCGATTTGAATGAAATATACGTCGTTAGATTCGTCTTGATGACGCGAGTGTTATAGGCTACATTAAAATTACAAAACATAGAAAAATTGTGGATTTTGGGTGCCAAATCGCGGAGTTCAAAAAATTTTTTTTTTCCATTCCCATCGAGTAGGGTATCAAAATAAAGGCTTTTAAAAGGAGATTACAAAAATATATAACACTTATATGTTTAAAAGTAATTCAAAGTGAGAAATCCTATAAACAAGCACAAAAGTTAAATCATCTGCGAAGAATTTTACGCGACCAACGAAAGAACTAAAAAGTTGGAAATAAAAAAAGTAGTTAAAAAACTAAAAAACCCGACTGAAAAAACTGAAAAGCAAAAAAACAAGCTCATTTGAAATTAAAAAAAACTTGGAAGCAGGCGGGGGGGTTCATTTGAATATTAAATTATGAAAAGAAAAAATGAAAATAGAATGGACCCCGCCTGCTTCCAAGTTTTGTTTAATTTCAAATGAGCTTGTTTTTTTGCTTTTCAGTTTTTTCAGTCGGGTTTTTTAGTTTTTTAACTACTTTTTTTATGACTTAAATGGTGCACAAACTTGATTTTTGACCAGGAGTTTACCAACCGTCAATGGAGCGTAGCAAACTCAATGTTAAAAAAACTGGCCGAATTAGAAACCTGAGTTTTTAATCCGGCCAGGTAGATGCTGCAGGGTGCTTATTGAAAGTTGCAAGACTGAGATTTGACTGAATAGATCATACAAGTATCTACGGAATGGCTACTATAACGAAACGTTGATCTAACCGTACCCTTTATAATTTCCAGTGCTACACCCATAACAACCTAGGCTGGAAGATCCACGTTGTGGAACCAGGGACACCTGTGCCCGTCGCCGGCGAGAAACACGCTAGAATGAACGCGGCCGACACTCACACACACGCACAGCACACGCACAAGCTGTCAGCGCTGGCCCCGCTGGCCGTGGCAGCCGTCAGACACCTCGCCAACAGGATCAGGTAATCAGGGAACGGGGGACACGGCACATCGACGCGAGAATAACTCCATAGACACAGGATTTTGTAGACTTTACACTTTTTTTATACCAAGCATTGTTTCAATGCCGTTGTGAACTTTTAGAGTAGGCAACAAATAAAAAAAATTATATCTTCAAAAAATAACGAAGACAATAATTTTGAATCTGTATTCATAAGTCATAGACAATAAATATTGAGTCTGTCAAAATGATGACAATAATGTAGGATAAGCAAAAAAACTATACTTAATAATTATATTATATACTTTTTAAATTGTTCAACAAATAAAACTATGTATTTAGAATTATACAACTTATTTATATTGTTGGTTGTTTTTATATAGAATAAATTGAAATTATATACATTTTAAATTGGCCTAAAATATATTTATTATAAACCAACTTAATATATTGATACACATTCAAAAATGTAGCATTCGTTCAACTTTATCCGTGTGTGTATTTTATTGAGCGCCTATTGAAAAAGACAATAATAAAACAATCTATATTATATTCGCGTCGATTTGTCCGAGATAAGATTGTGATATTGTTGGACGAATTTAGAATGTAAAGAGTATGGAATTCGCCAGTTTGTACAGGTATTTATAAAGAAAATGGGTAAATAATGTCAATCTACGTACATAATATCAATTTCATATCAGATGAGAAGCGCGAAAGTGCATTTTTACACTAAATTTAGAATTTTGACGATATCTAGTAGCCCTTGTATTTAAGAGCCCCTTTAACTTTGAACTCTTTAAGTCCGTTCAAAGTATCATATCTACCTACATAATTACCTATGTACGAAACTATAATGTGCATCTACGTATTGTGTATGACACGCTGTTTAACGAAAAAAAAGTACATATAAATACTACGTCTTGTTAAACATAATATCACGCCTGTATTTCCCCAAAGAGTAAGCATACTTCAACATAATTATTATGTACCTACTCGTAGTGGCTATTTTAACATATTTTGTAATGATGTTATAAGTTATTAGGCAGATGAGAACCACGTTACAATATGTAACCAATTTTCAGCAGCAGTGTAGATTACAACATAGTACATGGATGCCATTATTAAATTCAAGATTTCCCTCAGGGAAACCGGTTTGTTACTTATTTTGTATTTATATATTTCTAAAAAAACATCTTTATCTAATATGGATAACTTTGTACTGTAAAAATGGGATTTTACATGTGGTATTTTCTCAGAAGAATGACAATATAATTAAAAATATAGCTCAGGTTTTTCGGGAAAGATTGAAAATGTTTGATGGTTCTTAAACTTAAAATATTGTTAATCAATCATTTCACTATTGTAATATTTACCTAAAAGAGAACCACTGATCTAGTTAAATTGTAATTAGGTATTACTATTATACTTAAAACTAATATTATATGAATAAGTAATTGTATGACGGAATTGAAATCCGACTTTAGGAGACAGTTTTAAATTCGGTAAATATCACTTACCCGAACTAAATTAATAAATTGCTACATGCAATTGAAACATTGACAATAAAAATAATTATAATTTAGAATCATTTACTTATAAGTATTTGTCGTGTGCTTGACAATAACAAATATTATATATATTAAGCCCTTTTATATATAATACAAGTTACTTAGTGTAATGTTTTTTCTTAGAGACTATTAAATTTGAAATGTCGGACAATAATACTTCGTCAAAACTAACTTTACTATGTACTATTATAAAATTTACTCGCTTTCTGAATGGACTTCGTTAATTGACAATAAATAGGTATTAACTTTTGGGGCTGTTTACATATTAAATAATTTAAGTAAAGTAATGGTTCTCAGTGAATAACGGAAGACAATAATTTCGTCTAATTATTATAAGGTTGCGATCAGATATGACCCACAGTTACGCGGTAACTAACATATAATAAAATAAAATGGGCTAAAATATGATAACTGTAATTTCAGAAATACAGAAAATAAAACCAATATTGAGTTTATGAAACATAATACTGTTTGACAGTTGAGTAACTATTTTTTAATGTCACCTTCGAACCGTTGGCAATTTTTTTTCATCTTTCACCCTCCTGATACTCTGATAGCCAGTTTTTGTAAGTCTTACCTGACCGTAACGAATCGTGTAAACTAAAATATGTGTAGTTTTGTATTTCATTATTTTAACAACAGCATAAAAGGCTTTTGCCTTAACCATTTCTTGTAGGTAATCAAATAGAGCAGTATTACTTTGACAGCTACATTCACGTCTTTTTCAGTTTTATTTCTGAGCGCAATTAAACTACCTTCGTGTTAAAATGTAAAAAAGTTTCTTCGTAAAAATTTAAGTAAGATAATAAATAATAGTTCTTAAAATATCCTCAGTTTTATAAAATAACAGCAGCATTATATTAGGTGTATAATTTATAAAATAATTAGCTCAAAATTTTATAAGTATTATAATAATACTTAGCGCTTTCAGGGTTACTTTTACAAATCAAACCATCGTAATTATGCCTATATACCTACATATACATGCCCTTAGATAATCACAATTATACATAGTTGAATAAAACCAAATATTTTTTGTGCAGACCGTAGGTTTCATAGATTGGCAGAACATGAAAAAGTTACCACAATTGAAAACCTAAGAACTGGTAGATTTTAGTAAACGTTTTATTATTTTTATTATTCTTATAGCTACTTTCTACAATAAATTAGTGTTGAGCCTAAAAGGCATCTTGTTGCATTCCCGTTCTTGTAGATTTGTGACCAATATTTAATACAAAGTTAGCGGTTATTTTTGTTGCAGCTGAAATTTTATTAATACGCCTTCATTTTGAATCTAGATAGATTGATTTGAAAAAATATACTAATCGTATTATTTTAGGCGAAAAATCTTAGGAAGTAATTTAAAACATCATTTTACACTTTGTAGTTGTAGATGTTGATGCACAAATTTCTGTTATACATAAGAATTTTATTGATAGTTAATTATTGTAATAATATAGATAAACTTATACAAATTTATACAGTGCAATTAAAGATAAAAGCCTGCTACGTTGAGTGTATGATAATAATAAACTCTTTTGATGATAGACATAATTAGCCATTTCTAAATAACTTATTTTATAATTTTATTTACACATTTACAAATCAAATGTTATGATAACAATGAATACATACATACTTATCTTTTGTTAAAAGAAATACTTACAATATCATGTTGGGCATATCTAAAACGAATATAAACTTTTAAAATATCATAGGTTTAAAGTTGTTTAAGAATCTCTTTAAAAATAGCACGAATTATTAGCTTTTGGTTTTAAATCTATTGACGCATACAAAGTTTTTTTTTAAACTATAATACTACTACTTGCCTTATAATTGGCACTTATCTTTTCAGAAATATGGACTTCAATTATATTTTACAAATGACATAACGTTATTAATAATATTAGAGTTTACTTGGTAGATAGCTAATTATAATGAGTTAACTTACGCAATTCAGTGCAAAAATGTGAAACTTTTTATTTAAATAACAGATTCTGCCTGTCTGTCACAAAATTTCTATGTTTTGCTTATATAAAACTTTTAAATGTCTTCTTACATTTACCTAGCATGACAATAATGTAAATAGTTGAATTGTACATTTTTGATCATTGAATGCAAATAGAAATTTATAAAAAGAAAAATAGGAGTAAGTAGTTATTTGTGTAATTTTTACACCGATTGCACAATTTATTCAGCTGATATAAAATATAGAGTTTTAAAGCTTTTTACAGATACTATCATTGTATATAGTTTTACATCTCATATGTCAATCTCGAATTTGTAAACTAAAGTTACAGATTATTGACTAACATTGCCGTTAATATTGTGTAATTTATAATAAACTTTGACAATAAAAACCTTTTCCTAAAGTATTTTGGCAATTTTCTTTAATAACAGATACGGTAGAGTCGTTTCATGAAGGAACCGAATTCTTCATACCGTTTTTTCATTTCGCTTCAACCAACAATATTTGAACTATATTATAGGTTCGGCGGAGTTTCATCATCTGCCTAGCCTTTTCCCAACTATATTGGGGTCGGCTTCCAGTCTTACCGGATGCAGCTGAATACCAGTATTTTACATGGAGCGACTGCCTATCTGACCTCCACAACCCAGTTAATACTAGGTAATACAATCCCCTTTGGTAAGACTGGATGTCAGAATTTCAGGTCACTGACTACCTGTAACGACTGCCAAAGATCTATGTATATGGCAGCCGGGACCAACAGCTTAACGTGCTTTCCGAGGCACGGAGGAAACTCGGTATGTCGGGTGGTCACCCATCCACAGACCGACCTAGGCAAGCACAGCTTTACCTAAAGATCGACTTGAGTGGCAGTTCTTATTTAAGGTACAATAATCCAGTATATAAATGGACGTAGTTATGCTATAACGTTCCAATCCACAAAAAAAAAAACTCAAACTCAAATATTTTATTTCAATTAAGCCATTACAGGCACTTTTGAATGTCAGAAGGACGGAAGAAGAACGAAACTACGAGTGCAATACGTCATTCCGAAAGCCACCACGCCGAACCACAAGGTGGTCAAAACTCTGAAGATATTGAGAAAAACATAGTAAATCGTAAGAAATTCACAGATAAAAGTAAACTAAACTGGCTGCTGGCAAAGGAGCTAAAGAATGGAAAAGCTAGATTATATTCTATTTTTATGAAAACGTCCCTTGATGAGGATTATAACGAACTTAACATTAAAAAAACGACAAAATGAGCGATTACGATCCGACTATACATAGATCTGATCTGAAACAGTTATGGTCAACGGGAAACCCATTGCTCCAGCTAAATTGGCTGATTTACTATCTATTTACAAGTTTATTCCAGCAGATTGCCTTAGTTTTTATAAAACATTGAAAGCGTCTAATGACGCCATTGACGATGTCGATGGATTTGGTACGGAGCTGGATTTCGATCTGGATGATGAATAAATTGTGATGATTTTCCATGCTTTGATACAACTATTTCTTAATAAATATTTTTTTAAATAATGTTGTTTCATTATTATACTTATATTTTAGAACAAACATATATTAACTACCAAAATATATCAATTTTCAGATATTGGATCGTTTTTGCAAATTAAGTTAAAAGCTAGGTATTTCTATACAAAACGCCTTTTTTCAAAAACGTTCCAAGTGCATTTTTGTCATAATTTGTATGAGAAATATTAATAAATTTTAATGACAAGTATATATTAAAATAATGTTTATTTATTTAGTTGAAGTGATACATACTACTTAGTTGTACTCGCTACCAAAAAAAAGCGTAGGTACCACAAAATTACAAAAACGCGATTTACTCAGTTCGACCTGCGTGTGGATTGGAACCATAGCATAACTTCGTCTTAACTATTTGCGTGCCAATCCAAATCCGTTCAGTATTTCAGGTTGAGGTTGGTTCACGACAAACAATACCAAAGAAAGGACATTTGGGTGGGTCGCTTATAGTACTCAAACTGCCAGACAATCGTTAAAATTAAAGAAAACCCACATGGTCCTCACATTCACAATATAAAATAATAAAATATTTATCATAATAAATGTCAAGCAGTAGAATAACTTTTACCAATAGAAATCTACACGCAGAACTATATTCAACCCATCTTGAGCTAAAACTTATACTTGCGGGAATTTTGTCGTGCCTACCTTTTAATGGGGAATCTACGGTATACAATAGAGCCTACATTCCTACAAAAAATAAAAGTATTTACCAATTTCAAAACTTACAAGAAAGTTGAAAGGGAATCGACTGTCGTGGTACTTATGAACGAACATGTTAGGAGGTGAAGAATCGCATGTGAATAAAATTTGGTGGGTGGAGAGGTAGAGGAAGAGAAAGACCAAGAAGACGATGGATGAATTGTGTGACGAATTATTTGAAAGAAAAAGGAGCAAACCAGTAGGACCAAGGAGTATGGAATAAAAAAACGTGTTGCCCCGAGCCCCCGATCGCAAGTAACACTGGACTAGGGCAGAAAGATGATCATGACCAGGGCTCGGAACCGGTTTAAAAAGAGCGCTTATTTTCGGTTAAATACCGGTAAACATATCGTTACTTCATTAACCGGTTAAACAAATGAACTGTGTTTTGTAACCCAAATGATAAAGGTTACCGGTTACATAAGCACAAACGGTTTTGACACCTAAATTAACCGGTTAATTCCGTAATTTGTAATTTTGTTTCGTTAATTTTTTACCACTTCCAAATTCATGACTATTCATGACAAAATAAAAGTGCTTTTCACACAGCATGGGTATTTATAAGTTAACAATTCCCAAAATCATACCTACATGGGATGAGAAAAAGTCTACTATTCTTCTCGCTGATAGTAGTTAATATTTTTCTGCGTGGTAGGAATACTAGGAATTTTAATTTTGTGTAGTCGCAACATAAACTCGGTCAGTGACTCACGCTTCTTTGACATATATTTTTATTTTATTTTCAAATTCAGTAATATTCACGTTAAAAATAAGTGTAAAGTAATTTAATTGTGTAAACATTAATATGTTGAAGTATAATTGATAGCTTTTTGATTAACTTTACAGCAGAAAGTGAGTTGTGTTGTGCGTGTTTATTTAACGTAAAGGAACAAAACAAAAGGTTACGATGGCCGAAAAGGTAAGTTTTTACTGCATTTTACTTCCATTCTGGGAGCCAAAGCCTCCCACATAAAAGATTTACATCAGTAAATTGTCTCCTTCTTCAGTTATAATACAGAAAATGCTAATTATCTTGCAAATTGAGCAAGTAACTTGACATTATGTGATCAGACACCTGATGTTTTTTTTTTACACATGCATCGAACCTCTTTGCAGGTGTTTAAGCGTTAGACAAACAAAAAAAGTACACCTGTCTTGACTGTGGCACGCGTAGGTCTTCATTTTGGCATGTAACGCGAAATTCCTAGTGTATTTTACTGTAATGAATAAAAAACACTCTAAATTCTAAAAATTGTATATTTTATTAAATTATTGCGAAAACTGGCATACCTGAACAAATTAGGATGCCTGTGTTAAATGAGGTAATAGACCATCTATATTCCAACCACTTGCTTATTTCTTTGTAACTAAAAACATTGAAAGTTAATCATATCCCACATAATGATTAGTTAAATCAGCAATATCATTGCATTTAATGTCGAAAAATCTTAAATCTAACTCTATAACAACATCAATTGACCACCCAACTTTTCTCACATAGAAAATCCAAGAAAACCCACTTCCGGAAGACCAGCCAGCAGAGACAATAGACAAGCCAAAAGACACAGTACCGAAACCACTACCAGACAAAACCGCAACTACGGTACCAGTGGTACCAGACAAGACCATGACAACGGTACCGCTACCAGTGGCCACCCCACCAGTTGTAGTGCCTCGGCTGTCGGCACCAGTGTTCACGAAGACCTCCCCCAATGACTTGTATAGGAGGCTGCTGCCCGCAATGCTGTTTGTGTTGACATTTGTCACTGTTATGACCATGCTGCTGATTTATATGGATACTGTTGGTGAGTTGTATTTTATTTATTTTACTACTATTTGCCTTCCTCTAGTGGTCTCAAAGAGCTGTTTCTGAGCATAGGGTCTTGGATTTGAATCCCTTGTCAGAGGGAAGTATTAACGGGTTCTTCCACTAGGAGTTTGTATGTGTATGGTTTCTGGCAAAAGATTCGGTCCTCGATTACACGGGACTTCAAATTAAGTGGCGAAATTTAGTTGCAGGTACTAAAACCACGTAGCCTTGCTTTACTGTTTGGGGATTACAGGCGTTATGTTACATTATGTTTTATTTAGTTTTGTAGTCTCAGTTTTATACTGAAATTATGCAGCATGTTTATTCTATGACACTGTATTTATTACATACTCAAGATTTTAGCTAATCAGCAGTAAACAAATCTATTTGGTGGGTTACTACTTGAAGTTCATTGTAACTAAAGAATCCTGTGTAATTACCAAGATCTGAAATGATAACATAGCCATCAACCCATTGTTCTGTGTTATCAAATGACAGAATGTATTACTAAGTAGGTACTATGTGTTACTAAGTGAAGAAAGAAACACCTGATATAACATGCAACAATTTAGGATTGTTATAAGTTAAGCTTATTTTAAGTTGACATATTGGTGCCTTGTACTCAGTACCCGTATATGTGTAAAACTAGCTGATGCCCGCGGCTTCGTCCGCGTGAATGTCGGTTATCGCGACCAAAAGTAATCTCCACTCAACCCCTTTACAACCCTTTTTTCGCATTAAAAAGTAGCATAATATGTTGTTTCTCAGTTTCTAGACCTAACCACCAAATTTCATTTAAATCGGTGCAGTAGTGAGTATTGGCGACTTGGCGTGAAAGCGCGACAGACAGACAGAGTTACTTTCGAATTAATAATATTAGGAAGGACTAGGACACTAGGTGTATGAACCAGGCACCAACCAGGCAGAAAAGTATAAATTATAGGGATTTAAGTAGGCGGCATTCTGTAATTTATGCCTACATGCGAAAAGGACTTGAGTGTCAACATCTGTTTACGTCATATGCCTTGTTTTAGCGAACATTTTGGTAACAAAACTTCATAAGTAGTTATACAGATTTGGTCAATGAACTCGTAAATAATCGCCCCATTTAATAATATAACATTTTGTGAGATATCTCAAACTATAGGTACGTTTAGTATGCCAGGTGCAGAGGTGTACATGATACGTAGTACACCTACATTTCGCCTGTTATATTTACGTCCCATGTACCGCACGCCTATTGCCATCAAAATATTGGGCATAAATCTATACTCCGTGGCTCCTACTGAGAAATTCCTGATGGAAAAATTCAATAACAATTTGCCCGACCCGGTAATCGAACCCGGAACCTCATGATCAGCAGTTACGATTAAAACCACTGGATGAACGAGGCAGTCATTGATTACCTTGTGGAGGTCAGATAGGCAGTCGCTCCATGTGAAATACTGATATTCAACTGCATCTGGTAAGACTGGAAGCCGACCCCAACATAGTTGAGAAAAGGCTAGGCAGATGATGATCCCTTGCACCGCTTTGGTGGAAACGGAACTTAACACCCGCATTTGATTTCACAAAAAGGTTTTAGTTGGTTTAGGGTTGTTTGGCCGAGTGCTGTGGGTGCGGGGGCGCGCGGCGGCGTGTGCCGTGGCGGCGGGTGTGCGGGGCTCCGGGTCGCGGGGCGGCGGTTGCACGTTGCGGCGTGCATTCGTTGTTCCGTGATTCGGGGTCTCGAGCATTCGTTGTTGCGGTTTGCGTCGCTGAGTGCTTTCGTACTCGCAGTGTTCGTTGTTGCGGGCATTCGGTGGCGTGTGGTTCGGCGTGGTGACTTTCGGAATGACGTATTGCACTCGTAGTTTCGTTCTTCTTCCATCCTTCTGACATTCAAAGGTGTAATGGCTTAATTGAAATAAAATATTTGAGTTTAAGTTTTAACTGTTTTTGCCCGTCTAGCCCTAGGCGCGCAGAAGTTCCGTGCGAACATGTCCCGCGACTACGAGCTGGCCAGTATCGCGCAGGGCTCCGCGGCGCTGGTCGCCTTCGTGCAGCAACTACATCTGGCGCCCCGCCATGCGGCGCCGCCCTCGCATCCGCCGCCTGCGCCCACGCCGCAGATCGAAGTCATGGATAAACTTTATGGGGAAATTGTGAGTATTATACTACCTCTATTTGTTATTGGTCTCCCACCAGGTGTACCGACGACATCGTTAGAGTCGCGGGCAACTGGTGGATGCAAACGGTAGGTTGGCGTTCTATGGGGGAGGCCTTTGATCAGCAGTAGACATCTTCGGGTTGATGTTGATGATTTATTATTGTCATGTCAGCTGTACCATCGTCGACGAGGAAACACCGACTATTTCCTCGCTCAAGAAACGTCTTTTGCTTGAGACATACATGCATATCAGCGATAATTCGCCCACACACTCGCTCATGGCTTAGCGACTTATAATACTATCCGAACTACACACTATCGGCTTGTTGTTCGCCAATAAGTTGTTGCTAACTCGTCCCGCTAATCGCTAACTGTCGGCAGTGGGACACTCACACGTACCAATAACAGAAATACTACCCGTTCCAAATCGAGGATATTACCAAGAAGTCTAAACCCACGTATACAGCTCATACCCCCAGCTTAATCATGCGTCGAACGCCGCGGCACCCGGCGCCAGAAATGATACACATCTTGAGCAATATGTATCATTCCTGAGACTTGACGTTCTGAGTCATGGTTATCAGTTTAGAAACAATGATAAAATATGATTGGTTCAGTTCTAGTCACTAATATTACGTCACGTGCGTCATCAAATAGGGACGATCCTGTCAATGACGTCTGTGATTTGAATATGGTAATAAGGAAACAAACAACACCCACTATGGCATTATTTACCGAGACCACATCATTAGAAACGAAAATACATTTTCTGCTTTTAGTATAAATGCTAAAGTAACATATTATTATAATAATAATAATAAAATAATAATAAAGGTCATTGGGCGACAAAGTATGGAACCTATACCCAGGGCCTACAGAAAAAAAAAATAGGTAGGATGTTTAGATAAACGTCTCTAGTTTACGAATATATATGTCGCATTAACGCAGATACCGGGAAAAAACCATTAATCTAAAAAATAAAAAAACAGTGAATATGTTAATTATAACAAGACTTAGTACATTTTATTGGTTTCTTGATAGTAAACATGATTTGAAAAAAAAAATACAAACAAGAAAACAAGTATAGAAGAGTTTTTAAGTTTTTAACCGACTTCAAAAAAGGAGGAGTTTTTTTTTATGTATGTTACCTGATTTCTCCCCCATTTGTGGACCGATTCTCAAAATTCTTTTTTCATTTGAAAGAGTATACTCCTGAGGTGGTTCCATTTTAATTTGGTGAAGATCTGATGCAGCTCTTCGGAGATATACAATGGAACTCTTCAAAAATAGACGGCAAATCTGTCGTAATTGCTGGAATCGCTTGGATGTTTATTGAATATAATTATGTACATTATCATGACGTAACATCACGCCTGTATGCTCTGAGGGGGTATGCAGATAATTATGTATAACACGCATTTTTTTTTATGTATGTTCACCGATTTCTCCCCCATTTTTGGAAGAGTACTTTCTGAAAGTGGTTCCATTTCAATTTGGTGAATATCTGATGAAGATCTTCGGAGATAGGCAACGGAATTCCTCAATAAATGATAGCAAATGGACTGGGATTGCTGAAATCTCATGCCTGTCTATTGTTTACACCATCTCATAACATAACATCACGCCGGTACGTTGTGAAGGGGTAAGCACAATGTGAACCATTCAAAAGTGAAAAATAAAAGCTTTTTTACAAAAAATAAAACCGACTTCAACAAAAAATAAAACACAAAAAAGTGAAAAATAAACTTAAGAAGATAAATCAGCTTCTGAAGTCGGTGGCAAAAACATGAAGTCAAATAAACAAAAGTCACCGACTTCAGAAGCTGATTTATCTTCTTAAGTTTATTTTTCACGTTTTTGTGTTTTATTTTTTGTTGAAGTCGGTTTTATTTTTTGTAAAAAAGTTTTATTCGACATGATCAATGTCCACAAAAATAATTGTATCGTTTAAAAACGCCGCAGGCGTATCTATTTGATCTTGATGTCGGGCCCAAGACAAAAACCAGGGCCGGACGCGAGAGGTCGCCGCCGCCGATCGCTCGCCGCTACGAGAACACGGCGGGGCTCTGCCCAAGCAGGGCACACCTCCACCTCCACCGTATCCTCCGGTCGATCCTCGCAGTGGTAGTATCCGGGCGTTTCCCCCCCTCCTGATTCGGTGCAGGTACCTCCCAGAACATCCGTGTCCGGTGAGGACCTGCGTCAGACGGAAGGTGAGGGCGCCGTGGCGCCTCTCTAGCCACTCCTCAAAGAGGGGACTTACCGCCACTATCATGGCGTGCCCTGCACGGGGTTGCGACAGTCGCTGTCTCCATGCCGCCATGAGATCACACCGGAGGTCCGTCCGCAGAGCGGCAATTTGCCCCGGCCCGCTCCAGTCTGGGAGCCAAACGTCGGAAGTGCTACACGAAGTTCCACCGGCTGTCGAGGACGAGCCCTAGTACCTACTTCAAAGTACACTCGACGCCGATGGGAATCCTTCCCACCGTTAGCTGGGATCCCGACGGCAGCAGTTACCCACGTCCATGGAAGACCATGGCCTCTCCGACTTGTGAAGTGCCACCTCGAGACCCAGCTGCCGGATTCTCTCGACGACTATCGCAACCTCGCGCGTCATAGTTTCGGCCGCCGCCTCGTACGACCCCCCCTGTGCCAGCACCAGCGTATCGTCCGCGTAGCAGACGATGCTGACGCGAGCGCTTCTTTTGTTTATTTAATAGAATGCTTCACTGAAATTGATTTATCTAAACATTTATTATCTATTTTTTATTCATCTTTAACATTTTATTCCCATGGTTTAAAAAAAAAAATCATCTTAAATTTAGTGTAGGTTAATACTTAACAATATAAAACTAATTTGGTTTTTGTAGGAAGACTATCGTTAACTGGGTCAGATTCTGCCCCATGACCTTTATTTATTGGCATAAAAAACAGGTTACAGAAAAGAAAGAAAGTGTGAGACCCTTTTTTTTTTTTTTTGGTGGGTGGAAAATCATCAAATGACCCCCCCCCCCGCTCTTGGGCAGAGCGAAGGGGAGTGTCAGACTTCTACTGACTAAAAACCGAACCCATGTTCCTTCTTTGCGCCGAGGCCACGTCATCTAGTACAAAAATCCGCGGCCCCGACGGGCGTCGGCCCTTGCGGGCCCCTCCTTGCTGACATCTCTTTGAGGCGCGCGTGGAACACGAACGCGCCGCCGACACGGTCTGTTGCCGTCATGACGACGGCCGGACGGCGAGCTAGCCCATTACTCACCGTCCACAGGCCCGCGTCTACGGTGGCCGGAAGCCATCACGTGGCCCCCGACGCCCGGAGCGCCTTCCGCGCCTTCCGCGGCGGCTGGGACGTTGAGAGGTTCTCTCCCTCTCTCGTTCCGCCACCTCCTTCGCTAGCATCACTGCTTCGCAGAAGGAGGCGACGGCGTCCCATTCCTCCTCGCCCCGGACCATGGCTTGCACCAGGGCCGGGCGCGAGAGGTCGCCGCCGCCGATCGCCGCCACGAGAACACGGCGGGGCTCCGCCCAAGCAGGGCACACCTCCACAGTGTGCTCCACCGTGTCCTCCGGTCGATCCTCGCAATGGAAGCATCCGGGCGTTCCCTCCCGCCTGATTCGGTGCAGGTACCTCCCGAAACATCCGTGTCCGGTGAGGACCTGCGTCAGACGGAAGGTGAGGGCGCCGTGGCGCCTCTCCAGCCACTCCTCAAAGAGGGGACTTACCGCCACTATCGTGGC
Organism: Diarsia dahlii; assembly: GCA_949775195.1. NCBI lineage: Eukaryota > Metazoa > Arthropoda > Insecta > Lepidoptera > Noctuidae > Diarsia > Diarsia dahlii. The sequence continues at coordinate 17,872,556 of OX459213.1, forward strand.
GTGCCCAAGTGTGAGACCTTGGCTCCAGAGCTAGGTTAGAGTACCTGTATTTCAGGAGCCAGTGACTTCTTCCATTTGGGTTACAATTTGGCAAGTTTTATACAAAAGGTGTCAAAATAATATTAAGCACATAATATTAAGTTCAATCGTTATATTAAACACTAGCTTTTGCCAGCGGCTTCGCCCGCGTGAAAATAACGATTTTCCATACAAACTTTCATCCCCTATTTAACTCCCTTAGGGGTTGAATTTCGAAAAATCCTTTCTTATTCCTTGTCTACATTATAAAGGGAACCTCTGTGCAAAATTTCAGCTTTCTAGGTCCAAGGGTTTGGGCTGGGCGTTGATGAGTCAGTCAGTCAGTCAGGACTTCTCTTTTTATTTATATAGATATACCACCAGCACAAAATTATAGTATTAGAAAATAAATTATAATAAAATCAGGATTAGAATTTAGTTTATTAATTGAATTAAAAACAATATTAATTTTAGAAATAAAGATTGTAGTAAAAAATAATAAATATCTCTGTCTGTTACTTTTTACGGTTTAATCACTGAACTTATTGTTATAAAAGTGGTCAGATATGTTCAAAAAGAAAGGCTAGAATGGAGGTGACTGCTGAAATGACGAGTAAGAGAAATATGGAACAAGACATTCTGCGCGGCCACCCCAAATAAATTGGGATAAGGGCAGGAGAATGATGATCGTGCTAAATATAGGCAGACTCGAGCCATCTTACTAAGTGGTAATGTATTACTTAATAACTGGGCTGTGTAGGTCAGATTGGACCACTCAATGTTAGATACTGTTATGTTAGAATCCAGTTAGACAGGAAGAACAATCCAGGAGACTCTAAACTTTGCTGGGAAAAAGTTATGATGACGCAGTGCAAGTGCTAGTTAGTTAATATTATGAACATTTGAAAACCTTTGTTAAACGTGTTTTAAGTTTATTATTGATTTGCCATTCTCACGCTACTGTTAACGCATTCCTTGACCTTTTGTTGTAGCGTTTTGTTTCTATGCGCTGCTATATTATAAGGTCGAATATATCGTTATTTTGCTTCTGTATAATTCGAGTAGATTATGAGTGGTGGGTTCGTCATTAGATCCAGTCCAATTAGTGACAATTTGTGACCATCTACAAAATCTGTCATTACTGCTTTGAATCTATGATTACGCAGGCGAAAGGTAACAGGCAGTCCAAAGCTACTTTCCTTTCACATTGCAAAAAAAGCAAATTTTCCACATTAGTTCTTTTGCAGGATTGACTTCTTATCACTTCCGACTAGTACAAAAAAAAAACGATTCTTGCAAAAAATTCCGATCCCCGAGAGTGATTTCTAAGTAGATTCAAACTACAACTTCCAACTTCCCTCCTCATCACATTTCCATACAAGACAGTCGATGCCCTTTCAACTTTTCTGTAACTGGTGCAAGTTTTTAACATTAATTTATCGTTAATACGAAAGGGGACAGCGATGGCCCAGTGGTTGCGGCCTCGATTTACGAGCAGTAAGTCGTGGGTTCGAACCCAGGCAGGCACATTACTTTGTGCAATTTATTTTATCACCACTGCTCTTAAAACGGTGAAGGAAAACATCGTGAGGAAACTAATGTGATAAACTAAATCTATACTATCTATATCTATACTAATATTATAAAGAAGTAAAGTTTGTGTGTTTGTTAAATTGTAAGGGGTAATCTCGGGATCTACTGAACCGATTTTAAAAATTCTTTCACCAATAGAAAGCCACATTATTGCTGAGTGTCATAGGTTAAAGAAAAACCCGAAAAATAAAAAGGCTTTTACGTGGTAGTCCGTTTTGCAAAGTGAATCGCTGAAAAAACCAAAGCAGCGGACGGCGCGCGATGGCTTCGGGTTTAATTCGGTTCGCGTTCGAGCTCGCTTCGGGAGAAGGGGGCGTGGCCTTTTACAAGTGAGAGGTAGGTACCCGCGCGGCTCAGTCGCGTGGTCGGCTCCTTACGCAGCGGAGGTCCCCGAAATTGAATTTTTCGAAACGTAATTAGCACACTTTCGACATTGTTTAAATAAAAAGTTCTTATCAGAACTATATCTATCTTATTCTTTCCTATCATGCTATTAAGAAACTTGAGCCCCCCCAACATATTGTGTAATGGGACAAGGCTGCTTACAAAAGAGTTACGGGACAATATAATCGTGGCGACCATTCTCACAGGGCCAGCAGTGGGACAACTAGCTTATATTCCGCGGATACCCATGATTCCCACTGATTTACCCATACCGTTTAAAAGGCTACAGTTTCCAGTGAAGATCTGTTTTGCCCTCACTATTAACAAGTCCCAAGGTCAAACATTCTCTCTGATGGGCATTGACCTGAGAAAGCCGTGTTTTTCCCATGGGCAGTTATATGTTGGCTTATCTCGGGTTGGAACTCCTGATAGACAATATATTTTGCTACCAAATGATAACATTACATCCAATATAGTTTACAGAGAAGTTTTGAACAATTAAAATTACCATAACGAAACTAACTTTTCCCGCGACTTGGTCCTCATGGAATTCGTTTATCGCAAATCCCGCAGAAAATGTTTTTTCTTTCGGACAGAGTTACTTTCGAATTTTGTATTAGCATGCAAATACAAACTATACCTACGTATAACCCTCCTTTTGGCAGTTAGAAATTAAAACATAACACTATACTAAAAAAGGATTATTAACATTATGCCCAACGAAGTGGGCACGGGTCAGCTAGTGTTATATAATCAAAATTCGAAAGTCCGAAACACGTGGTGTATAGCCCATTCCCTCTCATAGAGAGGAGGCCTGGAGTTCTGTGGATTGTGCTTATGCAATACGAAAGATGTAGACATATATTTTTGTTTATCCCTTCGCAGTACAACGGCACATTCGTGGAGTTCGTCCCGCGCGGGTCTCGCTCCACGACATCGGCGTACCTGGAGCGTGCGCGCGGCTGGGACGGCGTGCTGGTGCGCGCGGCGGCACGCGACTACCTCGCCATCCGGGGCAAAGCCCGGGCGCTGCATGCCTGCCTCAGCCCCACGGCGCATCCTAGAGAGGTCAGTATAACGCCCATCTCGTCCTTGTAAGACGTTGACCTATATAGAACTATATTATTATGTCTGGACGTAGGAGCTAGTTTAAATTTTTGTCTTTTAAATGTGCTTGATATCATTAATCATTATCTTCCTGCCTTTGTCGCATACTCGTACGTAGAATCCGTGCAATGCGATGTTTTTTTCTCTTTTTACTGCATTTCTCGGCTCCACAACAACCTCACTTGCACGACTTGCAGGTCGTGAATACCGCCTCGAATGCAATAATAAAGTTTCCCCACTAATATCAAAATGTTCTATTATTTCACATAAGCCTACTAGGATACTTATAAAACGTGAACGTAAAAGAGATGAACGGTTCGGGTTGATCGTTTGCTATGGAGCAGAATCGGCCATCACTAATAGCAATAAACTGCTTGAAACTGTAACCACCCAGAACTGGTTACTACTTTGGCGCTTTCGGTAGCATCCATCTGTTCCTGTAGTGAACAAGCAACATGTGCAGGTGACGTACCAAGAGACAGAGAGCCAGGCGCTCGTGTTCAGCTCGCGCGTGCTGTGCCTGCCGCTGCTGACCGTGCTGCTGGCGGGCGAGGCGGCGCGCGCGCGCTACGTGCTGCTGGCCGGGCGCGACGCGCTGCCCGCGCTCACGCACCTGCCCTTCGAGGATGAGCGGCTGCATCTACAGGTCAGTGGACTCTACTCATATCTTCTATATCTTCTGTAACTATGGCTGAGACACCTTTAGCTAGCATGTTCAGGGTGCAAGGGAGTGTACTGGTCTAGCTCTACTTGTTTCCTGTTATTAATGTGCAATGTGCAAATATACACCGCTTAGCCTCGCGTCACCCATCGTGAGAGCCGTAGGCAGGGAATTGGGGTAGGTACCAATGTATCTGAGACGGAATTAAAAAAAAAATTGCCTACTCTTACACCCGTATCTATGTATAAACAAGTCATTACTATTACTTGAGTAAATGTCATTATTTAAGACACTTTAAGATACGATTTTTTCTCTGTAGTTTAGTAATTCCTTGATGTTAGAACTATCAAACGTTAGAATTCTTAGTTTTACTTTCATTGACGGTTCTAACTTTGCTTAAACTCTTGTCCATTGCATAAAAAATTATGCATAAGTAATTACTTAAGATCAAGTAATTACTTTAACTTGACATACGGATGTTAGTAAAGTATAACGGGCTGGTGTCCGCAACTCCACGTCTAAAGCGCGTTTACCATACTCTTGTTCTACTTACTGTATTTGTTTCTGTATATATCGACAAAGTTGCTCCTTGAATTTAACATAATCTGAGGTGGAGTGGAAAAAATTGCGATTTTTCGTTAAACTGAAGATGCACTTCCCTGGAAAAGTCCTACCATCCATGATCGATCCTAAGTCTAGATTTATTTTTATAAGCAATGCCACCAATGTCCCCAGATGATCGAAGTACAGTTCAGCAACGACACGACCCGCAACAAGACGACCCAGTATCTCCTCACAAAGAACTACACGGTGGCTGCGTCGTTCGACACGAGCGTCATGTACGCGCTCAACGAACACTGAGAGGTACGCGGGGTACACGGTAGGTGGCGCTACTTGTTTATTAAAGTTTTTTTCATGAATTTATGGGCTTTTTAAACAGACCTTTTACAGTTATTTTTACCTTTGTGAAAATGGTTAAAATGACTGTGAGAGACTGGTATGTTTTGTATTCCGTAAATATGTATGAATAAAATTGGGAAATAATTATCAAAAGAATTAAGTGATGTTGAAATGAGTTGTGACCGTATTGATGATTATGTTTGGTTTCGTTGTAATAGGTATATTCAAAAATATGTTCAGTATAGTGAACAAAATTACAAAATCATTATAAAATTCGCGTGATTTGTTTATCTGTAACATAAATTTTCGTTTGTGCAACTTATAGATTTGTTAATAATCGAATATAAATTAATTTAAAATATAATTAAATGTTGCAACACTCATAGTTCACTAGCGCCATCTACGTTTAAACTCGTATTACTAGCACAAAATAACAAAAGAGTCGATCCTAACTGTAATACTGATTTACTATTATTTTTAACGATTCTCAGTGAACTACGAATACTTTCAATTTTAATTTAATATGTGATTTAATTTAGTTGTAATTTTAAGTGATTTTAATCCAATTAAATTATTAATTAAATGGACCTTTATTGATTGTGTATGAAGAATACAAAATTAAGGGGTTGTATCCCTCTGAGCCATACTTATGCGTTTAGCGTAATTTCTCGTATGTTTTATCGATTTTTAAAATATTTTTTTGAAAACTGATATTAAAAAGCTTGTGATCTATTTCCGTGAAAAAATCTCAAAGGGTTCCGTAACCACTCTATTATAAAATAGATTTTAATAACAAAATCTTGCATTTTCCATGACAATACGACTCATGCCTTTACAAATTATTATTAAATAATAAAAATATTAACGGAACCATGAATTAATCGTCGTCCATATATTCCAAAAGCCCAGAGCCGCCAGACGTACCTCATTTTCTAAAAGACATAATATAAGAAATTATTTACCTTTCTTACATGGTATCTGTGAATTGGCCGTCTAACCAACTTAGCAGGTATGCTGGCATTCAATACACGAATAAACACTACTCGAAGCCCTAAATTTTGTCCTTTAGAAAATAAGTTACGTCTGGCGTCTCTGAGCTCTTGAAATAATAGTTTTAAATAGAATACCAGTCGAAGTGCCTTAAACACTTGGTTTACAAAGCTGTCATTGCTCATCGCAACTATTTGAATCTGCACTGTTTTAACTACACCCTAGAATAATGCTAGATGCTAGTTTTATCTAGAAAATGAAAGGAAGAAACGTTGTATTTTTGATACAAGTTGAAAATTATCTTTAGTGTAAGTTTAGTTAGCATTTTTCACACATTAAACAGTATTTTTTAATCTATTTAAATAGGTTCTCGAATAATAAAATTAAAAATAATTATGAACGGTCTCAAAATGAGTATTTTTTTGACATAACATGTCTATTTTATATTATTTTTGTATGATTTTTATAAATATTTCAACTTGTGTCAAGGTTGCTGTAAAATGTGAAGATTGCGTGTTGTCAGACTGACAATAATAAAGACTTGTAATAACGCTAAAATTATTGATGTATGCAGCTATTAATGTTAACGCGTAGTAAACAGTAATTTTAGTACTATTACTATTCGCTTTGTTGCGAAAATTTATCAGTTTCTACAGAATTTTAACAAGTTTTCGATAGTGTGGATAAACCGAACTGAAAAAAAAAATAGAATCAAGCTTACTGCCGTTATTAAATTGAGTGGAAATATTAAATACTGTTAAAAATATTGGCTTGATAATTCATTATCAGCATAAAAAGGTCCATGAATACCAGTGATATTAAAATCAAATACGATGAAGTTGTTAACATTTTGTAGAAAATGATAAAATAATATCAATAAAGAATGAAGGATTGTGCTGAAAGGTTGTTATTGAAAGGTAGCTTATAGTACTGTACGTACGTTTACCGCGCACCACACCGCGAATTAGATAGAATATACAATTATAATATGTGTCTTTCACTTATTTATTTAATAAACTAATACAATTACAATTTTTAAAGCATAAAATAAAATCTTCCAGTAGAAACTATTATCGGCACGATATTGACATATTCCTCCGATAGTAAAGTAAAATACCTTCAACTCACGCCATTTTCCATAAGGGGAGGCAGACACTAAGATACGATAAAAGCATAACCCTCCTTTTGGGCTTCGCCGCAGTCGGGTAAAAATTGTACTCCTATAAAATCTCAAGTGAGCACTGTGTTTAACACAGAAGATAAAATATGTCGTTGAAGATTGTAGAAAAAACAAAAATAAATAAAAATTACGATAAATAAGTGAAAGACAGTAACATTTTTTACTCACAAAATTCTGAGCGCTTTATATGATTTCACTGCCATTGAATGTCCAATTATTTATATTTTTTTATTCTGTTGTGAAATTCCATCCAGCTTAGTTTTATTTTAATTATTATTGAAACATAGAAGTGTAATTGAATAATTTTGATCTGATTTTGTATTTTAAATTAAGCTGCACCACGAGGTATTAATTGAACTGTATTTTTAATTATTAATTTTAATGTTATAATGATAGTAATTATACTGATTTTAAGGATGTCCTCTCAATTAACAGTATTACAAATTAAAAAATGTTTTAAGTTGTGGTGCGGCTTTCCAATTTTATATTATTTATAATAATGATTGTATTGCGTTTAATAATTATGAATAATTAACGGTAATGATTGATGTGTCATTCCATTTGATTCTATTTTAATTCCATTTTTTTTTTAATTATTAATAAGACTGAATAATATCGAATATTTTTTTAAATCTCAATGAACGTAAAGTATTTATTTTCCGATGTTCAGTAGTGATGTCGCTTCAATGAATTTCAACCGAAATTAAGTAATAATTCATAATTGTATTAATTTTAGCGTTACATAGTTAATTTTAAGTATATTTTTGTTTAGGCTTAGTTTAAATGCGCTCAATTTTTCACGAATAAAATTTAATGGCTTTAATTACGTTTTTGTTTTATTAAAATATCCTATTGGACTTTATTGAGGTGTAAGGGGCACACCACCTACCATCTCAGGTAGTGCTCCAAGTCAACGTCACTGCTCGTGGTGAATCCTGCTGAATAACGTACCAGGCTCTGACAACATAAATGGCGGTTTAACCATTTCCAAAAATGTTCGCAGTTGAGTAGCGCCGACTAGTAACGGCCAATAGCGTTATCAGTGCGAGAAGCTGTGATCTGTGATCGCAGACCCGGCGTGGCGATTATATGTGCAAACCCTTGAATAGCAACACAATCACCCCGTCCCCGCACTTTCCTGATTTTGGCGGCGGTCACGGTAGGCTGTGCATGAAATCCCCACGGGGGTTACGAATAGGCGCCAAACACAACTGACATTGGCGACTTACCATGGTTGTACGTTACGGCTCGGCTGAATGAACATCTAGTGCAGCTTGAGTTAAGTCGAAGCCACCTTATTAATATGTAATTTTGAAAAGGAAGCCAGCTATCCCAAGGTGCAGTCGAGTTCCTGGTACACAAATCCCTCTGTGACAACGTCGCAGAAGTCTCCAGTGTCTCCTACCTTTAGGCCGCGCTCACTTTGGACACGAATTTGTATCGTACGTAAACGTTAAACGTACGAAATAAATTAGACTAATTATACGTACGACTAACTCGCATCCAGTATGTGCGCTTCCCATAGTACTTGGAAGGTTAGGATTGTTCGTACGTGTTCGTACGAATAAAATTCGCACGAAAACGCATCCAAACTGAGCGCGGCCTTAGATTCAAATGGTAAATCCCTAAATGTCTATTTCCCATTTCGTCCACTTTCCCAAAAAGACCACAAATCTGCAATGCCCAATAAGTCCACAAATCTGCAATGCCCAATAAGTCCACTTCCCAAAAAGGTTTCTTTATTTACTGATTCCTTTATGATAAACTGCAACAGTTACAAACTGTTTTGCAGGTGACTTTGGCTTTGAGGAATGGGCTAGCTCACCGTTCGTCCGTTCGTGTTGCACGCGCGGCTCCATAGAGATGCCAGCAACATTGCTGGGTGAGTAGAAGTCTGACACTCCTCCCGCTCATTCCGCTGCACCCAGAGCGGGAGGAGTCATTTGATAATTTCTCACCAACAAAAAATAATGACATACCACAGATCAGCATGTGGGTCAAGTGTTAAAGATTCCAGAATACTCCGATTCCATTACCATTTTGGGAAGTGGACGTTTTGTTAAGTGTTCGTTTTGAACCTAAAGAGTTTCGAACAGGGTAGCGTAATGAAACTAACCGAGAGATATATCCTCGACGTTGCTTAGGCCTACGCACCAAACTCGGCTTTATGCGGCAAGGTTTCAGTGTATGAGTAGAATAAAAACCAAAGAAATTAATAATTAAGTTTTATTCAATACACTTCATCAACATAGACAACTCTTGATACTATACCATGTCGAACATCCGTCACGCGCCTAAATCAACGCTTACATACAGTTGAACAAAATATTACAAATTACATAATAATTAATAATATGGGCTATTTTATTACAATTGTTGATGATGCCCTCTGGTGACACCCAGGTGGGGTTATATTAATAAAATAAAATATGTAATTAATCATAATAATTGTGCGAATAATCGTAGTAATGACACTCAACACATAATTTTACATTACAAGATAAACGTTCTAAATTAATATAATTTTTTAAACTAATAAAATTCGTTTCTATCGATAAACTACGAACAAATGATTTAAACGATAATTATTGCTTCATAATCTCCATTACGATGAAACCAATGGAAGAACTACGAACGTTAAGGAATAGTTTTATTTACATACATCCTATGTCGAACTGAACTCATCACAAATTAGTTGTTCAAACATAAATACTGATCATTCAATTGAGTTTAAAATCCAACAATTAAAACTGAACGCGTTCAACACATTTAAACCCCGTTCAAGAGCTGCCAGTGCCATAATTGCTACGTAATATTGACACGGACAGCGCTTGAACGGAGTTTAGGTAAACTGATCGCGTTCAATTGCATTGGTGAAGTTCACCCAAGTCGTTTTTGTTAACTAAAGCGTATACTCGTACGATATTTGTTTGTTTAATAATTTCATAAGAGATCAATCAAGAAACCATTGCCTTTTAGATGTTAATAATTTGTCATCTGGTTTTTCCCTTTAATTTGTGACGTTCAGTTTCGACTGTATGTAGGACGCTACTATAATACAATGACTGTAAAGAAACAGCAAACAATTTCAAATAAATCTACGCACCAAAATTACAGAAGCACTCTTAATTCATTACTACATCGGTTTGATTTAGCCTCATTATTTTAAATATACTGATGCTTTTCAGTATGATAAATTAATAGGAATATGGGCAAGAGAATGGTAATGATACATATTTGACTACATCGATCTACCCATTTTTTTTTTGGAGTTTATCAAATCATCAAATGACTCCTAGCGCTCTGGGCGGAGTGGTAGGGCGTGTCAGACTTCATCTGACTAAAAACCACTCATGTTCCTTCTTAGGCTTTTGTGTCCAGGCTGCGGTATCTCTTTCGAACAACCCGCAGCCCGATCGATCTACCTCCTTGATTATTTTTAGAGAAGTGATATTAAATTTTTGGACAACTTTGTTGAAGTGTTAATTATTCTTATCTTGTTTCAATGTGGAAAAGAGATAGGGCTATCTGGCCTGCATAGCTCTGTTCCTTTCACAAAATGAATTATGATTAGAATAACACATAACAATAAGGTCCCAGGAATGTAAAAGTAAAGCTTCTTCAACAAAGTTACTAAAATCATGAGACTAAATCAAGCTAAAAGGTGATACTAATCGGATAATTATAATGCGCCTGCCACTACGGTCTGGTGAAAATAAATTTTGATACTTTGGTCCCAATTATTGATTATTTTTCGCAAGACGCATTATACAACGTGATGGTTAAAATATACATTAAAATAAATTATATTTAAATACGGTCTGTTCAAAATAGTCGACTGCTTTGAAATTGTGATATTCTGCGCCTGGTAGAAAATGTATATGAATTGGTAGTTATTGCCATAAAACTACCATTTTGCATATAAAATAATCAACTATTTCGAACAGAAATTATAATAATGCTAAGCTGCCGAAACACAACGCTTGAAATATAAAAACGGAATGAATTAAATGCATAGATAACTCAGTGCTATGAACATAAAACTTTTAAATTTCAATATAACATACAAATAATAGTTTTAAGTACAAATAATAATGAAGGATATATACTTGATAATCCTACCAGTATACAAATTCATTCCGTATCTCCAAACTATCTTTTATTTTACGTACAATTTAGTTTTGCTCGCAATGTAACATTTCTTTCAAAAATTGCTTTCATTTAAAAAAGACCTTTCATGACAGTTTATTTCACAAGATCTATAACGGATGGTCAAAGGATATGTGAGCTGGATACATTTTTACAAAGACTCCACTTGTATTGTTGAGAGTACCTCAATTATAAGTTGCAATTAAATCTCGTGCTGTCTTTGTTACTTTAACGCAGAGTGACAGAGATAGCAGGAGTTTTGAGGGTTAATTATTGAGTGACGTTTGAGTATTTGGGCGTAACTGACGTAAACTCGACTTCAGCCAATCACATTAATTTATTAAATTAAGTTTGGTGCAGAGTCGAGTAACATCACCTGCACAAGGCTGATGCCGTCTTTTTCACTCTTATTATTATACGACTGATTCAGGCCGATTCCACGTGTTAAGTTAAATCTTCCGGCCCTTCAAGCTCATTTCTCTAAAGTACAGCACGGACAATACTTTTCCAATCTCAGATTTGTCAGTAACATTCCGAGCAAACAAAACAAGACAGTACGTACATACATTACTATAATACATTATAATATTAATTATTGTAACACTTACATCAAAAACTGTAACACTAAGGGTTTGACACTACACATCAGCTACTTCAAGCGGGTATAAAAAATATTCTATGACCTCGGATTTACACTAGTTTCACTACAACCTGATTTCGTAATAAAATCGTTAATTTTATGAAACATTCATCGTCGGTAGATTGTTCATTCCATCTTGATTTTATTGTTGATCAGTTCCAGAACTACTAAGTCTTTACAATTTTGTTAATGCCTCGTGGTGTTAATTGTTGCTCGAGTCGAGGCAGCCTTTTTATTGACATATTATTTATTTCATTATCATTTTTAAGATGATTTTAAACTAAAAGACTTATAGGATCGCTATATTTCCGAACAACAAGACTGCTTTCGGTCAAGCTTGGCTGTCGATGTCGGTGTGACTGCCTCGAGGCGTCGAAATTGCTTTCTCCGAGGCTGCCTCGTTCCGAGCAATAGATTTTTTATATTTGTTTGTGATAAGTCTGTTATCTATCTACTCATAATCAGTGAGCGTACTTAGCTAATATTAAACTGAGCCTTATTTATCAGATAATTCCTTCAAACGGCAGTTCATTTTAACTGTTATGTTTTTTTTTATCTATGGATTGCGTGTAAGAAGCTAAAATGGGAATTTTCAATAGAAAATAAATAGAACATTTTAAAGAAATCTATAATTTTATTAACTTAAGTAGGAAATAAATGGAAGGAATGTAATGTGAGCATTAGATTTACATTTATGAGGAAAAACCAAAATTTATCAAGCCCAAGATAACATAGCAATAATAAAACAGTTTTATAATATAGTTAAAAACAAAGGTATTACTTTTATAATAAAATTTATCAACAAAAGTAACTGTAGAAGATTTTCGATAAACTCTTTGAAGTCATAATTTTATTGCGTTCATGATTGTCACCCGTAGACCCAATGTTTTGTAAAGTAAACATTTTATTTTTACAGAAGAAGAATAGCTAATGGTTCGAAAGACAGTGGCACTCAACCTTTTGACCTCAAGGAGGTTACATGTTACAGACCGCATTTAGAATACTTTTGACGATATGCAGGCCCTTAAAAATACTTGCCACAATTTTTAACAGCGATTCTCTAAGAGAAGTAAATTCTTATAAGGATTTAAGTTACACAACACGTATTTTTCTTTACAAACCTCCCAAGTTACACACAGGTTGGCCACTCCAACTCAAGCTTAACTGCTTTAGCAAAACAGTTTTAAGTAGTTTTTAAACGGAAATAAAGACAGTTTGCAAATATATGATAGTTCTCGCATCATCTCGGCTTCTAGAGCGAAACAACACAAATAATATCAGGCGATATATTATGATATGTACTCATGTACATTCGTGGGCCTCGACAAATTCATTATAATATCAAATTCGTATAAAAATTGTTTTCATTTCACTTTTAGAACTAATTACCGAAACCCACATCGATAGGTACTTTTGTTTTTGGAGCAATGGTACGTCTACTTGCGCACAGGCGGTATTCTAAGATATTTTTCTACCTTGCGCAGTGCTGTCACTTTATTGTCAGATTTGAGAATAATCTACGAATAAATTAGAGGAACTTTAGGATTAGGTATTTATTGAACAAAAGCTAATACACATGCAAAATTAACAGAACAGTTTAAAGTTTACATAATTATTATTATTTAGCACGAAAATCTCAATAATAAAAATGACATTATCTCAAAATTGATGAATCGGGACTCAATGAAATTAAAAACTAATGGAATAATATAAAATAAAAAATACATTTCCTCTCTACCATTGCTCCAATCCTCTCTAAATCTAACTCAACCATTCTGGCAAATATCTGCCAGTAACCAATATCATTGGAGGAACGAGTTCTGGTTCGCGAAGGCAGGCGCGGCTCGCATCATGTTGTTGTTCTGCCCAGTTGGGTTCACGAAGTTATTGTTCAAGATGTTGTTCTGCATCAAGAAGCCCCCCATCGGCATTTGTGGGGTCATCATGGGTAGTTGTTGGGGTACATGAGCTGGACTGTTCGGGCTAGATTTGAGCTGGTTGATAGAAGGTGCTGGACCTGCTTTAGGGGACCGGGGGGCTAGTAGGTTGTCTACATTGATGTTAATAGCGCCGGTGGTGTCAGCCCAGGTTGCTCCGAGCTTGGTTGTCGGTTTAGCGTTGGTTGGTGTCGGTTGCTGCTGCTGGTTGTTTGGCGCGATCGGTTGCAGGAGACCCACGGGCCTTGGTTGGATACCTGTATGGATTGTTGCAATTTGTTTTATTGGAGTTTCTTCGGCTGCTGTTCATGAGGAAAGTGTTGAGGGAAGGTACGGGAAGCGAGAGCTCTATTTTAGTTTTTTTTTTAAGTATTAATTAGGCACCTTTTCTGTGCTAAACATTTCAACTAAAATCTTAAGCTGTCGCGTACCATACGAATCTTTACTCGAAGAATGATATTTATTAGTTTTGGAATTGACTTTTAGTGTGCAAGTAAAACCCGAATAATTCCATTCTTCTAGCAAAGAAAAGACTGAGCGAATAAAACAACAAAACATAGAAGTATTAATATTTATTGACGGTGGGTATATACAGACACATAGATTGTTTCAGAATCACTACATTTATACCTATGCTGCAATAGCATACCTAAGGGAGTTACATGGAATCTCATGCCTTACTCAGCTACCACTTACATTCAAAAAGACGATCTCTTCACTTAAACAACTAGGACATCCGACGTTTTAATCACACATTTGATACATTTACATCAAACTTCTCTCCATTAAAGTGAGGACTTGTGCAGCGAAAATGCAGCCTTCAGACTTAGGCCCGCCAAGTCTCATCTTCAAGTCAATATTAGTCAAACAATCCATTAGCCACGTCCGGATCTCCATTATCACATCGAAGAAGTCCGTTTTGATGATAGCGGCGGGTAGAGCAATGACTACAGCAGCTACTAGCGAGATGACAACCATCTGTATCTTAGGATCCGGAGTGTATCTCATATACAGCACAATTTGGAGAACTTCCCAACAGTAAAATGATACTTTCGGGCAGTTTTTCGATGCTAACACCACATTTCCGACCACAGATAAGTATTTCACCAGTAGAATGTTATCAATGTCTTGTTTTAAGTTGTGATGGCTCAGTGTGAGCTGTTTGTGACCAAAACCTCCCAGTAAAGGGTAGAAGAAATGGTCGGCGACGCTCGCGAACCGATTTTTCTTAGCTTTTGAGAAAGGATGCGGTTGTATTGTGTGAAAGTATCTCGTTTTATTGATCAGCCGTCGCCTTATGACCTCTTCACTTGCGACGAGGTCCCGCGGCTCACAGATAATCTCCTTCGGTTCAACAGCGTCTTTCTGTGAGTATACGTCAGCTATTCGGTTCACAGCTTCCGATAAGACATCCAGCATAAATATCTTCGTGGCGATCGAATAGCGCCCCATATCGGTGTGTATTTCTCGACACAAATGCTCGGCAGCTACTTCGGGTCGTTCGGAAACGATGGCGACGCAGGTCTTGAACTTGATGGTATCAAAATCATCTATTTGGTATTTAGCCTCTAGGTGAATAAATAAATCTAGTAATTCTGTAGCTATTTTGGCATCTTCATCCCTCAATTGTTTGTTAACTAACTGTTCGGCTACTTGTAGACTGCCTTCGAATAGTTCCACGTCTGAGGCGTCAACTATGAGTTCAATCAGATCGCGTAAGTATTTAGGATGTTTCTTAGAACTTGCAGCTACATCGTTGCTCATATCGTAAGGAACCAAGTCATCGTCTGAGTCTAAATCCTCTCGCTTGCCGTCTAGGGCATCTAATTTCACGGATATTATAGTTTTAACTATTTCTTTAGTTTGTTCCCGCCCTTTGACAGCACAGCTCACTATAGTGTTATGAACTCTAGAATTCTCGTCGTCGGCGAATCTACGAGCTATACTATCTAAAGTCTTTTTCAAATTCAATTTCCTTGGTACGTATTTTTCGGGAACTTTTCGTTTATGGTCTATCAGACATCTGTGTGATAAGTCTTTTAGATTCCTATATATTGATGTGCATGGATCTTCCATGTCCTCGTATTGGAATTTTAATTCGACACTGTCAGCTTTGTCTATTTCGGACATTATTTTGAGTACAATTTCTATGGTCGCCGTACCCACGCAGCGGAACTCGACGGAATGTACTTCTAAATGCTTCGACATGCCACGTAACATTATATTCTTTAGTTCAGTCATCTTCCAAACGGATTTAGTCCACTTGGACATCGTTACTCTATACTTGACAGCTAGTATCAGCAGCTGAGATATATAGATATGCTCCGTCAAATTGGTTACATTCGCATTTTTGACATCAGCCCATACAGTCGCCAACCTTATGATCAAATCGTGCATATTTGCTTCAGAATTCTTTGTATAACAAAGATAATATATAAGATTTTCTTGTAGCGTTGTGTCTTTATAATCTTTAGGTTTTATATAAAATGGCATTTTGTAGAACAGTATCTCTTTCCAATCAATGTTGGAATCAAAATTATATCCAATAACTTTGTATATTATTTGTTGATTAGCTTTATAGTGAATTGGGCATCGTTTCAACAGAATCACGCTGAGATATTCTATAGCTTGTCTGGATAAGTGTCTCAATAACGAATGTATGAGCGTTTGTTTGACGTATTTGTTTGGGTCTGTATGAGCGACATCCATCCAGCCAGCCAGTACGTCCACGAAACTGGCGATGACAGGGGATTCCCCACTCATATAGTAATTCGTTATAATTTTCGACAGTAGATAAGACAGGAATTTCGCCGTATACTGCTTGCGGTCATAAAAGAAGCTGTCAGATACAAATTCAATGGCTCGAATAACGTGAAATATTAAGTAATAAGAATAATTTTCATTTGAAAACCCTTTCGGGGTATTCGTTTCCAGTCTATTGGCAACCCTTTGCGGCAGTGTTGCCAGCAATTGAACATAGGACTCCCACGCATTCTCCCGCAACACCAGGGTATGGTCTGTCTGACTGACGCGACCGACATCGACTATCGCTGTGAATATCATATCACTCTTAATGTACGCCATTAGTATTTCAGATAGAACTTTCGACGTCGCAACGTCCCTTTCAGTCTTCAAGAAGCCGCAGAGAATGGACAATATCTCCTGACTAACTTCAACACTTTCTTCTACGGCGAAAAGGCAGAGTATTTCGGGTCTACAAACCGGCCACTGCGGGAGCAAAACCCTTACGACTGTGGTGAGCAGTTCTGTGTAGGTGTCTAAGACGGCAGGGGTCAGTACTATATCGTCAATCTTGCTAAGTTTCTGCACGGTGACGGGGCCGGGCAGTAAGGCTAGTACTTCTCTCAGGCAGCTTTCAGCTGCTGTCACGTCTTTTTCAGTCTTAATGGTCTGTGTGTCGTGTAAGCGCTGGATGGCGCGTTTCATCGCTTGCTGACTCGGCGGGTTCGGTTCGCCTGCAAAACAAAAAGTCCTGAAAGGGTCCACTGTTGGGTACATCTTCTTATTTGACACACATGCACTGTTGTAGAAAATAAAACGAGAATAAAAGACGCGTTCGCGAGATCGAATTCGTTTTTGTCATTCCGGTTACGAGTTGCCAGATTCAAATACATGACAAAAGGACATGTACTGAATCGTTGGTAGGCATTAATTTAAATCGCGCGTTCAATTGATCATTTTAA
Source organism: Diarsia dahlii (assembly GCA_949775195.1). Taxonomy (NCBI): domain Eukaryota; kingdom Metazoa; phylum Arthropoda; class Insecta; order Lepidoptera; family Noctuidae; genus Diarsia; species Diarsia dahlii. The sequence continues at coordinate 17,889,819 of OX459213.1, forward strand.
TTTTTTGGTTGAATAAATAAATGCTTTTTGTACAAAAACACGAGTTTTGGATTAAAAGCAATCAGTGACTGAAAGAGTGATGGTTTCCACTGATTAATCCAAATAATTAATAATATTTTATACACGGAGAGAAAATAAAAATTTCTCAACACAAATATTCATACATCTAAATTACGGATTGGTTTAAAACAGAAAGGCTTGCTACACAATTTTCAATCTTCTTGATTTGACAAATACGGTCGAATCGAGTGCGATTAGCGAAGTGTGTAGCATTTCTTATGCTTACAAGCTTCGATCAATAATAGTACTAGATTAAGCATCAGGAAGAAAACTAAGTCGCTCAAGTGGCCACGTTTGCACACACGTAAACATCTACATAACATCTTAGAAAAAAGTTCAATATTATTTACAACTTCAGATGATTATAAACCTTAACACTTAAACATAACGTTTAATTATCATTGTAAAGTATATTTATTTAAGCCCTTTCATCGGAGAAAGATTAGAAGCAAAACATTTTAAATGTCGCTCCAAAGTGAAAAGTCATCAGTACAAAAATATTCATTCTAAAGTGAAACTTAAACTCTAAGCAATACGGTTAAAAGCATTTTGTGTACAATGTCGTGCTTATTCTATTGCGGAACTAGCGTTCCCTGTTCAAGAACATGATACAATAGTTGGTGCGTTGTAGCAAACATTGGCCAAACAATTATAATATTCGCTGATTTAATTATATTTACAGTTTAATTATGTTTAAATATTATGAAAAAGCACATAATGATATTAAATTACCGAAAAATAGATATTCCTTCCAAAACCTTGGTGTTACGGTGGTTATTTACGCAGTTATTGTACGCATACTGCGGTATTTTGACGTCTTAATGTTGGCTATGATTGGACCATACTAATTTGAAATAAGACCACAAATACGTTTGTGGTCTTATATTTCGGGCCGTTTTTGAAGCGCTTATCGGGAATCTAGTACATTATTGATCGAAGCTTACAAGTGAAGAACGTCACCTTTCATTTGGCAAACCATTATTGAGTTAAATTGTCCTGACCCAAAGAATATGTGTATTCATAAAGTACAAGGACACTTTCTTGGTCGAGTAATTGGGTAGTTGACAAAAAAAATCTAATTAGTCCGTCAGATAGAATTCCAAAAAATATTGAACACGTATTTTTTCTCTTTTCACGTAAACAAAAAATGAAGACGATACATTGCTTCGAAAAGTCGTGCGACGTCACAGTTTGGTCCATTTTTACCAGACTATGACGTCAAAAGCCCCCACTCCATGATCTTTGACAAGCTTTATTTTCGAAATTTTTTATTAATTTGATAAAACAAAAAACATGTATCCAATATTTTTTTGACGGACTAAACAGATTCATATTTTTTTTTGGTCAGTGAACTACCCTATTGGCGGTCAATGTCCCAATTTTTTACAATTTGTTTTTTTCAAATGCAAGTTTTTAATGTAGCTTCATAACCTCTCTCCGATTCAATGCATTCCATCAGCACAATGTTTTAAGTGCGTTACATAAAGTTCTACCGTAAAACGTCGTATCCCAGTAATAATTTCTGTACAGAGATACTTAGTTTGATATACAGAATGTTTGATTGACGGCTTTGTGAAAGGTCCACGAAAGTGGCAATTTTTGTTCGTATTCAGCGTTGTCGTCAGTGGATACTGTTGCGACGCATTCAGAAGTGTACCATAAGAGAATCTTTGTATTGTATGTAACTTAGATTTTGTTCTATTTAAACAAACTGCAGTTTTGCATCCTCGTCAAAATTCAGGCGATTGTCAAAAATGACATAAATAATCAATTCTAATTACGTGGTCAAATGAATGTACGCTGTTTTATTAGTTATTAAAAAGTAACCGTATTTTAGAATAGAGCTCCCCGCGCAGTGGTTTATTAGGGAGAAGAGAGAATTATCGAATAAAAGGGGTGAGTGAAAGTGCGGTTAAACGGTGAGAAATAGATGGGCTGTGTTTTAATACGGATTTTTTACTTTTATCGATTTACGTATATAAAAAATATCTACTTATTTTATTATTGATTTGTATAGTTATTTTCTTGAATTTGACGAGAATGTAAAACGACGTGATGGATATTGACATCAAAAGAGCCAAAACGGGTGTAAGTTTCTTATCCAGCTCATGTCTCGATATACAAAATTGTCCAAGGTTGTTTTGTACCGTTTTAATTTTAAGAATCTTATTTTTTTAATGCTGTTTTTATGCATTTTTTCCAATAAACCTTATAGCTATTAAGTGTGAGCAGTTATACAGCGTGACTGGTAATTAGTGACCGATTTATGTTTACCTAAAGTATAGGTCAGTAATTTCCAGTCGCCCTATATGTAAGTACAGAAAGTAACGGACCTGTGGCGAGTGTGGGCGTGAGTGTAGTACTGGCTAGCTGTGCCGCCAGCGCGTCTGCGGGCAGCGGGGCGGGCGGCGAGTCCAGCAGGTCCAGGCTGGGGGCTGGGGGGGGGGGCTTAGTCAGTATAACCTGTGCAACCGATCTATTCTATCTCATTCTCAAGAACGGAACGAAAAGTCACCACAAAAAAAAAACAACGAAAAATATCACAAAAAATCTAAACAGAACCGTAACAATCAATACAAATTATAATTTTCTGGAATGCAAGTAGGCCTCCTTGTACAGTCGAACAAGCTAATAAGTATACAGCCAGCTAACCTGCATTTACTTTTAAGAGTAAACAGATACATTTAGAGACGGATGTCAAACGATACAGCGTTTGACATCAGTCGCTTAATGCGAAACGCTATAAAAAACAAAATTGCAATCAATATTTTGAGTGTACTAGAGTTATAAAGATTTCTGCTTGTATACTTATTGGCTTGTTCGACTGTACGTCTGCAGCCTGCTACAATGCGATCAAATTATCTTGGCAGCTCCGAACTTCGTGCAGGTCATTTTGCTACAACGAATGTTTAAAAGTGTTATGATATTTATTTTATTTGTATTTCTCACTGTTTAAATTAGATATTTTCTGATCGTTTAAGTATTGGTTTATCTGGCAATAACAGTTTTAATCCCAAGTTTACATGCGTAAAATTTCGCAAAGCCTATGTTCAGAGCTGCCAAGATAATTTGATCGCACTGTACACTTGTGTTACTGCACAATACGTTTCCATATTCCGAGCCGATATTAACCCTGAATCAAACTATACTTTCATTTTTTGTCGCTTTGTATGAAAATATTTTAATAATAAATATTATATAGACCCTTTGAAAACAATTGCAAATACATTTGAAATACATAACCCTTTCTTCATTCTGAGAAACTAACATAAACACAATTAAATTAATTGAATATGTTTCTTTGGTAACTCTCCCGTTACCAATAAATAGCAAAAGATTAAACTTTCCATACTACAGTCACAGAGTATAGGTACGGACCTTATACTCTGTGCTACAGTTGTCCAGCCCCAGCTGAAGTTAGGCTTATTAAGTGCCTGAGAGCAGTCTGGATACCAACAACAAGAAGACACGCTAGTTTGAAAAGGTGTCATGATTGCGTGACAGTTGACAAGGAAGTAAAAATACGTGTTGCAGCAGCCCTAAGTATCATGCTACAAGGGCAGAAAGATGATATAATATGTGTGTTATATAAACATAATATGAACGAAAACTTACCCGTCGAACCAAGCAAACTGTTGCCCGAATTCATCAGACTATTGCCGGAATTCATCAGATTATTGCTCGGACCCATCAAATTATTGCTCGAATTCAGCAAGTTATTGCTCGGACCCAACCAATTATTGCCCGAACTCATCAGATTATTGCCTGAACTCATCAAATTATTGGCCGAGTTTATTAAATTGTTGGCGTTGTTTGTAGACTCGGTGAATGCGCTAGAGAAGTCGGCGAACGCTTCGTTGTTGTTCGCGGGGGGGCCGAACGCGTTTGTGAAGTCGCCGAACTCGTTTGATACTTTGCGCGGTAGGGGCGGCTCTTCGGCTCTGGAATTTAAACAAATGTAATGTTTTAAGACCAATTTCATATAACTCAATTGCGATCAAGACCCTTTCGTTCCACAGCGACATGCTGACAGGTGAATCCTTCAAGGTAGGTAAGGTTCGTTTTTTGCAATTTGCCGGTCAATGTCAGGTTGTATGTTAAATAAAATAGTTACTCAGTGAAGTCACATTTGTTACTGCCGCGTGAACTCACAAATGTGACTTCACTGAGTAACTTTACTGAAGATTATATTGTGATTTTAATCACTATTAATTAGTAAAGTCATATTTGTTTCGGTCGCAAACCCTATTTTATTTGACACTAGCTTTTGCCAGCGGCTTCGCCCGCGTGAAAATGTCGATTTTCCATACAAACTTTCATCCCCTATTTAACTCCCTTAGGGGTTGAATTTCAAAAAATCCTTCCTTATTCCTTGTCTACCTTACAAAGGGAACATCTGTGCAAAATTTCAGCTTTCTAGGTCCAAGGGTTTGGGCTGGGCGTTGATGAGTCAGTCAGTCAATCAGTCAGTCAGTCAGTCAGGACTTCTCTCTTTATTTATATAGATACAACCTGACACACCAGAAAATTGCAAAAAAAACGTAAGAAAATGCGAATATCGCGGGCTACACTGGAGGTTCAGCCCTGACAGTCAGACTCAGTGACTACATACAATAACCCACCTAGGATCGAAGTCATCAAGCACAGTGCCTGCAGTGGCGAGGCTGGGCGGCGTGCTGGGGGCGGCGCAGGTCTTGAACAGCTCGTCCAGCAGCTCCTGCGACTGCTGCGACTGCTGCGGCACTGTGCCGCCTGAGGCAGGTGCTGCTACTGGTGCTGACTTGCCGTACGAAGCGGCGGCACCTACAGGGAAAGGGAACAGAGGTCAGTAAATATTTAATAAAGTATATGCATAAAAAATACATCTATACATTTGGGTCGAATCGATTGAAGTTTTATTTAGAACATCTCTTATTCGGAAAGTCTATCTATTTTTTATGAAAGTGAGCGAGAGACTACTTGTCGAATCGAAGTCGAATCGAAGTATTTGTGAAAATGGGGGCTAATTGCTCGCGAAAAGCTACAAAGAGAACATGCAGTTACTCCATCAATACTAATAAATAAATGATACATTGGTTTGCTTAAAAAAGAATCAAATATTACCTAGATCAATCTTCTTGACAGGCGTATTAGGCTTCTGCTTGACGGGACTCTTGGCTGTGAGGTTGATACTGAATGGTTGCGGCGCCTTCCGCTCGCTGCGCTCGGCCCGGTCGGCGCGCTCCGCTCGCTCCACTCGCTCCGCTCGCTCGCCGTCCAGCGAGCGCGTGCGGGGAGGACTCGAGCTTACTACTTCTGAGTCGCGGTATACGTTTTCTCTGGAAACAATTACAAGAAATTATCTTTATTTTCTGTAGTGTCAACTATGATGAAATTGCTCTATGAATCATCAGGTACTTCATAATACCCACCGGGACTGCGGGCTATTTAAAAGAGATATCGCGGCCCCGGAACACAAAGAGCTAAGAAAGAACAGGGGTGGGTTTCAGTCAGGATTAGTCTGATACTCGTTTCCGCTCCGATCAGAGCGAGCGGGGTCATTTGATGATTTCGCATCCATAACAAAAAAAAAAATGGAAACCTCCCTTGAGAATTATAAGTTGAGCGAATTATGTAATTAAGTTGTCTTCGTATTTTCTTGTCTTGTACTGGACGCTCAGCAACAGGCGTGTCAAAAAATACACTTGGATTGACAAACAAAGATTATTGAAAGGTAACTTACTTCGCCGGTCTCCTCTCTCGTGGCGGTCCATGGCTGTAGTCTCCTCCGTCGGAATCTTCTCTCTCGTAATCATCCTCGTCATTCCTCTCTTTTGGCTCCTCTGGAATATCAAAAAGAGATATGTTATAGGAATGTTCATTAGTGGTTTTGAGATGGTAGCTAGGTCTTCCTAAAGACGAAGCTAACATGTTTAAATATGTTTTTCGTCGCCACCAAACTTGGATTTGAAACAGTGACGCTGCATAGTCATAGAAATAAATAGGAATAGTAGTAAAACTCTCCGACCTCGGTCGTGTTCCTTAAATTGATTACTATACACCTAAGAAAGTATTATTGGTACGTATTATAATTTACGAAATAAGGAAACCAACATGACAAACTCATAAAGCCGCTAAGCTTAAGTGGGCCTGGACTGGGCACGTCTGCCGCATGCCCAATGAGTTGTGGGCCAAAATAGCCACTTTCTGGAGCCCTGACAGTCAGAAGGCATCGCGGTAGACCTCGTAGAAGATGGCAAGACGATCTGGACAAGACTAGCGACCAGTGGTCCGCATTGGCCCATCGGAATAACTGGAAGGTATGGGGAGAGGCCTTTGCCCTGCAGTGGGATGATAAAGGGAATAACATGACACGTTCCATGGGACGTCCTGCGTCCAGCAAAGGCTTAAGTTCATATTCAGGAAGTGAGCGCGGGGTCTCACTTCCTGAATATGAACTTAAGCCTTTGCTGAGGGGTATGGAACCGTCCAGAATGTTCTTCGGTAATAGAACAAACAAAGAGCTAAGTATACAGACCCCAGTTGGCAGCGCTGCGGTCGCTGTACTCGCCCCAGCCGCCCGACCCGCCACGCATACCCATCACTACTGCCTCCGACGACATGCCTGCAAACAACACAATTATACAATAGGGTAGTTGACAAAAAAAATCTAATTAGTCCGTAACATAGATTACCAAAAAATATTGGACACTTATTTTTTCTTTTTGCACGTAAACCAAAAATGAAGACGATACAGTGCTTTGAAAACTCGTGTGACGTCATATTCTAAGACATTAGTATGACATTTCTTAGCGAGCAGTGACGTCACCACCTCCCACTCAAATCTTTGACGCGTTTTATCTTCGTAAATTTTTATTGATTTGATAAAACAAAAAATACGTATCCAATATTTTTCGATAATCTAACAGAAGGACTAATTAGAATCATATTTTTTTTAGTTAGTAATCATCCTTATTTACACTTCTTACAATCCTTACTAATATTATCAATGCGAAAGTAACTCTGTGGCCGCCAATTCGGCTCTGCGTTTCTTGCAGCGAAATGCTTCTCCGAATTTGCGGCCTGTGTCTGTCGCGCTTTCACGCCGAAACTACTGAACCGATTTAAACTAAATTTGGTACACAGATAGTCTACTTTTTAATACGAAAAACGGGTTGAAAGGGGATGAAAAGATTACTTTTGGTCGCGATAACCGACATTCACGCGGACGAAGCCGTGGGCATAAGCTAGTCTAAAATATATATTCTGATAGTCACATTTTGAAATCACGGGGCTGCGGGACTGTCACGGGGCTACGGGACAGTTTGAAAGAAATACCCCGGCCTCCGAACACAAACCGCCTTATTACAAACGGTACTTAAACCTGGTTTAACGTAGACTTGGTTTATCTCGCATGCTGTCACTTTCTTTTGAATATTATTGAAGTGAGACGTCATGCGAGATAAACCAAGTCTAAGTTAAACCAGGTTTAACTACGTTTTGTAATAAGGCGGCATGGGTGAAACATCGGTGCGTTTAGTTCAGTACAAGTCTGACACTCGTTGTTGATTGATGTCGTGAGTGTCGTTTGATGATTTCCCATCGGCAAAAAAAAAGTTAAGTAATCAACGATGCCACAAAACATTGTGCTGCGCGATTTCCAAATTCCAGCTCAAAGAAATATTATTATTGTAGTGCAAGCGCTTAGAAAACTGGCCTCCTAAAGAGGTTTACTTCTAAGAAAAGTTTTTTTTCTGCTCTCAATCACTGCACCCAGAATCAACAACGAAAATCAACACAATAATTTGACAACATTTCTGTGAACTGCTACAAATGGTTGACTGAAAAGCCAATCAGGGGGTCTAAAACGGCCACTTTAGCAGTTCATAATAGGAATTGCGTCAAAAAGCGTAAATGACCTTTCATAATAGTAACAGCGTCTGGGACCATTAAGGAAAATAGATCATAGGTAAGTAATAATAGGAAAACAATAAGAATTGCGTTAAATTCGTAAAATGGTCACAGACGCAGTTACTATTTGAAAGGTCAATTCATATTCTGATCTGCTAAAGTGGCCATTTTAGACCCCCAGATCATTTGACACAAGTTTTAATAATAACCTATAATTATTCTGTTAAATGATTTTAACAACACGTATTATTTACTTTTGAGTTTGGTATTTCCTATCAACTACTCTGAAAGGGAACACCGAAACAAACTCAGTTTAGTTTCTATTCTTCTCAGCGGACACATCAATGAACTCACGCACATTGCCAAGATATGTCACCCGAAACACAGTCTCTTTTGAAGTCCGGACAATCTCTTGTTTACGTTTTGGAGGTATGAGGAACAGGGTGTAAAGTTCCTCATCCCCCATAGAAAAGGGAGGATCCTCCGACCGGACGGGTGTTATGTCTGGTGGGCTAACTGCCCGACAGTTGTAAGTCGGGAACTCCTGTATAGGCTTATGTCGCGGATAATGTTGATAGCGCGATGTAGGAACTTCTGTCGATCGTTGTTAGTACGCAGGTGTTGCGATAGATGTCGCTAGTCGCCACAACGTCATAATTATGAGGACCAGGCAGAGAAGTGTATGAGGTGGTCTTTTAGAGAAGAGTTATATAGATTGAATAAGTGGATGTCTAGTTAAATATTGCCATAGTTGATTCTCGTTCCAGAATACAGATTTAAGCGAGTCTTAAAAAGAGAAAGAGTGTGTTAGTACCATGCAACCGCTCGGCTCGAAGCCAGTTAGTGTAAATAAAAAACCGGCGAGTAACTGACCCTGACCTATATACTTGTCCTTGTTCTTCTTCGCCTTCTTCCTTTCTTCGCGAAGCTTCTCATCGTCTTGTATGAAGTCTATCAGCTCTCGCACTTTGTGCCTTATGTTTATACCCTGAAAGCATATTATTGTGAGTAAAGTATCCGTTTGAAAGATGTCACATGGGACAAAACTTTTAGTAGCAGAAGATTTGTGATTTCGTCATGCAAGTCAATCTTGTACACTTTGATTCGAATAAGACACAAATTCAAGCATTCTAATTAATTAGTCACCGTGGCTATATACAAGGATTTATTTGAAAGCTTTTCATGGAGTTTTAAAAGATATTTGCCTTGGAGAACACCATTCGTACGACACTACGCAGAATAGTTTCGTTATACCAAACCAAATGGCACACGAAGAGCATCTTTCCTTGCGGAAATAACATACAACTAGGAAGTCCTATTAGAAGTGAAGGGTGGTTTAGAGTATTGTTAAGTAACTAACAAGTTGAAAAAAATCTAATAATAGGGGATCGGACTGACTCAAAAAAATATGATTCTGTTTAGTCCGTCAGTTAGATTATCGAAAAATATTGGATATTTACGTGTTTTTTTTTTATCAAATCAATAAAAATTTACGAAGATAAAGCGTGTCAAAGATCATGGAGTGGGGCTTGAAACGTCAATTGAAGGTACAAAATGTACTATCATATGACGTCACACGAGTTTTCGAAGCACTCTATTGTCTTCATTTTTTGTTTACGTGAAAAAAGAAAAAATACGTGGTTAATATTTTTTGGAAATCTATCTGACGGACTAATTAGTTTTTTTTTGTCCGATCCCCTATTCAGAGTAGCAGCCACGCAGTCTGAATTTGTGCTCGGTTGATGGCACTAGGCTGTCCCCTATTACATGGGACTTAAACATAACTGGCGAATTGTGGATGTACTAATAGGTACACCTCTGCCTAACCCTTCGGGTATTATAGAAATGAATACATGAATGTTAGTTCTTCACCTGATCTTTCCCCACTTCGTCGACGTGCGTGTAGTTCTCAAGTGAGCGGAGATCATAGATGTGTTCCCTGGCGGACGTCACCACCCGCTCGGAGCCATTGCGGACCAAGTAGCTCAGCAGGAGTAAACACTGGAACACAAATATTAATGCTTAAGTTAGGCTACTGCCTTTGGAAGTGACAATACAATATAATAACAGTTTATTTAAATAAAAAACTTAGTACAGTCGAACAAGCTAATAAGTATACAGCCAGCTAACTTGCATTCACTTTTAAGATTATACAGATACATTTAGAAACTGATGGGAAATGATACAGCGTTTGACATCAGTCGTTTAATGCGAAACGCTTTATAAAACAAAATTGCAATCAAAATTTTCAGTGTACTAGAATTATAAAGATCTCTACCTGTATACTTATTAGCTTGTTCGACTGTACTATTTGACAAAGGCAATGTGACAACAATTTAAATTAGGGCAGAGATTAGCGTCTGTCTGTTAAACTAAAGATAAAACGTATTTCAATTAAATAAAGTACCTATGTATATGGTCGATGATTACAGTTTAAAAAACAATTAATTGGACATGTTCCAATAGCTTACTAATGTGTTTTTTAATCGAAGTCATTACATTGTACAATAATCCGGCTTAATCTTTATTGTCGATAGCTATTTTAATTCTACCATGACGAAACTAACTTGTAAAACATCACTAAAACTATGTGATAAGTCCTTATTATTTTATTTGTGCTTCATTGTTTATTTGCAAAAAAATAAAACGGTGGGTTTTGTTCCTGTATAGTATACCACAGTCAAAGATCCATAGTCGCTCTTTCTCTCTCGTGGTCATAATTTGTAACACTGCCCTGATCTACAGCCAGTTATAGTGGATACTCGCTATACCATATGAAAAGACTAGCCTAGCTAGCCTATGAGAGCTTTAGTTTTAACAAGCAGCAAGCTAAATGGCACCGTGATGTTTTTTGCAGTATTCGGCTTCATGATTGCTCCGCATGCCTAATAGAAGGGCCGGTAATGACTACATACATAAACTCACGCCCTTTTCCCATGGGGGTAGGCAGAAACTACAGAACTCAACCTGCTACAATCCTTACATACTCCTTTTGCCCCGTCCACATTCATACATCTGGTGATACACGCGCGCCGGTTACGAGTACATACTACGCACCTGACCTTTCTGAAGAACTTATCCTTTTCCGGTGATGACTATACTATACTACTACTAGCTGATGCCCGCGACTTTGTTCTCGTGGAAATATTTTAGTGTGACTCAAAAAATGTTTGGGGTAGACCACCCTTATCACTTAGGGGTATGAAAAATTCTACTGCCAACTGAATATACACACAAAATTTGATAAAAATCGTTCAAGCCGTTTCCGAAGAGTATAAAAAAAAAAAATGTTTATTTGACCCTTTTAAATATAAGTTACAAGGACAGTCACAATAAGAGAACACACAAGTATATTGTCACAAATAATGAGATCCTAACCCCCAAACTAGGCCTGGACCTGTATTTTAGGGGTCAGTGTTCAGCCACGGGTTCTATTAACTTCTAGTAGGTATTTACAGCATTTGAGAGTGTCAAGTTGACAGCGAAGATTATTGCCGTTATGTAATGCCGGTTTGGTATGGGTAAACATTTTTTATATAAGCACTTAAATAAAATAAAATAAGATAAAGTAAAATAAAAACAAAGAACAAAATTATAAGGCTAAAGGGTTATGTGTGTGTGTATTGCTGTGTGTGAGTTGATGAGTGTTCGTGTGTACGTGTGCGTGTGGTGTGATGTATGTATGGTAAATTAACGAGAATTTTATATATAGATTTTTTTATAGATAGAAGATAGATAGATACACTAGTTGGAAGTCCCCTATCCTCACCTTGTACGTCCTCCGCCAGTGGCTACGGTTGTCGTGCAGCATGCGCCGCCACAGCATGGACATGACCTCAGGGAAGTGCTCGTACGTGAACGTGGCCAGCGCCAGCTCCTGCATCTGCTGGCCGGTGGGGCCCCACGCCTCGTCTGACGTCGCCTCCCGCACCTTGCCTTCTACTTCTGTGTAGTTCATTACTACGTTTGTGCTGTAACAATGATAAAGGTTTTTGTTAATGTAATGCTATAACATGTCGTGTTTTCCTGTCGGATAGAATGGCTGCCCTATTTGGTTTGGTATCAGACCAGACATGTTTTTCATGAATATATTGTTAGCCGACGGGGTCGAAAAAAGTGGCAACCGCGAACTGGAAGACGTTGCGTAGGAATGCCTCCCACTAGGTGGACCGATGACCTGGTAAAGGTTGCGGAGATCCGCTGGATGCCAGCAGTGGACCTCATTCGGCTAAAATGTTGATGATGATGATATTGTTAGCACTTGTAGTTTTTAAGTCCCTAAAATATGTCTGTGGGCAGTAGGTCTACGAGTGAAATACAGATTCATCTTACGTTCATTGATAAATCTATAGTTGTATATTCAACCAACAAAGTAGAGCGCTCCAATAAAAAGAAAACACGAGTTGACAAGCACTTAGTTGCGCCAAGATGCAACGTGCACATTGATTACTATTAACTACAATTATTGAACAACGATGCAAACAATATATTATACTGCATAGCTCTCTAATACACAATCGTAATGTATTTCACGGTCATATAAATAAAATATGATTGTTATCTCTAGCAATTCACGGTAAAGTGCGAAAACTGGCAACTTTGATTTCAATAAGATATTTTCCGGAACTTAAAAATCATTATGTCGAAATGTTATGACATACTGAACATCTTCTATTTATAACCATTTAATTATAAACCATTCTAATTATAACCATTACAGAAGAGTTTTTTAACAAAATATTTATAAGAAGTTTAACGTAAAAATTAAAATTTTATGAGTCACTGGAACCAAAACTTTGAAGACATGTGACAACCATCAATTTTAACCCGCACACTGGGCTCACCGCTCACGTCGTGGATTACGGCCCACTGTCCCACGCAGTCCTGTCTTCCGGCAATGAAACATTATAAGCTGATTTCATAAAAACACCTTTGTCTAAAGGCGCTCTCTCATCAGAGCTATCACTTCGAATTTGACAAGCCAAGATGGGTTTTTTAAAAATTCTGTTACACATTGTATCGGTACAGGTTGCGCACTGTAATGCTCAGTTCTCCTCATACCCCGATGTAATACGAATCAGAACTGTTACATTAAATTCGTAGCTTTCCGGTGTCGAACCATCTTTACAGTACATAAAAAGTTCCAACTCATAAATACACCAGACACGTTCTAGCCTCATTGAAGGATCAACGAGGGCGTATCTATCACAATAACAAAGTCAACGTCACAATAGCTTTACACCTTGAACTTGAGTGCTTTATGGCATATTTTACGGTTTATTGTACTCTATGTACTCCACTTTGCTACTATGAATGGAAACAATGTACTAGTATATTCTTTGGAGATATTTTCAATGAACGTGAACATAAGTCATAACCTTATTGGTGAATGGTGATGTTCTTCAGAAAGGACAGGTGCGTAGTACTCACAACCGGCGTGCGTGTATGACCAGGTGTATGAATGTGCACGAGGCAAAAGGAGTATGTAAGGATCGTAGCAGGTGGCGTTCAGTAGTTTCTGCCCCCCATGAGAAAAGGGCGTGAGTTTATGTATGTATGTGAACATAACATAGCATATTAGTAAAGGAAAAGAAAGTAGGGAAAGGCGTACCTTTATAGTACACCCACCCACATATTCGTCAGTTATGGTCTTCCAGTCTAACCGGATGCAGCTGGATACCAGTATTTTACATGGAGCGACTGCCTACCTGACCTCCACAACCTAGTTAGTACTGAGTAATAGGATGCGAGACGCACGGGACCGGTCAATGTGGCGACACTTAAGGGAGGCCTATGTCCAGCAGTGGACGACTTTCGGCTGAAATGATGATGATGATGAATAGGAATCGATTGGATAAGACTGGTTCCATGACAATAGAGAGCGAGCCAGTTGCCAACAACTGGGCACGAGTCCGAAGTCGAATACGTTGCATTTGTCAAGTCACTAGTGGTAGCAAATGCTGCTGCTGAGCGAAAGGACCTGGGTTCGTTACCCAGGTCGAGCAGCGTTGTTCGTTTTTTCTACCAGGAATTTCTCAGTAGTCTAAGATAAAATTATGCGACGATGTGGAGAAACTTTCATTGTAAAATATGTTTTAATGATGTTATGTGGGTGATTGACTATTCAAGGAAAAGTTGATAATTACTCGATACCGTCGCTACTCGTGAATGCCTTGTGAAACTGTGACGATTGTTTGTGTAACATGCATCTCGCCCAAATATAGACTGAACCACAAACAGGTAAAAAAAATAATTTTTTCCACGATCGGTGTAGGTAGCGTATGTTCAGAGGCAATAATTAGTGTGTGAGGGCAGCGCAGCGGATGGCCTAGTGGTGGCGGCCCCGACTTACGAGCAGTAAGTCGTAGGTCGTAGTCGTAGGCTCTCAAAACGATGAAGTTTTCCTTCATCGTTTTTAGAGCAGTCGCTAGGAAACCAGCCTAAAAAATTTCAAAGTCAAAAATGTCCTAGAACCATTGATCCTAGAACCAACAATTCGAAGACATGTGACATCTTCCAAACCGCACTATATAGTCCCGCGTGATGGATTACAGCCCATTCCCTCTCATAGGAGAGGAGACCTGTGTCCCAGCAGTGGAAACATAGGCTGATTATGATGTGTGTGTTTTAGAAGTGCATCTTATTGGCTATAGTTTGTCGCGTTCTTATTCTCAAGAGATTGAGAGTAAGCAGCGAACGTGCTCCCACAAGGCTTGAAGACAATAAACTTTCTACGTTGATGCCGATACTTTAATACACGTCATACATACTTTCATTATTATATCCATATTTAGGAAGGAAACCAAATGGTGGTATCGGTAAATGGAACTATACAATTTATTTTGATTATAGTTACAATCACGGAACGAGGATAATTATAATTTCGATTACTTGTAATTTGTTTCTATGCTATTTATAAATCGAACTCGTTATAATGATTGCCAGCCTCGGTGGTCTAGTGGTCGCAAGCGCGCGCGACCGATGAGCATGAGGTCCTGGGTTCGATTCGCGGATCGGGCAGTGGTCGGCAATAGACTCGCCCCCTATTACAATGGGTGTACTATTCGGTATACTTCTGTCTACCCTTCGGGGATTACAGACGTGGTATTATGTATCAATATCATTGATATAAAGTTTCTAACGCTTTCCGCGGAAATACTTTCACTCCATTTAAAAAAATCGAAGAAAAATAAATACAAAATAGTTATTTTTACTCGACTACGGCGAAGCCAAAAGGAAGGGTAATGATTTTTCAGTGGATATGCTTCGAAACACACAAACAGCAATACCCGAAGCAAGCGTTATTTGTAGGTCATACAAATATTTGCTGGTATCGACCCCTCGCTGGCAAGCAATGAGTCAGCCACTTGAAACTAATTGAAAACCAATTACGCTTCTGCATTATTTGTTTACTTCCAGCCAAGCAATCAAGTAGGGCATAATAGGGTGGCTATAATCTTGTCCCCACCACAACCGCCTTATTCCTTTCATTCAGGCTACGACCGTAGATGGATGGAGAGGGAGAGGAAGGCCATAGAAAAGATGGATGGAGTGTGTGAGTAATAATATGAAGGAAAAAGGAATAAATGACAGCGTGACGACTGACAGGGCAGAACTGAAGAAAAAACGTGTTGAGCCGACATGGGATGAGAGCAGTGGTGGCCCAGTGGTGGCGGCCCCGACTTACGAACAGTGAGTCGCGGGTTCGAACCCAGCCAGGTGCATTACTTTGTGCAACTTATTTCATCAGCACTGCTCTCAAAACGGTGAAGGAAAACATCGTGAGAAAACCGGCATGTCTTAGAACCAAAACTTCGAAGACATGTGACATCTACTAATCCGCACTGGGCACGCGTGGTGGATTATAGCCCATCCCTCTCCTAGAGAGGAGGCCTGAGTCCCTGCAGTGAGAATATTATAGGCTGATGATGATGAAGGGTAGGAAGATCATGATGAGACTACGACCATGTGAGTCTCGAAAGTTATCCGTTGAAATTCATCAATGTATCCATAAAATGTATCCTATGACCTTCTCCTGGTGAAGGGCTGTTTATGTATATATGCGAATTTATCGGAATCCGTTCAGCCGTTAAGACATGGGGGAACAGACAGACAAAATTGAAGATTTTTTGCATCTAATATAAGTATGGATGGAATTTTTTTTTATCTGCGTAATTGTATCTCAAATTCTCAATAAATCACTCACTGACAAGTGCATCACTTCTCATAGCGTAAACTAAGGAAATTATTTCTACACTATAGTGCTTTTTTATTAATATGTTACTCGACAGCATCATACATGGAAAAGTATCTCTTAGTTCAATATTTACATAATGATCCACATAAGAATGTCTTGTTGGTTTTAAAACAGTAAATACTTTGCCAGCTGTCTTCAAATTTTTAATGATCTAATCTCCGAAATTGTAAGTTTCCTGTAAAGTGGCTCTGTGTCTTTACAAAAAATGTTAAGGTGACAAAGCTAGCAAGCATAGACCTTTCTTTTTTCTTCTTTTTTGGTGGGTCGGAAGGCCTGGGAAGTCATCAAATGACTCCCTCCCGCTCTGGGCGGAGTGGAAGAGAGTGTCAGACTTCTACTGACTAAAAACCACCCATGTTCCTTCTTAGCCCTTTGTGTCCGGGGCCGCGGTATCTCTTTCGAACAACTCGCAGCCCCGGCAAGCTAGCATAGACCTTACGGCGGCACTGAAATGAATTGCATTGGTGATCAAGTACAGTTGGATATCCCATGCTCTGTCCACAGCTGTGTTGGGATACTAACAGTCCAATAGCATTTACGCAGGTTTTATAAAGTGGGCTGTTAGAAAATTAATTACACTTCTTATTTTCCTTTTCATTCAATTTATGAGTATTCCCTAATGCCCGGGATACACGAGGCCAAGTCAGGACAGCAAGCTAAGTTTTCTACCAAACTGTCCTGTGTTACTGCCCTGGCTTGGAACATGCTAGAAATGAAGCTAGTTTTGTCTACACGAAGCACTAGCTTACTGACACTAGCTTGCTTTCCTGGCTCGAAAAACCCGTGTATCCCGGGCATGAGTACGTTCTATTACGGAAGGCTCTCTATTTCACAAAATTTGGCAGTTATCATTGTACCAATTACAAATGAGCCAAAAACTACATCCACTCGGTTGCACGCCGGCAACCTTGCAGTAACCTTTCACTGATTACATAACCACTCGTATGCGAATAACTTGTTGATCTCAAAGTATTGCGTATGGACGGCTATTCAAACTGTTCATTGATGTATAGTAGGTAAATCGGTTGTTATTGGTGATGGGCTGAGAGACATTATTTCAAAAGCTATGTTATCATCAGTCTTACATAAATCAATTATTTAATTTACAAATAAGATACGAGCTGTTAACTGCGGGAAGTAACGAGTTTGCAAATCAACTCAAATCGTTTATTTGTGATACATGATGGGTTCAATGCAGGTGTTCATTACATTTATAAAAAACTTATAATGTTCATACCACAATCAGCCACTAGGGCAAACAAATTATTAAATCTGTTTGTTCTGACTGTATGTTAAGACTTTCATGCCACTGACTACATAGTCTGCCGAAACCAGGACCAACGCTTTAACGCGCATTCCGAGACATGTAGGGAACTCGGTATTCAAAGGGTATCCAGGGACCAACCTATGCAAGTACAGCTTAACCTAAGATCGACCCCTAGCGGCAGTTATTATTAATCTGGAATGATGGGTGTGAAGGATGATATGGCTAGAAAGGAGGTGACTGCTCAGATGACGAGGAATAGAGAAGTATGGTAGAAGAAGATAATTATGTTGCGCCGACCCCAAATAAATTGGGATAAGGGCTACCTGCCCTTGATGATATGATGATGAATTGATGATCCAAAGCAATGTAAATATTATTATAGCCTTAGGTAAAATAATCTACTAAACTATAAAACCAAAAGTAATCCCCAATTACAATAACAATAGAAACTAAACACCTTACCTACTTAGTAAAACATTAAAAATGAATTAAGAACAAAAGATAAGGAACTTTGATTTCCTCAAACAGTTGGTTTTTTGCTTTGAACGAAAACTGTTTACAAAAAAAAAAATACTAATAAAATGAAAATACACAACATGACTAGTACTGGACATTGTGTAGAATTCATGTTTTCAATCAATTATTCACAATATGAGATTTGTCACAGACATGGTCACACATTAGTTTGCTGAACATACACACTCACACGCAAATTTTCGCCTTTATAATATTAGTGTGATAGTATGAATGTGAAAAGATTGAGACCTAGAACAGGACCATGATATCCAGAACTACTACACCTTAAAGAACATCTACAGTGAACTAAAAACAATTTAAAAAAATAAGCGTCCAGGCAATCATGACTTGCAAATACTTTTATCTTTCTTTAATATAGAATGTTGATATTTCCAAATCCAGAATGATATGTGTGCATGCTAAATGTACACTTCAGTATCTTGTAATAAGACTGAAATTAGAAACTTACTGGCACTGAGTGGTATGATGCTTCTATTCAGT
This sequence comes from Diarsia dahlii, assembly GCA_949775195.1. Taxonomy (NCBI): domain Eukaryota; kingdom Metazoa; phylum Arthropoda; class Insecta; order Lepidoptera; family Noctuidae; genus Diarsia; species Diarsia dahlii. The sequence continues at coordinate 17,908,310 of OX459213.1, forward strand.
TCCATTCCAGCCATAGGAATAGAGTAAGCCACTTGAAGTGCAGCCAAAACTGCATTGTGTGTAAAACAATAAGATTAGTGAGACCAAGACCTTTACAAGACATCTTGGAGAGAAGCCAGAGAGAAACAAACAGTGACTTAAAGAAAATATAAATTATGTGCATTCTGCTCTGTTTATTTTGAGATAAATGTTATTAAGACACATTTTCATGCTAAGTGCTTATTTTGGATCCAGCTTGTTGAATTTATGTTGGTCATGGACCCTTTTAAACTTTATTAAAGAAACTGCAGCATATCTTCTTAAAAAAGATCCATACTATCCATCATCAGTATAGTCACTTTCAGTAGAATATCAATTTACTTGGGGTCAGCAATCATGTTGTTTTCTCAAAAGAACTTTTAATACTGATAGTCACAATGCTCCTTTTCTGGGCATGTCATACTTCACTCAATGCATCCTCAGTCTTTATCCATATTTATAACTTTCCAAATCATCAATCATCAATCTCTTGCCTATGTAAATTAATTTGGGGTTGGCATAGCAAGTCTTCTACTTCCATAATTTTATATTACTCGTCATCTAAGCAAGCAGTCACCTACTTTCTAGCCATAACTCTCCTAATTTAATTGTTATATTTTCGCTCAAAATTATGACATATTCCCATTTTATATGGAATTCTATTGAATTAGTAACATATTTACTAATAATTACTTTATATTGTTTCTATGGATAGATATAGCAACTCAGTTCACAGTGTAGGTCAATGGACAACACTTGGTCACTTGATTGTGTCAATGGTGAAATTCTTATTCCAAGGTAAAACAGTTTAGTTGAGTTGCTCATGTGTGTGTTTATTTTACTATACCAGAATTATAAGTGCTGTGAAGGTATGGACTGTAGTCTGTAATGCATTATGATTGAAGTTTTGAAAAAGAAACTGTTTTATTTAATTTGTTTTCTTTTTGAATTTATTTCTGTAAAAACGTTTTATATGTTCATGTTTTTTGTATAAGAGCAGGGGAGAAAAAATGGATGAACTGAGTAAAGGATGACATGACTAGAAAGGAGACGAGATAATAATGAGTATAAAGTGTAGAAAACTGAAAAAGTTGTGATAAGGGCAAACCCGGCAGAGAATGATAATGACGAAATTAGTTTTAAAAATATTTTTTTTAATGTACAGTTAAAAACCAGTCAAGGACTGTGTCTCTTATCCAATTACTCTGAGAAGAAATTGCAACACTTTGATCTTATTAGAATTTAAATTAAGTTCTCACACATTATGATTCCCTCAGTAGATATTTGAGCCATCTCTTTGTGGAAAATAGTGCAGTAAAATTAGACATAATATTATTACTGTTTTAATTGTGTCTCCGTATTATCACAAGATAAATATTTCTGTTAGTATGTTGCAGTGTACCGCACTTGCCTAGGTCAAAGTCAAAGATAAAACGTTTCATGCGAACTGAGTGTACAATGTTGGTGCTGTGCGTAGGTTGGTCTGTGGAGGGGTGACCACCCAATACATACCGAGTTTCCTTCATGCTTTGGAAAGCATGTTAAGCTGTTGGTCCCGGCTGTTGTTTGAAGATTTTAATAAACAATATTTATTGGTATAAAACATATCTATATATATATGTAAAAATGTTATGTTGGTTTGTGTACGCTTCAAAAACTCAAAAAGTTATGCACCGATCAAGCTGAAATTTTAGAATGATATATAATCCGCATCAAGGATTGTTTTTACAGTACCCACGCAGGTGAAGCCGCAGGCATCAGCTAATTTAAAATAATTATTGTACCCTAAATTAGACTTTCTAAATAAGTGGCAAGATACAAGACATATGCAAGCCGGCTTAAACTAACAGGATTCCTATGTTATAAGCACCAATCGCTGTGGTGTCAAAAGAATTATAGTAAGATTGTAACAGGTAGTCAGGTGTCTGCCGGCGTCCCCAAAGATAAATAGAATATAACAGGTAGTCAGACAGCTAGTCTTATCTAGTGGAATCAAATATGTTTACCCAATACTAATTGGATTGAAGAAGTCAGATAGGCAGTCGCTCCATGTAAGATACTGGTATTTAACTGCGTACAGTTAGACTGGGAGCCAACCCCAACAAAGTTGGAATAAAGCTAGGCAGATGATGATGTTCAAGTGGTAACAGTTTCAGTTTTAAATGTGATAGAAAGTGAAAACTAACAACTATTAGGTACACCTTTAAAATTACATAGGTACCGCTTCTAAATTAGGCTGGCCATGATAATTAATGGTAGAAGCAAGCTAGCTCATTTGAGAGCTTGTTAACTTGTGACAAATTACCGGTTATTACGATAACGTTGGTAATTGATTTGGGATATTTACGCAAAATTAAATTTCGTCAATCTTGTAATTTCGTCTAGTAGTTAAATTTTGCCGCCGTTAAACAACTGAAACGTGGAACCGGTCGGTAATCTACCAATTCATTAGGCAAAGCACTGATAACATTCATTTTCAGTACACTTCGTCTGTACGTTCTCGTAACTTCATTCATTAAACCGCCCAAGACGGGTTTGCAAAAACACTCAAGTTTATCGTTCCTACTATTAGATACATCAAGAACTAAGCAAATGTATCATCAAGGATCGCAAAAAATGTAATAAATAACCACTTTAGTGTAACAGATTGCTGCAATTTACATAAAATTTAACAAAAATGTTCGTCAGACTTACACTCTGTCCGCCAACTCCCGCACCTTCCACATACTTATAAAACGGTCCATTTTTGCTGATTATCAATAAAACCGATATTCAAAACACAAAATCACTGTAATTTAATGAGCGTTAACATAAAAATTAACTAAAAACTTGCTCTGATGATTTGGCTGACATTCTTGCAAAATGGCGAGTGGGCAAATGTTGCCAGGTGGCAAAAAGAAAAAACTTGTAAAAACGTAGCAGTAAAACGGAACGTTTCAATCACAGAACATAAATAAATATACTCTAGCGAGGGTTTCAATTCAATACAACCCCATTCTCTGTCTACGATACAACCGCATGACAGCAACAGTTTTCTAGTACTCTTTGCTATACAATGTCGCCACACCGAACGAGAAAACGGAGAAAACTGGTAGACGGTAGCGTCTACCAGTTTTAGCAACGCAATTTTGGAACCAATCGAATTTTTTAAAGTACGGCATTGTGGCAGTTCAGTTAGAAGTGACCTCTTTTGACTGCATGTTAATGTGGGTCAGATGTCAGACCTTCCTGTCCCATTACAGGCGAACGCTCCCTAGATGAACCACCTTGCGCTCGAACTACTCCTACGCCTTACTAAAAATGTTGTCTTCAAGCAGCGCCATCTAGAGGGAAAATGGCCACGAGCTGACCGTATTTCACAGCACGGAGTAGGGTATCTGCTCCTATTCTCTTCTAACGCTCAGAACTACCCGATATATTACTTAACTCAATGCTCAGAACCATCGTTAACTAGAGCGCGAAACAGCGTACAGCCGAGTGCATAATCGATGCTGCTACGTGAGATATCACTGTCCCGCGAGGCGCAACCCTAGCATACCTAGTGTTTGTATGGTCGTTGCTAGTAGCGGTACTTTCGCACAAGCTTATAAGCTTGGCTTGTCCTTAAAATCTTCTACTCTTTATAAAATGTTATTAGGGTTTTTATAGTCAGCTGACCATAAGGGCTTGCCGTAGTATTGGCTACTAGGTACGCCATCGCATATCACCGGTTCACATACAGTAACTTTGTAGACTGATTAACTACTACCCTTGTATCGACGTAGGAGGATGATGATGATGTCATCTAGCCGATTTCGACCACAGGAACCGCATTCGACGACTTTCTATTTATAGATTGTCAAGAGCTTTGTTGTGCTGCTCTTTCGTGTGATCTTATGTGGCTAGCATATCCAACTTTGGCCGAAAAACTACGAGCACAAAGCGTCAGAACGCCATTGAAGACATTATAGGGTATAGCTGTAGGTGGCCTAGCATTTATTAGGTCATCGCACATCTTCTTTTTTCAAAGGAGTTCTCGATGCCCACGACGTCTCTCCTCGGGCCAATTTTGTACCTGCTTTTCCCACGCTAAGGGTGAAAATATAGACCTCCAAGCATCACCCGACCCTAATGATCACATCTAGCGGATTACCGCGACCGTCAATAAACTATGAGTGTGAAAAAACAAAACAAATTATTTATTTTTATACCATTTTATTTCAATTGTTTACGTAGCCAATTATTACAACATCAATAGACTCGTCATCGAACTTCAGATATACATTCTAAAGGCCCGTATGAAATGGCCTTGGCTCAAAATGTTTTCTTAGCTAGTTTTACACGTAACATTGCACTTCTTACCTTAGTCTAATAGGGAACTGGGCGAAATAATCCACAACGAAAGGACTGATCGCCCGCCTGGTGTCTGCCGGCGTCCCCGAAGATAAATAGAATAGAAGCTTAGTCTAATTTTGCAAAATCTTTTAATTTACCTCATAAGAAATTCCGTGTCCTATTTTATTTTACATCCAATTTTATTTACTTACAGATTCATAAAATGTCTTGTTTACTAGCAAAACTGGCCAAATGTTTGGTGGCATCCATAAATTACGTGAGGTGTTTTTTTAATTTTCTGTCCCTCCCTCCCCCCCTGGTGAGATGTCGTGAGATTTTATTTAACCCCCTCCCCCTGCCCATACCCCAATCTCACGTGCGATTTTTCAAAATGAGGGTTTCTTACGTAAACGCGTTGGATTGTTATAGTAAAAAGAAAAACAAAATTGCCTCGTGCTTTTATTTACGACTAGTCAAGACTAGTAATCAATATTGCTGAGAGTTTAATTGTAAGTGTAATAAAAAATTAACAATAGAATACTTAATTCTTAAGCATGTACAATCTGCATTAAATTGACCAAAATAGTATATTTTTTTTTGTTTCAATCATAATAATAATAATAATAACCCCACCGCCGTATCTCTACGTTGACGTCGTGGTGGGGCTTGTGCGCTCCAATGAGCCCTAGGTCTGTTCTGGTGGAGTTTACTTTGCTGAGATAGGTTTAGGGTGAGGGGCCAGACCAAGAGAGATACAACACAATCCAAGCTAAGGTTGCACACGCTGAGAGCTGCATGGCTAGGGGGGAGCCTAGTCGCTAGTGTGCCAACTCTGGATAATAGGGGACCTCCAGTTTTATTTACCCTTGCCACAGTGAACGCAGGGCTCTGCTGTGGTCGACTTTATAAGTCCCTAGCTACTCGTGGGATTATCATGAATACTAGATCTAAAACAAAAAAACAACTTCAGGCAAAGCTGCCTCAGTTAGATGATGAAACATCACAAGCATCTTCGTCATCGACTTCATCTCTTTTTCCATCAATTCCTTCATCATCGCAATCTTTTCGTGTCACTCCGACGCCTTCTTCCTCATCAATAAGCATACAGCCAGCGGATGTTGTACAGGAGACAAATTTTGTCGACGATACTGTACCCTCCGTTAAAGCTGCAACAAGTCGTAGGAAATGGAGCATTGAAATGAATAAATTCATCCTACACACCTATCTTCATCTTACTAGTATGGAAACAGATAAAAATTCATACTTACCATCGCTACACACTAAATTCTTAGAAAAATATCCTGCTATGCAAGTCAGCCGACAAAGAATAGGTGACCAGCGTAGAGCCATAATACAGAAGAAATTATTGCCACAAGACACAATAGACCAGATTTATGAAGAAGTCAGAGCCGAACTACAAATGATACACACTCAAATTCAGCAACACTCTACACAACCTAATACACAATCTGGCCAACGCATGAGATGGACGAACGAATACAATGAAACAATAATTAGAATATACTACACAACCACACAGTTAGAAACAAATAAAACAGCCTATAGAAAAAAAATACATGAGGAATTTATAAATATATATCCAGAATTAGGTCATATAACAGAGCAAAGATTGTCTGATCAAGTTAGAGCGATTATAAATAACAAATATGTAGACGACAACAGATTAAAGGAAATTAAAAACCAAGTAGCTTCTGAACGAAAAAATAGCAACACTGATACACCAAACATTGAAGATACAAATCATGACCAGTGGAACACACAAACTCACGACGACTCAGAACAACTTGCTACAAATACTAACTTCTCTGATACACCTATCAATACTCTAACGGCAAATATAATCTTAAACAATAGTACAGATACTGACGTCGTATCTCAGACAGACGTAAATATAGACGACGAGAATTTCTTACTTAATATAGATGTTGGTCAATTTGGACCAACGCAAACTAATTTGGATACTGCACCGGAAATTAACCCAGATATTGAATCCACATTTCTTCAAGCTCAGATAAATTTCAATTGCACACACCCCACTAAAAGACCATACATTCCTAAGCAAAAGACTTCTCGAAAGTTTTCTGCCATTGTCTCTTATATAAATACTGTCATTCTTCCTAAGTGTGTAAATGGCGACATCGAATTTACCGAACTGCAAACCATAATTTACTGCGCAGCATGGACGGCAGCTACATGTAATGGGGCTAAAATATCAGACCCCACTCAAAATGACCGCCGCCCATACATACAGAGAAAACCAAAATGGCAAATCAGATTAGAAAAGAAAATCGAACATCTAAGAGCAAACATAGGTAGGCTGACACATTTCATAAATGGCTGTAGAAGTCATAAATTAATAGCTGCAGTAGAAGAAATAAAGATAAAATACCAGATACACGCACAACACGAAAACCCAAATACACTAATACCTCACTTTTTAGACACGTTAAAACAAAAATTAAGCGCAGCATCGTGTAGACTTAAAAGATACATAACATGTACAAATCGCAAAGTCCAAAACACAAAATTTATTAACAATGAGAGAATATTTTATAGGAACCTTACATCTACTAACACAGACACCACTAACCAACAATTAGAGACACCTACACCCGAAACACTACGAGAATTTTGGTCTAACATTTGGGAAAACCCAGTACACCATAACAGCCACGCAGACTGGGTTAACGAAGCTACAACAGAAATTCCGGAAATGGAGTTTGAGTTTATACCAGTAGCTACATTTATAGACGTCATCAAACGCACACACAACTGGAAAGCGCCTGGCACTGACAACATCCACAACTACTGGTATAAAAAGTTTTCAACCATACATCCTTTCTTACATAACCATTTAAATACATTCATCAAATCACCACATTTACTCCCTCAATACATAACACACGGAGTAACTTATATGATACCTAAAGACACGAATGACACCAAAAACCCAGCGAAATACCGGCCAATCACTTGTTTACAAACCTTGTACAAAATTCTAACAGCCTGCCTTAGCGAAATAGTATATGAGCATTTAACTAAAAATAACATTTTGGCAGAACAACAAAAAGGTTGTCGTAAGAACAGCCAAGGATGTAAGGAGCAACTCACCATTGACGCCATTACTATGAACAGCGCTGTGAAAAGCAAAAGGGATATTCACACAATGTTCATAGATTACCAAAAGGCCTTTGATTCAGTTCCGCACAGCTGGTTGCTACACGTACTAAATCTTTATAAAATTCACCCAACACTTAAACTATTTTTCGAAACTTCTATGCAAAATTGGCAAACTGTTCTAAAAATCAATTCTTCCTCCTCAACCGTAGTAACTGAACCAATCCGTATAAGACGTGGAATTTTTCAAGGAGATGCACTAAGTCCTCTGTGGTTTTGCATGGCACTCAATCCACTCTCACACTTGTTAGACAAAACAGGCGCGGGATTCACACTAGAAACCAACAACACACAATACAAGCTAACACACCTTATGTACATGGATGACATAAAGATATATGCAGCTAACAAAGAAGCGCTTTACCAGCTAGCTGATTGCACACAACAATTTTCTGATGATATTTGTATGTCATTCGGGGTAGATAAGTGTAAAATTTTGTCCATTGTTAAAGGGAAAACCCAAAATAATAGCTATACACTTCTATCAGGAGAATTGATCGAGCCTATGGACGAACAGAGCACATACAAATACCTAGGTTTTAAACAGTCCAGGCAAATACAACAAAAGATGGCCAAACAAGAACTGGTCAAAAAATTCTCACACCGCCTCAACCTTATCTTAAAAAGCAACCTTAATTCAAGAAATACAATTAAAGCCATCAACACCTTTGCAATACCTATTCTCACATACTCTTTCGGAATCATACGATGGTCAAAGACAGATATTAAAAAAAACACTCAAAAGTGAAAAATAAACTTGAGAAGAAAAATCAGTTTCTGAAGTCGGTGACTTTTGTTTCTTTGATTTCATTTTTTTGTCACCGACTTCAGAAACTGATTTTTCTTCTCAAGTTTATTTTTCACTTTTGAGTGTTTTTTTTGTCGAAGTCGGTTTTATTTTTTGTAAAAAAGTTTTTATTTTTCACTTTTTAGTGTTTCACATGTGCTTACCCCTTCACAACGTACTGGCGTGATGTTATGTTAGGAACTGGTATAAACAATAGACAGACAATATGAGATTTCAGCAATCCCAGTCCATTTGCTATCATTTATTGAGGAGTTCCGTTGCCTATCTCCGAAGTTCTTCATCAGATCTTCACAAAATAGTTTTTATAACCTTTGTAGTGAGTACAGGCGTGATATTATGTTGTGTGATGGCGTAAACAATGCTTAGATATGCTATAGCAACAATCGCGGTTAATCTGCTGTTATTTATTGAAGAGTTCCCCCGATTTCTACAAGATCCCATCATCAGATATTGAAATGGTGAAAATGGGACCACACGGGAAGCACCAGCTTTCAAATGAAAAAAGAATCATGAAAATCAGTTCACCCAGTCGCAAGTTATGAGTGAACAAACATAAAAAAAAAAAAAAAAAAAAAAAAAAAAAAAAAAAAAAAAAAAAATACAGTCGAATTGATAACCTCCTCCTTTTTTTGGAAGTCGGTTAAAAACTACAGCGCACTATCCATACACTCCTAACCAAACATAGAAAACATCACCCAAAATCATGCATACAACGACTTACACTGCCACGCCAAGAAGGAGGCAGAGGATTAATAGACATACACAATTTACACAACAAACAGATACATTCACTCAGAGCATACTTTCATAACAAATCAGAAACCTCATTACTACACAAGCAAGTAACGGAGACAGATCAGAAATTAACACCACTAAACCTACAAAACATAAACACACAAACAAATGAACACATTGTAAGTACTCAACAAAAAATTGCAGCATGGTCTGAAAAAGCTCTACACGGAAGACATCGAGCCTGCCTGAGCCAGCCACACGTCGATAAAGTAAAGTCGAACGAATGGCTCAAACGAGGCGAATTGTTTCCCGAGACCGAGGGTTTTATGCTGGCCATACAAGATCAAATAATAGCTACACGTAACTACAGAAAATACATCATAAAAGACCCAAACCAGCCGACTGACTTGTGCAGACATTGCAACAATGCTTCTGAAACTATACAACATATAACAGGAGCATGTAAATCACTCGCACAAACCGATTATAAACACCGCCATGACCAAGTTGCTGCCATCATACACCAACAGTTATCATTTAAATATAAACTAGTTTCTGAAATGATACCGTATTATAAATATAAACCGGAAGTAACATTAGAAAATAACGATACAAAAATCTACTGGGACCGAACTATAATAACTGATAAAACCATTCATTATAATAGACCCGACATTACCATCCACGACAAAACCAATAAAACAGCTTATCTGATAGACATAGCAATACCTAACTCACATAATATCCAAGCCACAATTTCCGAAAAACTCAGTAAGTACCAAGATCTTGCCATTGTAATTAAAACCCAATGGAATGTACAAACTGTTCATATAGTCCCCATTGTTCTCTCATCTACTGGTATTATACCAAAATCTCTCACACAAAGCCTCAACACTCTACAAATGCCTACTCACACACTCTACATGCTACAAAAAGCCACCATTCTCAACACCTGTCGAATCACCCGAAAGTTTCTGACTTCTTCTACATTATCATCCACTTTCTCTATCTAAATTATACTTTACATCCTTGGTTTCGACCCGCGTGTAAAGTTTCTTATGCTCTCTTAAATGAGAAGAAACAAAAAGAACCAAAAATAATAATAATAATAATAATATTCCACAACTATCACACAACGCCATCTAGTCCCAAGCTAAGCAGAGCTTGTGTTATGGGTACTAGACAACTGATAAACATACTTATATATTTCTAAATACATACATATTATAGATAAATTACACCCAGACACAGAACAAATGATCGTGCTCATCACACAAACATTTGTCCTGGGTGGGAATCGAACCCACGACCTCCGGCATAGCAGTTAGGGTCACTAACCACTAGACCAACAGGCCAGAATAAATTGCGTGATATTTGCCGAGACCCCGCCTCTCTCCAACGTAAGATTAGATGAGATTTGACTCGAACTAACTACTTTACTTTTACTAAGCTTGATTCAAAGTTTTAAGATTTTTAACCGATATCACTAATAATTGCGCCAAAAAAAAATACAAGTGTTGCCAGACAAAGACAGACATTTATTCGTAGAAGGATACGGCCACTCGAAAAAAACGTAAAACTCCTACAAAGGCCATTGCACACAGGTTCCTTTGTGGTTCCACGTTTGCAAGCTAAGCTGTCGTAACCTAGATCCTACTCATACATAGACAGTCCGTTTTCCTTCTAATGAGATCACCCCATTAGAAGGTCATACATCATTTCTTGGCTAAAGTGTCACTTTGGGGCTGCGCGCCGTAGTACTGCCACAGTTCTATAGCCTTGTTGGCTACTACTTCTTCACACTGTTCTGGTATCTGGAAACGTAAATGGAAAGAATTAGCCTAACAAAGTATTTATTTTTTGTACCTACATTTTTCATGCTTGGCAAATAAGATCCTTCTAGGCTATGAATGAAATTATATTCATCGTAAGCTTTTAGACATTATCCCATGGGAATATACCGGGATCCCAAGTCCTAACTCGGGTGTAGACCATGGTTTAAATTTTATCGTTATCCGTTCAGCCATTAAGATGTGACATGAACAGACAAACAAATTCATATTTACTAAATAAGTTAAGATGTTTTGTTTTATAATAAAATCTGCAATTCTACAAGGTTCGTTGAGTACTTATTACTTTTCTTTTTACCTCAGATACACATTTCATCACTTCGTCAGCATTCTGGGAGCGCAATATATTTCTGCGTAACGTTACGATCAACATAACGGCGGCAAAAGCGAGTATTTTTGGTGCTCCACTGCATATCTTGTCCCATATTCTGAAGAAAACGAAAATTTGTTATTCCAGAGGATACACGAAATAGAAAGTTCTTTAGTAAACATTTTTAACAAATTCTTACTTGGTAAGCGAAGTGTCGTCCAAAACTCCTGCAAAACAACGGTTGAACCAATTCGTGAGTGGCAACACTTCCAAAGCGTTGATGTCAACCAGGTGACTGAAAAAAGAAAGCATGACTAAACTAAATCAAGGGCTGTTAATCTTGTTTTTATATGTTACACATAATTATCAAATAAATCAAAGGCAGAGGTGTACCTTATAGTACACCCACATTTCGCCAGATAGGGTTAAGTCCTATGCCATTAACTGGGCACAAATTCAACTTCGCTGCTACTCAGAAGTTTCTAATCGAAAAACTCAATAGCACTTTACGCAACCTGGGAATTGAACCCAGGACCTCATGCTGAGCAGACGCGCTTGCGACCACTAGACCAACGAGGCAGCCCCTGCTTAGCCAATATAAAAAAAAAAAACAAATAAAATAAAATGAGAAAACAACATTATAATGTTGCAGCCTGTCAGTGAGCTTTGCGAGTCCACGCAAAAACATAAATTTTTTACATAAATTTAAATTGTTATTAGTGCTTTAAATAAAGCACTAATAACAATTTACAACTCACTTGAACAAATCCCCATCTTCCTTCTCAAGCATGGTGGTGAATGCCTCCTTCAGCTTGGGCAGATCCCTCTGCATGTTGCGCACCACATCGGTCAGGCTCTTGGCCAGCCAGTACACGTCCACCTCATCATCATACAGTTCTAGCAGAGTGTTCACTATTGGCAGGAATGTGTCTGCAGACTGGGGATGAAATGGACGTCATTCATTCAATTTATTTATTTCAGATATGTTGCAATTGTTAGTTATCATTATCCTTTTATTTATTTTTTTGGGGTGGGAAATCATCAAATGACTCCTCCCGCTCTGGGCAGAGCAGTAGGGAGTGTCAGACTTCTACTGACTAAAAACCACCCATGTTCTTTCTTAGCCCTTTGTGCCGAGGCTGCGGTATCTCTTTCGAACAACCCGCAGCCCTGACGGGAGTTATTATTTTCTTTCAATCATATTTTTTATCAGAACATGAACTAGAAAATACATAAACACAAAGAACCTAGAAAGAAAACACAACAATGGAACATTGGAGCAGGATAGCACTACATTTATGTACAGTCAACAGAACAGATAAGTATCAAGGTACGTAACTTCCAATTACAGTAGAATACCGATTATCCGGATATCCGATTTTCCACATATCTGATTTTTTCGGTCTCATTCGGACTCATTGTTCACGGCTTTAATTACTGTATTTAACTTTTTACTGGATTCTAAGAAGCGGATATATAATTACCCTCTCGAAATAAAGAAACCTATCTTGGAAAGACGTAGGCTGCGCCGTGTTTGGCAATTGAGCAGACTTGCATGTGATAAAACAAATTTCAACAGGCAAGCGTTACATCTGAGAGAAATGTTAAATACCTGGCACAATAAAACTCATCCCTTACGCCCACTGCAGCAACAGAGTACTCACTGTGGAAATTCACAAAGTCTTACGACAGGCCACAGGTAGCAAAACCTCCACTTAGAAGCCACAATGGCTGGGCCCGCACCTCGCAGGAAAAAGCAGACATCTTCGCAGAACATTTATCAGACGTATTTAGCCCCAATCAAGTCAGCGACGCAGATTCTGATATAGAAGTGGAATCTATTCTTACTCAGCCGTTACAAATGTCACTCCCACCTGTGCCAGTTTCAGTGCGAGAAGTTTGGAAGACTATACATGACCTCAATGATAAGAAAGCACCAGGATATGATCTCATCACTAAGGAAATTTTGAGAGAACTCCCAAGAAAAGCACTAGTTTTCCTAACGATCCTCTGTAATGGAATACTTAGGGTTCAACACTTCCCAGTCTTTTGGAAGGTGTCTCAAATACTAATGATACACAAGATAGGAAAACCAGCTAATCAAATCACCTCATACAGACCCATTAGCTTATTGCCTATTCTATCAAAGGTCTGTGAAAAATTGATCCTTCGTCGAATCATGCCTATATTAGAGAACAATAACACCATCCCCAACCACCAATTTGGCTTTAGACAGCAACGCTCTACTATTGAACAAGTACATAGAGTAGTCGAGAAAATAAGAAAGTCTCTGGAGGAAAAAGTTCATCTGCATTCTTGGACATCCAACAGGCTTTTGATAGGGTATGGCATGAGGGTCTTCTCTGTAAGATAAGGGCAAGTCTTCCACATAGCTACTACATTCTATTGAGATCGTATCTCACACAGAGAATCTTCCAAGTGAAGGAATCTGACTCAACTTCCAGATTCTACGAAATAAGAGCAGGTGTGCCACAAGGGTCGGTGTTGGGACCAATATTGTATACATTATACACATCAGACCTACCGCAAGTGGAGGGTGTTATGACTGCTACATATGCCGACGACACAGCAATAATGGCGAGTAGTAAGAACCCTGCTATAGCCTCAGAGAGACTCCAACAAGGACTTGATGCTATTACAATGTGGCTTCAAAAATGGAGGATTAAAGCTAGCGCCACAAAGTCAGTACATGCCACTTTCACACTCAGGAGAGAAAACTGTCCTCCTGTACACCTTGAAAACTCCATTTTACCACACCAAGATAGTGTAAAGTACTTGGGCTTACACTTGGATTGTCGTTTGACCTGGAACCAGCACATTAGAAGCAAGAGACAAGAGCTTAACATAAAACACAGAAATCTCTACTGGATACTGGGTCGAAACAGCATGTTGTCTATTGACAACAAACTCTTAATATATAATTCTATATTAAACCAACTTGGATGTATAGGATTCAGCTTTGGGGTAGTGCCAGTAATACAAACATCGCAATACTGCAAAGAATGCAAAATGCAATATTAAAAACAATAGCGCATGTCCCATGGTTTATTACTACAGCTGAAATCCATGCTCATCTTAATGTGACCACTGTGAGAGAGGAAATCCAGGCCTCCACAGAAAAATATAAACACCGGCTGGAAAAACACCCGAACAAACTCGCCGCAAGTCTCATCACGAGCAGCTACCAAAAACGTCTTATGAGAAAAGACATTCTATAAAAGATATCAAGTAATATGACTTTGTGAATAAGAGTAGCTGTTCTCGCTGGAGAGGGCACTCGACCTGCCAAGAAGCCCACAAACCATCTGCTTATAGTTGGATTACTGATTGCAGATAAGCACAGAGGAAAAAAAAAAAAAATTACTGTATTTGTACCTATTGTCTAAATGACGTACCTATGTGAAACACCACCTATAATAAAAAGTTATTAATATTGTTTGATTTTACTTAGAAATTGGTTATCCGGATTTTTGGATTATCTGGAATACACCAGGAATACACCACCCTTATTCACAACGCTTCGATTCGGTTTCGTTTTCGACAAGTCGTATGTCATGTCTATGTTTTTTTGGCATTATTTAAGTGAGCGAGAAACACATATGATATGATGATATGTTCAATTCAGTTTCGATTCGATTGTTTGTGAATAGCTATGCTGGTTTTAATTGGTTGGGATTCTACTGTACTTTGAACAATGTTATAAGTGTGCTATTGTTTAAGTATTACTCACAGATACATTAGTCTCCGGGAACAACGGAGGCTTCCTTTCCTCGTTCTCCAGCAGCCACATCTCCAACAACACATGACAGCGAGGAGCATCCATGTCCACCAGCTCAAACATCTCTACGGCATACAACAGGTCCTGGTACTGCTCCATGCGCTGTTCCATCACGTATTGATGGGAGTCTGGGTAGACGGGCAGTATGTCTGGAATAGTTCATGGTTCAAGAGATGATCATACAACCAAACTTCATATCTTATACTAGCACAAACACAGAAAACTGAATATTACATAGTAAATAGGCTTCTTCTGGGTAAACTTGTTCTATCGTCGTCCTCATCTCTGCCCTTAGGGCAAGATTGAGGTCCAGAGTAAGCCCAAAAAAAACCGTCTTTACTTATGTTCAGAGCTCCCACTCCAGTTTTCAGTGTTAGTGATCATGTCAGTTTAAAAACTTTCATGACTTACACTTATTCCCTCCATACTTCGATCAATAATAGTACTGGATTAAGCATCAGGAACAAAACTAAGTCGCTCAAGTGGCCACGTTTGCACACACATAACATCTTAGAAAAAAGTTCAATATTATTAACAACTTCAGATGATTATAAACCTTAACACTTAAACATAACGTTTAATTATCATTGTAAAGTATATTTATTTAAGCCCTTTCATCGGAGAAAGATTAGAAGCAAAACATTTTAAATGTCGCTCCAAAATAAAGTCATCAGGACAAAAATATTCATTCTAAAATGAAACTTAAACTCTAAGCAATACGGTTAAAAGCATTTTGTGTAAAATGTCGTGCTTATTCTATTGAGGAACTAGCGTTCCCTGTTCAAGAACATGATACAATAGTTGGTGCGTTGTAGCAAACATTGGCCAAACAATTATAATATTCGCTGATTTAATTATATTACAGTTTATTTATGTTTAAATATTATGAAAAAGCACATAATTTTTTTTTAATATTCCACAACTATCACACAACGCCATCTAGTCCCAAGCTAAGCAGAGCTTGTGTTATGGGTACTAGACAACTGATAAACATACTTATATATTTCTAAACTAGCTGATACCCGCGACTTCGTTCACGTGGAAATTTTGTTGTGTGACTGTCTCGTTGATCGAGTGGTCTCAGATGCAACTACTGAGGATGAGGTCCGGGGTTTGATTGCAAAGTGTTTTCGCAGTAGAAGCCACGGAGCGGGGTTTTCGTGCCCGGTCGATGGCAATATTATACCTAATAGACATCAAACGCCCCCTATTACATGGCGCTTGAACATTACTGGCGAAATGTGGGTTTACGATTAGGTACACCACTGCCTAACTCTTTCGGGATTAAGGCGTAATGTTATTTTATATGAGACCTGACGGCTGGATCAAAATGTGATGATGTGGGTAATGATTACAAAAGGCGTCCTTATGGGCGCTGTCATTATGAGCGGCAGCGGCTTGAATCAAAATAAAATGGAGTTGAGACGACGATGGCTTAAAAACCGTAACCGTACCTTAACTTAAAATGTACAAACAAATGCCTTGTTCTTTGGTGACAGCCCTCTTACACAACCACTCTTCATTATTTCTATTAACCTCTCAAATTAGGAAAACCGTGCATGGTAAGTTCATCTTCTTTTGGCACTGGATGGGAAAACTCTTCGGAAAATGGAATTTTGTGTTTTTTGACATATGTTCCATGGCCAGTCGCAGATTTTTGGTGATGTCGCAAGTTGGGGTAAGATTCAGCGGCAATTTGTAAACGGAAAGTGCAATCTGGCCATTGTTAAGCAAAGTTGCAGCAATGCCCGAGGAAGCCACAGCGATAAGACGGCACGGTTGGCGCAGTGCCTCACCGTTTTCTGTGGCGCTGCATGTCCTGTATTCGATTCCCGCACTGAACAAATAAATTTACGTCGTGTGTCTCATCAAATTTTAATTAGGTTTTTATTTTAAAGTTTTTACTGCTGTTTTTCTTACTGTGTACCGGTCAATTTGTATTTGTTGACTATTCACGACAAATATTAACACCGCAATTCAGAAAATGGTGTCAAATGAACAATGCCATCTGTCGAAGACGAAGTTAAACTGCTATTTAATGCATGGGAAGTAAACACCCGCTTTAGGGCTTAGGCTATGTAGTTTCCTGCATGAATGGTGCGCGGAGGCACTACACTGGGGGTAGTTCTCCGCTGCCGCGGCATATTGCCGCTTGGCGGACAGACACCCCGGTGTGATTTCATGGCAACATGGAGAGAGCGACTGTGGCAACCCCGTGCAGGGCACAGTGGTGGTAACTCGGAGAAGTGGCTTGAGAGGCGCCACGGCACCCCCACCTTCCGTCTGGCGCAGGTCCTCACCGGACACAGTTGTTTCGGGAGGTAAAGTTAAATCTAATCTTTGTTTAAAAGCTTACTATTCTATTAATGACTACTTAGATGATAAGAATAGTTGGTCGCTGAGTTGAACGCAGGACAATGTTTGTTATTTGTGTTCTTTCTCCAAAATTAGTTTACTGTTATGTTATGTATTTATTATTTTATTTTTACATTGTTTATTGTTATATACTTTTGTTTATTACTGATTGTGTCTGTAGTAAATCTTAAATTTAACTGACACCTTGCTATTGTATCGAGTCTGGTTCTTCTAACCAACCTAACAGACAGATGTGTGCTGGGGAGTTTGTTCCGCCACTTCTTCTCTCCAGCTAAACACTAGGAAGTGTCGATGGGTGGGCGTTTTTGGGGGACTGTCTTATAAAAATGTAAATACAGTGAAACCTGGTTAAATGTGTCTCAGATATCCAAATCTGTCTCATGGGACCCCAGTATGAGTTCCAGTTATAGAGGTTTCTCACTTATCCAAGTCCCAGTTAGCCAAGTTTCACTGTAGTAAAGTAAAGTAAATTTTGACCTTCGAAAAGTGCTGATTATCAGCCTAGTTTGAATAAATGAATTTTGATTTTGATTTTGATTTTGGTACATCGAATCAGGCGGAAGGAAACGCCCGGATGCTACCATTGCAAGGATCAGCCGGAGGACACGGTGGAGCACACCGCGGAGGTCTGCCTCGCTTGGATTGAGCCCCGTCGTGTTCTCTTAGCGGCGATCGGCGGCGGCGACCTCTCGCGTCCGGCCCTGGTTCAAGCCATGGTGCGGGGCGAGAGGGAATGGGACGCCGTCGCCTCCTTCGGCGAAGCAGTGATGCTAGCGAAGGAAGTGGCGTAATGGGAGAGAGAGAGAACCTCTCGTCCCAGCCGCAACAGGAGACGCTCCGGGCGTCGGGGGCCACGTGATGGCTTCCGGTCACCGTAAGCGCGGGCCTGTGGACGGTAAGTAGTGGGCTAGCTCGCCGTCCGCCCATCTTATGACGACGACAGGCCGTGTCGACGGCGCGTTCGTGTTCTACGCGCGCCGCCGCTCACCAGAGCTGCGGGTTGTTCGAAAGAGATATCGCGGCCCCAGCACAAAGGGTATGCAAAGAAGGAACATGGGTGGTTTTTAGTCAGTAGAAGTCGGACATTCCCTACCGCTATGCCCAGAGCGGGAGGAGTCATTTGATGATTTCCCACCCTTCAAAAAAGTACGTAGATTTTCAAAGCAGCGTCATTTAAACTAATCAAGAGTACCTTTTGCTATCGTAACTTTTTGAAAAAGACGATTTAAAAGTTATCTTGTGAACACATTTATTAATTAGTACCGGTTTGGTGCAATAGATGTCGCTGCATGTATGTTTCATAATGATAATAAGTTCTTCTTAAATACTTTAAATTCGTAATCTTTTGATAGAGAGCACCAATTACAATGAAACAAAAACTAAAACCCTAATCGTATTCGTTTTAAAATTTTCTAAATAATAATGTTCAAAAATTACAGAAACTCTTCGTCTACAGATTTATAATATTGTATTTACAATTAAAAGTAGATTATATTAATCTACTCTGAATTGATTTGAAAATCATAAAGCATCAAAATAAAAACAAATATCTGGAACTTACAAAAAGTGAAAACCGATTGGGAATCGAACTCGCGAACATGTTTAACATTTTCGGAAATCTTTCAACATTATAAAAAATCACAAAAAGTAGTTCCTGACTGTGATTTGAACTTGCGTACCTTTGTTTGCAGGTAAGTCTCTGTACCGTTAGACGTACACCAGTGATAAATGGTTTGAAATAGACCTTCTACTTTAATATATAATGACAGTTGACAGTTCGATTGTGGTTCGATACCGATAATTTGAAATGACGTAAGGGACTTCAGCTTTCTCTTGGATTTGCAACGCTCGCACCAGGCGCCTAAAGTTAAAAATTGCACAGCACACTCGATGTCCCTTGCGTTATTTCGTATTTCCAGTATCAAGCCGTAAAACAGTTGAGGATTATGGATAATGCAATACTGCTCACCCCCTTAAGTTATTATGGGGATAATATCTGTGGTGTCAAGGTAAAGGGGGATGAGTCTAAAAACACAACTTTTCACCAGGGGCTAATAAAGAAAACGCTTATTTGTTTTTTATGATAAATGCAGTTTAATCAAAAATATATAGAAATACTTAACACAAATTGGTTTTAATTTTCATTTAACAATTTAGTGGTCTTTTATATGTATCAGAAAAATATTTTTATTTATTAATTATTATAATAATTGACATATCTCCTTTTTCCATAACAAGAAAAAAAAATAAAAAATCTTTCTATTGACTCGTCTCTTTATGTGTTATTTATTTATGTATTTAATATTGACAGTTTGTAATTATAAATCATCACACCCGACTCCCATTGAGGTAGGCAGAGACTATGGCAAATCAATTGCTTCGTTCCAAGCAAAGCTCTTTTGCTTCATCATTCATCAACCTCTTAACCCATTAGAGGTCAAACAAAAAGTACCAAAATATTTTTTAAATTTTCTTTATTTTCGTGTTGAAATAAGAATACATAAACACAAAATACAAGAAAAAAAAAGAAAATTACAGTTTTCATGAAGTTACAGGGGTGTACTTAATTGAGTACACTGACCGCCTAAGTATGAAAATTTTCAAAACAAGATTTTTCAACACAAAGTGTTTTATGGCTTTTTTTACATTGCCAGCGCACTCTTGAATGACAAAGGACACATCGCAGCTGTTTTTTATTATTTATAGGATAATGTCCAACTTCATCTTGAGGCAGGCTTCGACTATTGATCGGCCTGACGCAATTTTCTTTCGCCAAATTGGGCTCGAATCTGAAGTGGATTGGCGGGTAGAATCTAGTCGCCTTCTTTTTGACTCCAGACGTTCCAGGGCTCCAGGGGGGGAGTGGCTTGAGAGGCATCACGGTGACCTCACCTTCCGTCTGACGCAGGTCCTCACAGGACACGGTTGTTTCGGGAGGTACCTGCACCAAATCAGGCGGGAAGAAACTCCCGGATGCCACCATTGTGAGGATCGGCCGGAGGACACGGTGGAGCACACAATGTGTAGGTCCGCCCCGCTTGGGCGGAGCCCCGCCATGTTCTCGGAGTGACGATCGACGGCGGCAACCTCTCGCGTCCGGCCCAGGTGCAAGCCATGGTCTGGGGCGAGGAGGAATGGGATGCCGTCGCCTCCTTCTGCGAAGCAATGATGCTAGCGAAAGAGGTGGGGGTCGGGGGCCACGTGATGGCTTACAGCCACCGTAGACGCGGACCTGTGGACGGTGGGCTAGCTCGCCGTCCGTCCGTCTTATGACGACGACAGGCCGTGTCGACGGCGTGTTTGTGTTCCACGCGCGCTTCAAAGAGATGTCAGCAACATGGAAGGGGCCCGCAAGGGCCGACGCCCGTCGGGGCTGCGGGTTGTTCGAAAGAGATACCGCGGCCTCGACACAAAGGGCTAAGAAGAAACACGGGTGGTTTTTAGTTAGTAGAAGTCCGACACTCCCTTTCGCTCTGCCCAGAGCGGGATTTGATGATTCCCCACCACCAAAAAAAAAGCCAAGTCACATTCATCATTATCGCTATTTTGTAAAATAGCTTCAATAGCTTCTCCAAGCCCCTTATAGCTCATTTGCGGTGTAAATTGCTGCTTCTTCATTGCAAGGAATCTGAACGAAAACAACAGTTATTTTACTTACGTATGTTGTCATTGTACTCAACCGAGTACAGTAACATTTAAATTACCTTAGTTTTTTATTTTAGTAATAAATAATCAATTATATTGTTCTTTATAACTTACTCTAACATGTGTTTTATACAAGCAAAATGAAAATAACAACTTCTAGGCAATAATCTACATCTACACTAATATTATAAAGAGGAAAGATTTGTACCTATTTTTGTATGTTTGTATGTTTGTAATGAATAGGCTCAAAAAGTACTGGGCCGATTTCAAAAATTCATTCACCCTTGGAAAGCTACATTCACCCTGAGTAACATAGGCTACTTTTTATCCCTGTATTCCCACGGGAACGGGATCTACGCGGGTGAAATTATTTTATAAAATCAAAAATCATTTACTTACCTCCACAGTGTTTCGGTAACAAAACTTCAACAGACACTTTTTATCAAAAATAGTTACACTACCCGTGTATTATTTATAAATATAGTTAGACAGCTTCGATCAATAATAGTACTAGATTAAGCATCAGGAACAAAACTAAGTCGCTCAAGTGGCCACGTTTGCACACACGTGAACATCTACATAGCATCTTAGAAAAAAGTTCAATATTATTAACAACTTCAGATGATTATAAACCTTAACACTTAAACGTAGCGTTCAATTATCATTGTAAAGTATATTTATTTAAGCCCTTTCATCAGAGAAAGATTAGAAGCAAAACATTTTAAATGTCGCTCCAAAGTAAAAAGTCATCAGTACAAAAATATTCATTCTAAAATGAAACTTAAATTCTAAGCAATACGGTTAAAAGCATTTTGTGTACAATGTCGTGCTTATTCTATTGCGGAACTAGCGTTCCCTGTTCAAGAACATGATACAATAGTTGGTGCGTTGTAGCAAACATTGGCCAAACAATTATAATATTCGCTGATTTAATTATATTTACAGTTTAATTATGTTTAAATATTATGAAAAAGCACATAATGATATTAAATTACCGAAAAAAAGATATTCCTTCCAAAACCTTGGTGTTGCGGTGATTATTTACGCAGTTTTTGAACGCATACTGCGGTATTTTGACGTCTTAATGTTGGCTATGATTGGACCATACTGATTTGAAATAAGACCACAAATACGTTTGTGGTCTTATATTTCGGGCCGTTTTTGAAGCGCTTATCGGGAATCTAGTACATTATTGATCGAAGTTAGACAGTGTTATAATGAAGTAAAATAACAAAAATACCCTCATTAACTTTACGATATTTGTAATTTGCCCTTACGGATATGGCTGTACTCAATCAAGTACAGTGACCTCTAATGGGATGATAATAATAATGATAATGATAATCCTATTCATTTTTATATGTTTCAACACTCAAGTACATAAGTAAACCAAAATTTTGGGTGTTTCACACAGGTCAAAACACGTCAACTTCGCGCGCGAAATGCAACTAACGTGGAACGACAAATACGAATTTAGGCACGAGTCGACTTATCTCACTATGCTTAATTTTATAAGTTAAGAATTACGTATGTAATAAGAAGATGACTACACATAACTCCTTTTTACTTTTTAGGTTTTGCTATTTCTGACTAAACTCTATTTGTTATTTAAGATTCACTAAGTAAAAATTCATTATATTGACTCATCTCTTTTTTACCGTAATACTTAGTAATATATTTTATCCGACTGTGTAATTAACTCATTTTTCAAAATTTCTGACTCATCCCCTTTTACCTTGACACCACAGATATATAGCCCATGTGTTATTCCAGACTATAATCTACCTCTGTGCCAAATTTCATTCAGATCCGATCAGCCGTTCTGGCGTGAAAGAGCAACAAACATCCATACATCCATCCATCCATCCATCCATCCATCCTCACAAACTTTCGCATTTATAATATTAGTAGGATACATACATATTATAGATAAATTACACCCAGACACAGAACAAATGATCGTGCTCATCACACAAACATTTGTCCTGGGTGGGAATCGAACCCACGACCTCCGGCATAGCAGTTAGGGTCACTAACCACTAGACCAACAGGCCAGTCAAAATGATATTAAATTACCGAAAAAAAGATATTCTTTCCAAAACTTTGGTGTTACGGTGGTTATTTACGCAGTTTTTGAACGCATACTGCGGTATTTTTTTTAATGTTGGCTATGATTGGACCATTTTGTGGTCTTATATTTCGGGCCGTTTTTGAAGCGTTTATCGGGAATCTAGTACATTATTGATCGAAGCCTCCATAGGAATAAGTTGAGACAAAAGTTACAGAATGCTGCCTGCTATAATTCTTACTCAAAGCAGTTTGTATTAAACTTAGTTGGAGAGGTATGATAAGTACCATGAAACAGCCAAATTATATACCTATTATACAACAAAAAATTAGGATTATGGTTATTACAATATTTTAAATGGCTTTCTCAGTAGCGGCCACAGGGTTTGGAATTGTGTTCAGTTGATGGCAATAGGCTCTCTCCCTATTGCATGGGACTTCAAAAATCATAACTGGCAAAATGTGGGTATTACAGGCGTCATGTCATGGATGTTTATGAGATATTTTGAATAGTTATGTGGGTACTTTAAAATTAGGTTATGAACATTATGAGGTGTCGTAATTTGAATAAGTATCTAACGTAACTTATTCTTTGTTCATTTGGTAATCTGTTGTGATTGATTAGTAATAATTGTATTCTATTCTATAGTGCCTCCAACTGATCCTACACTGAAATCCAATTTTTACTACCATCACATAGTCATATTATTATAATCTACCTGTAATTATCTCATTTATTTGTCGTTATTAGAGAAACATCGCTGTCTATTCTTTTTCAACCATCGCTGGTGAAAACGGGGCAGCCCGAGCGGTGGAAAACAATGAAAAATCCGAAATGGGACATTCACAAAACTCAGTAAGTAGCCGTAATAAAGACGAAACTTACCCAATAACACTTTCCATACCAGATTCCTGTAAGCAGCAGGCACTGTGAACCTCAAACAGAACTGTTTCAACTTCACTTTATCCCAAGGTTTCTCCTTCATCAATATTTCAAGCGATTTCTTTTCCTCGACACCCCGGCATCCTACTTTTTCGTAGTACGACGATCGAAAATTCCTTTCGTCAGTCATCTTGTAATTTTACGACCGATTTTTAGCTTTTATACTTCATTTGTATCGATTCAATTCTTCGATGAATTTATGTACCTATTTATTTTGAAAACGATGTCTTTCTTGTTGACATATTTTATTTGACAGCGCAGCTCTACAGATAAAATCAGAAATTTCGCACGTTCCACAACACGCCACGCTTAATTTTTACTTGATGTTATCACATCCAAAGAAATATTTTCTATTGTTTTATTGCTGTTCTAAAACGTGTTATTTGTCGCTTGATTTGTTGTTGTTCATATTCTATTATCATGGAAAAAATAGGATTTAATAAAACCATCATTTTGCATTGGCAAATTGTAATTCCACATTTAAAATCACAGTTTAAAATCGACCAAACAAAATAGTCTGGTTACTATGACTATACGTAACAACGCCAAATTTTGTTTGATTTGTGTCAAACAAAGCTAATGTATTACTTATTATTTTAAAAGGTAAAACTCAAGACTGTTGAAATTAAATCAATATAAAATGGAGGTACCCGATGCTTTAAGCGATCCTGCGTATGTGGAAAAAAAACGGGAAGAATTGCGTATTTTCTTCCAAGATGCCAAGCTGTCTAAAGAGATGATTGAAAAAGCCATTGAAAATGAGATCAAACCTTTACAAGCGGGATTTAATAGACCATACATAGCAGCGTCTCACCCTGGTGAAGTTAAAACTGAGTATGAAGTAATGTCTGGTCAGCCTTTCACCAAAGTAGATGACCATACTAAACCCTTAACACTCGAAGAAATAAAAGAGATGTTGAAGGACAACCCTATTATAGCTGAGAAAGCGCGCCAAATTCAGATAATGACACAAAATGAAAGTTTGAATAAGCAAGTAGGCATACCTTTTAACGAAATAAACGTTACTAACTACAACGATATGAGGAAGGGGCTGGATGCTGCTAAAGGCGACAAAGAGCAAATTAACAAATTAAATTATAAACATATGCGTTCTTTAATGACTTCTGTATCAGACTACAAAGCGAAATATCAAAGTGAATGCAATAAAACTGCTGCAGAGTGTAGTAGAAATGCTGGCTCGGATACTGATGAAAAAGAATACGATGAGATAGAAAAAGCGGTTAGTCAGTACACCACCAAGTCTTACGAAACAAGATATCAGGAAACTAAAGATATGTTGGGGAAAATGGCAGATAACTATGATGAGGCAGAATCGTCTCAAGACCCTAAAGTAAAACAAACTATAGAAATAGAGAAGAACCCGATACTTAAAGATTCATCTGTGCTCTTAATAAAAGGACAAAAAAGACGCTCGGCATTTAAGGAAGTAAAAGAACAGTATGCTATAAACGCAGCCATGAATATACCTCTTGTAAGTAATCCAGTAGCTCCTGATCTCAGCTGTAAAAGTAAAAGGAAACCTAAAGATAAACCAAAATGCGAAGATGATGAAAATATCAACGTAGAAGATGTATTTCCTAAAAGTTTTGCAGAAAAACTTA
Organism: Diarsia dahlii; assembly: GCA_949775195.1. Lineage (NCBI taxonomy): Eukaryota > Metazoa > Arthropoda > Insecta > Lepidoptera > Noctuidae > Diarsia > Diarsia dahlii. Next base: position 17,933,995 of record OX459213.1, read on the forward strand.
AAGATACTGAGAAGAAACTACGTGAAATAAACACCGTGTTAAATAACGTTGTACCGGCGCCTCCCACTTTGAATAAGACAACAGAAAACAATAATAATAACAAATCCTCCAATTCTGATGAAAACAAAATCGTCATCAAGGAAATACCATCCGAAACTGGTCAGAAAAATGAGATACAAAATTTTGATCAAGAGGCAGAACAAACATTACAAAATACTCTGGAAAATATATTTGAATCGACAAACCAAGGAGAGCAAGAGAACAATGAAATGGAATTCAAAGAAATGAAACATTTAACTCGAAACATTGTTGAAGGTGCTGAAAACCTGAGTACTCTCATACGTGAAGATATAACAAACAAACTGAACAGTATGAACGAATTATTGAATGACGTTAATGAGGCATTAGAAACTTCAAGGAAATCAAACATTGCGTTTGAAAAAATAAAGGAAGAGGGAGAAATACTCAGGCGTGGAATACAATTTGTGGAAAAAACAGCGGAAATTCAGGACGAAACTGAAACGACCAACAAGGCCGAAGAAATTTCGGAAGGCGAAAAATCAGTGGATAGAGTTTCAGATCCACAAATAGATAGCATTCATGATGCTATTAAAAACCTGAATTCGGAGTTAAAACATCACGAAGAGAGAGTAAACCAAAGCCAAGCTAGGTATGAACTTAGAAATGAAGAGTGCAAGACGTTCATCAAAGAAGTTGATGAAATACTTTTAAAATCTAATAATGTTTTGCGCCCAATGAAGAAAAAGTTAGAAGAAGACAGAAAGAAGAGAGAAGACGAAGACGAACGATCTACTAGGTCTATCGAAGAAAAGTCTACGACTGAAACTAAAACAGACCAAGTGGATGAAAATGGCAAGAAGATACGTAAAGAACTATGGGATATTGATTTCTCTTATCATGATGAGCAACAGAAGAAAAATGAAGAGGCACAAAAGAAACAAGAACTTGAGAGGAGCGAAAGGATAAACAATCTTCTCTATAATATAAAGGATAAGATGAAAGATAATAAAGACGTTTTTAGATTAGCCAATAATATGCTAAGGAGGGAAGAAAATAAAACGAAGTATCTTGAATCTGGGAAGATTTGTGAGTTACCACCAGAAGAGGCTGATTCAAGAGCTCAAGGAGACCATATCAAGGTGGGAGAATCACAATCAACGAACCGAAAAGAAGTACCCTCACTAATCACTGATGGACAACTCGAAGGTAACTTTATAAAACGTATGGCCTTCATAGTAATAGAATAGTATTTTGCTTTCTTGGTTAACACCTCCGACATACGTACTTAACTAAGAATAGGGATCATTTTCTCTAACTTTGATTATATAAACAAAGCAATCGCCTTGAAATAAAAATTAATTTCAGCATTGGAAACTGTAGAAGATAAGAAAAAAGCTGCAGAAAAAAAGAAGAAAGATGAAGTTCATCAAGAGAAACTAAGGCAACGAGAGTTTCAGAGGAAGAACGAAGAAGAACTGGAGGAAATGAATAAAAACCCGCGCATGACGAAAGAGTTCATCAAACAACATTGCAGACAGCACAAACTGTATACCACGCCTTATCTCAATGACATTCTGTATTTACATTTTAAGGTAAGAGTTTATCAAATCAACCCACACTGGGCCCGCGTGGTTGTATGGCCCACTCCCTTACTCAGAGAGGAGGCCTGTGTCCCAGTAGTGGAATAGTAATAGGGTAATTTTGCAGATACTTACACTACTACTACTGCTACGTGCTACTGCTAATAATAAGTACTTGTGAAGTCCTTGGTTTTATCGACCGAATGCCTTGTTTGATTTCATAGCGTGACTAGGTCTAGTTGTTGCATTCATAAGTGTATCAATCAATCATGCATTGATTGATTAATAAGGTAAAGGTCTCATGGCTCCATGGCATGACTTTACTTTATTTCTTTTACTTTGATAAAAATACAGTTTAGCTTTATTAGAATATTAAGAAAATTCTTGGACGAATTTAAGGACATATTGAAAAAAATAATTAACTTATTTCTACAGGGCTTCTCTAAAATTGAAAACCTAGAAGAATACACGGGGCTAAAATGCATATTTTTGGAAAACAACGGCATCCAAAGGATTGAAGGACTGAACACTTTATCTGAATTGAAGTGCTTGTACCTACATTACAATGTATTGAGGAAGATTGAAAACTTGAATGGGTGTCCTAAGTTGGACACTTTGAATATTGACCACAATTTCGTTGCGAAGATAGAGAATCTGGATGTAGTTCCTGACTTGCATACGCTTAGCATTGCACACAATATGCTCAGTGGTGTTGGTAAGTATGAGTGTCTGTGACTTGATAATAAAATACTAGTTTAATCAATATATTTGCTAAAAGTATTGGTACAATTTCGGTCGTGACATAAATAATTTAGATCCATAATACTTAGTCATAATAATGTGACATGCAAACATTTGGGTTTTATAATTATTGTATTGAAGTCTTAGATATACTTACTGTATATCTAAGACTTCATCAAAATAAAATTGAGTGATAATGTCATTAGATACATTTCCATAATATTTGAGGGTAAATGATAATTGTAATGATCTATTTTTAATAAGCGTGCAAATTATTTTAATTAAAACGTTAAAGGAACAATGGACCAAGTGGTCCACCCTGCACAACACCTGTCTTCCGCCTTTTGCATACATTTAAACATAATGTGAACCATAATGTTTAAGAACAGAGTCAAATGTTTTATTGTATTTCAAAAAGTTCAAACAAAATGTAACCATGTTTTAGATGACCTAGTGCATCTGAAGCTTTGCAGGAATCTATCAGTATTGGACTTATCCTACAATCGCTTGGAGGACCCTCTCATAGTTGATGTGCTGGCTGATATGATTATATTGAAAGGTAAGATATTTACTTAAATACCGATTACGCAAATATTCTACAGAGTTTTTGATCATAGCAACTTGATAATCGCACATTGAGTGTCTTTATAGACACTGGTCTACAAAAATAAATGTTTTGTCTTGTAAATAATTTAAAATTTTGTATTGTCTGGTGAGCTTACTCTTACTCTTCCTCATCTCATCTCAACATTGCCCTCAATCTCACCTATTGAAAAGTGGAAGTGGAACAGACACAGAGGTCTACAATGGAATAAGCTTGCCAGGAAGATGCGTGCTCACTTTTGCTTTATATGCTGATGGGTGTGGAAGGAAGACCCATATAATATACGACTGTAAACGGTACTTTTCCACACATTCCACTAACTCCCTTTATATATTTTCCAGTGCTGGTTTTAACCGGTAACCCAGTGATCCGCAACATCCCAGCCTACCGCAAGACTCTAACTCTACGGCTGACGGAGCTACTCAATCTGGATAACCGCCCGGTGTTCCCTAGGGACCGAGCTTGCGCCGAAGCTTGGAAACGAGGTGGAGTGCAAGAAGAGATTGCCGAGAGGAAACGGTATGTAGACGCGGCAGCAACTCGGCAGAATCATGTCAACTCATTATTTCACACTGAAGCGAATCATGAATAGTGGTTTTACGTAGTCATTCATGCTGGGCTCGAGCCACGGAAAGGACGAAACTTAAGTCTTAAAGTCTGAGTGACTTGTTTATTGTGTAGTAGTAAGGTCTATACATTCGAGGGTTTCACAGGGGGCGATAATAAATATTTTCTCATTTGCGGTAAAGTAAATGAGCCCATGTCAACTATTGCCTTAGTTATGTTAGTTTGTTATGGTTTAAAATCTTTATATTTAGCTGGATAGCCAAGGATCAGGAGAAAGTAATGCAGAGTGTTCGATACTTGATAAAAATGCGCGACGAGAAGAGGGCAATAAGAGAAGCCAAGGAACAGGAGGAACGAGAGAAAGCAGGACTTCCACTAAAGGTAAAGATTAAAATAAATAAATACGTACTCACACTTTTTTTTTAACAGGGCTACGCAGAATCTACAAAACGACACCTAATGCAGTTAAAATATTGCCAACGACACAAGTAGAACATGACATTCCCAGCTGCAGTTTGCTGTTTGCAACTGTTTGCTAAGAAAAGCCTAGTTCTGATAAGTGTAATTGTTCAACGGCAGGAGGAAAATAATCCAGATGTAGTCGAACCGGACAATAAGCAAGAACTATTGGAAATTGAAGGCCCTTCATCTCTGGAGCTGAAATACGGACCAGAAGAGGTAAAAGTAAAAGACGGAGTGGCCGTGGATATGCTCTCAGGATCTGAAGAAGAGGATTCTACAAGCGAAGACAGCAGTAGTAACGAAGGCGATGATAAGGATGATGGTGAGTAAAAATTACTGTTTAGGAAAAGGTAGTAAAAAAAAAGTAAAGTTAAAGTATGATGTAGAATGATAGAGGGATCTATATTATGTAACGCGATGTCATATGTATGTCGTATTGTATGACGAGTACCAAATGTTCTAGCGCTTTTTATTGATGAAAGCATTTAGTCTTATTAAAACGGTCCTTTTCGTATAATCCATGATGGTTCCCTTTGTTTTACGATAGGGTAAAATATCTGTACAATAACTATTAATAGTAATTAATAGTTATTTGTACAGATTTTTTTCATTGTTCATTTAGGGCCCGAGACAGGCAATATCGAGTGGTCGCAGTTAGACAAGGGCAAGTGTTTGGTGCAAGAGATCACGAACGAAGCCCCCGCACCACCGCCGGAAGACTACTGGTATGGGTACGGTAACATCAAGCCGAAGAATCAAAAGCCCGAGTAAGTAATTCATTCATAACATCATGCCTCATAACTTTTGCATGACTAGGAAATCGAATCCTTTGTCTCATGCTCATTAGTCGTGCTTGCGACCACTAAACCAACGAGGCATTTTCATATTAATTCCCCATCGGCATCAACCTATGACCAGAACATGGGCCTCTCCTATCAATCTTAAGCTTCTCATATCCAGCCGCTACTACCCTGATTGTTTCTTCAAGTTCATGAAAAAAAAATTTTTTTTCGTTTTCTACAACAAAAATCTCGTGCTTTTTGTTTACAGCGATATAACCTCAGATTTCTCGGCTATCAACAACCTGTTATTCAATCAGCCATCACACACGGGAAGGAAGGAAGTAACTAAGATTTTAGAAGGTATTATTATATTTTAACAATGCTTTGGTTTTGAATTATGTAGTTTCTAACATAAAACAATAATTTCATTCTAGACTCCAAAAAACGTAAAGACAAAGTAAAAATAACGGAAATAGAACCAGAAGATGAAAAAGCCGCGTTTTCTGCTGAGAAGAAACCATTGATTGAAATTATAGACGCAGTGGAGAAAAAAGATGCAGAGAAAACTGAATCCAATGCTAATGACAATAAAGCTATTATCGAGGACATAACTAACGTTGATAATCTAATCATAGGAAAAGGAAAAGAAAACAGTGAGAAAGTTAAAGAAAATACGTTAGAAAAGAAAGTACTTGAGTTTACCAATAATACACGAATTGTGGTTGAAGGTAAAAAAGTCATAGATTACGACAAAAAGATTATTTCCGAAAAAGAAGAAACGACTAAGAAGATTCAAATCAAAGAAATACCTCTAAATTCGACAACTGCCCCTAAAGATTTGCCAAAGAAAACTGAAGAAAAGAAGGAGAGTGTTAAACAAGGAGATGACAAGACTAAGGATAAAAGAGATAGCATTGCTTCTACTAGCGCAGGAGCTGGACAAATGAGACCTAGTGGTGAGCTTCATAATATAGTAATGTGTTATTTTTTTATGAAATGATGGTTAATCTTGGACCTTGATCACCTCGAAGGTTAAAGAGGATTGAAAACATATTATCACGCCTGGGATTACAGGCGTGATGTGACAGTAGGATTGTTGGTGGGTCTCATATTCATAGCAGTAGGTCTTGAAGCAGTTGAAAAGGGGATCATAAAACTTAAAAGTAGTTCAACACTTTTTAACGTTGCCAAACGTAATACAACAAAGTGATAGCTGGAAGACCAGTTGAACCACAAATTGATTATTAGTATAAGACTGACACTAAAAAAACATCATTAAATAATGTAGTATACAACGCTTCTTAGAATTTGGAAATAATTCCGATTACTTTACCTAAATGCTATGAAGCATTTGGTCTCCCAGTAGGACACTTTCCAGCCAGTATTCATTCAATAATATTGTATTTCCAGCACAATTAGAAGGCGAAGGTGTAGCCCTCATAAACTACATGCACCGCATGAACAACGAGGACTTTGATGATGAATACCTGGATCTGGAGCCAAGTGCTGAGGATCTGGAGATCTTTGCTGAGTTGGATCGAGAACAGATCGACCGTCAGGCCAGGATTGACAGGGGAGAGCCTGCGGTTGACCCTATGGTGAGTAGTGAGTAGTGAGTAGTGAGTAGTGAGTAGTGAGTAGTGAGTAGTGAGTAGTTCTTGGTTTTAAAAGGGATCATCGTCCTACCCACATCCCAATTTGTTTGGAGACACTCAGATGAGAGTTCAATACTTTCGTAGCCAATTAGCCATAATATATTTTACAATATCTGTCAATTCTATCTTTGGTCTGCCTGATCTCTTATATTTATTCTCCGTCCCTCCAAGCTCTTTCGGCTCCATGCACATGATTGAAGACATTTTATAACGCTGTGTAACATTTTTATGCACCGAGTTCCTTCTAAGTTTAACGACACTCAGTAAGTCAGTCACTCAGTCAGGCTCTGGAGTGCACATTATTGGTCTGGTGTACACATTCGATTTGACTGTATTTGTTGGTAAAAAAAGACAACCCGTAGCAATTACTGCTCATCTTTTTCTGCTTCTTATAGCGTGTGGATGACAATTCAAATTGAGTCGGATTCTTGTACCATATTGTTCGAGTCAATCAGTAAATTCCTTCGCGTCTATCATCGCCGAATCATGTTAGAAGCAGGACGGCTTACCAATTTTTTTCTTTAACGAATATCAACGTACCTATTATACAGACGCTAGCACATCAAGCTACTACAACTTGTCTTTCTATAATAGATTTCATCTTCATTGCTTAAAGCATTCGGTTCCAGGTTGATTGGGAAATAGGTACAGGTTCGGGTATAGCTTGATTTGCTGGCTGGCGTCAACACAGTACACGTAACACGAACCAAACCTGTCTGTAACAAAACCACGTATTTTTTCTATAATTCCAGAAATTATACGACAAGAAATTGATGGACGCATACCACAAGGAACAGGATACAACTCCAGCACACTTGGTGAAAGAGAAGACGATGTTTACGACCTATCGCAATGACAACGCTTTTGACCGCGCTGCGTTGAGCCAGTTGACTGCTGGAGACAGACCTGGTAAGGATGAACACTGACTTATAGTTGAAGATAGAATTATTTATGCAACTTAAATTGTTGAAATGTTAATGCCAAAAATTTTAGTTAAAATATGCACTAGCTTAAGAAAAAGCCGCAATGGGCTATTGCACTAATATTATAAAGGCGAAAGTTGGTTAGTTTTTATCACGATTTAATCTTCCCGTGGGGTAATTTTCGAGTTGTAGTGGGCAAAGCCGCTGGCAACAGCTAGTTGCATATACAAATAATGTATTCGCATATTATAATCCGGCCTTCGTAATCCAAGAAGAGAGATGAGATGAGAGAGAATAATTGATAAGATGAGAATCGTCCATGCTAGTGAAGCACAAGTAGCACAACACAAAAGAAATGTAAGTCACTCAATATGAGACTGGAGGATTGTGTATTTTAATGGTTACAAAGTAAAACCATATTATTTAAAACCGTATTGGGTACGCGATTCTCCCTTAAGTGCTCCTCTGTAGTCAGGGAAGGCATCTGTGATCTTACTACTACTTGATGTAACAAGCCCGCCACACTATCCCCAAACCACGGGCGTAGCCAGGGTGAGGGTTTGGGGGGTTCAAACCCCCCCCGAAAAGTTAAGAATAACATTATTAATATTAAAATGAGAGGCGATCGGTATAACTAAGTACTAATTATTACAGTAATAATTATAACATATGTATTTTGGATTCGCCGCCACCGGCTGTCGATACTCCCTTCGTATATTTTCGTGCCATATCGTATCCCACCCGTACTCGTCGCATTTAGTCAGCTAAGTACCTAGTCGAGTGAGTTTAGTAAAGGAGATTGCAATTTCTACGTGTAACGACTGTCAAAGACGTCATTGAGAAGGTATCAGTCGCATCATCCAAACCTCCTTCGTAGGCGCTTAGTTCCGAAAGTAGAGGATTAATGTCAATTATAATAGGAGTAAGCAGTTCTCTTCTTGAAACCAAGTAAAACAGTCCTTTATCCTCTTTCCTCCCGACGACAATATATTTGCACCCCCCTCCAACCCCTAATCTATAAAAATGTACAAAAATTTCCGCGTTCGCTTCGCTCGCGCATATTTTGTCCTGTTTTTGTACGTTCTGTTTCGCTAGAGACGCTCATCTACCTACTTCTATTTCTTAATTCTCCTTCCAGGAAAAGTTACTTATTCACAAACAACAAACATAAAACACAAACATAAAACAGTTTCATCGTAACAACGTTTTTCATAACATTTTTCCCTGTAAAAATTGATCGAGCGAACTGTCTCCCGAGTCCCGACTGGAATAAAAGTTTTGCTTTTCAGTTTTCCATTTTCGAATACCTTTACGGGACCTTGTTCTCAGTCATCACTAAAATCGTTTGACTTGTTTTAAATTTTTTAGTTTAGTTTTTGGCATGGCAGGCGTGTTTTTAATTTTTGAAATTATTTTTTACATTTCATCTTTTTTTTTATTTATATATTACGGTTTTCATGCACTTTAGTCGTTTACTTTCCTGAACCCCCCCCCCCCCCCCGACACTAAAACCTGGCTACGCCCGTGCCCCAAGCCACTGTACTTCCACCAGAAAGAGCGCCGAGATTATGAAGTCTCAGAGAAACGATTAACTGTCTTGAATCCCGCAACGAATTTAATCAGTAAAGGATTGCGGAGGAGTAGGAAAAACATAATGAATTACTACTTGATGTAACAATGAGCTTCCATTTCAGATGAAGGTAAAGCGAAGTTGACGCGCGTGCCGGGTGCTGTGCTGTTCGAATACGTAGAGAACCAAGCACCCATCACTGATGTACAATATGAGATTGGCGAGGAAGTAATCGAGTCTGCCCGTAATTATATTGAAATACTTTTGTAGTTTAAACACAGTAGCTCCAAGCCTCCAACGCTAGTTTTAGTTAGAAGCATCTTTCATCACCATATCGTCACATCGTCAGTCTATAATCTCCGAAGGGTTAATCAGAGGTGTACCTGTGATACAACCCACATTACCTTAAACATAATAACCCACATTACAAGTAGGTATTATGTTTAAGGTCGCAGTAGTAGGGAAGTCGTATTTTCCTATACTCAACATCTATATTTCTTTATTTTGTCGGTTATAAAATGAAAGAGTAATTTGAAAGTATCCAGTCATAAATATACGTACTGAAATGAATGACAACGAAAATGATAAATATCTATCAATTACAGCATCATCTGATGAAACATATTCAATAAGCATATCATCAGACATTGACTCAAGTGATGATGAATTGAAACAAGAAATACCCAAAGTCACTAAGAAGCCAACTAATAGGCCAACCACTGCATCTACGCCTAAAAAAACTGCTAAAGCAGGTGTTTATTCTAAAGATCAGAGCAGATATAGCGTAAAAGACAATAGAATTCAACCGGTAAAGACTGTTGTGAAGAAGACGACTGATGAGAAAGGTGCGGGAGAAAAGGTAGATAGTAAGTCTGCTGGTACACGTCATGGTGATCAAGATAGTGACGATACAGCAGCGGGCGTTCCTATTGATAGACAGCAACCAGCTCCAAGTGCGTCTGGTGATACTAGTAAGATATTTCCGATGTCGTTTTTCGCATTTAGACGTCTTAAATTTTTTCTTTAGGATTGGGCACTTCTGCCTAATGCCTAATGACCTGTGGCTTAAAAAATACATTATACAGATCCTTGGCACAGACAAAAGGTGTTGTGGCAGGCCTCAAAGGAGATGGCGGGATGAGTTAGAAAACCAACGACCTCATAGGAGACGAAGCCATGAGCGTTGCTCAGATGATCTTTAATAGGATGTTGCAGGATCTTCCGTCTCCAACATTCTTTCACATGCGTCTAAAAATTGTTTGTGATACTTACAATCAGTATTTTTACGTTGGTTGTTTTTGGGAGAGTGTATTTGCGTTGTTGAAAGATTTCTTTCACCTGGGTGGAATTATTGTTTGTAATGGTTTATCAAGTTTGTTGTTAATTTGGACGATTTCATTGTAGATGCAAGCCCAGCCTATCCTAGTACTAGTAAAGTTTTGCCTTCGTCCTACGAAACGATGCTAAATATTGATCGCAAAGAAGCCAAGAAGTCCATCATAGGCACTTTCAATTCTTACAAAGATAACAGATTCCCATCACAAGGTATTGTATGAAATAGAGGCATCTAGACCTGCACATAGTATATCTTTCGTTCATAAATTCGGTACTATAGGTACGCCCAGCATACCTATAATAGGTACCCTTTTTTAGGAGCTTTGGGTATCATGATCATCAAATGACTCCTCGTGCTCTGGGTTGAGCGGAAGTAAGTGTCAGACTTCTACTGACTAAAAACCACACGTGTTCCTTCTTAGGCATTTGTATCCGGGGCCGCGGTATCTGTTTCGAACAACCCGCAGCCAACTATAGGTCCCGTACGACGCGGTGACGCCGTTTGTATTAATGACGACATATAATTATGTAGTTCGCAGGATTTCAGATTACCAAATAGAGTTAGGGTACCTACATGATTTTGATTTTTGAGACCGTCAAAAATCTCTCGAATCGTTCTCACTGGTATAATCAGCCATTTTTGCTTATGAAACTCTTTTACGACCTGTTTCCAGGAGTAAACCGAATGGATATGGCAGAGAACGCCCGCATTGACCAGCGCGTGGCGACAGAGATCCTGGACCGTACCCTGCAGTATGAGGAGAGGGAGCTGTACCGTCAGTATGACGTCATGAACAGCCATGCTGGGAACATCGATAACAGGACCAACACCATCATTGAGCACATCTCTGATCAGCTGGAGAATGAGTATACTGTGAGTTTTGTTTGTCCTTTAAATTTACTACCGGTGCTACTGAAGTCGGCTTTACTTTTCTTATATATTTATTTTAAGTCATTTTTAACGGTGATGAAGGCCCTTTGTTGAACGATGCTGTAAAAAGGTACACACTAACATCGCATCGGTGCGCAAACCATGTCATAAATTCAGTACTATGATGCAAATGTGATTCTAGAGATTCGAGTTTTTTTTCATAAACTGAATTCACTGGAATAGTTCACGCGTCGTTGTTTGCACATCATGTGTGGTAATGATTCGCATAACTTGTGCAAATACTATGGTCTACTACAAATACATAGTTTTAATTTAATGCAGTCTGTATTAACATCATCCTTATTTCCAGCTACCCGAAGTATCCCGAATCCTCGAAGCCCACATGGATGTAGCCGAACAAAGGTGGAGAGCTGGCGAGCTGCTACAGTTCATCCCAGACCATACCGAAGCCGTAAACGAATCTAGCAGCGAAGTAACCGATGACAATGAAGGGAATGATGACAACGAAGCTACCCTCATCGCGAGCCATAACGCCTCCCTATGCTTAGAAGATACTCTTACAGACGAGAATGCAAGCAAAATGGCGGCTATCGTCGAAGATGATTCGGGTATCGGTAATGATACTACGCTAAGTGATACTGCTGAGGTTAACAAAAGTATCGATGAAGGTGATAAAACAGAGAACGATGATGTTGGTGATGTTACACCACGAAATAAAGATGATGAAGCAAAGGATGAGCTAATTTTCAGTAGTCCTATTGCTTCCGGCTCAGGAGACGCTTCGTATTCCAAAGCTTACGAAAAACAAAATGATGATCTGAACGGTTCTAGAATCAGCGGTGAAGTTGACGTATCAAGTGATGATATCTTTGAAGATTGTGTGGATGATATAGAGGTTACCGCAGAAGATAAAAAGAATGACGACGGAGGCAAATTTGATCGAGTCGAGCAGAATTATTCGTTAGAAATGAAGTTAGCTTTAGGTATTGAAGATGGAAAGTTGTAGACATTTATCTCTTATAGTTATTTAGTTTAGTTATATAACGCGTTCAATTATTCCATTGGTGTCAAATGTTGTGTTTGCATGGGTTTCATTAATTTAGAACTGTAACAGTGGAGTGTCTTGCTAGGACAAGCATACTTTTGGGCAGTACTCTAAACGATGTGAGTCATAATAGGAATTATGCGCAAGCCAACAACTTATGGGTTTGTACGTGGGGCCCGCCACATTGTAGGGATGCGTGGTTTTTACCCGTTAGGGAATCTGTGTTATAGGATCATGTTGATATTATGAACACTTTTTGGTATTTACGACACTTGATCTCATAATTGTGTGGTTTCTTATTATAATAAGGTCACAAATGCAATTTACCGTACCTTTAGGTATTATATATTTTTTTCTTTTATTTTCATTAAGAAATTATGTTATTTTTTGTTCATTGTTATTTTTAATTAGCTATGTTCACTTATAGTAATGTAGTAGATAGTTTAATATTGACAGCACAGTGAGGTGTGCGTACAGTCATTTCAGATTTTTGACCTCCGAGGCTCTGATTTTTGTCAAAATCACTGTATACCTTGTTCTCGATAAAATAAGGTTGATGTTGGTTTAGTGCTCGTAGAGGTAAAATATCTATAACGACTATAGCAACGGTCAATCGATCGTTATTGTGTGACGTTATCCTTCACTAATTGCTTAGATTAGAGATGGCAATGTGTAGCGTGATTTGAAAGTGTTTCAATAAATTATTAAAAGTTTGTATGCGTATTACTGAAAACCCAGTTTACTTACTTACTTTAGGTATACTTTGAAAACAATTACCCATTGTAACGACATGATTGTGTTATATGAAGACTGCTACAGGCAAAAATGGCGCCTCCAACCTGACTCTTGCTGTAGCCAACCCGCGATGCTGATGCTTTATATTCGCCCCTGAATACTTAAATCCCGCTCCGCTGACCCCCTAAGAAAAATATATTCTTATTGGTATAGTAAAATAAAACAATAAAATAAACAAACTATAATATTATTATATTTCCATCTTATAAAATACATTATTGCACTTACAATATCGTGTTCTAAAAGTTAATATAAAAATAAACTTCTCTTAATTAACAATAAAAGTACTTTGTAAAATTAAACTATTTACAGATTAAAACGAAATAAATATTTTAAAATGTTTAACGAATTTGGATAAAATTTAAAAGCTTGATAAATTTTAGATTTAAAAAGATTTAGTATGTATTGAAGGTGTCGCCAAAAGATGTCGTGGAGGTCAGATAAGGGGTGCAACCCTATTATTTCGTGTCGGTATTCAATTTGACAGTACATGTTGAACAATAAAACCGAACCGAAGCAATTACTATACATAATAATATTAGATTTGTGCCGAACGGAAAACTTAGATCCCATTTGCTAGCTATTATTATTATTACAATTCGCTCTTAACCAACCGGAGGTTTTCTCAATGTTTATCTACAGTTGTGCCGAATCGTACCGACCCAAATACTTGTGTGCGCGCCCTTAACAGATCTGCAGAAAGGACTTGCAAGTAATTTAAACCCTTAAGAGTTCCTCCATTTAAAATATTTATATTCAGCTGATATTAGCCGATATAAGGCTAGGTTAACAAAGGTAAAAAGCTTGTTTAAACAATAATCTTTTGGATTTAAAAAATCAACAAATATAAATAAGAAAATAAAACTGAAATTGTATAAATAGTATGGCAACTGTGATGCTATTTTAAAGAGAGATCGTGGGTAAAGATAAAAACAATATTGTAGAATATTCACAAGTGTCTGCAGACAAAATGAAAAACAAGACAAATACTATAACAATCTTAAACTCCGTTTAAATGATTTTCAATCTTAAATTATCCGACTAATAGAGTTTAAAAAAAGGGTGATTTAGAGGAGTTCGCCTATATTATGGTTCTAAATCCTTTATGCAACTAAAATGTGTTAATATAAAATTGCCAATTTTAAAGATGGAAAGGAAAACAATTAATATGAGGTTATTTTTGCAGCCTTTTTGTTGAAATTTACTTTACTTTAGCAAAATTGCTTCTTATTGCTACTGAGCTTGGCGTTCGTTGCAGTCAGTAAAACATGACACAAGGTAAGGCACCGGTCTCACCGTTAGCGATAAGCGAGTAGAACTAGTAACAAGACAGTTAGCGAGCAGCGACTGTCATGTTTAGCTAGTTTCTCGCTCTGCCGAAAGCTCGCGTGTACCGAACGGTGTTGAAAGCCGTTCGGTTCGGTACATGCGAAGTCTCTACCCTTCGACAATTTTCGTTTTTATAGCTTCTAGTGTACAGCTCGCTAGTGTATCGCCGTGAGCAATGAAATGTACACAGCAACATTTAAAAGCGAATTACTCGTTAAAAAACGTTTTCTACTTGGAGATAAGACCTATTTTATAATAGTTTGACTACCAAATTCCTATGCTCATGATAAACGTAAAACGTAAGAGAAAATTCATTTTAAAAGTTGCTGTTGAGACTTCTATTCTAATGCAGTGGCCGATCAATTATTAATTGACACGAGATCTACAATATTTTGTAAATTTTTTAAACGACGTAACAGTCGATAGCTTCTCGCTTTTCGTCAACAGTGGGACAGTTACCTTACCCATGACCACTTCCACTGCTATCCGTATCTACTTGTGAAAAACGTCTATTACATACTTATTGTACTTATAACTAATTATAGGCGTCGACTACACTGACATACATACTATATACATTTGTAAATCGTGAGAGATCGGACATGTAGCCTAGCCTTACAATTTGTTAGTTCCTTTACATATATCACAAATATTACTAATTTGGCATTTTTGATTTAATTCATGTTTTTTTATGATATGTCGGTTTGTTATAACATTTTTACAAGAATAACGTTTTTAAAAACATCGTATCAAATGGAATATAGTAAAAAAGAAATCCAAATGGACTGCGTGTGACTTATGAGTAGTTATAAATATTTCCATATATCAATATGGGTACAGCTATTTAGGCCGATGTGACAGACGGACAGAGAAATGGAGATTGGTAGAAAATGGAGTGCTAAAATTAATGCCAGTGTAAATCTGGATTTTCTTGTATAAAATGTATGAGTAAGCTCACGTCATATAAAAAACAATATTGTAAAACAAAAGTAAAATTCATAGGGAAATGATTTTTTAAACAAATCAATAATATAATAAATACAACATGATTGAAAAATAAATATTATTGGCCGTCGCACACCGAAACAACTCAATCTATCTCGAGTCAAAGTACTAAATGTCCATAGCGTCATTCTTAGTCATCTATACTAATATTATAAAGAATTAAAGTTTGTGTGTTTGTTAAATTGTAAGGGATAATCTCGGGATCTACTGAACAGATTTTAAAAATTCTTTCACCAATAGAAAGCCACATTATTGCTGAGTGTCATAGGTTATATAAAAAACCGAAAAATAAAAAGGCTTTTACGTGGTAGTTCGTTTTGCAAAGTGAATCGGAGAAAAAACCAAAGCAGCGGACGGCGCGCGATGGCTTCGGGTTTAATTCGGTTCGCGTTCGAGCTCGCTTCGGGAGAAGGGGGCGTGGCCTTTTACATGTGAGAGGTAGGTACCCGCGCGGCTCAGTCGCGTGGTCGGCAAAGAGTACAATATATATATATATGAGAGTGGTCGGCTCCTTACGCAGCGGACGTCCCCGAAATTGAATTTTTCGAAACGTAATTAGCACACTTTCGACTAATTATGCCCAACGAAGTGGGCACGGGTCAGCTAGTGGTAAATAAATTGGAAATACAGTGGCTAGTTTCTCGCACTATCCAAAATTGCTGACTCGTCTAACATAAATAAGAAACTTTATGAGCCTGAAATTTTGCTACATTGCTACATTTCACGTTACACGAACTGACAAACGCTACTGAAAGAGCCAACTCGTTAAATAAATTGGCCGACTCAATTGCGATCGAAATGCAAAAAGTAACATCTTGAAACACATGTTGCAAAGCGTTGAAACATGTTGTGCAACTTTTATGTTGTTTTAACGCGACAGCATCGAGTTATTTCCATATGCGACGTTCAAGCACCTAGAAGGCTGCCTGTCCATAGGAACGGAGCGAGGCTACGGAGCGTAGAAACGGAGAAATATTAACCAATAGGATTGCACACTGGAACAGAGGGCAGATGTTATGCAATACTATTGGTCAATATTTCTCCGTTTCTCCGCTTCGCTTCTATGGACAGGCAGCCTAACACTCCATTACCTACCCATCCTTTGGCCTACCATAATAAATACTTACAATATAAACTACCCTACATTACCCTGTCTCATGCGGCGTGATGCTTGAGGTCGAAGATCTCCATCAGCAGCGGTTCTATCGGGTTCACGTCCAGGTACACACCAGTCACCTCCTCAGCCAACTTGCGCAGTTCTAGAATCTTCTGTATGAGCTTGAGGAAGGTGGATTTAGCTTCGCAGCCGGGGTATACGCTTTCTAGGTAGCGACGGAGAAGGTAGTAGTACGAGTTCTGAAAAGGGAGTATATTGTGTTAGAGACGTTTTAGACAGTGGTGGAGGATTTGTCAGACGACACGTTATTTTAAATCATTGATGGTGTGTTTTAACAGGCATTGATGAGTTCTAGATACTTTATCTGACTAACTATCGAACGAAAATAACAAATGATTGCTTCGTTGGTCTAGCACGACTGTGGAGCATGAGATCCAGGGTTCGATTTCTGGGTAGGGCAGTGTTGCTGGGTTTTTTATTAGAAATTTCTCAGTAGCAGACACGGAGTCTGAATTCGTGCCCGGATGATGACAACAGGTTCCCCCTAATACATGGGACCTAAAGAAAACTGGCAAAATGTGGGTGTACTTTTGGGGGTATATGAGAAACAGGGTGTAAAGTTCCTCATCCCCCATAGAAAAGGGAGGATCCTCCGACCGGGCGGGTGTTGTGTCCGGCGGGCTAACTGCCCGACATAGGTATGTAAGTCGAGAACTCCTATAAAGGCTTATGTCGCGGATAATGTTGATAGCGCGATGTAGGAACTTCTGTCGATCGTTTGTTAGTACGCAGGTGTTGCGATAGATGTCGCTAGTCGCCACATACTTGTTAAGTACACCTATGCCTATCGGGATTCGGGATTTCCAGACGTGTTGTTGTTATGTGTAATTCTGGTTGCGCGATGTAGGATTTGCGTGGCATCAAATACCTACGATGCAAAGTATGGGGTGTTAAGTTGTTAAGCTTCCACCAAAGAGGTATGTCAATTGGCAATAAAGCCAGTCGTCACCTGTTCCAGCTTGACAACATCGGGATGCACGACCCTGGGCCTTGTGGGCGTGAACAGCACGATGGCGGACATGATGAGTATGACGTGCTCGTCGGTGCGCCAGCGCGGCGCGAAGCTGCGGATGAAGGCCTCGTGCGAGCGGTAGATGTTGCCCTTGGCCAGCTTCAGCACGTCCGTGCGGATGCTGCCGAACTGCTCCTGGCAGTGCGGGATCTGGGATTCACAGACGATTACGTAAACTGGCTTTTTTATTATAAACGTTGCCCCACCCTAGAAATTTCTCCTGTATCGTGGGTGCGTTCACAAACATTTGAACTCACATACACAAATACCCAGACCCGGAACAACTATCTGTAGGTTTTACAAATATTATTTGTTCCGTGCGGGAATCGAACCCGCGACACGCAGCGCGGCAGTCCATTGCTTGAGCCACTGCGCTAACCGTGCCGTCAAATTTGATTGAAATCACAGTGATGTGTGTCGTTTAGCAGTTAAGACGCTGCAAGGAAAACCTGTTCAGGTGGAGATTCATAGATGACTCTGACTTGCCCTCTTTTTCAAAAACGTTTTAATTCGATTTTGATTCGACAAGTCGTAAGTCTACCTTTTTTTGGCATTACAAAAGGGACCGAGATAGATTATAGACATACGACTTTCTGAATTAAAATCGAATCAAAGCGTTTGTAGAAATCAGACAATGACTTCTTATTTGATAATATAGATTTTATTAAAACACGTTCGTCCACCGCACGTCGTATAGCCAAAACAAAAAAACCTTACCGCCTTTTTTTTTTTTTTTTTGGGTTTAGAAATCATCAAATAACCCATCCCGCTCTGGGCAGAGCGAAAGGGAGTGTCAGACTTCTACTGACTAAAAACCACTCATGTTCCTTCTAAGCTCTCTGTGCCGAGGCCGCGGTATCTCTTTCGAACAACCCGCAACCTTGACGGGAACCTATCCGCCTAAAAATGCTTTTTGGTAGTTAATTTTGTTTACGTTATCACATTTCAGTATGAGTTTCAAAGAATTTGCGCACATAAAATTAATAATATCAAATCATGTTCTGTTCCTCAAAACAAGAGGACCAAGCTTCCATTCAAACGAAAATGTGATCACCAAACTAATGTACTAAGTAATTTTGATTATATTACAAACAACAATGAAGCTACTCACTTTCCACTGGTTTCTCTGCCCATCATACGTCATGGTACTTCTTAGCACCATCATCTCTATACAACCGCCTTTCAGAAGTGCCACCTGAAACATACATTAATAACATTATCTGAAACCCCAAAATCGATTTATATTTTTACTATTACACTATTTTTGATTGTTCATTCGTCTTCGGCATAGCCGGGAAAAAAATTAGGGTATTGTGTCGAGTCGACCCAGCAGTGATTCAGCCATTGTAAATGCCAATCGGCACGAGCCGCTTATGAGTATTAATTTCTACCGGCCAGCTTACTGTTGAACAACTAATGCCGAACCGAAAAATTGTGTAGCACCTAAGTAAGGTATTTTTGAACTAGCAGCATTTTACAACAATATAGGTAGAACAACCTCACTCAAATAAGACTTGAATATGGCTAAAAGTTAAGAGAAGGCAAAACACCGAGAGAGTTGAAGAATGATGGGGGAGGCCTTTGCCCAGCTGTGGGACATAATAAGCCATCTAATAAAATGGCTAAAAGTAAAGCTAACACATTCGCACCAGCTACTAGACTGACCTGATCTTCTTCACACATATTCTTAAAGGAGTTGATCTTTTTGGCCATCTTGATAAACCGCCTTATCGCGACAGCCGTAAGGTTCACTATCGTTATTAATCGAGGATCGTGTTTGCTGCCTCCATCCTGTAATTTTAACAAAATGTTTATGTAGGAGTGGGACTGGGCTGGCTATGTCTACCGTATGCCCAACAAGCTGTGGGCCAAAACAACCACGTTGTGGAACCCCGACACAGCCAGAAGGCGACGTGGTAGACCTCGTAGGAGATGGCGTGACGAGCTTGACAGAACCAACGACCAGTCATGGTTCACATTGGCCCTGGTACGCAAAATTTGGAAATCATGGGGAAGGCCTTTGCACAGCAATTGGATGACAGGGGCTCACAGTAACAGTAGGATTTTTAACGAGATTTGATAAGGCCCGTTGACACTAAATCATCATCTGCTAAGTCTTTTCCCAATTATGTAGGGTTCAGCTTCAGTTACACTAACTGGATGCAGCAGAATTCCAGTAATTTACATGGAGCGTTTGCCTATTTGACCTCCACATCCCAATTAGTATTGGGTAATATAATAAAAATAAAATAAATTGTGTTTTATTTCAGGCAAAAATACCCATATTGAGAGAATTATACTAGACACACAAATCACAAAAAGCACAGAGAAAATATGATAACCCTTAGTATTCCTGCACAGATGCGCTACATGAATTAGAAGGTCGTTTTGTCTCTTATCAATTTTGGAGAAGAAATACGTTTATAGTAATAAGTTATTCACAGTGGCGTGCCTAGTGACCCACAATACGGAAGATACGGAACAACTGTCTGTAGGCCATAAAAATATTTGTTCCGTGAGGGGATCAAACCCGCAACACGAAGCGCAACAGTCAATCGCTCAGCCACTCGGTCGAGGCCATATTGACCTCGTGAGGTGCTGATAGTTAGCATAAGTGTGCCTTGACCTTGAAGTGGCTGATGACGTTAATAAGGCACTCAAAATTAAACAAATACACGCATATTACCTTGATACCAGCGGACGCGGTGTCTCCCACTAATTGCGATATATCATCGTCTATGGGAGCGTTTAGCGCCTTATTCGCTACTATTAACTCGTTTAATTTGGCACGTTCCACCTGAAAATAACGAGGATAATTGTGTTAAACTGTTATTGTTAAGCTGTTTGTTGTTATTTGTTTATATATGTGCTGCTCTTTTGTGTTGCTGCTGTCCATTAGCGAATAAATACATATTCTATTCTATTCTTATAGGTCAAAATCATACAGCTTGGTAACATAACATCACGCTTGTAATCCCCGAAGGGTTAGGCAGGAGCGTATCAGTACACTCACATTTCGCCAGTTATGTTTAAGGGTAAACAAGCCAACGGCACGAACTAGTTGGTGGGCGGGGCTAAAATGCATGCTATTTCATCCGACATCACGAGCGAAATGCATAGAGCGAAAGAGACACAACTAAAACGGGCGCGAGATTGTTTCTATGCAGACCTTTGGTAGTATGGATACCATGAAAAATACATTGAATGTATCTGTTCAAAATAAAATTATTTGAATTCTTTAATAACTAATCTATGCCTGTATGGTTTCACTTTTTTCATTTTCGTACTATATACGTAACTTATTTACGCCCAAAGATGGTTAAAATTAGTGCTAAAATATGAAAGTTTCGACGCTCATAACTTCCAAACCAATATGCCTAGATAATGACAAGACCAGTTGATACAATTTTTAATTTTGAACCTACACCGTCAACCAGAGGAGTAATCACCATAAGTACTACGTTTGTAGAATGACTGGCTTGTGCAACCTTAAGTCCCATGTAATAGGGGGCGGGCTTATCGCCATCAACCGAGCACAATTTCAGGCTCCTTGGCTGCTGATGAGAAATTTCAGATTGGAAAACCTAATAATACTTTGCCAGACCTGGAAATCGGACTCAGGACCTCATGCTCAACAGCAGCGCTTGCGACCACTAGACCAACGCGGCAGCCTAATCCTTACTATCCTTACTAATGTTATAAATGCGAAAGTAACTCTGTCTGTCTGTTACTCAATCACGCCTAAACTACTGAACCAATTTGCATGCACTTTGGTATGGAGATATTTTGATACCCGAGAAAGGACATAGGCTACTTTTTAATAATAAAAAAAAAACTTTATTCAAGGGGTTGAAAGGGGTGTACGAAAATATTACTTTTGGTCGCGATAACCGGCATCGGTAAGCGATAACCGACATCCGCGCGGTTGAAACCGCGGGCATCAGCTAGTCGGGTATAATACGCACATGAATTCGAAAAATCAGCGGTGCGGTGATTAAAACTCGAGAACGGGACTTGGTAGTTCGATGGTCAGACTATTATACTATCACGGCGTTTTCCGATCTATGATGATGAGTCATGATTTCAGTCATCACATTCAACACTAAATAAGTCATAATTGATCAATTGATTGATACAAGTAGTTGATTGAGCAAACACAGTCTTTTAGGAGCAATCTAGAGCGTGTGGACGGATGACTAACAATTCCCATTCTGCGATTTTGTTACTTAGTTTGTTTATTGTTACCTTTTTTTTTCTTTGTTTTCGTGTTTTAACAGTGGAAACCTGTAATTGGCCTTCAAGTGTTTATGTTTTAAGTATATTGTCTGTATTAGCTATAAGTTTCCCAAATATAATAAAATAAAATAAATAAATAAAATAATAATTGAGGTTCATCTTTTTTTTTATAGTGGGTGGAAAATTATCAAATAACCCCTCCTGCTCTTGGGCAGAGCGGGGAGTGTCAGACTTCTACTGACTAAAAACCACCCATGTTCCTTTTTCGCCCTCGTGCCGAGGCCGCGGTATCTCTTCCCACAACCCCGGTAGGTCGAGTCCCGCAGTCCCGACAGGATCTCTTACTCCCTGTAGAAAGCTTCGTCTTACCTCGTTTAACTCTCTAGAAGACCCGCTGCATGGATTGACTGAGGTATAGGCTTCGAACTCCAACTTGATCGCCTCACACAATATTGACTCCATGGAGTTCGGTTCTATCCTGGAAAGATGAAACAATACATTGTTATTATGAGTTTATGAACTAAACTTTAGATGAACATGTTTCTGGATGAGAATAATAGTTCAGTAGATCGGTGACGCAGTGGCTTCTGTGACTGCTGTACGCAGGGTTCCGAGTTCGTTTTCCGCATCGAGTTGTGTTATTATTGGTTTTCTTT
Source organism: Diarsia dahlii (assembly GCA_949775195.1). Lineage (NCBI taxonomy): Eukaryota > Metazoa > Arthropoda > Insecta > Lepidoptera > Noctuidae > Diarsia > Diarsia dahlii. The sequence goes on from OX459213.1 coordinate 17,956,382, forward strand.
TTGTTGCAAAATGGCCCTGGTCTTGACCTTATTCAAATATGATGTCCAGCTTTTTTATTAGAGATGTCAGAGAATTGTACCGGAGAGTTTTATGATAGGTTGATGGCAATGGGGCCTGTTTTAATTTCCTGACTTATACCCTCGTTTCAACTTACTATTAAAAACGAAATGATCTCTTTTTTCTATGCATTAAAGTTGCTATTTGAAAAATTGTGATTATAAAAGCTCGACTTTATAGAGTGTAGTCTCACTCACTCACACCCAAATAAGTAAGAGTAAAAGAGACCACTGTTTGTTCCGTCCCAATCAATTACAGTCCCGGTCAATTACAGTTCAGCCACTTGACAGAGTCTTCTGTGTCCACTGTTGCTACCCCGATACACAAGGTCCATGATAAGCTGATAAGGAGATTATCGACGAATTCCCTTATCTATATCATTTTGCACTGACTACCAAGGCTCGGGAGCAGACGGGTAAATCGCAGCGTCATGTCGTACGATATCCAGCCGGTATATACGTACGTACGTACTTGAGAATATGAAAAGTCTTTGATAAGAAAGGATTAATTAGTGCGACATTTCACCATTATTTAATTATTATTTTTCTTTGATTAATAAGCCTATTGTGAGGCACTAACAAATGCTTCTAAGAATTCTCCCTTGATAAGATTCGGCAGTTGCCATTGTTAGCACTAACAAAGCAAAGCAGTAGGTATGTTTATTTATAATTATTATAGATGGTGTTACCATTTATAACTAATTAACTACACATTTTTTAAGAATTATAGCATGAACAATGATTGTTCTGCATATCAATCATTTTCATTCCAACATTGTCTATTTAGGATAGTAAAAGTGATAAGACCACCCATTGTTTTATTTAATGCAATAAAAAGCTAAAATAAATTGATTATCTATGTTTACCTACACATACCATACCTAAATATTATGAAAGTACCTAAAGGAGACTCATATAAATAGGTAATAAATATCACGTTTATCACGATGAGTATGTTCTCTTACAACTTTTCGTAATCTAAACAACTCAACGATAAGTATTGTCAACAAAGTTGTGAGCCACTCAACGATGCGATGCTACCACACATGTCAACTATCACAGCATCTGTAAGCGTGCTACATGAGTCATGTACGAAAGAATACTGCGGGTGCCGTCGGGGCTGCGACCGCGGGTTGTTCGAAATATATACCGCGGCCTCGACACAAAGGGCTAAGAAGGTACATAGGTGGGTTTAAGTCAGTAGAAGTCTGACACTCCCTTTCGCTATGCTCAGAGAAAAGAAGGAGCTCGTGGGTAAATAATAACAGCCACTCGAGTCGGCACGGTTGGTGCAGTGGCTGAGCGATTGGACTGCTGCGCTACGTGTCGCGGGTTTGATCTCCGCACGGAACAAATATTTGTACTTATGGCCTACAGATACCTAGTTGTTTTGGGTCTGGGTATTTGTGTATGTGAGTTTAAATTTGACGACACGGTTGGCGCAGTGGCTAAGCGATTGGACTGCTGCGCTCGGTGTCGTGGGTTCGATCCCCGCACGGAACAAGTATCTGTATGGCCTACAGATAGTTGTTTCGGGTCTGGGCGTGTTTGTGTATGTGGTTTTCAATGTTTTGTAAACGCACCCACGATACAGGAGAAATTCCTAGTGTGGGCAAAGTTAAAAAAAAAAAAGATTAAGATGTGCTTCCCTAATGTTGGTTGGGTGACCACCTATTACAGTGAAACTTGGTTAAGTGGGACCTGGATAAGTGAGAAACCTTCATAACTGGAACTCATGCTGAGGTCCCATGAGACAGATATTTATATCTGAGACACTGGGTAAGTGGGTAAGTGGAAATAAGTGAGGCAAATTTTCAGGTCCCTTGAGGTCTCACTTTACCAGGTTTCACTGTACATAGTGAGTTGACTACGTGCCTCGGATGGAAAGCACGTTAAACAGTTGCGGTCCTGGCTGAAATTTGTAGATTTTTGTCAGTCGTTACAGGTAGTCAGCGGTCTGAAATTCTGACAAGCAATCTTACCAAAGGATATCTTATTACTCAGTACTAAGATAGACGGACAGAATACAGTCGCTCCATGTAAAATACTGGTATTCAGCTGCATACGGTTAGACTGGGAGCTGACCCAAACATAGTTGGGAAAAGACTAGGCTATTGATATTTTCTCTCAAATCGCCTTTATATAATATTGTAAACTGAGAGCGAGGAAAAACTGTCCCACCGTACGTCATACATTTTATAACAAGTAAGGTGGAGGTAATAGGGGGGGAGGGAGAGGAGTTCGGCGTTAATCGGTTCATAACATCTAGAATTGATTATTGTATACTGAGTTACTAATCGGTTGTCTAATCATTTAGCTTCATTTGTAAGGTGGTTATTCTTTTCGCAAAATAAAGATTGTGTGTAGAAGGGAAGGGAGGCCTTTTCCCTGCAGTGGGATACAAATAGCTAGTTATAGTAGTAGCATCTGTCACCGTTTTATATGTTCATCTGCAACACTTGTTTACAGTAGAGGTGTTGTAGGAAGATTGTTTTTGAATGGAACGCATCGCAACGTGCAATAATATAATAATAAATAATGTGGAATGCCTGGGACTAAGCTGAAATGTCTCATGCACGGTGCACCTGTAAATACCCCGGCATCTAAGCCCTTTGAATTCAACATAGCAGCACTGCTTGACGGTAGAGAGACTACGGGGAGGTAGTTATACCTACCTCTCTATTCAACCTAAGACAAATAGAGGTTGAAATGTGCTGCGCTATCTATACCCGTTTTCATAACCACTAAGCAACACCCAAATGCCTTAATATTATTGCACTGTAGCAATTTCACCTCTCGGCGTTTAGCTGAACGTTGAAAATCGTGCGCTATTACTATCTAGGCATTCATTCAGTTGACTAGTGTTAGTTAAACCAGCAATAAAGGTCACACAGGTGTTCTATCAGGTGCGACCAACGAGGTTCCCGTATCGTAGATAACGTTCAAAATATAAACAACTAGTTTACTGCCCGTGGTTTTGTCCGTGTGAACGTCGGAAGATATCTCAAGGAACGTGTGACTTGGTTAAAAACCCTAATGTGGCTACATACCAAACTCAAACCATTTATTTCTATTAGGCCGATTCAGGCACATTTGAATGTCAGAAAAACATATAAAACGAAGCTACAGTCACAAGGCATAATAACTAGTGAAAGTACTGTAGTTGCCCATTCAAAAGCGTAGTTCTCTATGGAGACGAATGGGCAAGATACTCCATGGACACTTTTAAATTAATTTAAATCAATATATTGATCCAAAATCTCTGTTACATCATTGATGTTGAGATCATACAAATATGTGAGAACGACGTCCGTACCCGATGTTCTAACTCAGATTTTAGCCTACCTTAGTGCCGAATTTCATCAAAATCCGCTTACCCATTTAGGCTTAAAAAGGAGACAGACGGACGCATTTACTCACTTTCGCATTCATAGTAGTTTATGTAGGTATGAATGGATGGATAACACTTTAAACCGCAGGTGTATCCTTGAGATATAATTTAGATCGATAGTAAACAGCATTTTCGTATGCACGTGCTCGGTTACTCATAGCCTAAACAGTAAGGGCAATAAAAAATAGAGCAATTAAAGTTTCTATTATCATCATTGTTATCGTCAGCCTATTATTGTTTCCACAGCTGGGATACAGGCCTCCTCTCTATGAGAGGGAATGGGCTATAATCTACCACGCAGGGGCGCGGGAGTAGCGCAGGTTGGTAGATGTCATTATGTCTTCGAATATTTGGTTCTAGGACATGCCCACGTTTTCCTTCACCGGTTTTGAGAGTAGTGGTGATGAAATAAATTAAACAAGGTAATGCGCCTGTTTGGGTTCGAAATCACGACCTACTCCTCGTAAGTCAGAGCCACCACCACTGGGCCACTGCTGCTCTTGAAAGTTTCTATATAGTTCGTTATGTTTTGCCTATGGGAATTCCCATCAAGCGAAAGGCGCGTTAAAACATATTATAGAAAATGCGTGATACTGATAGCATAGAATGGCATAGATAAGCTGTCATCAGGAAGTTAAACTAGTATTTTTATTGTAAAAGTAACGATTTGTGTGCTTAATTAGCAAAATGGGTTTTTATATACTTAGGGATATTTTTAGTGGCAGTTTGTTTTGCTGTTTAATTATTTATTGCCTTTATTGGCTTTTTCGTCTACTACCTATTACATGGCCTATAACATGATAATTGTATACAACTAAGGAAATTAACAAGCAAGAATTTTGAGTTTCAGAATAGGGGATCGGACTGGGTCAAAATAATATGATTCTGTTTAGTCCGTAAGTTAGATTATCGAAAAATATTGAATACGTATTTTTTGTTTTATCAAATCAATAAAAAATGATGAAGATAAAACGCGTCAAAGATCTTGGAGTGGGGCTTGAAACGTCACTTATGTCGTCAAAATGTACTATCATATGACGTCACACGAGTTTTCGAAGCCGTGTATCGTCTTCATTTTAAGTTTACGTGAAAAAAGAAAAAATACGTGTCTAATAATTTTTGGAAATCTATCTGACGGACTAATTAGTTTTTTTTTGTCCGATCCCCTATTAAGACAGCTCTAAAAAACTGTCTTTCTAACAATAATTTTATTCAATTGAGATAAAGGTTAATTTCTAATGCCAATTATATTCCTACGTTACATATTACAATAATCTTTATTTTAGTTGCAATAAGGTTGCCAATGGGTTGTCACCAGAGCCAAATATACTATATATTGTACTTAATGAAAGTTCAAAACATAATCTTACCTCTCAACATCTTGCAGAATATCCCTGGCCTTGTTGACATCCGGATTGTTGCTGGTGGACGGGATCTCCTCACACACGTGCTGCGGCCTGGTCTCTCTGTGCGAAGACTTGTCACTATTTGTCAATATTGATCTGTCCACAAGCAATATATTGGGCCTTCTATGCGAGGGAGTGTGATGTATGTTTTGATGAGTAAAACTATCAATGAGTATTTGTATTGCACACACACAAATGGCCCATGATACATCTATATTAATTACTATAAAGAGATAAAGTTTGTGAGGTTGTAAGGGGTAATCTAAGGGAAATGCAGAGCAGCCATAATGTCAGCATACATTCCAAGTGAGACCAACTACAAGCCGCCAACACCAGAACTGGAACGGGCGATAAATAAGTATGGAGGTAAGAATATTCCGATTATTGTGGGGTGCGACGCCAACTCACATCATGTGGCTTGGGGTAGCACAGACTGCAACAAAAAAGGTGACTTGCTACTAGACTTTATTATAAGCAGTAATTTAGAAATAATAAATGTAGGTAACATACCCACTTTTATAACCAGGTCAAGAGCTGAGGTGCTGGATATTACGATGGCATCCAGCAGCATAAGCAAACACATAAAAGACTGGAGAGTTGATGAGGAGGATTCGTACTCGGATCACCGTAGGATCATCTTCAGTCTGGACTGTGAGATGGAGAAAGTAATGATCAGAAATGCAAAGAAAGCCTCCTGGGAGATTTTTGACTCAAAAATAAAGACATGGTCTCCTAGCCAAAAACAAAGCTACGACACAGCAGAGGAACTCGAAAAGGAAGCCAAGCGTCTAGAGGAGGCATTAACAGAAGCCTACCACTGCGCATGCCCTCTTAAGGAACTAAAACTAGGTAAAGGCCAACCATGGTGGAACAAAACACTAAGGAAGGTCAGAAAAAGCACGCGTCGAGCTCTTAGAACTGCCCTCAGAAAAGGGGGCGATGAGAACTGGGACAAATATAGAGAATTAAGGAACAAACTAGGACAAATGTGCAGGAAAGAAAGCAGATCAGGGTGGAACGCCTACTGTGAAAATATCAGTAGACACACTGATACCGCGCGAATAGTCAAGGTGCTGTCGAAAGACAAAGCATGCAAACTAGGAAGCCTAAAGATAGGGGAAGAGATCATATCCGACCCAAAAAAGATACTGAACGAAATGATGAGAAGTCACTTCCCTGGATGTGAAACTTATCAAGAGGAAACAATGATGACCGAAAACCGAGGCGAAGTGACACAAGCTGAGGTCGAGGAAATCATTACAGAAGACCAAATAGATTGGAGTATATCATCCTTCCAACCATACAAAGCACCTGGCCCGGACGGTGTACTCCCGAAGATATTACAGCAGGCATACAAGTATATTAACAAAGATCTACTAGCTCTATTCAGAAGTAGTGTGGCCACAGGCTATATACCTGAAAATTGGAGAAAAGTTAGAGTAGTCTTCATCCCCAAGCCTGGGAGGACGACGTACCAGGAAGCAAAATCTTTTAGGTGCATCAGTCTCTCATCTTTTGTGCTGAAAACCCTAGAGAAAATAATAGACAGACACATTAGAAACAAAGTGGAAAAAAGTGACACACCGCTACAGAGAAATCAACATGCATACATGGAGGGCAAGTCCACGGAGACAGCTCTCCATAACATAGCGGTAAGAATCGAAAGAGCGTTAGAAAACAAAGAATTTGCATTGGGCTGCTTTTTCGACGTGGAGGGAGCTTTTGACAAAGCCAACTCCACAGCGATCAAGGCCGCTTTACAAAGGGAAGGCATAGCAAGCTACATGTCAAGATGGATAGAAAACGTACTAAGACACAGAGCAATTCAGGCCGAATTAGGTAACAATACCATCACAGTGAGAGCGATGAGAGGCTTTCCCCAGGGAGGCTGCATCTCGCCGCTCCTATGGTGTTTGCTACTTGACGATTTGCTTAAGAAGCTAAACGAGATGCACATATATTTACAAGCATACTCGGACGATGGAGTGCTATTAATTACTGGAAAAGTACTTAGCACCATAAGTGACGTAATGAAGAAAGGAATTAGGGCTACCCTCGAATGGTGTAGGGAAAGGGGACTGAACCTCAACCCCACTAAAACGAAGCTAGTCCTTTTTACAAAAAGAAAGAAATACAAGGAGTTATCACCAATACACATAGACGGTGAACGGATAGAAGTAACTAAGGAAATAAAATACTTAGGAGTGATCTTAGACAAAACCATGTCATACAAGACGCATATAAAAGAAACATGTGAGAAAGCAAAAATTGCATTACTACAATGCAGAAGAGCTATAGGTAGAACCTGGGGAATGAAACCGGCCATAGTAGCCTGGATATATAATGCCATCATCATACCCAGAGTTATACACGGAGCAATAGTATGGTGGCACAGAACACAAATCAAGACTAACAGCACAGAGCTAGCAAAAGTTCAAAGAATGGCCGGGTTAATGATCTCTGGGGCAATGAGGACGACTCCCTCAGCGGCCCTGGATGTCATACTAGGAATGATACCGCTTAGTCTACAAGTAAAGAAAAGAGCCTTGGAGCAGTGGTTCAAACTGAAAAGCTTGAACCTCTGGAAAGGCAATTTTATGGACAAAGGTCACTCGGAGATAGCAAACCTGTACGAAGACAATCTATCAATGATTATGGCCAACAATGACTTAATCAAAAAAGAGAAGATCTTCGACAAAAAGTATAGAATACATATAGGCACAAGAGAAGAATGGACAATTGAGAGTGATCCCTCTATGGCGGTCTGCTATACAGACGGATCAAGGAAAGAGTCAACCAAGCTATCCGGCTCTGGGATACACATACCAAGACTGGAGATAAATAGATCATTCTCACTAGGAACAGGCGCTAGTGTGTTCCAGACAGAAATACATGCCATTATGGAATGTACCAGAATAATTGGAAACGCCCTTGCAGGTGATCTTTCCAAAATAGTTATATATAGTGATAGTCAAGCAGCACTCAAAGCACTGAACAAAGTGGAAGTCACATCTGCACTGGTTAAAGAGTGTAAGGAAGCACTCAACCAACTAGCGGAAAAAGCAGAAGTAACAGTCGCATGGGTCCCTGGTCATCAAGGACACGAAGGGAATGAGATAGCAGATGAATTAGCCAGAAAAGGAGCGGATGAAACCTTTGTGGGACCAGAGCCCAGGCTACCGATCCCACATAATATAACAAAAGGAATCATCCATAGAATAACCACAGGAGAGTCAAATAAAAGATGGAATGCAACAGAAGGTTGTCGACAATCGAAAATCTTCTTAAAGTCATATGATGAAAAGAAATCCCACAAGCTACTCAGAATGAGCAGGGGAAACATAAGACTAGTAGTAGGCATCGCAACAGGACACTGTGGACTCAATAGACACCTGACGATTATGAAAGTAAAGGAAGATCCCATATGCCCAGCATGTGGAGAAGCAGAAGAAACAAGTTTCCACCTTGTGGCGGAATGCACAATGTATGAGCTACTCAGATGGGAAATCCTAGGAACAGATGAGATTAATGAAGAGAAGCTTGCAGAAATCTCTACCGAACAACTGGTGAGCTTCTGCAAGGCAACAGGAAGATTCGCGATGCCGACCACCAGTAACCCATGAAGGGGATCCACCAAAATGGGGAACTGGGCGAAATAATCCACAACGAAAGGACTGATCGCCCGTCTGGTGTCTGCCGGCGTCCCCGAAGATAAATAGAAATAGAAGGGGTAATCTTTGGATTTACTGTACTGATTTTGATAATTGTTTCTTTAATTGGAAGCATGTTTTTTTCTGAGTGCCACTGGCTATATTTAAAACATTCCAGTGGGATACATTTCTGACCAAAACCCGAGCGAAGTCACGGGGAAAAGCGAATACATTATAATTTGCATTGTGGGCTAAGACTACAGAAATCATGGGCCCCAAAAACAATCAATAGCATTACAGATCACCAAGGCCTAGATGCGGGACAAAGTAGATGCCTAAAGGCAGAATTGGTCTTTTTGGTTCACAATCACAATCCATTTAAGTGAAAAAATGGAAGGGCCCTGCAGAGGGACGATGCATCCTTTTTATTTGATACCAACTGGAATATATCTAGTAAGCAATCTGTTTTGACCAAAATTTAGCATATTCATAGAACAAAATTAATAGTATCATTTAAAATCCATATGGCCTTAAAAACTCATATAGTTGAACTTTGACCTATACTAAGTTTTGCTACAAAACCTGTCATTGTCAGACAATGACTAATTTGTCAAGTAACACCTAAGTTATGTTACATTTATAGGAAAACATATATTCATTTGGTTCCCTTTGGGAAATAACATCACTATTACAATATCCATTTAGCATCAAACCTAAAATGGAAAAGGGATTATTCCTTTTAATCCAATTTTTGGATATTTTTAGACTATAGTAAAAATCTTGTTTAGAAAAAGGGCCATATTGCCAATAAAAAATGATTGAGGGTGCCATTGAATTTGAACTTTGTTGGAAATTCAGATTGGTATTTCTCTCCTCTGACAGAGGTGTAGGAAGTAAACAATTAACAAAGATACTGATAAATATTATTATTTTTCAAATAAATGCTATTAAAAAAAAAATGACGAAGAAAACAAAGTTGATGAAGATAGAAAACAAGTCACAGAATAAGAAATTTTAAATGTCATAAGAGAGTTGAATTTTGGATATCCCACACCAAATTCAATGTCCCTATAAAATATATTTAAATTGTTTACTGTCTATGTATCCATGTAACTGTGGTTATGCAAAGCGGGAACAATGCACAAAGGCCAAATAAATGAATAACGATAAAATCTTCATACAAACCTTATACTATTCTGTTTCGGAGTCTCCCCATACATATTACTTTCAGCATTCTCATACAAATACGAGTCCATCATTCGTTGTTCATAAATTGCTCTATTAATAACTGACTTCTCATCTATCGGGTATATCTTCACATATTGATCGTTACTCGTAACAGGCGGAGCGGGAGTGTAGGAGTATTGAGGAGATTGTACCGATGAATCCAGGTCGTTTGACAGTGGAGACTGGACCGTCGTGCTACTAGGACTACATGTTGTACTAAGAGTATCATACTGAATAACTGTGTCTTGTAAGGGAATGAATCCTGTGTCACCTTCATCATCTCGTTTGATATTCTTGGAGCTAGTGACCGCGTCGTCAGGATCACGTTGACGTTTCTTAGCTCTGTTTTCTTCTATCTTCCGTCTCTTTTCCGCCTTGTCTTCTTCCGACATTATAAACTCTTTCACCATCCCTATAGAAAGACACTTTTCTAGTCGGCATTTTTGACAAAATCTTCTCGTAACCACAGTAATCACACAGTTGTTCGTAAATTGACACTTGAATTCCTTGCTGGCTAAGGCATTTCGTCTGAAAAACGCCTTGCAACTCTCACAAGAGATCGCGTTAAAGTTGTAACCTAGAGCCTTATCGCCACACACTAAACATATTTTCTGAAAATTCGAGAGCAGCTCTTTCTTTTGGGCAATCGTATCGTCTTTCTTATCGCTGCTATTATCCATTTTAGCTAATAAAAACACACACTGAGGTAAACATTGGAAGACAAGTCCACACTAAACTTTTCCGCTTGTTCTCATCGCACGCGCGTCCAACCTTCACAATCACGCGTTACGTGAAAGTGATTATCAGTAATATTAGCTGTTTGCTCCGATAACTTTGTATTTCGCTAAAATATTTTGAGATAAATAGCAGAAACATATCGGATGACTAATGACATAAGTCATCGCGTGAGTGCCTGACAGCTATGACGTCAGAAATGTCATGTGTGGTAAAATAAAAACGTTTTTTTTTATGACGATGGTCACACTAGGGCCGCGTTCCGTATTACAAAATAATCGCTCACAGCGCTCACGTCTATATTTTGCGTTCCGAATTAGATATCACGATTACGACAGCTAAGAGCTGTCATCAATTCGGAACGCTCGTAAACGCGTTTACAGTGCTCACTCGTCACGTGATAACAAAAACATAACCTGCATGAGAGAAATTCGTCGCCCGTTATGCTCGTCTTGTATATTTACTTGAATACTCATGGTTACGAGACTCCAAAGAGATTTCAAAGAACTAATTGAATGTATTTGTGCGACTCCAGCCAGTGAACCTCAGCTGTGAACACACACACACACCCAGACACACACACACACGCATCAGACATCTGTCATTTTTTACTTTGATTTTGACAGCGCTCACGGTGATATTTATTTGGGGCATGGTCGGTGTAATCGCAAGATGTCGCATGTCATGACGTCATCTATGACGATTCAAGGGACATCGATATCGCGCTCACAGTAATTCGGTACGGGTTTATGGACGCTCAAATCGATTACAGCGTAATTCGGAACGTAATCTAGATAATATCGAAACGATTATTATCGATACGTTACGTTTTAAGAGAAACTTATTGGAAGAATCTGGGTTAATTAGAAACTAAATGATTACGAATTTAAGTTCTATGAGATAAGCAGTGTATGAATTGTGACAAAAAATATAACTTTCTTCGCCATAAATGTAGCTAAACTAGTTCAGCGTTCCCAAAAGGGCGGTAAATACAAAGCGCCGTTCTTATTAAATTATATTATCTAGCTAAAAATGAGGAGTAAATGTGTTTTATGTTAAAGTCAAATTAAACTAAAAATAAATTAAACATAATTAAAAAAAATATATATGAATGGTTTTCCCAACGTGCGTCGATCACATTCACAACACACAGTAACAATGTATTTTAAATCCGGAATTAAGCTGATATTTCCATCGGATAGTATAGATAAATACCTACTTAATGACATCATAATGATGATTATGACCCTGATAATCATTTCGTTAGAAGCAAGTACAAATTGAGGGAATATTGTACTTGTTAATCCACTATTTATCTTATAAGAATGTAAATAAAAATTATAATTGCCGTTCCGTCCGTTACGCTAATGATCGATAATCATCGATAGGTCTAGGTATGTCGTTTATCGAACTTGTTATGGACAGTTATGGTTGAAAGAGAATATATTACTACCTACGTACAAAAGGATATGAAAGTTAGCACACACCGGATCTTAATTTCACTATCATATTAGTATGATGAAATAGATATTTGTTTTCTCGTGGCTACGGGGCACTGCACTGGACCCACGTGATGGATTATAGCCCACGTAATCTAGCTAAATGTAATGGCCAAGAAGTGGCGGTCCAGCTCGGCTCAAGCAGCAATGTATTTTTTGTAGGGTGTAAAATCACCAAATGACCCCTCCCGCTCTTGGCGGAGTGGAAGGGAGCGTCAGACTTCTACCAATACCTACACAATCCGTGACTTCTACTGACAAAAAAACACCCATGTTCCTTCTTGGCCCTTTGTGTCCGGGGCCGCGGTATCTCTTTCGAACGAATAATACTTACTCGATAGTACTAATCTCGACAAACAAAGAAAATTATTGTGGACATACAGACTAAATCCTGTATTAAAAAATAAAATAAAATTTAAAAAATACTCCTCGCATTATAAGAAAATTATAAGACTTACACAGAAAGCTCAAAATGACTACTTTATAAAAACCTCAAAGAATACGTCAAAAGCTGTATGGCAAATTGTCAATAGACCTAAAAATAACTCTCCTAAAGAACAAATAATGACCATTAATAAATCTGACCAGACCTTCTCAAAACCTATTGACATTGCAAATGAATTTAATAATTATTTTATAGATGAAATTGAGAATAACATTAAAACTGACATAGAATCCAACAGAAAATTTGATAATCTGACAAGCCAATCAATGTTTATGCAGCCTATTCTACCAAACGACGTAATTTCGGCAATAAGATCACTTAAGAATACTAGTACTGTGGGATTTGACGGTATGTCAACAAAGGTGATAAAATTCGTAAATGAACCTATAGCACCCGTATTAGCGCATATTATGAACCTTGGCATTGTTGACGGAGTTTATCCTGAGGACTTGAAGAAAGTTATTATTAAACCACTTCATAAAAAGGATGAAAAAACTGATATGAAGAACTATAGGCCAATAGCAAAAATATCTGTATTTTCCAATGTTTTCGAAAAAATTATTTATAAGTCTCTGTATGGTTACCTTAATAAATTTAACTTATTATGCAAGGAACAGTATGGCTTTAGAAAAAACACCACGATCAATATGGCTATTTTATGATTTTTTACGTGGCACTATGTTGGCAGTAGACCAAAAAGCTCCTATTTGTGCCTTATACACAGATATGACCAAAGCCTTCGATTACGTAAAGCACGACGTCTTGTTGGACAAACTGCGTAGCTACGGTATCAGAGGTAACATTTTAAAACTACTCGAATCCTATCTCTCCAACAGAATGCAGTGTACAGAGATTGCAAGAATATGTGAAAAAACAAAATTTGAAAAGAGTTTTTTATCGCATTATAGATTAATAAAGTTTGGTGTCCCACAGGGTAGCGTCCTTGGGCCACCTCTTTTCTTGATCTATATAAATGATCTACCAAAGGTGACTCAACATCAAATGGTGATGTTTGCAGACGACAGTACTGCCATAGTAAAATGTATTGATCGCAATACTTATCAAGTTGACATAAATAATACACTATCGGACATAATTAATTGGCTTGACAAAAATAATTTAGTTATTAACTTAAAGAAAACGAAAATCATGCACTTTCACCAAAGAACTGAAGTACCAAAAGTAAATATTAGACATAGTAACTGTGACATTGAAGAAGTTAAAGTAGCAAAATTCTTAGGTTTACTCCTTGATAGTCAACTTAACTGGAAGGCCCTTATAGATGACCTAAGTAAAAAAATAAATAAATCAGCTTACGCACTTTTCCAAATTGCTAGAAAAATAAATATGGATGCGCTACTAGTTGCATATCACGGCCTAGTAGCCTCAATACTGCGATATGGTATTGTTTTTTGGGGCAATTCTACTGATAGAGATATTGTTTTTAAGGCACAAAAAAGATGCATAAGATCGATGTGTGGTCTTAGAACTGATGATAGCTGTGTACCATTCTTTAAATCGCTCAAAATACTCACCTTGCCATCATTATATATATTTGAAATTAGTGTTTTCGTCAAAACAAACATGAGCTTGTTCGAAAAAGTCTCAACTTTAAGACATGTTGCGATTCGTAGCCAATACGCAAACTCTATAAGCAATCAGCGGTGTAAGACAGCCTTATTGAGAAAGAGCGTTTTAGGCATGGCGCCGCGCATTTACAACAAGATACCGGATGTAATAAAACATTTAAATGTTACTCAATTTAAAAAAAAGTTAAAATTGTTATTAATTGAAAAATGTTATTACACTATTGATGAATTTCTGAATGATAAATTAATGTGGACTTATTTATTTATTTTGACTGGAGAATACACACAATAGACGATTTCTAGCTGAATTTGACATTTGTTATTATTATTATTTTTGTTTCTTTTTGGCTGTAGAATTTACTTGATATTATGACATTTTATAATACTTGTTTTTAGCATAATTCTATTAATTTTGACATACCTACCAAATAATTTGTGTTAACCTCTCGCATGATACATTTTTCTTTTATTATTTCGCATGCTATGCAACCATAAATATTTGTACGTCTTTTGGCATAACATATCGATCTACCATTAATTTAAGAACTGTATTCACTACCTATGTTACACAAATAAAATTGACTTTGACTTGACTTTGACTTTGACTTTGACTCGAATAACTAACTATAAGTTCGAATCATCGACAGCGCGAAGGTTTATTATTTACTTCATTATCTTGAAACATCATTTCTGGACCGACCATCTAATCGATTTATAGAACAGGTATCTCGAAAACGGTGCGTCCTATCGCAAAAATAATGAAAAAAAAAATCCCTTTAAAACCGCCCTGCCGCTTAGTTCTCAACATTTTGGTAAAAAAAAATTAAAGTTTCAATCAATACTATAAAAAATCACATTTTTTCTATCACACAGCTTAGCCGTAGTTGTACCCTAAACTGTGTGTTAGAACAAATGAGAAACTTGAGTCCCGCTGGTTTTACGATTTTGTAACACCCTTTATCGTAGAACTAGTGGGAACGAAAAAATCCATTGACTTTTCGTACCCATTAGTTCTACGATTTCGTAACACATATTTTTTTTTTGGTGGGTGGAAAATCATCAAATAACCCCTCCCCCCCCCCCCGCTCTTGGGCAGAGCGGAAGGGAGTGTCAGACTTCTACTGACTAAAAACCGCCCATGTTCCTTCTTCGCCCTTGTGCCGAGGCCGCGTTATCTCTTTGAAAAAAAAAAAAAAAATATCCCACTACTTTTATCGTAGGACTGTGCAGTAGAACTAGTGGGAATGATCCCAAATTACTATCATGATTTTTCATGAATATAGTTGATTTAATTTTATATTGTTTCATTATATTGTAGGCACTCAAATCAAAATCCTTATAACTTTTCTGTAAATCGATTAGGTCCAATTATCGTCGAAATTATCGGTCGAGAAATGATGTTTCGAGATTTTGATGCATCAAAGGAGTGAACTGTCGAGCTCATAATTTATCGATAAGATAAGATTATTTATTTGCTTAAACATGAATGACACATACAAAAATAAAATTCATGCATGCAAGATGGTAGTAACATTATTAGGTACAGGCATGTTTGCCACATGATGTGACGTGCAAATGTCTAATTTTATTTTTTCAAACATTCTCAAAAAATAACTATGAAAAGTAATTGAACAAAACTAATAAAAATTTAAAAGAACAAAAATATATTAAAAACAACAATAAGTTATTAATAGGTATTATTATACAAGATTCAAGAAGGATTCAAGAGAGATTCAAGAGGAAGGGAGGAAGGGAGGAGGAGGGGAGGGATTTCAAGTAGGTAGGTACGAGTACCATCGAGTAAACGTTTTCGAGCAAGTGTTATTCGATCTCGCGTCATCCAATTTAAGTAGGGAACCCCTTTCGAACAACCTGCAGCCCAAGAAACAATGTCTCACGTCAGCATTAAGTTACGACGGCCTTTCCAGCTGTGTCAAACAACCGGTGCTGGTGATGATGACATGGACCCATTAAAATATGATAGTGGCATATGGGTCGCTCTCACTCCGTTGGGAGTTTGGCTGTAACTAGCAACCCCTGCTACCAGCACCTACGTTAGGGCTGCCACGTCCCAAACGTCTCGGTGCATTGGAACATGTCCCGATCTGGTATGGTATTCTGTATCCAGGTCAATAAGTTTCTTGTCTCGGATCAGTTGGTTGACCTACCACAGGAAAAACAGCATCTTTCAATTTTACCTTCGTTCCTCTCGCATTCGCGTTAAAGATCGACACTGCTTCCTTTTGTGTATTGGAATATTTATCAACAATTGAAAACGTAGCTGTTCTGCTAGCTAATGAGCCTCAGACTGGCACTCTTTGTTGCCTCCTCCCCCAAATGCGAAAAAAAATCTTCATAGCTAAGAAGTCCTCTAGAAATAAATCTTGCTCAAGTCGTCGAGTCAGTACAAACTCGGTCGGCGTTTCACGTTTTTGTTAGCGCTACTTCGAGGACTACCGGTCGATAGAGTCGACTACCACGCGAGACTAGTCATGAGTATCTTAGGCACACGGCGTATTTGATGACATATTCACACTGATGAAGCTAGTTCTGAGTACCTAATACAATACACCCTTGTTAAGGCTGGTTGTAACTCGGTACACATGTAGCTAATCGATGGTCCCCATCCACTGCGGCTGTTATTGACAGTTCCACGAGTCATGGTCTACATAACAGACATCATCTGCCTAGCCTTTTCCCAACTATGTTGGGGTCGTCTTCCAGTCTAACCGGGATGCAGCTGAATACCAATATTTTATATGGAGTGACTGCTTAACACCAGACATAGGTACGGATGACATAATTATTGGGCCTAAATAAAACATGTGACATCTAAGCTACCAACCCGCACTGGGCCCGCGTGGTGGATTATAGCCCATCCCTCTCCTAGACAGGAGGCTTGAGTCCCTGCATGTAATAATAAAACGCAAGAAATGACAATTGCCAATTAATAACAATGTATGCATAATCCACGAACGTGAAAGATTAGATCTTAAACATTATTTATCTTAAGTCTTTATCTGTTCGGTACAGAGGCACCAAAAACGGTAGGTACCTAATCAAAATTACGCACGTAGGTAAGCAACGCATTTCGCGAAATTATTTACAAGAAATGAATGCAAATCAGACGTGCTATAATGTACTTAACAAAATAAACAAACCTTGTGTAACATTTGCTATAATAATGTATAATACGAAAAATGCATACCTTCAAGAATTTCGCTTACTGCAAGTCAGCGTTTTTATGTTACTGATCGTAATGGGTATCCAGGGTTTTGTTTAATCTACCAGGATTTGCAGCTTGTTACTTGTAGGTACTTACTTCATTTCTTACCGTGACTCGTAACCAGCAGCCGATTGCGTAACACAGTTTTCTATCGCATTTCGAAGGATATGAAGAAATCGTTTGCTCAATGCTGCCTGTTGTTGAAATGCCAAAATTAATAGCATTGGGGATGCGAGTGTGCTATGCAGTTACCTGAAAATGGTTAATTGGAACCCACACGGCTGTCCAGTCACATGGAGAAGCATGAGGCTTTTGAATATTAGATTATAACTGGAAAAACTGGCTGACCTAGTCTGCCGAAGGCCCGTTGGTCGATGAAGTAAACGAGTCCGGGAGTGAAGTCATCGTATCGGCAAGCACCACATCAGGTGGCTGTGTCAGATAGATGCGTAAGATTGAGAACATACATAAGCCTCTGTCTATGTACAGCAGTGGACTAATTTAATTTGTTAAGGATGATTTTAGTAGAAGTGCAAGTATAACTGAAAAACATAAAATGGGACATTTAATTTCCATTGTGGATTTTATTTACATCCACATTGATACAGACACCTAACCTTAATTCTAATTAGCTAATACTTGATCCATTGCACATAGAAAACCTAGGAAGTTTCTAAAGTAGTGTCACAAAAACATTCATGTACGTAAATATAAAAATTGCCCAGAAGTCACTCTACCCAAACTTTGCCAGCTACTCAAATTCTTCCTGAATAGTCGTCGATATAAACTGCATTTGACTCGCTCAATATTTTATTTCGCGCAGTCGATGCGATGGGGACTACTACACATTTGTTTCTGTTCATCCTGCTAAGGTTTCTGTCCCTGACCAGTGCCGATACGTATAGCGTGAAGATAAGTTCAGAACAGCACGTGAACCTGGTTGATAGCAGGTTTTTGAGCTTCACTATTGATCCTAAGTATTTGTTTTCGAGCAGTGAGAAGTATAGTAGGTAAGTTGGTGTTTTTTGCTGATTTGACGTTTCTTCAGAATGTACTACGTTGCATGCGTTGTACGTGTGTTACATACCTACTTATTATTCGTTAATGAATTCATTATATTGTTTCTTAAAATTAAATACTTCTGTCTTTACAGCGTTAGAGTCAGAGTTTCGGTTTAAAGTGCAATTGGGTTTTCCCATCAGTTATTTCATGATCAAAATGCACTCAGTTCTGGGAGGTAAGATCATGTATCAGTGTCATCTGGGGCCACCCGTTCAACCTACATTTCTTTCTGCCCCGCTCGAGGTGTATTTTGAATAATGCCACAACCTAATACTAACATGTTTTTCTTATCTTTCAGCAAAGAATGCATCTGCATGGCCTCATCCCTCACTCCAGCGTATCTCCGCATAGCTGGCCCATCCACCGCCCACATGACCTTCCACAACACCACCATCTCAATCAATGACGTGGACTTCCCCGACAATAGGCAGAACTTTGACATTACAGCCATAGACTCTGATGCTCCAAGAAAAGTACCTCTAGACCGCCATACGAAAAACTTGGCAGTGTCCCATAGACAATGGAAGAAGTTTGTGTATTGGGCCAAGTCTACTGGTTTCGATCTGGTCTTCGCTTTAAACAATGAGGAGAGAACAGCTTCTGGATTGTGGGATCCTAATACTGCGCTGAATATACTGACGGTGGCTGAGAAGGTCAAAGTTGGAGATATGTTCTGGGAGCTTGGTTACGGTATGTATTTGATAATTTAATTACAATCTTTTCAATTAGTAATTATTTATTTCTAGTGGCTTCTAAATACTAGTATGCTTGATTTTAGATTTTATAGCGGAAGAAATCGTCACGATTATGACGTCAAAAGTTCCCTTTAACTTAATAATAATTTTAGTTTTCTCACCAGAAGAGATCCAAGAGAGACTTTAACAATAGTCGTCTACTCCATGATTACATTGTCATATCATCACCTCTTAGCTTTTTCCCAACAATGTTGGGGTAAGCTTCCAGTTTAACCGAATACAGCTGAATATCAGTATTTTACATGGAGCGACTGCCTATCTGACCTCCACAACCCAGTTAATACTGGGTAATAAAATAGGTATTTTTGGTAAGACTGGTTGCCAGACTTTCAGGTCACTGACTACCTGTAACGACTGCCAAAGATCTATATGTATATATGGCAGCCGGGACCAGGCACGGAGGAAACTCGGTATGTAATGGGGGTCACCTATCCGCAGACCAACCTAGGCAAGCGCGGCCGACCCGATTGACAGTTATTATTAAGCCTCGAGCACCTTCTTCAGTTCTAATCCCAATCAATTTTATTTAATTTTCTCTTGTTTTTCTATACATTTCTATCCTCTTCTCCTTGTTCAATCCTTAACAATTACGCAGCATTTTCTTAACCCCCCAAGTCTTTCCCCCAGAATGCACAAACCAGTCCATAGAAGAATACCTGAACGACCTGGAAACATTACGCGTAGTCATCGAGACGTTCCCCCCCAGGAGGACAACAGAGTGGAAGGTGGTGGGTGGAGACGTCACCAGGTGTCTCCAAGCAGAGTCCAAGAGTGACTTCAAGGATTACATAAGGCTGTCTAATGATATGATGGATGCGCTGCTGCTGAATGGGTTTGTGGATTTGTAATTTTTACGGTAGAGAGGAGTATTGGATTTTGTTACATATAATTTCTCAGTAAGTGCTTGGACCCTGGATCTATGCCTCGTTGATGGCAAAAGGCTTTTATTACATAGCACGTTAACCATAACTAGAGACAAGGGCATACATTATAGGTACGAGATGGATAACCTTGTGCTGTAGCTAACTTATAGCGCTAGTATTATATTATCTGTGCTTATAGTAATATAGAAAAGGCGCTTTAACTTAGTATGGGTTTTGACTGACACTAGTCAAAAGTAGTTTTGACTGTAACATATACACTTAGACGGAGATGTGCAGAAATCTCTGCCTCTCCCCTTCCTTCTGTCTCTCTCCTTTTCTCTGCGAGGAAATACAGGCGTGACATCATGTTTTTTGGTGTCTTTAACCATTCCTATTTCATTTTTCAGCAACTCCTCATCCCACGAACTGGAACGTATGACGGAACGCGATCGTCTGAAGCTCTTGCGGTTTCTCTCTCAGAGACAGACTCCCCTGTGGCTGACGGAGACCAGGCAGAAACGATACAATGACCTGGAGCGGGCAGCTGATTGGCTGGCCAGCTTGGGCTACTCAGCTAAGAACGGCTTCGCAGTGCATTACCAAGAGTTGCAGGAAGAAGAGATGTACGAGCCGACTTTGGTAAGTCCATTAACGAATTTTATAAATCTGTCGGATTTATAGGTGGCTATTTAACAAAAAAAAATTAAGTAATCATGAAATCATCAACAACACCAACATCGCCAGCCCTGCCTGGGGTGCTGACGTGTGGTGGATGATGGCCTACTCGACACATTCCAGGTTCCAGCAGAGGGACAGCGAGATGGCAAGATTTTTTTTACACGTTTCCCCACACTAGGAATTTTTCCCGTTTCGTGGGTGCGTTTACAAACATTTAAACTCATACACGCAAACACACCCGGACCCGAAACTATATCTGTAGACCATACAAATATTTGTTCCGTGAGGGGATCGAACCCGTGACATGCAGCGCAACAGTCCAATCTCTCAGCTACAGCACCAACCGGCCAACCCACAGTGGGTTGGCCGTCGAAGATTATAAGCTGATAATGCTTATGACATTTCTATGTTACCCTTAGTAGCCAAGAAAAATAAGGCCAGAGTTCACAAATTGTTCTTGGTTTTTTTCCTTTAGCAATTTCTTAGTAGCAGCTTTGAGTTTGGATTTGTGTCCGGTGTATTAGCAATACATGACTTTGTGTAATTATTTCATCAGCACCGCTCTCGAAAGTCTTACAGCGAGTAAGCCTGTTTCCCAACAGAGAGAACGGTATGGGCTGATGGTTAACTTAATAGCAATCGGTTTTGGTGAAGTATCACCTTCTATCACCTCCATACTAAAATGAAACTGGTAGATTATGCAGATTGAATTTTCCACTATTGGGGAAGTAAAGGCTTAATAATATATGACGTAATAATATTTTCAGAGCTTCTACATGGCACTTCTATTCAAAAACTTGGTCGGCGAACGAGTTTTGAACGTAGAAATGGATCCCGAACAAGCGATTCTCTTCGCTCACTGTACATCGCTGGGTCACAAGCCAGTAATCGGTGCTGTCACCTTGTTCGGAGCGAACATGGATGATGAAGTTGCGAGGTTCTCACTCAAACTGTCCAGGAGAGAAGAGGGCGGTGATATCATGCAGTTCATACTGGGGAATGATCATAATGGGTGAGGATTTTTTGATGTTTAAAAGAATTATTAACTTTGTGAAGCATTCTAACGCCCCCATTTATTAAGTATTTTGTGTAAATAGTTAGGTGTATAATAATTTACTAGTATTTATTAACTTGTAAACTTTTCTTCTATACAAATATTTATTTATTTATTTATTTATTTACCACTACTCATAGCAACATCACAGACAATACATCCAATACGATGCTATAAGACACAATACTAATTAAAAATGTAAAATTAAATAATTAAACTATTGCCAAATCCGTAAAACATGACAAAGTTTATAGTTGCACCCCATTTTCAATAACTATTTGTGCTCTTTGGGTAAATTTCGGCAGGCTTTGCCCAAATAAATCTTCCGATAACATGATAATATTAATAATACGCGCGGCTCGTGACATAGGAGCAAACTTGAGTAGGTTAGTCCTAGCCGCTGGCACGTCTAACAATGTGGGGCGGCGGCGTGCTCCCACGCACCCGTCCGGCGCGCGCAGCCGCAGCTCAGCCAACACCTCGGGGTGATGCAGCAACCCTAGCAATACACTCGCCACGTACTTCACTAACGCAACGTCTCGCAATACTGCCGGCCTGGTGTACCCAACCATGCCCAGGACGAACAGACTTGGGTACATCAGGGGATAAAAAGGATAAACTCCGTACTGTTTATAGTAGAGAAATCTACAGAATTTATTTTGCAACTTTTCCAACATGAGGCTATATTTTGCTTCATGTGGATTCCAAATAATTGCATTCGTTTCTAAATGACTTCTCACAAGTGCATTATATAAAACCCTGACAGCAGCAGTATCAGTGAAATCCTTACACTGTCTTATGATGAAACCAAGATTTCTGAAGGCCCTACCGCACACTTCCAGTATATGCTTGCGAAAAGTCAGCTCTGATACCATCTGCACACCCAGATCCCGTGCATGCCTGACACGTGGTATGTCTACACTGTCCATGACATACTGATGCCCTACAGGAGCACGCGCGCGAGTGTAGCTCATTATGCAGCACTTATCAACGTTGAAATGGAGCTTGTTGGAATTACTCCATTGTACCACATTGTCGATATCAGACTGGAGCCGATTACAGTCAGCAGTGTCATTTACATTTAGGTACAGCTTCAAGTCATCTGCAAACAGTAGACACTTCGCCTCTTTCACGACTTTAGGCAGGTCGTTAACAAATAAAATAAATTCTAATGGCCCAAGATTAGTGCCCTGACTCACCCCGGAATAAGTGTAATAAGGACTAGATTCGAGTCCCGCATACTCGACGTACTGTCGGCGGTCGCCAAGGTAACTAGCGAAAAACTTAAGTAGTTGCGGTGTGAATCCCATCGCAGAGAGTTTGCACAAAAGCACATCGTTATCCACGGTATCAAACGCTTTCCGAAAGTCAAAATATGCCACATCCACCTGTCCTCCCGCGGCAATAACCGGCGACAAGTGGTTAACAAATGATAGTAAGTTGCCTCCCGTACTGTGACCCGGTCGAAAACCGTGTTGAGCGTCAGAGAGTTGTGAGTTCACTTGTGTATAAATACTTAGATTTAATATGTAAATGTCTTAACAGTATAATCTATAGCTCCACCTATAATAATTGGCTCTGAAGAAGTTTCGTGAGAGCAACGTGTCAGTGTCGTAGTAGTACCATTTTTCCCCAACTACCAAGCCTATGACGAATAATAAACCATGTAACAATAATAACGTTTTCCCCATTTTAAATTACAGGAACATCATAGTGAACGGCCGGCCAATGTATTACGAAGGCGACATGAAACCGGTAGTGAAACGAGTCCGTCCATACAAGACCTTATTCTTCAACTTACCACCTAAATCCTTTGGCTTCTGGGTCCTCGCCAACACCAAGATTGATGCCTGTCAGAAGATGGATAAAGAAAATAAAACAGTCACCGAAGTAGAGGCTGTTAGCAATGAAAACTTTAGACCTAAGCGATCCACTGACGATGATTTTGACGACTATGCACACATAGCCGACCTTTCTTATGATTTTGAAGATGGTGATTCGTTTGTTCCTGATAATCATCCTTTGAAAAGTAGAATTACTGCCATGAATAAAGATTTACATAAAATTCAGAATGCATTCAAAAGAAACATAGGTAAGGATAGATTTAAAAGAGAAGATACGGATTTGTTTGGAAGAGGTAGATATCGAAAACAGGGTTACAGATATAGAGCCGACAGAGGATCTCTACTCGAGAATCTTGATCCTAGAAGTGTTATTGACGATTTGTTAGAAAAAGCGAGACAAAAAGTAAACGATCTGAAAAATCTTCGACCGAACCTGTCAAAATTTAACCTTAACAGAATCAGCAAGAGACATTCGAAGAACTCCAAGCTACGTTCATTAAACTCATTGAAAGCCGATAATCAACTTTTTGGTAGAATTCCGAGAAAACCCAAACATAAAAAGATTTCAGAAGAAAATGACGACTTTCTAAAAAAAGTCAACAGAAAAAGCAAAACAGAGAAAACCGTAACCAAAAAAACTGCAGACACACAAGATAAAATAACTAAAAGAAATCAAGACAGTAACCAACTATCCTTCGAAGCTCTAAACACTTTAGAACCAGTAGTAAGAAAAAGACGAAGCATTAAAAACGAAATTGAAGAAATATCATCTGAGAACGATATAGATCTTAGTGGTAAAAACAAAGCAAAATTATGGAAGATGCTTAAAAAATTAAACAAAGAATTCGGAGACTTAACAGAAGAACAAGTAGATAGTGATACATATTCAACAGAAGGGATAATTTTAAAGACTGAACTATCGGACGATAGTGCTACAATAAGGGTCAAAGACTCGAACCACGGAATGATCAAAACTACTATGAAGAGTATGCTCAACGTTTTAGAAGATTTGAGCACGAATTTAAACAAAGTGTGGAACGCTATCAATTTGTTAGATTAATGTACAGTGATTTAGTTAGGTTTAATATAATTTTTGTACTTTTTGTGATGAGTGGTTTTGTTTTTTGACTTTACCTTACCCTGTTTTTCTATATTTATATGACCTTTTACCGCTTCCCTTTTTGTGTTTAACTGTTACTGACACGGATACAAATACTAATTAGTTATCGACTACTATTTTCTTACCGTGATAAAAACGACTCGTCGACATGGACTGCCTCTTTGGTCTAGTGGTGGTAAGCGCGACTGCTGTGCAATGAGGTTCTGGGTTCGATCCCTAGGTCAGGCAAAGCAGTCATAGAAGTCTAGAATTGTGCCCGGTTGAGGGTCTGACTTTTTTGTTCTATAGGATGATTGTAGACTGACTTCGTTGGTTTATTTATTGTTTAGTGATACTACTGTCTGGGTTCTATTCCCCGGTCAGATAAAGTGTTATTAGATTATTCGTTCACAATGGAATTTCTTAGAAGCAGCTGGAATTTATTATATACCAGACTCCCACAATATATACCTACCTTTTTTTTTTTTTTGGTCTGTGGAAAATCATCGAATAACCCCCCCGCTCTTGGGCAGAGCGAAGGGGAGTGTCAGACTTCTACTGACTAAAAAAACCAAACCCATGTTCCTTCTTCGCCCTTGTGTCGGAGCCGCGTTAACCTTTCGATAATCCACAGCCCCGACGGGATATAATACCTACCTGAATTGTGTATCTTGTCGAATCTGACCAATGTAAACTAATTTATGTATATTGTGGTGAGAAAATAAAACTTTATTATTATTATATTTCGAAATTACCTAAGCATACTTGTCCTTCTATCGAATTCTATAAGTAGCATAATCTTACACAGTTGTGCGGCGTACCCGCTGCGGTTACGTGCGTGTGTGTAGCTCAATGCTACACTAGCTACGCCTCGTAAATAACGAAATATTGCTACGATGTAGCGGGTAGTTTTTTACGCGTAGCGACTACACGATGTGTTCTTTTTAACTCTGGTTTTTGTTTCTGTTCGATACTAATTGCACCAGCCGATAGACCGGAGTGTAGCTTCATTGTCTCGACGCTTTTCTTGTGGTCGCCACTGTTGATTCTGGCTAACAGGAGTTACAGTGGCTTAGGAATAGTGTGGCGGGCTTGTCCCCTTTTAACAGGCCGGAGTATAGGAGTAGAGAGATCTCTTGTGCCATTTTCAAGCATACATATTGGAAACGCCTCTCTGGAAATCTTGATTTCTTCCCCGGAACTAAGGCTCTACAGGTATACGTAGATAGAAATGTATGTAATTATACTATATATATATTATATATATATATTTGCAAGCGTAACTGCTGAGCATGAGGTCGTGGGTTCGATTCCTAGGTCGGCAAAGTGATATAGCTTTTTCTGTTAGGGATATCTAAGTAGCAGCCACGAAGTCCGGATTTGTACCCGGTCCATGGCAAGATGCTCTCCTTTTACAATAATTTATACTGGCAAAATGTGGGTGTACTATTAGATAGGTACACCTCTGCCTTACTCTAAACAGAATACAGGCGATACGTAATGTATGTTATTCTGAGTTGTGCTCAAGTTATACGCTCACCAACTAATTATATTTGTATAAATATAGGATTTTATAGGTATGTATGTATATATATATATCCTACTAATATTATAAATGCGAAAGTTTGTGAGGATGGATGGATGGATGGATGGATGGATGGATGGATGGATGTATGGATGTTTGTTGCTCTTTCACGCGAGAACGGCTGATCGGATCTGGATGAAATTTGGCACAGAGGTAGATTATAGTCTGGAATAACACATGGGCTATATATTATCCCCATAATAACTTAAGGGGGTGAGCAGTATTGCATTATCCATAACCCTCAACTGTTTTACAGCTTGATACTGGAAATACGAAATAACGCAAGGGACATCGAGCGTGCTGTGCAATTTTTCACTTTAAGCACCTGGTGCGAGCGTTGCAAATCCAAGAGAAAGCTGAAGTCCCTTACGTCATTTCAAATTTCCGTTATCGAATCACAATCGAACTGTCAACTGTCATACTATATTAAAACAGAAGGTCTATTTCAAACTATTTGTCACTGGTGTACGTAGCCTAACGGTACAGAGACTTACCAGTAAACAAAGGTACGCAAGTTCAAATCACAGTCAGTATCCACTTTTTGTGATTTTTTATAATGTTGAAAGAATTCCAAAATTTTGAAACGTGTTCGCGAGTTCGATCCCCAATCGGTTTTCACTTTTTGTAAGTTCCAGGTATTTGTTTTCATTTCGATGCTATATGATTTTCAAATCAATTCAGAGTAAATTAATATAATCTACTTTTAATAGTAAATACAATATTAGAAATCTGTAGACGTAGAGTTTCTGTATATTGAACATAATTATTTAGAAAAAATAATGTTTTCTTTTGTTGTGTCTGTGTGTCTTGGGTGTATTAGTTTATTACAGTACTAGCTGATGCCCGCGGCTTCACCCGCGTGGATGTCGTTCAAATTATATACTAAAACCTTCCTCTTGAATCACTCTATCTATTAAAAAAAACCGCATCAAAATCCGTTGCGTAGTTTTAAAGATTTAAGCATACAGACAAACAAACAGACAAAAATAGCGACTTTGTTTTATACTATGTAAGGATTATCACGTCTACATTTTAAAACTAATAACATTAGTGTTTTAGTTTTTGTTTCATTGTAATTGGTGCTCTCTATCAAAAGATATACGAATTTAAGGTATTTAAGAAGAACTTATCATCATTTAGAAACATACATGCAACGACATCTATTGCATCAAAACTGTACTAATTAATAAATGTGTTCACAAGATAACTTTTAAATCGTTTTTTCAAACAGTTACGATAACAAAATGTACCCTTGATTAGTTTAAATGACGCTGCTTTGAAAATCTACATAGGGTTTTTCTTTTGGAGGGTGGGAAATCATCATTTGACTCCTCCCGCTCTGGGCTGAGCGGTAGGGAATGTTAGACTTCTACTGACTAAAAACCACCATGTTCCTTTTTTGCCTTTTGTGCTGTGGCCGCGATATTTCTTTCGAACAACGCGTAGCCCCAACAAGCGGCGGCCCTTGCGGGCCTCAACCATATTGCTGACATCTCTTTGAGGCGCGCGTGGAACCGAACGCGCCGTCGACACGGCCTGTCGTCGTCTTACGACGGGCGGACGGCGAGCTAGCCCACTACTTACCGTCCACAGGCCCGCGCCTACGGTGGCCGGAAGCCATCACGTGACCCCCGACGCCCAGAGCGTCTCCTATTGCGGCTGGGACGAGAGGTTCTCTCTCTCACCACGCCACCTCCTTCGCTAGCATCACTGCTTCGCCGAAGGAGGCGACGGCGTCCCATTCCCTCTCGCCCCGCAACATGGCTTGAACCAGGGCCGGACGCGAGAGGTCGCCGCCGCCGATCGTCGCTAAGAGAACACGACGGGGCTCAACCCAAGCGGGGCTCCGCCCAAGCGGGGCAGACCTTCACGGTGTGCTCCACCGTGTCCTCCGGCTGATCCTTGCAATAGTAGCAGTTGGGCGTTTCCTTCCGCCTGATTCGGTGCAGGTGCCTCCCGAATCCCGAAACAACCGTGTCCGGTGAGGACCTGCGCCAGACGGAAGGTGAGGGCGCCGTGGCGCCTCTCAAGCCACTCCTCAAAGAGGAGACTTACCACAACTGTGCCCTGCTCGGGGTTGCGACAGTCGCTCTCTCCATGTCGCCATGGAATCACACCAGGGGTCTGTCCGCCATGCGGCAATATATCGCGGCAGCGGAGTTATCCCTCAGTGTAGTGCCTCCGCGCGCCATTCATGCAGGAGACTACATAGCCTAAACCCTATAGTGTGTGTTTGCTTCCCATGCATTAAATTTTGGCAGTTTAACTTCGTCTTCGACAGATGGCATTGTTCATTTGACACCATTTTCAGAATTGCGGTGTTAATATTTGTCGTGAATAGTCAACAAATACAAATTGACAGGTACACAGTAAGAAAAACAGCTGTAAAAACTTTAAAATAAAAACCTAATTAAAATTAGATAAGACCCGCGACGTAAATCTATTTGTTCAGTGTGGAAATCGAATACAGGACATGCAGCGCCAAAAATCTGCGATTGGCCATGGAACAGATGTATTTGCAAATAAGCTGCTTAAAGCAGCTTATTTGCTCTCCTGTTTAAAACAGGAGAGAGTCGCCTGGAATTAGATGTAGATGCGAAAATTCCACTTTCCGAAGAGTTTTCTCATCCAGTGCCAACAGAAGATCCCGAAAGAGTTAGGCAGTGGTGTACCTAATCGTAAACCCACATTTTGCCAGTAATGTTCAAGCGCCATGTAATAGGGGGCGTTTGATGTCTATAGATATAATATTGCCATCGACCTGGCACGAAAACCACGCTCCGTGGCCTCTACTGCGAAAACACTTTGCAATCAAACCTCGGACCTCATCCTCAGTAGTTGCACTTGAGACCACTCGATCAACGAGACAGTCACACATCAAAATTTCCACGTGAACGAAGTCGCGGGTATCAGCTAGTATACTATATGTATTACGTATATGATATTGTATGTATGTAGTTTAGTTTATAAGTCTATTTAATTTAGGTAACATAGTTTAATGTTAATGCACATACATTAAGTGTTCCTCCTCTTTTGCAAATCTCGCTAGCGAAATTAGGTTTGCTGTAAGAAAACCCAATAGGGGATCGGACAAAAAAAAACTAATTAGTCCGTCAGATAGATTTCCAAAAATTATTGGACACGTATTTTTTATTTTTTCACGTAAACTTAAAATGAAGACGGTACAGTGCTTCGAAAACTCGTGTGACGTCATATGATAGTACATTTTGACGACACAAGTGACGTTTCAAGCCCCACTCCAAGATCTTTGACGCGTGTTAACTTCGTCATTTTTTATTGATTTGATAAAACAAAAAACACGTATTCAATATTTTTCGATAATCTAACTTACGGACTAAACAGAATCATATTATTTTGACCCAGTCCGATCCCCTATTCTGGGTTAAGCTCGCCTTTGTACATAAGCTTTATAATTGTAATATTTGTTATTTTATGTGTGCAATAAAGAATAAGAACATTTAAATACTAGCTTTTGCCAGCGGCTTCGCCCGCGTGACAATGACGATTTTCCATACAAACTTTCATCCCCTATTTAACTACCTTAGGGGTTGAATTTCGAAAAATCCTTCCTTATTCCTTGTCTACATTATAAAGGGAACCTCTGTGCAAAATTTCAGCTTTCTAGGTCCAAAGGTTTGGGCTGGGCGTTGATGAGTCAGCCAGTCAGTCAGTCAGGACTCTTTTTATTTATAAATATTACTAGCGGACGTCCCACGGTTTCACCCGCGTATATCCCGTTCCCGTGGGAATACAGGGATAAAAAGTATATGCCTATGATATATAAGCCTATGACACTCAGCAATAATGTGGCTTTCTATTGGTGAAAGAATTTTTAAAATCGGTTCAGTAGATCCCGAGATTACCCCTTACAATTTAACAAATACACAAACTTTACCTCTTTATAAGTAATATTAGTATAGATTTAAATATAAAAATAAAATAAAACACACAAATAGTGGTACAATGTAGTTTATTTATTATTTAACAACATGTTAGATAAACCATTTTCACATTTAACTGAACGTACATATGAAAATGGCTACCTCTAAACTTTTATACAATAACTAATAGGGACCTTGTAAATTAACGGTAACAATGCTTCGCGACAGGAATGGCGAACGAAGTGTAGCGAATAAGCGTCCTATGTACTACAGTGATACAGTCGTGACAGGAAAACTAACCTTATTAATATATAGGAAGAGTTCATTACGGCAGTTTGTATACAGCGAGAAGATGAAGCTACAGTCTGTACGGCCGATTCGTTGTGTTCGACGTAATCTGAACTCGATTTTAGTGTTAGGTGTTTAAGGTTACATGTATCTTGTGTTTAACGAGGTGATTGACGGTCTTAGGCATCACTTTCAGTACAGTTATAAATATATATTTGTTATAAATCGGCCTCGTACAGCTGCCTTACTGCAAAAAAACCTAATTTATTGTTAACAACAAGATGTCACAGAAGCTCAATCCGTTTCTTTAATTACCTAAAAACATTTTTCAACAATAACCTTTTTTTTTTAGTTATTCATCCATAATCCCTAAGTTTAAATTTAATTGTGGATAAACTACTAACCTTTTCTTCTTTTAAATATAACAAGACAACATACATATGAACCGCGTTCATATTTGAGTAGGTACTTAATGGTTTTATTGAATTTTTTATACATTCTGTAAACTTGCCAATTTAACACTATCATGTCACTAATATTAAAAGCTAACGTACTAGTGTGTTGGCCAATAACTATGATAATAATATATAATATACAAACAATAAGCACTGAAAGGAATGCGCCGAGATTTAGTTTACAACAATTGGCAGATATTAAGAGGCAGAGACGCACTCCCTCCAGTATAATAACATATGTTTTTTATACTATTAATAATCACATTGGATAGACAGCGCAGAGAAGGAAAAATAACATTTTTAGCGCAATATTGTTAGTCTGTGGCACTTTAAAATCAGTTCTTTGTTAATTCTGCGCCGTCACAGTTTAGAAATGAATGTTTTAACAATAAATTAATACTGGCATTAAGTGTAGAAGCTCTTGAGTGTGTGGTTCAGTGTCGTTGTCTCTAATTGTCTATGCTATATTGCACTCACCGACCTCATTTCGTTCTGTTGTCTATGGTTGTAACGAACAGTTATGAAATGTTTGTGCGTCGGTAGGTTTATCATTTGAATGGTTAATAGTTGTTAGCAAAGATGTTTTAAAATCTTACTTAAATGTCAGTTGTTCGTATAAAATGTTCTCTCTCGTTCTTTTATGTCTCTTTCCTCATTCTAATAACGATTTTACGACATTTTTAAGTTCAGATGATAAGGCTACCGACTGTCCTTGGCCTTTGTATGTCTCTGTTAGTAAATGATGCATT
The DNA here is from genome assembly GCA_949775195.1 of Diarsia dahlii. Classification (NCBI taxonomy): domain Eukaryota; kingdom Metazoa; phylum Arthropoda; class Insecta; order Lepidoptera; family Noctuidae; genus Diarsia; species Diarsia dahlii. Next base: position 17,987,941 of record OX459213.1, read on the forward strand.
TGTACTGTATTAGTCTTATCTCGTCTCACTCACAGTATTCTACATCGTTCCAGAGTATCTAAGCTGATTCGTGTCTACAAATGCACCATCACAAGCCTCCCCCTTACATTAAACCTAGTGCAACTATAAATAGGCTAGTTTATTTAATAAGTTTAACAAGTTATGTCATAAAATGTTATTTAGTCTACCATTTCATAAGTCCTCTAAGGATTTAAGAACAACAGTGAAATATCAAGACGATCTACAGTTTGGGTCAAAGGGTCACATTTAGAGGGAAAAGTTAAGAAGAAAGGTTTGGTAAAGCCTTCGTAGGCCAAAAAGTCATACATTTCATACCTAAATAATCTAAATGATACTATGAACAAATAACTATAAGTAGTATATTACCCTGAGTATGAAAGTCATAAGATTTGAAAATATCCAACTGTTTCTTCAATTTTATCTTCCTCGTGGCAAAAAATATAAAAAATTGGTCGCGACATCTTGGATTCCTTAAAATTAACACTACGGGTTTTCACGGAAATAATTAATTTTATATTCTCTTTAAAAATTTTGATTTTACAATTATTTTCTTTATGTCTAAACTACACATCTACCTTGTATAAACCTCTTTATAAATTCACTATAATATTATAAAACAGAAACGTGTTTTTGTGTGAAGTTACATTACATCATGATATACAAGTTCAGTAGGTGAAGAGATCGATGTGTCACATTACTTTGTTATTATTACAATCATTATAAAATAAAACAGTGGCCGCAGACACTAATTCGGTTCTACAGAAAATAATTCAACAACCATTTGATATCACCCAAATTCCTTTAGAAATGGCGCAGTTAAGCAACGTTATAATAACTATCAACTATACACTGAACATCGAAAGCTTAAATATACACATTAATAGAAGCGTCTAAACATTATTTTTAACAAACAGCTCGAAACAAGACTAATTAGGAGAGAACGACACCAACACGCCAAGAGCACACTTGTCGACATTGCCATGCAAGAAAACTTACAATTTACCGCAAGAAACCGTCGAAGTTACATCGTCTCCACGCTGTTACACAATTCTATTACTGCCAATCAAGCATCTAAACACAAATGAGATTGACGTTTCGAAACGTCACTGTCATCTTGACAGCTCACTGACAGCACTGAGAATGTAAGTTCCGTTAATTTTAAATTAGTGACAGTAAGTCCACACTCCCGAATACAGATCGTTATATACCAAAATAACGTTTTTATCTAAACTATCAGCTACTTGAGAGTCAACAACGTAGAACGCAGACTAAACTACGATAGATTGAAGATATAGACAAAGGTTATAGATTAGTATTCTAACACGCAAGAGGATGTAAGGAAAGATAGATTCGATCGAAATTTGGTCATCAGACAGGTCCAATAGACTTAACAACTATTATTGTATTGAATGTCTACATACAACCATTTTGCTAGATTTGCCATGCACATACGGTACAACTATGTTTAAATATTATACCTAGTCTAACCACACATACATTGTGAAGATTTAAATTTATATATTTTATGACTTACGTTAGTGATGTGGCCGGACGGGGCCTAGGAGTGATGCCCATCTTACGATACAGCGTGCGTGCTCCGAATAACATAACTATGAAACAAGCTATGAAAATATATCGAGTGCAGTACAGTGCGAAAAATAGACGATTTTATACTCCAGAAAAATAGTAGCATTCTCAATAAACAATCTGAAATTATTACTTTTTTATTTACATGTTTGTATATCGAATAGTATATGTGTGAAGAGAAGGTAGGTGTAATTGACAGAATGTCATAACGTAACTTAAAATAAGCAAGCAGTAACGTTACGTGTGTAAGTGAAGTATCTAAAATAATCTTAGTATTTAACACGCGATGCGATTTGTTGAGAACCGATGCATCGACTAACTGCCAGACCACTCGACTAATTAGTGATGTGCCATCGATTTAAACTATGCAGATTGGTGTCAGTGTCCTTATTCCTGTTGTACTTAAATAACTGTATTAGATTACGAACTTTAAACCAATAAATT